>JAZGUH010000085.1:0-600000 GCA_037893225.1 Hippasteria phrygiana | reverse complement strand
TATGTACGTTAGGGTTAAAGAACAAGAAGCCATTCTTGTCTCACCTATCCAACATTCTAGTTTAGCACACGGAGACGTCTTGACCACATCCGGCGGGTCCACTCCAACGTTCAGACACATCACAAGGGCAACGCTGACTGTTTTCATCTATGCATCAAACAAGAAGAGATATTAATCCCTTGCCACCGGTTGACCCAAATACATGTATGTGCAGATTGAAAATTGCCACCTGGCCGGCTGACGTCTATACACGCCAATTTCTGCATTTTCAATCCAATATGGAGGTATCCTGAATCTGCCGAAATCCTCCAAAACAGGGGTATGGATTTTGATGGATTCAGGTAGGTTAGGGTTAAATACGACTACGTTTTACATCTGTGCACCAATGCAGCAAGATGCAAGTGTGTACAGTGAGCTCTATACATGTACATTGTACATGTACAATGTACTGTATCCTGATTGTAATTTAGAAAATTTCCCACAAATGACATTTAAGAAACTTTCTCAATTCCATAATAGCGGTCAGGTACTTATACCCGGTTCAGATGCACGGCCTTGTTTGGAATCCGTTTCAAACAAACATTTCTTCAAAATGCCACTGATGCGTTATTTAAACTGCTTAACCCCTTGAGTACAGATGACGGCTATAGCCGCAGTTTGAATAGAAAACATCTGGCCGGTTGACGTCTATACCCGCATTCTTCTACGTATTCATTCCAATGTTCGCCTATTGTGTGTTACACTTGGCTGCACAAACCCATCTGGCATACCGGCGCCCCATTATAAAAGCCGTAGTCAAGGGGTTAAAGACATTCTACGTGTTACCCAAAAAAATGTTGCCTCCCAGGTTGTATCGTAAAATTGGGTGTGATCCCTGGCTATACGGCATTCTGGGTTTATGACTTCTGACTGGCGCCCACCCGAACAAAGATACTGACAATTTGGGAGACCGCCAACATAGGGCAAGATAGCTCAGTTGGTAGAGCGCCGGTACGGTAACCCGGAGGTCGCAGGTTTGAATCCCGCTCCTGCCAGTTTCTTTGTTCACTTTGAAAAAAAATTCATGCGGATATTTATTCCATGGTTCATTTAAAGTGATTGTCTGACTGGGCAGTTTGGCTAGCTGGTACATAAATAGACACTATGACATTTCCAAGAATACTATCTACATGTACATCTGTGTTTGTTTTAAGGCGACACTCATACACGAGGCTTATGTTTTTTTCCCCCATTGTTGATGCATTCACATCTGTACATATTGTTTGTAATCACACTTCCTGGGCACTGGTCATGTATGTCAAATTGATTTAGTTTGATGTACGTGTATTGCTATGTGATCTACATGTATGTATTATTATTGACGTACTGGTGAGGACAAAAAAGAGGGTACATGTATAACAAAGGGAACAATACTGTCCCCACGTTGTTTCTTTTGTCTGGAAGGTGTCCGTCCTCACGAGTCAACGTGTGCTTAGTCTATGGGGATGGGTTAGTGTGTAGGTAAAATAGAAAGTCCTGACCAGGATGGTGGGGAGAGTACAACTGTAGTGGTCATTCTGTGGAAATAAAGTCCTGAATTATTGCAGGTTTACTCATTAACCCTAACCCTCCTCAATCCTCCAAAATCCTCATGGTGGTTTTGGAGGATTTTTTGAGGATTGAGGATGAATGGTGATTGAAGCACTGGAGGATTTTTGAGGATTGAGGATGAATGGTGATTGAAGCACAGGAGGATTTTGGGAGGATTGAGGATAATTTTGGAGGATTTTGGAGGGCCTAGGGGGTTTATAGGGTTAATTCTCACAAAGTTTTACATGCACGTGTAGCAGTACAAGTTAGGGCTGCGTCAGTTTTCAATTTTTAAACAATCAGTATTTCCATCAGATTTAATGAAATTGGTCACATACTGTATCATTAACCCTCCCCCCCCCCCCCCCCCCCCCCCCCCCCCCCAGGGTGTGTGGAAATTCGTACAGTGTATTGATATTGATGGGTTAGGGTTTTAATCAACCAAACAGCAGATACATGCACATAATCATATTCAGCATAAAATCGCCATAAAAAAAACGCACACAAAAATCTGTGTGACAATTTCACTGACCCCTACAATAGTATTAGATGCACAATCCACTGTACAATATGATCTACAGCCACTGACAGCCACCAAGTCAGGAAGGATGTTATCACTGCAGTTTATACCAACACACCAAAACCATGGCCTCGTTGGAGGTACCATGTACATGTACATGAAGGAAGTGGCGGGGTACCGGGCAGCATTGACAAGGACTGATTAAGAGATAACCTCTGGGCCAGATTGTAAATTAATTTTCCAAAATTTGGCTGGTCACACTATTCCTTTGGCACATTGCCACTTTCTCAAATTCCTTCTTTGGGTTTACAATTTTGTTCTCAAGATAAATGTACATACACATACATGTACATGTAGGTACACAGAAGTGTAACACCTTTTTCCCCTTTGCTCTGCCAAAAATAGTGTTGGGTGTTGGGGGCATGTTGGGTTAAGATTTCAAGCCGGAAATCTAATCTCATTCACATGCATGTGTGCTCTCCCCACTGGGAAAAAGATGAAGTATCCACGAAACGGCTTATAGGCTATGTACAATGCATGTTGAGTTAAACACTTGAACTCAAGTACTTTATAAGTTAAAGGTGTGATATAACTTTGGTAAGGATAAAAAAACAAATTAGTTTTAGGGAACCTTAAGACAGTTTCAGTAATGTTAGACCCTCCTGATTACTACATATATTGTGTATTTCCATCTGAAAGGCTATTATCTTTGAGAAAACTGCATCGGAAGTGGGTGATTCCATAAATGTGGGGGCCGGTGTCCCTCTTTACATTGTGATATTTGTTTCCCTTGTATTACCAACAGTGAAATATACAAATGATTTTAGTTGCTCAAATTATAGTACTTGTACCTAAATATCTGGTAGCAAAGGATGAAACATCTGACTAATTTCCTGATAGTATGGTGTCCTAATAGTTCACGGTTTCACGTGTAAAAGGGACACCAAAGCTGCGACATTTTAAAAACTGCTGTTGAAATGCATTGTTTGGTTTAAAATACTACCATGTGCACATATGTGTATGAAAAATTGCCCTTCATTAACCCTAACCCTCCAGGGTATTTTGGCTAGAAACCCTTCCAGACGCATCAGATTGCATACTTTGTCACATTGACTTGTGTGCAGAGTGCAGCAAAGTCAAGCTGTCACCACAGATGCACTGTGCTGCATCTGGCAGGGTTAGGGATTTATGTTAAAGCATGTTAATACTGCTTAAGAATGGCACCATATTTAAATGATTTAATAACTAGTTGACCGAGATTGACAGTGTGTTAGCCCAAATGTTTCACATGTAAACAAGACCCACTTTTTTGGTGTCCCTTTTACACGTGAAATTTGTGTAATGTTTCTGAGAAATAGAAAGATAATTGGGTTCACTGGCAAATCCAAATCTATCATCATTAATTACATGTCCCACTTGATAAGTGTGAAATCATAACAAAGATTGCATGCTTGGAAATGTTAAATTTTGACCCATTTACTAGGTTTCATGTGTAAATGGGGACACCAAATGGTGTCCCCATACGCAATCATGCACCAAATTGTTATTTTTAGTCTAATCAAGTTATTTTCACAATAAACCTTGATGTTTTATCCTGGGTAATACATTTTAAAATAAACACACCACATTGAGCATGAATTATCACAAAAATAACAGAAAAATAATTTGGTGTCCCTTTCACACGTGAAACCGTGAATGGGTTTTGACATGATATTTTGGCATTTCTGGAGTAAATAATGTCTGATTTTGGCTACAATCATGACAATTAATCAGGAATGTCAATATCTTTAAGTTATAGTAAAAATTATTAATAAACCCCCTGTCAATCAATTTTTCCATTTTGGGTCAAAATGTCACAAGTTGGTACCCTAATTTATGGAATAACCCATGTAGGCGTGTGCATCGGAACCGGGTACCCGAGTGCCCGACCGTTCATGTCAGGAACCGGTTCTAGATTATGGAATCGAGTACCCGTACAACTTTACATTATCGCATAGTAACTTCCCAGAAAATGAAAAAGAAAAGGTTTTGATTGTTTTTGTCAAGAATTTTTTTTAATTAAAACCCGACTACACGGGTAACCAGCACATATTTCATGTTTATGACCGTGACGCTCACGGAAATTGACAATAAAGGGAATTTACCAGTTGTGGTTTTTGCAGTCTGGGTATGGATAAAGAGCCTCGACCAGACATAATAGCATGCCTCATTCCACAATAAATACAACTGTATAAAGCTTGTGTCTTTTGTGATATGCCGGTGCATGCATGTACCGGAACATGTAATGGTGAAGAAGTGATCATGTTTACTGGACAGGCATGAGATTTTTCAGACTTTTGTCTGAAATAAGACTTTTGAATCTCAGAGAAAGACATTATTGCAACTTCCGGGATTGGAAGTTTTGGGTTGGGTTTTTTTAACGGGTACCCGGGTACCCGTAGTTTTTCAATCAGGTACCCGGTTCTTTTACTACCCGTAAATGCACACCCCTAATCGGAAGACCACCAAAAATGCAGTACAAGTGGCTTATTTCGCTTTCAGCAACCAAATGAGTCAATACTGAATGTGAACATAACCACTGTTATAAAAACAGAATAGTTTTTCACTATTTTTTTGTGACTCAAATCCATCAGAATGCATTCAAGTTTTCACAGATTCGTTATTTCGTGTATAACATACGTTGAATCACACAAAGTACGAACACTGCCTGCAACTATTTATTCAGTTTTTTTATGGGGATCAGTGACGTACACCCATTCCATACCATTCGCAGTCGCTGCAACTCGCTGCAGTACTGATTGAACTATTTAGAATTTTAATGTTAATGTAATGTTTATGTTAATGTTAATATGAATATTTTAAATTGAAATTTAAACTTAAATTAAAATTTGTTTGGTTTTGGGGTTTTTAGTTTATTGGTGTATTTTTTTTGGGGGGGGGATTTTTTGTTATTATTAATTTTTTGTTTTTGTTTTTTTCTTTCTTTTGTTACATGTTTTTTTATATATTATATTTTTTTATTTATTTATTTTTTGTTTTAGTTATATTTTGCTTCTTCCTTTTTCCCCAAAGGGAAACAAAAAGTGACATACCACAAGGCAAAACAAATTCATATTTGCTTTTAAACCCCTTGAACCCAGTTATTTATAATGAGGCGCCAGGGTGCCGGGCCGGCTTGTGCAGCCAAGTAAAACGGACACAAGAGGCTTGTGCTGTGGAGTCAAGCGTAACAAACACAGTAATCCAACAATGGATTGAAACCGCAGAGATTGCATGTACAGACGTCATCCGGCAAGGTGGTAAAAAAAATTGACGTGTATAGACGTCATCCATCTTCAAGGGGTTAAAACTCTCGCGAAATGTGTAAAATAAACCAAAAGCTCCACTACAGATCTAGAATCCATCTACTTCAGGTAGGCCTATATAGGTAAAAACACTGCGCGCTTCGCGCCTGCAACTTTTACATTCTCATTCTCACGCGAGTAGGCGAAATGAAAAGGAAAGCACAAATAAGGTCAAAAATAATATTTCCTTTTTCCCTGCCTGCGAGTGCTTTTTTCCGCAATAATGACATTAAATTCCACTCTCTAAGTGTTTCTCGGGGTGGTTAAAGTAAGAAATTCTACCAAAAATGAAAGCAGGTGAAGGACAAAGAGCAATGCATATCCATAGTTGGGCTGCGCGAGGTCTCCGGAAGCCTGCTGCGTGACCCTTTACTTTCACTTTAGGCTCTATGATATGAGTATGTGGTGCGCAAGTTTAAATTTGCGTTTAAACTTGGGCGAGGGACCCAAATTGCGCCTGACAACCACTGACAACTGTATCTACTGTTTTTGTGTACAATGTAGATCATCTGAATTGTCAATGATTTTATTGATTGTCAATTTGTACACACTCCAACAACTGGCATCATGAATGTAGTACTACTACATTCTTTCCAAATATGCTCAGGAATTAGACATAGACCTATGATATAGACTGAGCGAAAAAATGAAATGCCGGCAGACCAACCCGTTCCTTCATACGCCATGTTTGTGTTTCGGTCTTGCTTCCCTCGATGCGTTCGGTATGGCGTTTCTTCATGAACGCCAGTGGGAGTTGCCAATCGCACAGATCGCTGTCTTCCACGTCCGCCACATCACCCATAACATCCATAATCATGGCTGGATTTCGATCTTTTGATCGACTGCTGGACACTGCACTTTTTACCTATCGTGTGGTGCACGATCTTCCTGTAATTCGGCAAATTTGGGGCAGTTCCTGGTGATCGTTTGGTTGAATTTTCCGTCGGTCGCCACGCACATGCCTAGCCCTCATGTTTATGTTGCACTTCGAACTGGTAACCTCATTATACATGGTATAGACGTGATGCTGTTAGCTAGGTACCAGTCAATTGTGCCGTCAACTTCGTATTCAGAGGGAACAATCCCACAACCCATTTATGCGAGAAAAACAACAACACTTTTGACAAGTACTGGGAACAAGCTAGGCTAAATCAAAATGACCCTCTTGTCATCACACTTTTGCTCTAGTGTGCTGAATCATTGGAAGGATCAACATAAAGATAAAGACTTCAGAGATCGATGCGAAGTTCATGAACGTTATTGAGTGTGTAACAAGTTTATTTACTACGGAGCCCCTAGGGCTAGGGACAGGCATGATGATTTTTTTTTTATTTTGTTCCCTCGAAATATTATTTCGTTCCCTAGAAATCATTTTAGAAAGAGTATTAAAACATTACCATAATGGGAAAAAGACAAACATTACACACACATATAAAACATTTAAAAGTATGTAGTTTGAAGAGCGATCCCATCGTTCTGAAGAAAAAACCTACGCCCACCATCAATTGCACCATATGGTTGCACACGCAGGATTTCACGGGGGGGGGGGGCAATTTTTTTCACTGGTTTTTTCTTTCAAAATGTTCCAAAAAGGTTGCCCCGAAAATGTTCACCCTGAAAAAATAATTTAGAAAAACGGGTGGAGGTCCTCTGATCCTGTCGAGTCGCCATTTTCTTGCTCTATGGTTTTATGCTACTCGGATATGCCACATACATATCATCACTGACCCGTGCGACAAAAAAGAGAGAGAAAAAAGCAAACATGGGGGAGGCTTAATGTGTTTAAAATTGCCCTTTGGAGTGAGCGTTTGGTCTCAATTCCTGCAAAGGTCATTAAGGTGCAAATATATGCATAATGTGACGACCTGCAGTCGTCCCTTGTTTATGATGCCATTGTTTATATGGGTCCTGGCATTAAGCGCCGTGGACGGCCTCTACTGCGCATGTCTTTTCTCAGTGAGTCACTCCCATTTTCACCGGTGGAAAATGAGTGCGCCCTCTTGTGGCTCGATAGTGCAGTGACCACGCTCCACGAAACTTGCAGCCAATCAGGGATAAGGGAAGGGTCGAACCAACCAATCACATTGAGGGGGGGGCGGGGTTTAGGATGACTTATTGTAAGTGATATAGTTAAAAGTATTTGTTGAGTTAAAGATAATAAAAGGAGAACTAGTTTGGAATTGAAACGATACAGACGTGTCTCCCCCTCTCTCTCTCTCTCTGGTGAATTCAAATAGTGTGAGTAATTAATGCTAGAGCACTAAGGATTACTGGAATCAGCACTGTCGCCACGCTACCCAATGACAGACCGGTGCTGATTCCAAGGGCATGCATGTAGATGATAAACCGCTCGGATGACAGCAAAGGTCCGTTACAATATGACCTTATGACGCGTGTGCGCTTACTAATTGGCCGGCCTCAGTGAGTGGACCAGCAGCACGGCCACTGCATGCACCACGTCTGCAGCGTGTTGGCACTATCATCCACGTGCATGTGTGTTATGACATTTTCGTCGTCAGCTGGTCGTACTTGCTTGGAAATTTTTGCCGAATTCACGGCCTTCCTAGCTTACTTTTGGAGTTATTCAGAGCTCGAATGTATTACAGTTGATAAGTATTATGCAGCTGGAAATCTTCAGAATCTACGCTATACTCCTCCCACGAGCCATCAGATTCTGCCATTATTCCAGAGCGAAAATTAGCTGGCCTGACGTTTCGAACTTAAGCAAGTTCTTTCTCAAAGGCAATGCCTTTGAGAAAGAACTTGCTTAATACGGTAATTAAGTTGGAAACGGCAGGCCAGCTATATTTTTGATTCATTTCATTGAGACAGATACAATGCAGGTACTGACTATGTTCGCGGCGCACACAAAAATCCATCTACATTTCTGCATTTTTGCATCCCTGTGGAGACATGGCATATTGTTCTCCCCTTTGTCCCTGTACTTAAGCAAACCCCCATAGTCTTTGTACACAAAATTCCTTGTGGAGACAACCTAACCCATAGAATTGCCCTGTGGAGACCTATTCAGTCCCTTTGTCTCTATTGTTTTCATGTCTCCACAGGGTACGGTATATCTCTCCATCCACACAAATTCCAAACCCAAATTTCAGTGTCAAAATATGGCTGAATAAGACACGAGTAAGCTTCCTGCTCCACAAAGACCCCATTAAAAAAATAATGAAAAACTCATCAGTGCAACGTTCATGCAATAATGCACCGCCAGGAACATTAAAAATAGGACAAAACCAACACATAGTACACAATGGGCACTCGCAAACACAATGGGCACTCGCGTAGTGACGTCATCTATCCCTACGCAGCTACGTCACACGATTGGATTGCAAACACGCGGTTGACCTCCAGCTTTTCTGATTCTGAGCGAAAGAGACTCCAAAGTAAAACTTCTCTAAAATTGCCAAATCCATGCATAAACTCTTCAAACCTACTTTGTTAGGTTTGGGGAGGCATAAGCTCTCAGAAAAGCCAAAATTGGTTTTCTTTCCTCTTTAGGGGCCTCGCATCCTTTTTTCAGTTGACTGTCCGCAGCAATGTGCAGTGGCGCGCTCTAAGTGCTAGGGGCGGGGGGGGGGGGGGGGGGGGGGTCCGGGGCTTAACACATTAAGCCTCCCCATGTTTGCTTTTTTCTTTCTCTTTTTTTGTTGCACGGGTCAGTGATGATATGTATGTGGCATATCCGAGTAGCATAAAACCAACGTCAGAAAATGGCGACTCAGGACCTCCACCCGCTTTTCTAAATTATATTTTCAGGTTGAAAATTTTCGGGGCAACCTTTTTGGAACATTTTGAAAGAAAACTAGAGGATGTCTGTTGCAGAAACAAAACATATGGCTTTTCCGCATTTTTGTTATGATGTCATTTGGAATTTTGCATACTTGTGACAATTCTACCGACCCACCAAGTTTCTTGACGATTGCTGCCGGTGCGGCCTTCTCTGAAAAAACCCAGTCCAAGACAGTCAACTGAGAAAAAAAAGATGAAGCCCCTTAAGTTTTCATTTTCAATTTATATTTCTTCATTTGAAAATTGAAAATTGAAAATATAATTTCGAATTTTCAATTCAAATTGGTTTTCACTTTTGTTATGTAGTACTGACAGGTGTTCGTTGATATTGGCCGCGACGTAGGCTACACGGACCAGACACATCTTGAGGAATTTTATTTCATTTGTCGAAAAGCCTTCCATACTTACATTTATTTCGAGGGAACGAAATAATTATTTCGAGGTAACGAAATACTTTAATTATTTCGAGGTAACGAAATAATATTTCGAGGTAACGAAATGATTTCGAGGGAACGAAATAATATTTCGAGGGAACGAAATAAAAAAAAATCATCATGCCTGTCCCTTTAGGGGCTCCGTACTGGGGGATCAGCCCAGCTGGAAAGTTAACCAATGATCCACGTGCATGCCGATGTAAGGAAATGGACGTCTGCCGAGCAGTGGTGGGTGTGGTCAGGAGGGCCATGACAAAAGGCCCCAAAATTGGGCTAGCCTATAGCTGGTGAGTTAACCCGATGAAACCTACTGGAAAATGTTCGGCATAGTCCCAGGTAACATGAATGGCCACTGACAGACATTTTCAGTGGTGGAGTTTGCCCGCCAGATGAAAAAACATGTACAGGAGGGGGCGTGGCCGTAACCCCTTTCCGTTCCTTTTCGCCGATACAGTTGCAACGCGACGATAGAGAAAAATGTGAAACCAGTTTCTATAGATGCCTTGATGCTTGTAGAAAATAAAAATGTAACTTAAGAGCAATTTAAGATCAGACTAATTAACTTAAGAGCGGCGCGAATAGTGCGGAGGGGAAATGGCCGCCACCCCCTTCCAAGTACATTTTCGCTTATATCATCGCAATACATTCTTTTAATTCTGTCAAATTTTCCTGGCATATTTGTCGATGCCTTGTGGCTATTTTGTACCCATTAAAAAAAACAAAAAAACATTCTCATCAAATGTCCATTTCCCGAAACAAGTAGGCTATTGACCATGTTCGATATGTAGGCCAACAGTACATAATACAATATGTGTTGGGGCCAGAGCTTAGTTTTCAAAAGGAGGGACAAATTTTTACATCCATTTCCCTTGTTCTTTATGCTTTGAAATACACTTGGACACAAGATAAAACATTCTTACATTATAACACTTGTTATTTTCACCTTTTTGTGGGCGTGGCCTACATATGTCAGGCAGGGTGTGAATAAGAGCACTTCAAGCAAGAAAAATTTGTGATTTTGCTGGCACTAAACACAAATTCTGCATTGTTAACTATGTTGATTGTGCACTGTAAATTGTGTAAATCAATAAAATAAGCTGGCCTAACTTGTTGAACTAAGGCAAATAACAGTGTGATACTCTGGGGTGTGTATACAGTGTTTATTATAAAAAAAAGAAACGTCGAAGGGCAAAACCCTCAATTGAATTTACATCACTCCGACGCAAATTCCATCTTACGAGTAGTTTGGTTGCGGTGCCCGCTGGTAAATCAGATTCAAACTAGGCTGCCGACATCGGCTAGTTCTTCGGTCGAATGGTAAGAAATCTGCACTACAGAAAGCAGATCGAGAGTTCAAGTCCCACCTGAGTGAGTGATTTTTTTCCTCATATCTCTCGGGTGTATGTGTGTGAACGCACCTGGGAGCAAAGGGACAAAATATGGACAACTTGGTACCCGACAAGTCGGTCTATAGAAATTGATGGACCCGACAAGAAAAACGCTATGTATGTTTATACATTGTATTTCTATGGGAACTAAAGAGAATAGATTGAAAGTAGGGTCGAACAATGGAGGTACCCTGTAAGTGGGCAGGTTTATATTCGTGTGAGTACACACAGTCGTACTTATCCCAATACTTCCGAGGGGGGGGGGGGGGGGGGGGGGGGGGCTCACAATAAAATAAAAGGCCATCATCTTTGTTGGGATCTGAACTTTCGCGTTCTAATGTGGCAAAGACCGACTATTCCCCACCTTACTGTGCTTGTCGTGAGGCATAAACTGTCTCCCCACCAACCAATCTACCTTCCGACATCAGGCGCGGATCAAGGAATTTGACAAATGCGAGCGCGAAGCCCTTACGGCGTGGGATCCGGGGCCCGCTTAAGGGGCCCGTAAAATTTTGGATTCTGGATGGTCCGTGGTGCAATCTGAGGCGATTCCTGGCCACTTTTACCCGACTTTTTTTTTAAACAAAAGTTGTGACGATTTTATGGAGACTATATATATCATGATTTTAGGCATTATTTTAGTCATGTCACGACTACAAAAATCTAGACGGGGGCAAACCAAAACGGATAAATGCGAGCGCGAAGCTCTTACGGCGTGGGGTCTGGGGCCCGCTTAAGGGCCCCGAAAATTTTTGGAGTGTGGATGCCCCATAGTGCAATCTGAGGCTATTCCTGGCTACTTTCACCCGACTTTTTTTTTACAAAAGTTGTGACGATTTTATGGAGAATATATACATGTATATCATGATTTTTGCCATTATTTTCTAGTGATTATTTTAGCCATGTCATGACTACAAAAATCTAGACGGGGGCACACCCAAAACGAATAAATGCGAGCGCGAAGCCCTTACGGCGTGGGGGACGGGGCCCGCTTAAGGGCCCCAGAAAATTTTGGATTCTGGATGCTCCGTGGTGCAATCTGAGGCGATTCCTGACCACTATCACCCGACTTAAAAAAAAAAAAAAAGAGTTGTTAAGATTACATTATATATATATATCACTATGTTAGCCATTATTTTTTGGCCATTTTTTTGCCATGTCATGCATCACTACAAAAATCTAAGTTTCTCCCTCCCCCATTTTTGGCGTCTAATTTGCAGTTTTTCCCCTTCATTTTTAATTTATCCGGAATTTGTCTTGGTTTTAATTCAGTTCAGTTGAAGTTTTCAAGAAAAGGGCTTGCCCTGTGTTAAAACCATCAACAGATCGGCTGCAAGACATAATAGAGGATTTAGGCACATTTAGTCAAGTGATCCATTGTTTCCTGCTGGTTGGGGCCATTTAACCTGTAATGGGATTATATGTTGAGATGCACCGCGTTTACACTAGATCCGGCAAAGGGATTAAAAGGGGATCGAACCCGGCAAGGAGGATTGAAGGGGGATCGATGGACAGAGTTGAAATCCCAGGGATCCGGGAAATACTCCGGTTTTCTCTTAAAAGAGGGATTCAGTTCCATGGCATGATTGATAACCTATTTTTTCTTATTGCATTTTTCAGTAGTTTTATGCCAAAAAGTAGACACAGCAGATGTTTAATATCGGCGGCGGTATTTTTTTTAAGGAGGTTGCCCTTCTCCTCCCCTCCTTTTCTCTCACCTCCCCCTCTTTTTTTCCCCTCTTCTTTTGTTCTCTTTTTTTTTGGGACTCAATTTACCCGGGGGGGAGGGGCACGTGCCCCCGCAGCCACCCCCCCCCCCCCCCCCCCCCCCCCCCCCCCCCCCTGGATCCGCGCCTGTACATACCGAGCTCTTGCCCACAGTGCGTGTAAACTCAATGCAGGGAAAGTAAACGAACGACACTCGCACTTGCTGGGCTGCGTGGTGCTGGCCTGTCAAGGTGTCATGGTATCGCATTACACGTGAGGACAGAAAAGAGGGTATACAAAAGGGAACAATACTGTCCTCACATTTATTTCTTTGTTCCGGAAAAAGTGAGGACAGGCAAACTAGTGCTTAGTTTATGGAGATATTGTTATATTAAAGGGAACATTGGAAAGTCATCACGTGTATTGCGAAACAAAAATACATGTATTGGCAAGTTACGGACTTTGCGCAAGTTAGTACGCCTACCCTTAAAAAGTGGGGGGGATGATTACATTGGTCATCCCCCCAGGTCAAAAAGTGGGGGGATATATCCCCCCCATCCCCCACGGGATCTCCGCCCATGATGCGATAATATAAAGTTGAACGGTCGGGTAATCGGGTACCCAGTTCCGATGCACAACCCTAATTTCCTTTAAAAAAAACACATTTTCAACACTATAAATAATTATGCAAACTCACTCGGTATTCTAATTTAGTAATTACAAAACACAAACTGCAACACCAAACAAAATTGGTATTCAGTGTCCAAATGCAGCAAAACAGCAGAAATATGTATGGTCCTGGTGTATCATGGTGTCCACAGATCCCTGCTATATTTGGACACTGACTACCGTGACTAAAGTGTTTCATTGTTGCATAGTGTGTGTTTTAATTAGTGTACATGATGAATTTCCCATATTTAATTATTTATTAAAGTGTCGAAAAAAACACAAAAACATTTGGACACGTGTCCATGTTACGTCTGTTACGTCAAAATAACACACTTTTTATCATAATTTTGTTAAAATATAACTTACATGATTGAAAACTTTCTCAAATAATCTCACACCCAAAGACGGATGTCACATGAAATAACTGAATTAAATGTAATAGTTTTAATGATATGGTCATGTCCCAACCCTGTGGAATGACTCATGCAACTCGGTCCTATCCTTAAAGGTAGTGGACATGATTGGTAATCCTCCAATTTTTGTTGACTGAATTATTACGAAATACCCTAGCTAGACTGTAAGTTAATAGTAGTCTCAATCATCCTGTGAAATGATGGCACCAGGTGTGCTGTCGTCAAGAAAAGTGGAAATTTATATCGTTTTCCAACGATTTCCAGCCGGCAATCGTTGCAAAACTGGCCTGTAGCCTTTAGTCAAGGCGCGCGTGGCTACCTGGACGAGTGGCGCGCCCCAGACATGATGGCATATCCGGGGCGCGTCACGCGCCCATATATATAGCCACGCGCGCCTTGACAAAAGGCTATCATCCGCCCGACGGTTGAAAACGAACGCCGTTTTTATCTCGTTTTTTCGCCATCCAACAACGCAACATTTTGAACAGGTCAGTGGAACGATATTTCCTATAAAATACTAAACCCCAAATCCGCCTATTTCTAAAAATTGCAACAATGACCAATCGTGTAAACTACCTTTAATCTCTTTTGTGTCTCACTGTTCACCCCTCTTTTGTGTTTCTCCATCTACGTACCCCCATCACATGCCTGTGTGTCCTATATGTTTGTTTCTTGTAGTATACACTGTACTGTCATTTGCCTTTAATTAAGAAAGAACCTGCTTATATTTTTCGAAACGTTAGACCAGCTAATTTTGTTGATTTCTGATGACGAACTAATTGTAATTATATACAATGTTTGATTAGGCCTAAATAAAATGATTATGTAAATATTAATTTTGTATTAAATTCCAATAGTATAACTATACAACCGTTTAAACCTCCAGTTTCATATAAATGATTTTTTGGGGGTCATTTTAAGCCACTGAAGTTTTTGTTTTGCACTCTGTCTTGCCTGCTGTAATGCTTTCCGTAATCACTGCCAAAAGCTGTGACCTATTGGATTGTTCTTTGTGCTTTGGGCATTTGCATCTAAAGGCCTGAACAAAGGCAGTGCGGTATTGTGCACTCATCATACCGTAGATCAGCGGATTGACAATGGTGTTAAGCAACTCGAGAGTTAAGAAGACCCACATTATGACAGACCTGCTCGCTAGGTTGTGTTCAACCTTAAAGATCCAGGAATAAAGATCTATGATGGGAAGCGTGGACTGGCAGACAAAAAACACAGCGCCGTTCACAACCAGCATTTTAGCAACTTGATTCCGCGTACGCGTTGCTCTGTGGAAAACTTTTCGTTTACCTAATGCATGTATGATACGAATATCCATATACACGTTAGCAATGACTGCAATCAGCCAGGCGATATGGGTGAGGGGTACGGAATAGTACTCCACCCAGTCATTGACCGGTACTGCAAGTGCCATAGATGATGGGAAACTCTTGTACTTTTCATTGTCTGGCCACAACAGGCATTCTACACCGAGACGCGTTGTACGAGGCAGAGTAATACCTCCCAACGCGATCCCCACTAGCCAACAAATGGCTGTGAATCGGTAGGTGCGTCGTCGACCACGGGCATTCAGATGTTTAATGGGATGACACAAAGCGAGGTACCTCTCCACCGCTACCATAGTCACAAACACAGTGGACGCATAGTAGCCAGAGTTGGTCACCAAGTAGAAAACTCCCATCTGGATATCACTCGAAAATGGATAGTGATGTTTCAGTGGGGTTGCCAAGTACTGCCATATCTCTAACACCACATTGCAGTGGAGGTAGATGAGATCTGCCAGTGCCAAATTTGACAAATATATATTGGTATCTGTTCTCATTTTTGGGACGCGGTACACCATGAAGAGAAACGTGGAGTTGGTGATGACACCAAGACACAGAATTGTCGGTATGATGTATGCAGCCATGGCAATGTCTACAGGTGTGTAAATGAATGAGGAAACTTCTGCTTCCGTGATGTTGTAAGTGCTTTCCGCGGGGCAGTCAACTGCAGTGGTTAACCCAGATCCCATTTAAATTAAACACTTTAAACAAAACAAAAACAAACCATATGGGAATCTGCAAGTAAATTGCTACAAGTAAAACATTATTATTATAGGTAATGACTACAAGTACAACTGACAACGTTAAAAGAACAAATACATGTACATGGTTGTAGCTAATTTACATTGTCGCCGATGTCATTAAAGCAAGCAAATTATGATCATTGTTCCACTTCTGGTCCATACTTGAAAGCTGAAAAACATTTCCCGACAAAGTTGCTGACTAACTCTTCTTGTGTGTACTGCAAATTCATTTCCGGTCTTTTCCAATCCTTTATAGAGAGAGAGACAGTCTTCAATTCAAGTTCATTCATGAACATTCAGCCCCACAGAATGTAAAAACTGAGATGCCTTTGATTGGTACCTTCTCAAAACTGGTCCCGTGCATTAAGACACCCTCTTTTCCTACCTCCATGAGACACCCAGATGCCAGAGCAAATGTTTATGTAGTCTCTTTCAAACTTCAGACTCGAGCATAGATCTCACAAATTAACCAGTTCGCGTCGGATGACGTGTACAATGTACACGCAAAGGTTTTGCGGTATTCAGAACGGATGACTGATAAACATGCACTCGAGCGAGGCTGGAAATATCTGTCCGCGACCCGCTCGCAGCGAGCGAGGCCAGAAATATCAGGGTGTGCTACCCGCAGATTACGGCCCGATTCCTCCTCAACCCGGCTGGCATCAAGGTTCGTGAATAAAAATCCCAGCGTGAACTGGTTAAGACGGTACTGAGCAACTCTCCGGTGGTAGACTTGGGGATACTTGTGGCATAAAATGTTATTGCAGTCACCAGAAATCTGTTGTGAGGTGCAGAAGATATTGGAAGTGTCAGAGTTCTGAGCAAAGTACTTGTTGTTTTACGCTAGAGTGTGCTGGCGATCAGATGCAAACAGTTTTGCTGGAGCCTCCCACGTTCTTGTGTCCAACAGCAATAGAGATTATCAGCACATGTATGATTGAAGTGACGAACACTACAGTTTGTTCAATACCACTTCCATCCCCGAAAACAAGAATCCAAATTGTCCTTCATCCAGTCCTTCGGCTGCTGAGGCAAGACTTCCATGGCTAACAGCATTCACTTTCAGATTCTTCAAACAAATTCCATTTTTTTTCCCCGAAAAGCCAAGAAATTTAGTTTGGATACTTGTTGATTCACTGGTTACACTGCTGACTGTTAGAATGTTAAATGAGAGATTTCAAAGTGGACATGCGTCATCTTTGGTTGGAACAATTAGTTACTACCTTGATAAATTAACACTTGAGGAATACAATACACATGTAGTAGTCATTAAAAATTGTTGAGTGTCAAGTGTTTAAAAATTGTCCTACCAGTAAAACCAATCAACTTTCATACAGTTGATTATTAAACTTTAATAACTGTTGCGCCCTTGACAAGCTTACAAATTTCAAAACAAACTATGTCCCTGTGTTTCATTGGCATTTCATTTTCATTGAAGTGCTGTAACCTTGAGACCAAGTTCAATCATCATTAAAAATGCAGTTTCCTTATTGTGTAGTAATCTAAATTAGATTGGGATATGGAAAAAAAATATACCATCAGCAAATCTATTTAATTATTTTTTTTTTTCCCGAAATGGGGGGGGGGGGGCATCTGCAGCCTAGCTTCCACCCACAAATGCTTTTGCTTGGTCTTGCTTCTGTGCCTCAAGCACGAAAATAACATCTTTTTACATTTAAAGATTTTAACGTTTTTTGTATCTCCTAATAGTGCACTGCAGGTAAACGGCTGTTCTAGAGACAATTATCATTTTAGATTTCATCAACTGATTTGTATCAAAGGGCCGGTATGTTTGCTGCCACCATCGTCTAAACAATATCCCACTGGTAACAACGAGGTAAAAAAAAAATAGTTTTGAACAAAAGTCAAAATACATGAACAAAAGTGATATGATAAAAGGCAAATATCTTTCAGGTTTGGTATAATTTCAAAAGGTTGGATTTAAAAAGAAATATTTTTATGAGTCAAGTACAATGTCTCACCGAATTTACAAAACATACAGCCATTTTGTATATTTTACAAAAAAGGTAATTTTCAGGTTTATTTGAGAGGCAAATTCAGAGGGGATATTAAATGAGATCATACATCACGAGAAGTTGTAAACAAAGAAAATCATTTTCTCAGATGCTCTACTTTTGGGGAAAAGAAAAAAAAATACATGTACTTGTATTTCCAAGAATGAAAAAAAAAATCACCTTTTTTATGAAAGACTGTTAGCATTTCTGCTGTAAAATGACTCAAACAACAACAAAAAAGGAGAAAATGAGGCTGAAGTTTATAAAAAGACAATCTATGCAATGGATGGTTTGAAAATATTAGTGTCCTATCGCAAAAGTACTCTCACTACATTGCCACCATGTTGCGATTCTTACTGTCGCCAATTAAAACCCTCCTGTTCTCAGGGCCAAAATCGACCCAGCTGCTGTACAGATCAAAACCTATCAAATGACAGATTGAAACACACACAAACTGTGAGAGTTGGTGTTAATAGTTTTTGATAGGCTGTGATAGTTATAAGTATAGGAGGGTTTTAATTAATGAACATTTTGATTTGTTTTCCCAAGAAAATTCCGTCTGTCTTCGTACACTGTCTACTCAACATATATATAATTTCTACAATTTGGACTTCTCTCGTAGATCGTCTTGGTGATGGTGCGAACTATGTTCAAAAGTCCAGAAGCTGTAAAAAAAAAAATCAAAACAAAAATCAGATCAGATCAGATTATTATAAATTATACAAATTAAAAGTATTATAAATACTAGTTAATCGTAACTCCCTAGGTGGTGTTAAATATAGTTTTGGAGGATTCAGGACTGTTCGGGTTAACAAAATACAATAATTCACAATAGGAAAAATGTTAGGCTCGGGAGTAAATGCCCATTCAGTCATGCATTCCAGGCAGGAATCGAACCAGGAACCATGGATATGAAAGAGGAGGAAGGTACAAATCCAAAGGGAAGACATTTACGGTATTTGTCATATTAAAAATACCTATCCCAATCCTATCGTAATTTTACTCTTTGACAAGGAGTTCCAACAATAAACCTCACTACCTGCCAAAACTATCTTGGCAGGCCTTGCACTGAATTTTTCTCCTTGCTGGTCCACTGGGCTGGCTAACTGCAGATTTTACTAGCCTGTTTGGAGTTTTACTAGCCCGCACACATTTTGGGGTTTTATTTATTATTTTTTTTATGTATTTTTTTCCTTTTAGTCTAAGTTCTATTTGGTGCACCAGTCATGAAGTTGATATTTTGGAAAATAAAAGGACGGTGGTAAATGACTTAGAAGGAATTACCTACTGTCTTGATAAAGTCGCTTGAATCAGTGGTCACCGAGTCATGATTTTGATCTAAATTTCAACAGGTAGGTTACTGAAATTTTCACTAGCCCACCGGGCAACCAAGGAAGCAAATTTGGGTAGCCCGGAGCAATTTTTTACTAGAATTTGTATGCCAGGCTAGTGCTATCAAGGCCTGCTACAAAAAAAACCCAATGGATAGTGAATAGGCAATTTAATCCTTTACCGAGTGAACAAAAAAACTGGCAGGTGCGGGATTTGAACCAGGACGTAGTGTAAAATTGGGGAGTGATCTTGGGCAATACGGCACCACAGGTTTACAGCTAATTCTGACTGACGCTCCCCAGAACAAAGATACTGACAGACTGGGAAATAGCCAACATACAGCAAGATAGCTGTGCTGGTAGAGCACAGGTATGGTAATCCGGAGGTTGCAGGTTCAAACCCTGCTCCTGCCAGTTTTCATTGTTCATGTTGAAAACAAAAATAATATGATATGACTGGGCCTTAATTCTTGGAGCTGAGACGGAAAAGCTTTCCCAAGAAAACTGGTTACCAGCCAAAATGCAAAGCAATATACTTGTGGCTGGTTCTGAGCCATTTGTTGCTTGACAAGCACATTGCTTTGTTAATACAAGTTCGCCCCGAACAAGGCTAAAGGGCCGGTCACACTGGCCGCGATAACGAAAACGGTGAGAATAAACGGTATTGATTGGTGGAATTGTCGCGCGTGTAATACGCGCGTTCCATCCACCAATAGGAAGTGTTTATTCGCATCGTTTTCGTTATCGTGGCCAGTGTGACCGGCCCTTAAAAGCCACAAAAAAGAAAAAGCCAAAAAAAAAGAAAAGAAATCAAAGATAAAAAGTAGGAATTAATATTCCTGTTGAAGCAGGGAGGATCGCAGAATAAGATCCAGAATAAGGGAAAAAGCTATTGGCATAGCTTTTTGTTCTACATCTAGGTACAGCTAGAATGTATTGGTGGAAACTGAGTTTCACACACAAACACCCTAACTGGAGGAACCAAGCTGGGCCACCTCTGAAAGTCTAAGAACCTGCCTTGCAGGTCCAATTGTTAATATGTGGTACAAAGAGAGAGAAAAACAATTTGTGCTCCTGACATGGCTGGTAAGTGTACGTACCAACTGGGGTAAGACCTTCTCAAAATGTCTTGGTTCCACCACCGTACCGGACTCTGACTTAGACTGTTGGGCTGCCCTAGCAGCACCCTCTGAAACAAAGCAAAAGTGTCATTTACTTTAATTCTCAGAATTTACATTTTTAAAAATACAAGAAATACATTTGTACATTCAAAATAGAAGACACAAATAGGGGTTTCACACTACTCTGAACTTACCCGGGTAATTAATCACCCGGTTCGCAGTCCATTACTCGTGTAGAAACTAACCCGGAGAATCGGTTTCACACTACAAATTAACCCTGCAATTCAGCTTATCCAATTCAGCGCGCACCCGGGTAACTTGTAACTGTGCATTGAATGTGCATTGCTTTACCGATGCCCTCCCAAAACCCTGAACCATAATGTAATTTTCACTTTGAGACTTGCAAGTAAGATTAATTATACTAAAACAAAATTAAAAATACATCTTAATTTTTTTTCTTCTCATGATGTCAGCGAGCATTCACACTATTGATGATAACCCGGAGAATCATATCAAGGTCGCCGTCAACCCCAAGATTGGTGGGTTAACCCACCTAGCGAGCAGGGTTAGAAATTACCCGGGTTAAGTGGGGTTTTAAGCAGTTAACCCGGAGAATTTCTAACCCCGAGAAGCGTAGTGTGAACACGCCATATTACCCGGGTAATATCGGGGTTACATTTTTTGTTAACCCCACAATTACCCGGGTAAGAGTATAGTGTGAAATGGCTAAAAGTGACAAAGAAACTAAACACCTCCTGAAGGATCGGCCAAAAGAAACAAAGTACTGTCAAGGGGATTTCCCAACTGTATGGTACTCAAAATAAATAAATAAAATTCAAAATTGAATACATTCTAACTAAATGTGAATGTCATTCTTCAAAATAAATAAATTAAACACATGAACAAAAACATAAATTACACAAGAACAGAGAAATAATATTGATGTAATAACAAAACAGTTAACATTTTACCCCAAAAATACGACAAACAAATTGATAAAAAATGAATTCATTGTTTAAAAAAAAAAAAAAAAAGCAATCCCGTCTCCTTAGGGAGGGTCTCAGAAGACAGACAAGTTGGACCGTTCTGATGGGCACACTGGCTGTTACGCTGGGCACACTCAGTGTTCCTGGCGGAACGGTTAGCAATCCACCAGGAACTGCCATTCCCATGAGAATGTTCCGCTGTATCATTCCATATTTTTCAAGCACAAGTTTCCCTGTCGGACCATTCCTTAAAATGTGAGGTAAACCTCAAGTTACCAACTCATCAATTTAGCATTTTCCCTATGCACCTAAAACTATCCCTTAACCCTATCCTCCAGGGTATTTTGGCTAGAAACCCTGCCAGACGCATCAGATTGCATACTTTATCACATTGACTTTATCATGGGAAAAGTCTAGCAAAGTGGAGCTGTCAGCACAGATGCACTGTGCTGCGTCTGGCAGGGTTAGAAACCTAGATAGTATATGGTGGGATGTGGTAGGTCAAGTACATTACTCATCCAAATCCTTGAGACTATTAATCTAAATCGTGGGCATGGAATACAAATGAAAGAGGTGATCATGACAGAAAAATATCAATAAACAGTAAATATTAAGCAGCAGCGGCAAAAAAAACATCAGCACTACCTGCAAGAATGGAATAATAAAAGTTTTTACCTGCTGCAAACACTCTGAGCATCTCCACTGTCAACCTCAAGGCATCCTTGCTAACTGTTGAAAGAAAATATCCAATAATTTATATTTGTCAAATAAAAAAAAAAAATAAATAAAAAAAATAAAAATCAAACAAGGAAAACTGAGCAGGTAATTGCGATTTTATTTTCAAGGTGAACGACGAAAACAGGCAGGAGGCGCCTGGAACCTGTGACTTCCGGATTACTGTACCGGCGCTTTACCAACTGAGCTAGCTAGATTGCCTAATGCTGGTGGTCTCCAATTCTCCAAATTTATCAGTATCTTTGTTGAGAAAGGCACTGATTTACATTCCGCTCCTGTCAGTTTTCTTTGTTATATTGAAAATTGCAATAACATACTTCTACAAACCTGTGGCTAACTAGAATGATCTGAAATATATAACAGTGAGGACGGCTTGGTGTTTTGAAGCTTTCTCAAATGCTGAATGATAACAAAATAGATATTGACAAACTGGGAAATACACTGGTCGAAAGAAAGATGAACAAAAATAGAGGGGTTGAAAAGCAGGGGTTGGGAATAGGCAGTGGCAGTGAAGGGAACAAAGGAAATGGCAGATTGGGTATTAGTCTATAGATAAGAAGCATTTGTTAAATAAGAACATTGAGGAAAATGGGAAATAGTTTTGTATCCGGCTACCAATATTTTGGGGTTTTATAAACACCAACAAGTTTTAAAAGGGGCACATATTGTTTTTAGGAGGATTTTTGCGAGGAATGGGTGTTCAGTACCTTGGCGGAAGAAGTTTAAAAAGAACAGTCCCAATTTAAAAAAAGAATGGTTCATTATGGCTGCCTACATAATTTGACGTGCAAACAATATGTGCGCTCTAAATATTGCCTTAAAAAAACACTTTTCCTGAGAGGATTTCAGTTCTGCAAGGCTGAATGGATTGTCTTCAATGAAAACACAAGGTGAGGTGAAATTTGTTATGGTTTGAAGCGAATATGTGGTGGCTGGGATACAGAACACTTGCCGGAAAATAACACAGGGAAGGGAGAGAAGCAGTAGCGTATCCAGCTTTTTGTGCCAGGGAGGGCAAACAACGTCTGAACCGTCTTAAACCGTCGCAAAAACACTATTTCCTTTTGTTTTTTATGACGCCTCAAATGCCGCTGGGGGGGGGGGGGAAAGTTGCCCCCCCCCTGCTGAGAACCAACTGCTTATCCACTGTGCTAATAAGGAGAATGGTTGAATGGAAAAAAGCCAGAGGCCTCTGGTTCCAAACTTACTCTTTGTCTTGTCATCCTGGAAGGTGCTTTGAAGTAACTTTTGAACTGTTTCCTGTCGTAATTGACATTGAAAATATATGAACAAAATTAATAACTGTCCAAGTTCAATCATTTGTTGGAGCAAATAATAAATAGAGGAATAAATTACTTAAATTGTATCTTCTGAATATGTATCAAGATACTAAATTAAATAATTTTTTTTTTTTCTTTTTAAAATATTGTTCACTGAATTTTCAAATTTTGGGTAATGTTTTTATTTAATGCCAAAGATTCATGCTACCCAAATTTGTAACATTCTGTCATTCAAACTGCTAGCATGCTGGTGTCGGGGGGGGGGGGGGGGGGTTTTACAATAAAGGCTTAAAAATGTTCGAGAGTATTATGAACAATGGTGAATAAATCTACTTCTGTTTAAGGGATACATTGTCTTGAAGATGCCCAAGTGGGCTACAACTTCAAGAAGCATTCATCCTAAAATTGCTATAGTTTGGAAAGAGCATTCAAAAGTAGATTATTAACCCTAAAGTCACCGAATACTACAAAATACTACTTGAGTAAACTGTAGTATGCAGTACTATTACTACACTGGCCTATGAGGATTGAGTAATATTTTGTAGTACAGTGTACTGTGCCCCAAGTGAATGCTTAGGACGTTAGGGTTAATAATGTACGCAGTGTGCACTTTATACCATTCCTTGAAAATTCGCTGTTTATCTGAAAATCATTGACGAAAATCATTTCGGGGGTCTACCAGTTTGGTTCAGAAAAGTGGGACTATTGGAAAATTAGAAATTTCAGAGTGGTGCCCTTGGTCTGTAGTGCTGTGGCTGCATACACTGCTCATGCTAGTACAGGCAGCATATATGCATGCAGTCCCAGTCTGAATGTTCGGATATATGGCAATGCTTCAGTTTTTCCACATTTGTCAGTAAATATTGCACACTAACGTGCGTGACTATATAGTTGCCGGGTTCTTTTTGTCGCCACTCGTATGTACATGCGTACAAGTGGCGACAAAAAGGACCCGGCGACTATATACATTTAGTCACGCACGTTATCATTTTTACACTGACACCTTGGAAATATGTTCCGTAAGGCCGAGTAAAAAAAATAAACTTGTTTCACGTCCGGTTTAAAAAAAAAAAAAGGAGGAAGAGGGGCTTTTTATTTCTTATATTTTATTTTCAAGATGGCCGTCATTTACAACAAAAATTCTGGCAACCGTTGGTGTTTCCTTGTTCCGAGACGCATTAAAAATGAAAGAGACATGTTGGACAAGAGAACTGAACATATTTAAAGTGTTTTTTAGTATGTTTGTAGCACCGACGGAAAGAGTTCCATATC
This sequence comes from Hippasteria phrygiana, assembly GCA_037893225.1. NCBI lineage: Eukaryota > Metazoa > Echinodermata > Asteroidea > Valvatida > Goniasteridae > Hippasteria > Hippasteria phrygiana. The sequence goes on along the minus strand of JAZGUH010000085.1, from coordinate 575,332 downwards.
CGGCCATCACTTATTTTCCCCCTGATATCACTTAAAAACTACAAAAAATGTGTAAATCTCATGTCATGAAGAAACACAAATTTAGGAGGGAAAAAAATTAAACTTTTTCTTTGAAAATACTTTGACTTTTTCTGTCATGGCCCATAGACTTTGTGCACGAGGTCCAAGTGATGGCCGGATATGGAACTCTTTCCGAGAAAAGCACAAACATTGCTAATTTTCCCTTTCCACGATGCCTAGCCTTCTGTCTGACTTGTGTGACCGTCACTGTGACGTCACAAGCAGGTGGTGGGGTAGGATGATTGATAGGTCGGCTATGAATGATAAAACTCGGACCAAATCCTCTTAAAAAGCAATAAATTCGTTGGAAAATAACAACTTCAGTCGCTTTTTTTCAATCATTCAAGATTGGATTGCGACAAAAACTGTTGTATCAGGCGCATTTAGGCTTATTTCCTTACCACTTTGAAAGTTGCGCCGCTTCCATCTTCGGCCATGTTTACATTCCAATTCAGTCGCTTGAGGGCGCTCTAGTTGTCGGGATGCCAGAAAAACGGAAAAATATGCGAGTGCGCTGTGTGCGTGTGCATGGTCATGTCATACGATGGGCGTAGCCAGCCGGTACGCCGTGGAACTAATGTTTTTGTTGTATTTACAAAACCAATTGATCGGTCGACGTCGCAAGGTAACTGCAGCTGGGCGATTATAAAGCTTATGAGACCCACGGAAAAGAAAGACTGTTTTCGATCAAGGTATAATTTTATAAAGACTAAGATTTGACATCTTAACGCAAGAACTGCAAGCCACACAGCACACTCACTGCAGTCACTGAACGTAGCCTCACACTCTCGATCTCGCAGGTTGAGAATAAAGCTGCCCAAACGCAATGTTTGTTTATTATTAACGTTATGCGTTAGTCCGAGTAACTTGCCGATCATGTCGGAATGTTAAAAAAAAGGCGATAAAGGGTCCAAGTTATGACATGATTGATCTGATGTGTTAACTATTTGTGAACTTTGTTGTCATTCTTCTGCTAGCATGGCTAGTGTAATTTGTTGTTTAACTTTAATGCACCTATCGAGCGCAATCTGGAGTTTTGCGCAAGTTTATTGTACTCCCTCCTGAGTTCATATCCCTATGAATGGATTTCATTCAAAAGGAAATCGTAGGCATTGTCATTGGCATTATCAGATTTTATTTCCAGGTGGTAGCTAGGAGAACAGGTTGGCAGTGTTGGCACTGACTGCTTTAACCCTAACCCTCCAGGGCCTTTTGGCTAGAACCCTGCCAGACGCATCAGATTGCATAGTTTGTCAAATTGACTTGGCTGCAGAGTGCAGCATAGATGCAATGTGCTGCGTTTGGCAGGGTTAGGGTGTAAAGTAATCCTTAGAGATGTACAATTTCCTGTTACCTAAAGGTTTTGGTCGATAATCTTTTTTTTTCTTCAGATTTCTGGCTATTGAAATATAGAACTTTGTGGGTAACCAGGTAGTCGAGTTACCATGGCAGCCAACGGCAATGTTCCCATGGTGAAACATGCAGCCGAGGAAGATTGCGAAGGTGCTTCAGCTGCGAAGCGACAACGGAAAATTGTGCGAGTTTGGTGTGATGGGTGGTAAGTTGACAAAAAGGTACTTGGGGGCATCATACAATTCCAGGAGAAATTGTGGAGAAAAATCCCGGCAACACGAACCAATTGTCAATGATATTTAAAGTGATTCTTTTTTCCTGGTATTTTTCACTTTTTGAGCTCATAAAAGCTATATCAGATCAATTACTCTCTCCATCGGCTTCACTTTCTGTTTTTATCACAATGATATTGATTGGGTATTTATAAAATTTCCTGACGACACTGTGTTTATGGTTGTCCTGTATCTTCATTTGAAAAAAAAAGTGGCAGTTTTCTCATATTTCAAAGGTTCCGACAAAAGTTTTGTCCTTTTCATAGTCGGGTTTATCAATTTTTTCCCACGGTGTTGTTGGGTTTGTTGTATCATCCCGACAGCTTGGGCAGTTACAAAACTACAATGAGCGGAACTTAGCTAGACACCACTACACTGAACATTTGGCAGTAATAAACCATCCCCTTTCGCTACAGAATTGTTGTCAATACACTCCAGTGTTCAGTATCATATTTTTCAATTATTTTTTCCCCCCAGCTACGATCTTGTTCATTTTGGACATGCCAACTCCCTCCGCCAAGCCAAACTCATGGGAGACTACCTCATTGTTGGAATTCACTCGGATGGTAGGAACGACTTGTTTCTTTTACTTCAGTTTCCCCACTCATTGCGATTGGTTGGAAATTTCTATTAACCCTATAAATACCCCAAGCCTCGCAAACTCCAACAGCAGGTTTTGTCTAATTTTGATGGGTTCAGTACTGTAGGGCCTTGGCACCATTACTTTACATGGAGCTATGACGCCCCAATTTGTCCAAGTCCAAAGAATGTGCCATAGGTTTACTGCACAGTGTTGGATTTTGACAGGTTGAGAAAGCTTCTCAGTAAAAATGCCTAGAGGGTTAGGGTTAAAAGTTTCAGGAATTGGGGAAATTTTCCAAAATGAAAAAAATGTCACTTTTGTCCAAAGTGTATTAGCATGTAGCGGCACTTTCACATATTATACAAGAGCTTTTTACTTTTGTTGGTTGCTTGGGGCCTTCATATTTTTTTTTGTGGGAAACGCAACTACCGTAGACGCAGGATTACGCTGCAAGTTTTTTTGGGGCCACAAATTTTGACATTTGTAATTATTTGATAACTAAATGTGGGTAGGTTTTTCATTTGATGTCTCGTGCATTGATGTCTTCATTTTTCAGGGTAAACTCCCAAAGAGCATGCACAGTACTCTTTAATACAAAAATCCTTTTTCATTGTGAATTTGGATTATCATATCTCCTGATGGAACTGATGGAATAGTCCAGGGTCGTATATTTAAAGTTATGATATAGCTTTGGTAATGATAAACAAATGAGTTTGAAAGTTTACTGTTTGTAAAGATGGCGAAACAAGCAACCGAGTCAATACTCGCCAAATATTTCCGTATAAAATGCTGTCGTCTTTTATAAGCAAACTACGTGTATCGGAAGACCTCCAAAAAATGCTGTGGCAGATTTCAATTTCAACAATTGAAATCAACACTCGAACTTGCACAATGTCACTGTTAAAAAGATTTGTTTTGGTACTATTTTCTCGTGACCGATGAAAAATTGAGCTCGATCAACTTTCGCAGATTTGTTATATATCACCTACATGTATGTGTTGAATCACACACAAACACTGCCTGCAATTGTATTGCCAGTAGTTAATGCTACATGTACATTAACCCTCCTACTATTATAACTATCACAACCTATCGAAAAACCAAATCCTCTCCTCTCCACAGCTTGTGTGTCTCAACCTGTCACTCGATAGGTTTTGATAGATAGGGTAGTTGGTTCTAATTTGGCACCTGGAGAGGGAGGGTTAACAAAACCAAAGATTCGGATAAGCAGAAACTGCCGATTTATTTATTTATTTATTTATGTATTTATTTATTGTATTTTCCTTTTTCAACTGCCAGCTGAAATCATGAAACACAAAGGGCCACCAGTCATTAATGAGAAGGAACGCTATGCCCTGTTGCGGGCAATCAAGTGGGTGGATGAAGTCATCGAGGGTGTCCCCTACGTCACTGAAATCGCCACGCTCGATAAGTACAACTGCGACTTTTGCGTCCATGGAAGTAAGTGGACTGATTGTCGATGTGGTTGGTGCGTGCATGTTTTTGTACAGATTGTTGCAAGTATGTGCTGAATATATTTTGTTTAGTTTCCTCACACTAATAATTCGGGGATTAAATTAATGCTTTAGTTTGTAATCAGTTTTTGAGAACGAAAATTTTTGAAAATGAAGAAAATTGCAGTATTTTCAAATAACTCAAGATGTTCTGTTTCATGTAATTGCATTTAATATCAAACAAATCACAAGGAAAACTGAGTAGGTAATTTTGAATGAATTTTTCAAATGAGCAAAGAAAACTGGCAGGAGTGGGATTTGAACCTGGGACCTCTGGAATACTGTACCAGTGCTCTACCAACTGAGTTATCCTGCCCTGTGTTGGTCTCCCGTATAGCCAGGGATCATGACCCAATTTTACAATACAACCTGGGAAGCGACATTGTAGGGATCCCTCATTGCATTTAGTTAAAAAGGCTTAAATAAACCATCCTTTTGGTTTGTTTGCTGATATAAAATGGACAGATTTTGGGAAGGCTAATCCGAGTTGAACTGTTTCTGTTGCAGTTTATGCCTAATTATGGGCACAGCTGGTTTTGGACACTTAACAACTCAACATTCAACTTTCCACTATTTTTTTGCAGATGATATTACGCTAGACGTAGATGGAAATGACACGTATCGCAATGTTAAAGCAGCAGGCAGATACAGGTTGGAATACTGAAGTTTATATAAGAAAATTCTGGATAGTAGGGGTGTGACTTTCATTTTTATACAACACCTGAATAAATCCCCGCCATCTGATTGGTGGATCGTCGATCACGTGCATTAAATTATTTGTCCCATCGCACGAAGCGAACCCGCACCTTAAAAAAGTTCTATCACATGGTTCTATCAAACGGTACGCGTTGGATAGAACTTCCCTAATTTCACAGTCACTATATTGGTGGCGCAACAACACGGCTGTCATTCACACAAAATAGCGCACGATCTTCGCGAATCACCGTTTGTTCTCCACAAAGAAACAAATTATTATACGCAGTTAAACGATTAGATGACTTTGCAAGACATGCAGGAACAATTGAGCTTGAACTGTTTCGGAACTGGACAACTTTTTGTCGTGGTTTTATGCGGGACTGAGAAGGAAAAACGGTATGTTGTGCACAAAAATATCCATGCATGCAATCTGACGAGGATTTATAAAGGCGTTGTATAAAACAAATAAGCAATGTTTCACGTTCGTGCAATGGTAAGAATAATTTCATTTGGTGAGATGGAATGTCCCATTCCATCTGTTACCTCATGAAATTATTCTTACCATTGCACTCATAAACATTCATTATTTGTATAATGTTTAACCTTTTAAACATCTACATTCTATAAAGAACTGATCGAGTTGACCGAGGCCAGTGCCAAATTCAGGTTTAATTATTATTTGAGGGGAGAGAAATTGTAAAAAGCAAATAAATCTTAAATCTGACAAGTTACACATTGTTTTTCACCTGGAAAATATTTTAGGGGGTGGGGTGGGGGGGTGGTTAGATACTTAGATACTACTGGTTTTGATGTAGTGGTATACCAAGATCGGGGCTGTACAGTCAAGCATAAATGCAACCAAAAGGCACTATACTGAAAAGAGTGGTCCTATTCATCGCACTTTGAGCCTCCTTTCATGTGAATGAAAGCTTTGTTTGAAACAATATAGTTCAAAAATGAATGGATCGAGTAAGCACAGGAATGCACCTGAAGACGTCAACCAGCAAGGTGGTCTCTTTTTTCCAGCTGCAGCTGTGGCTGTGGTTTCATCAGTAAAGCTAATTTCTTGACTTTGATATAATTTTGATTTTATCAGGGAATGTCAGAGAACAGCTGGAGTATCAACAACAGACCTCGTCGGCAGGTAATCAATTTTGTAGTGATAAATGAACTTTTTTTTACCCATTTAGTAGAGACAGCAAAGTGTCATAAGGCACACAAAAAAAAAGGCAGCATGGCGGCCCACTACAGTCAACACTTTAAAAACGTTATTTTATGGCTTTTCTCCAAAAACAATTCCATAAAAGATTCAAAGGAAAGAGAAACTGCCTCTGAGTCTGTTACTTTATGTGAATCAATTTAGGGGGCTCAATGCCATAGAGAGCCATCTTGAAAATATTGCCAGAAATAACCAAAGATAGAAAAAAGAAAACATTCGTTAATCCTAACCCTCTAGGCATATTTTTTTGCTAGGAGGCTTCCTCAACCTGTCAAAATCCAACACTGTGCAGTATACCTATGGTACATTCTTTGGACTTGGACAAATTGGGGCATCATATAGCTCAATGTAAAGTAATGGTGGAGTTTGCAAGGCTTGGGGTAGTTACGGTTAAAAAGTTGCCAAAACGACTGTTTGTTAAAATGGATTCCAGAGGTTCAATTTTCTTTCTTTCTTTCAGAATGCTTCTTATGACAAAAACACATCATCTTCTCGGTCATAATGTTCCATCGGAAAAAAATGAAGGCACTGACAGTCCAAGTGTAAGTATAAAATGGACGACCCTATGGGACCCCCCCCCCCCCCCCAAAAAAAAATTACCCAAATATAATAAAATAAAAAAAATAAAGAATAAAAAATAAATAAATAAATACCGTAAAATTGTTTAATACCAAAAGAAAAAGCCAAAATGTAGAAACATATTAATATGTACATGTGAATATATGGTGTAACCCCCCGCACTTTTTGAAATATTTTCCAGTTTTTCGGGAGGTTACTTGTTGGGGTTATTTTTCGAAGAAAACAAAAAATCTTGATTGTCCCTTTTTTGGATTGACATCACTGCTTCAAATGTCTGTAGTTGTAAGTAAAAAAAAAAAGACACTGTCCAACTTGCATCTACATGTTTATACAAAAAACATGGAAAGATTATACTTATAGCAACAGCCAAATCTTTGTAAATAGCCAAACTCCTCCTTCCAAGATTTATGCTAGAAAAATCTGTATAAAATGAGGCAGAAATCAACATGGTATGTGAACACTATGAGTAACCATACGCTATTCCAAGAACATCTAACACGGAAATTACAAAATTAAAGGTCGAGTTTACACAATTCTGAACATGATTTGACAGTTTTTTTTCCAAGATTCTGCTGTTCCTGAAGCATTAAATCTTTCCAAAAGCATTAATTTTAGACCTTGTACCCTTTGTTTTTTTTGCATGATGCAATATGTTTGGTGTTAAAAGATAGGGTTAATCTCAAAGTTGACAAGGTTTGATAAACTCTTGATCAAATAATATCAGGTGATAGCATTGTGTTCATCTACAAGGATAAGACAGTAGTTTAGCCTTACACAAATATGGCATTGGCAAATGCATATACTTCACAGTCCAAAACAAAAAGATAATTTTTGTCCTGATGGAAAATAAGTCAGATTCTTGCCATATCACCTATCTTAGGCACCACTTTTGTTAGTGTGGTTACTTTGACCTAAATGTGCTAATATTTTTGGTATTCTTTATCCTGAACTTAAAACAACAGATTATGAAAATACTCAATTGGCAACAAGCACAGATAAATCTGTTTTTGTCCAAAATTCAGTAGTACCTCAAGAACCACAATTTGTAGGGACCATTACAATTTGAGTGTGTCAAGTGCTGCATTTTTAAGGCAAACTATCACAAAAAAATAGTAAGGAAAATGTTTAATTTGTTCACACTTCTTCATGATGTATAGAGTACAGGGAACCAAATAAAGAGGACAATATGTCCTACGTGTAGATTAGCCAGCTGTCCGCATTTTTCGCCCTAAGGTCACTTTTCCCTTAACGGTCACTTTTCCCCTTAACGGTCACTTTTACACAACTCCGTTTCCCCTTTGCGTTCGAATTAGAAAAATATATATATATACATTTTTTTTTGGGGGGGGGAGGGGAGTGACAACCTGCTGGCCCCTCCCTCTTTTTTACCATGGCCATTAACCTCTTGAATAGCTACGGATTGAAAAAGACCACCTGGCCGGATGTCGTCTATCTATTGGTTTGCGTTACGCTTGGCATACCAGCACCCATTAACAACCAGACAGAAGGGGTTAACCCCTTGAACCCGGGCATACCGGGTATTACATGGGGGCACCAGGGCGCCAGGCCGGGTTATGCAGCCAAGTGAAATGGAAACAAGAGGCTTGTGCAGCCAAGCATAAGATACACAATACCCTAATGGATTGAAAATGCAGAAATTGGCACATACAGCCGTCAACCTGCCAGGTGGCAATTTTCAATCCGCACATATTTGTGTTTGTAGCCCCTCACACACCAATCTGTACCCATTCATGGCTGGATCAAAAGATGCCTCAGCTGTCAGTCAAGTCTGGGTGAACAATGGGAGCTGGCTGGACTCCAGAATTACTGGGCAGTTTATTGTGTACAAACAGGGGATTATAGAAGCCCAAAGGCCCGGGCGTTCCAGGGGCTTGGCCAGGCTTTTCAAAGGCATGGCCTGACCACAGATTAACCACTCCACCCTAAATGAAGTAATTGCAATGATTCTATTTGTGTACCAGTGTTCGAGTATGAGCAGTCCCTACACGGGTGTTTCCCAGTTCCTACCCACTACTCGTAAGATCATACAGTTTGCTGGAGGAAAGGAACCCGCCCCGGGTGACACCATCGTCTACTGTCCCGGTGCCTTTGATCTCTTCCGTATCCTTTACGATTGTGTTTGCAAGCGATCAGTGGATCTGCACAATCACATGATAGCATGTAGCACGATCTCACGATTCATCATTTTCCCCAAGCGTCGGTCAATTGTGCAAGCTGAAATATTGGTGGATTGCGCGGGGAAGAGTTTTTGCCATCTACACCGATCGTGCAGGTGACTTGTGTGATCGGCAGTTCATGTAAGTTCTACCCTGTGCGAGTGGTCGATTGCAAGCCTATATTCCTTCATGAGTTGACCAATCATGCAAGCCCGTTCCTACACAATATACCCATCGTACAACTTTTGCCGTGTGCAATCTATAGATCTCTTGGCAAATCTATCCTGCACAGTCAGATCGTAAAATCTACCCTGCGTGATTATAGCCAATGTCTGTGCAATCGGCAGATGTTTGCACGATCGACCGATACTTGCCTGAACGATAGATCAAGTGATGGCACATTACCCAATAGACTAATTGCACTATTGTAGGTGGGTATCTCCAAATCCATTATGTGACCCGACTTTACATGTATTTTCTCTCTGGTAATGAAACCATTGATTCCTCAAAAGTACATATCTCACTGTAGCTCATAAGCCTGAAGAAACCTGTGAGAGAAGACCAAGAAATGTTTAGTTGTAGAGGTGGGAGGAAAACCCCAGAATAATATTCTGGGGGAACCCACGGAATCAGGCAGGGACTGAAAACCCAATCCTCCTGTTCGGCCCTGGTGGGATTCGAACCCGAGTCACAGCATTGGAAGGCGAGGAAAGTACCACAAGGCCAACCTGACTCCCCTTTACTACAGAGTCCAAAATTGTCAGAGCTACTTTGGAGTTACAGGCCTTTAGGTTCAGAAATCAAAATAGGAAATATGCTGTAAAAATGTTGATGTATTTTTTGTGTTGTAATTTACTGAAACTTAGGACAGAAAAAAAGTGGCCTCACTCTTAACCAGTTCGCGTCGGATGACGTGTATACACGCAAAGGTTTTGCGGTATTCAGAACGGATGACTGATAATAACCTAGCGCCTGCGTCCGGTGAATGTCAAAATAATCCCGGCGTGAACCGGTTAAAAATTTACATTTCTGTGATGTCAGAAAAATGGTTTAAACTCATGACAAAGTGGAGTTTGAGATTTTTTGGTCGTTACTTTAAAAAAAAAAAACTAACTTGAATACATTTATCATTTGATCCATGGATAGCCTACTTCAAATTTTGAATTTTATTTTTAACCTGAAATGCATTTTTCAAGGTTGAGAAATTGACAAAGAGAAAAAATTTGTAGTTTGAACACATGAATAGGTTGATAAGTTTGCAGTGGTATTGAAGTTTCTCTGAACCTGAAACGCCATTGGTTCTGATAATTTGTTACGTCACAATGAGTGGGATGAGATTAGCAAAGAATTGTCAATTTTTCTCGGCCAAAAATAAATATAGCTATAATCTCAAAACTGATTAAGAATTCCAACCAAAACATGGCTGACAAGACATGTTTGCTTTAAAGCTTGTCAATTACTTGGTATCATGTGCTTGGTAGTGCAAAATTCATCTATGTCCAAACTGCATCAAGTTCCTGACTTTGTTCAGCTCAATTTCAGTGGTCCTTTTTTTATGCAAGTCGGCCCTGAACAAGGCTAAAAGCCACTCGAGGTACAGAGCTACAAAAAGAAAAAGAATCAAAGATAAAAGAGGTAGGAATTAGTATTCCTTTTGAAGCAAGAAAGATCGTAAGATGAAGGCAAACATGCACCGGGCAAAGAATTCCATAGAGATACAGAACAAGGGAAAAAGCTATTGGCATAGCTTTTTGTTCTACATCTGTGACAGACTTGTGTGAGTTGTGAATTCCGAGTCACGAGACATGAAAGTCGGTTTTATTTTTTGGGGGGGCAAAAGAAATAGCATTTTTTCCTGCCCGAGGTGGATTGCAAATCAAGAAATCTTACTTCCTGGCAAAATGACTTGGGGGCCATGTTTCGTGGAACTGCTTAAAGCAAAAACGTTGCTTAGTAAAATCAAGTTACCAGCTAAAACTCCATGTGATTGTCATGCTAAGCAAACAACAGCTCAAACAATATACATCACATGGAGTTTTGACTGGTAAGCTGGTTTTACTAAACAATTTGTTTGTGCTTAAGTTTTGTGCTTAAGCAGCACGATGAAATTGGCCCCTGGTATAAACACCACATTCACAAAAACCAGATTCCGGCCTTAACCATTGATGATTAGATGCGGGCCATGTGGCGTTCTTAGAGGAGGCCAGAAAGCTGGGAAACTACTTGATTGTCGGTCTACATACAGATAAGGTAAAAACAAAAACCCGGGGCCAATTTAATAGACCTGCTTAACCCCTTGGGCACGGTATTTTACGGAAGACGTCGGGGTGTTGCAGCGGTTCTGGCAGCCAAGCGAACTGCTACAATGTGTTTGTGCAGTCAAGCGTATCATAAACAATAATCCAACAATGAAAACTGCACAAACGGCGGCCAATGGCGTCATCCGGCCTGTTGGCACTTTTTTTTTTTTCGCCATATGGTGTCATCAAGGGGTTAAGCAAAAAAAATTGCTTAAGCACAAAAAACTTAGTCAAATCAAGTTACCAGCTAAAACTCTATATAACTGTCAAGCTAAGCAAACAGCTAAGTACCGGTTACAAGCAATATACATCGAATGGAGTTTGGGCTGGTAAACTGGTTTTAATTAAAAAAGATCAAACTATTTCCTGGCACATGAGGGCGCTGTTGCTATGATGCAAATCAAGGTAATCGCTGTACAGTTTTGACACTTAAAGCATGAAAAAAGCCAAAAATGGACTTCTTGTATAAGTTTGTATGTTTAATTTGTTTACCAACTGGCGACTAAGCACAAAAATATTGCAAAAAACACATTCAGAAAACAAGCAAGAAATTGCCGCTATAAACTGTAGCAGAAAATTCTGCATTTTGGTTTGGGCACATACGTACATTCTGTAACTAGGGATTCCACGCTTACGGGGTTAGCGTAGAATTTGCGAGCTCCGTTAGGAGTTGCAGGCTGTTGGCACAGAATTTGGCGTTACGGATTCCTCGAAATATGGTCATGCTCTGCCCTTACATGTACCTCGGAAAGGAGGAATTACAGACAAAGTGTCTTGCTCAAGGACAGGCACCATGATGGGCTGGAACCCAGAATCTGTATAATTATACCGACGTATGTGACCGGTCGCAACATTTCAGAAATGAGTTATATACAATTTAGTTGAATTCATCACATTTACAAATTTGGTGTAGGTTTTGACCCCTGTGGCATTTTGTGTTTGAAATATCTTGACATTTGTATACTCCTATATTCCAATTTAACGGAAGTGTGTTTAGAGATATAGGCCTTTAACCCCTTGAGCACGGTGTTTCACGGTAGACGTCGGGGTGCTGCAGCGGTTCTGGCAGCCAAATCGAACCGCTACAATGTGTTTGTGCAGTCAAGCATGACATAAACAATAATCCAACAATGGATTGAAACTGCACAAACAGCGGCCAGCGGCGTCATCCGGCCTGGTGACACTGTTTTTTGTGTGCCCTATGGCGTCATCCGTACGCAAGGGGTTGAACACTAAAAGTGCAAAGAAATGAGTAATTTCTATCAACATTTATTTGTTCATCTATATTCATCAATATTAATGTTTCTGAAAATAATTTATGAAAATATTGATATAATAGAAGCTAACAACCCCCCCCCCCCCCCAAAAAAAAAATCACTTATGTGAAGATTTGTTTGCCCGCTTCACATAGAACAGCACTTTGTGTGTGTTTTCACATATAGTGCGACTCACATGAGTTGGAGGCACCAGACCTATGTGTCATACTCCTAATATTTCACAGATATTTCCCATGTTCTTTGTTCGGTTGTTAAACCAAAAGGTCCCTTTTAGTGCCGAGAATAAATCAATTTTAAAACGAGAATGAAAAAGATTTCTGAAGAATTATGACTAATGCAATACTTGGGAAAACTTGGATTTTGTTCAGGAGGTGAATCGATACGATGGAGGAAACTACCCCATCATGAACCTTCACGAGAGAACACTTAGTTCCTTGGCATGCAGGGTAAGTTGCAACAAAAAAAGTTTGTTCGATCAATGAATTGATAAATTTTGTTATACTGATTAATTATTTGATCGAACCATCATGCTTATTGGCTTACAGGGTAAGATTAAATGTTCTTTTAAGTTCATTTAATTTATCAATTTTGTTCGACCAATCAATTGATCAGTTTCAACTGATCAACATAAAGTATAAAAGCTTACCCAAAAATCACCAGATAAATTGATGATTCAAATTTGTTGATTGATTATTAGCTGACTGGTTATTCGATCAAAGAAAAAAATAATAATAAAAGCCATATTCCTGTAATACAAAAACAAATTGAATTGAATTACATACAACTCATGTTCAGTTTATTATATTGCCTGGGCTTAGTGAATTTTGAAGGTGTTGGATGGATAGGATTTATATACATACAATTATATCCACTTTAATGTCAGTACGTTGACGAGGTTGTCATTGGTGCCCCAACCGTGACTACAAGTGAACTCCTGGATCACTTCAAGGTAAACGTTGTGGTTCAAGGCATGATGCACGTTGAGCCAGTTGCCGACGGAACGGATCCGTATGAGGTACAGTGGAATGAAATAATTTAGTGTTTTGTTTTTAGAAAATTTCCATCCATACTTTAAACTGATCAACAAAACTAGCCGGCCAATAACAGATCGAACTTGAGCAAGTTCTTTCTCAAGAAAGAACTCTGAGAAAACTTGCTTAAGTTTGAAACGTTAGGCCAGCTAATTTTGTTGATTTGTATATTTCAGGTCAGGCCAGGCAGTTAGCAGTAATTTAATAAGGGGATAAAAGTGTGATGACCCGGTCTTGAACATGTCAATAATAACCGAGGAGGGGCGTGACCGCTGTTAATGGACCGAGCCGAAAGCGAGGTCCATTAGCAGCGGTCACGACCCTTCAAGGTTATTATTGACTGGTAAAGACCGGGTCATCACATTTTTATCCCCATTCATAAATGCCTTCTTACGAAAAATGCAAAAACCTCCCGTAAAAAGGAAATTATGCGAAGCTTTTTTACCCCACTTTTTCTCCCATTTGCTCAGTACAAAACACATGCATGTGAAGGCGCTCCGTGCCTGTCTGTCGTGGCGCGTACGCACACGCACGAGATGCAGCGTCTTATACGCGTGCATTAGCGTTGTCTTACATTATGAAGTTTAGTAGTAGTATATATAATGGGGGTTCTGGGACAATTTCCACAATTGTGCATGTATTTGACAGCAGAGCTGATTTCCATTGTACACAATAGGGGTTCTGTGGCGCTTTTTCACCGGAGAGCCAATTTACCCCGCGGGGCTCCCAGCCTATTTCCAGCTCTGCTGCCACCTCCACGTACATACAGACGCGGATCAAAAAGCGTACCAGTCAATCTGGTATGTTGTACGGAGGCGGACGATCGGGGAATGTGTTTGATACACGGAACAGAGCAAAGCAACCACATTCTATTTCAATGTCGTTCTCGCTGGGGCTGTCGTTACGGCAGCAGCGAGCTCTTTCATTATTGAGGCTCGGGCCTCGGCCATGAGCTCGTTTTTTGCCGCCCCGCTACTTTGAGCGGTGTAAACTTTGCGAGATTTTTTCTGAATATCAACCTTCATTCGGTCATATTTTTCTATCTCGTTGAGTACGAGCTTGAACTCCTCAGGGGAGATGTGCCCATCGCGAAGTGCGTTTGAGATCACATCAGATATGCTGCTGAGCTTAGATAGGGCGAGAACGCGAATCTCGTCGTGTTTCTTGGCTTTCACTAGGAGCCGCCGAGAGACGTACTTTCCGGCAATACTGGCCAGACCACAAGCAATCGCAGCCGCCTCAAGTACACCGACAACAGGTGCGGCTATAATTGTGGAGAGCAGACCCACACCCGCCACACCCATTCCCAGACTAGATGCGAACAGCGCTGTGTCAACACCATCAACGACGTTGATGACTCTGCGGTACTTTTTGTACAGCTTGGCTCTTTCATCTCTCTCGTGCTCTAGGCGGCGCTCGAGGTTGCGGCTTTCAGTAAGACGGAAGCTAGACCCCTCGTCTTGCTGCGACTCTGTCGCGGGCATATCGAGCTTGGGATATATCAACTCCCTCTCGACCGGCGGCGCTGTTGCCAGCTTAGGCATTTTCTCGAATCTCAAGGACTGCAGTAATGGGTCTCTCACGGTTTCGCACTATCGCGCCGTTTTCATCTAATACGCGTAGATTCAATTGATGTATGTACCCTGCCTCTAGCTCTTTGTACATGGGGTAGTATGGGTTTATATCTCCAACACCACTAGCTACGGCTGGGACTATCGCAAGCAGGGTCGAGGGGGCACCATCAACAAGATTAGAGCTTGTTGAGAGTTGGTCGAGATAAATATAAAACCACTTGTGGACAAGAACTTTTACCTGCTCATCTCCCTCATATTCTCCATACAACCAGTTTTTTTCGTCGATGCCTAAGATCTGACGTAAAGAACGACCGAGTTTTATGCTGCCTTGGGGGATATTGATCTTGGATAAACGAGTTGCTCTGGAAATCTCGAGCGTTAAAACGGGAATATTTTCTTCGAAATATTCTTCTAGCTCTTCAAAGTTATACATGCCTGGAGGTACCGTAAATTCTCGAGGGGCATCATCGATTGAGTCGATAGGGCGCCGAGGGGTAGCATCGCTTGCGTCGGCAGGGCGCCAGAGAAATTTAGACGAAGAACCTATATTACGATAGCCAACCTCATAATGGAAGCCTCGCAGGGCGACATGGAGATTGCCGCGCGTATTGTCTATTGCAGTCTGGAAAACAGACGTTTCTTTATTTTGAAGCTGAGTCAGTGTAATGAACATGATGAGTCATGATGGACCAAGCACACACCTTTAATACAGATGTGTCTTATGAAAAAGGCGGGGTATACTCTATAACAAAGGACCTAGAATTACAACATGTGGACATACAGGTGGCTACCGGCGCGGCGAGCTTTGGCACCGCCTTTCTAGATATCTTGTCGGCGGAGCGGTACAAGCTGCCACGTGTAAAAAGTGTTGATGTAGTAGACAGGTGGCTCTCAAGCCCGATGAGCTTTTGGCAAAACAAGGTCAACTTTGCAGTGTGGTGTGCTACCACAGGGTGCGGCGTCTCTGCAGAGGACCATCTTAACTCTGAGAACCCGATGGAACGATCGGTCTTCTGCTTCCATGTGTACTACCAGATCCGCAGGATTCTTGTAGAGATGCAAGTGCCGCTCCCCCAGGATGGCACATGGGATGCCTTTGACACCCCATACAACCAGAGGGCGTATGAGCAAATCTGCGCTGAGTTTGCTCTCTCTCCACGCACCGACTGGCGACTACAACACGGTGATAACAGTGGTCTGGGAACGCCGTATCACTGGTGGTATGGTCATATGCGAACTATCAAATATGTCGGTGATACGCTCAGAAATGTTGTCGACCCCAGCAAACGTCTGGCGTCAAACACGTACCGGAAAGACCTCATGTCGCTTCCGGCATCTGGCAAGGCAGGAAACCCGTATAATGTCGACTACATCGAACAAGATGATGAAGTGAACGAGGCGTGGAAGACATTTGTCCTCGACAAATCGAAAGGTTTTACCCAGCCCGGGGTTGAAAGAATCAATGACTCTATCCGCACGTATGTCTGGGCCATCCTAGGTGCGCAAGCACAGATCCGCTCGAGCATTCTCGGTACAGGCAGCGCATTCGACGCCCAGAAACAGTTCTTGGCAAACGTTGAAGACGCGATCTCAAGTCTCGTGGACCTCCCAAGCGCGATAGCGCGCTACCAGGACGTACTTCGATACGCCCGCTCTAAGGTAGACTTCGCCTTCGGGAGCGGGTTGTACATGGCCCCCAGCAACATGGAGCTGCAGATTGGAACCATTCAGAACTACAACAACGAGATAGTCATTGCGGGACCAATGGGCATCAACACTGGCGTAAACGCCTCGACTCCGTCACAGCCAGACGTGCACGACATGGAGGGGCCGGCTGCAAGGCCAGCACAGCCAGCCGAGGTGGGACCTGTAAAGACCGCGGTCCCACCTCAACCGCATGCTCCCCCCAGCTACGACCTGCCCGACGCCAACGACGCTGGCGAAAGGGGGCCCGTCGGGCCTCCACCCTTGCCGGCAGCGCCCACTGGTAGCTCTGAGCATTTGTCCGCCGGTATGGCCGCACAAGACCATGAGGATGAAAAAACAGCCCTCGTTGTTAGTGGAGTTGCCGTAGGGCTACTGACGCTTTGGCTTCTTAGGTAGCTCTGCTACAGCCACTCGCGGGCTGCCACGAGCAGCAAACCTCCGACAGCAACGACGACGGCCCACAAGTTTCCGGCCAGCCAGCCCGCGGTTTTTGCAAGGAGGCTTAGGATCCAGGAGACTATCGAGCCAATAATTCCCGGAAGGGCAGCGGCTGCTTTACCAGCTAGTTTGGCTAACATGCGCCCAAGAGATTGGAGATGCTTTTTTACCCACTCCTTTGCCCCACCCTTGTCAGACGGCTGCGGTGGGGTCGGGGTCGGCAAGGGTGTGGCACCACCAGTCAGAGCAAGGACTAGCGTGCTGATCGCCATTCCTATCGCGGTGAGAATAGACACAATTGTGATCCCTTGCTCGCGGAAGAGGGTGCGCATGCGCTCGGCCAGGCTTATGTCTTTGTCTAAGACCCTTGTTAAAGTCTCACGGATTTGGCGGACCTGTGACCGGAGTTCAAAGTTGATAGTGTCGATGCTTTCTTGGGTTGCTTCAAGCTGCTCTTCGGCTTTCTTAATTTCACGCTCAATGAGTTCCGCTCGTTCAGTCGTTTCAGGGTGCTCAAGATCTTTGCGGTAGCCCTCAATTACCTGTTGGAGAGAAACGGCCTTGCTTTCTTGCGCCGCTTTTGTACCGCGCAAGGTTTTCAAGGCTCTGTCGAGTCCTTGAAGCTCCCTCAGGGGCAATAGGTCAGTCGGTAGGGTCTCTGTGGTCGTTGTTCCAACATCGGTCGTTGATATGCTGTTAATAAGATCATCGACGTACCTGTCCAGGTCGTCAGTGCTTGCTCGGGCAGCCGCATCGGCCTTTTCTGCAAGCTCTCCGATTTGTTTACCATCGGTCACCTCCGGCGCTACTCCCAAGGCTCGGGCCAAGCCTACCCCATATCTCTCGATTGACGAACTGCTCAGAAACGTTGTTGGATCATTTCTCCACGTCAAGAGCTTCCAGTCGCGGCCCCATTTTACCCACAAAGCTCCGGACTTATCTACTTTGAAATTGAGATTAGCCGGCCGAGAGTATTTTGACCGCGCCTCTTTAAATCGCGACACGACCTGGTCACTGTAATCGTTGGATGCGAGCTCAAGCCCGTCGGGCATTTCTGCGCCACCCGCCCAGGAGGGCGTGGTTGATGGGGCTTCATACGCATTGTCTACGTCGTCCATAAACGAAGTCTCTTCGGCGCCCTCGTAGTCCTCGGGCCGGGACTGACCCACGTCGTCCATTTCGAAACCACCCTCCGCCATGATGTATTATTAGACATTGAGTACCAACCTCTAATGCACTCAAACCATGGCCTCGTCAAAGTACGGACGCAAACTGGATCCTTTCCGACGCCTGCGAGATCCACTCGGGACCAAAGGCATCCGACAGAGCGTGGTTGTAACAAACAATCCATCTACCATCGGCCAGAATCAGCAGCTCCTGGTCCGCTTTCCCAACCTCGGTGCTCAAGATGTGATTGTTCCTGGGACAGCCCGGCTCGCGTTCACCATCTCTCTGACCTCGACCGACGCCAACTGGACAGTGGTCCAAAATCTTGGACGGGCGATTGTGAAAAAGACTACAATCAAAATAAGTGGCAATGAGATCATGTCTGTAGATGATAGCGATGTTATCAACTGCTACTCTGACCTATGGAAAACGAAACAAGAGCGCCAGTCCCAGGTCTATCAGGGCATTGATGAGCCATCAGCCAACATGCTGAAACTGAGGATGGGCGCTGGAGACGGTGACAGCGACGAGTCAGAGGACAAGGCCATCGCAGATGCCTATGGCAGCCGGTTCTCTATCCCGCTGGACTTCGAACTACTTGAGTCCCATATGCCATTCTTCCAGTCTGCCCTTGGTGACCGGCTGGAGTACGAGCTGACCTTCAACGACTACAGCCGCGTTATTAAGGCAACTGGTGATAGCGGGGCTAGCTACACCATCGACAACATCTCTCTCGAGTTCGACACTGTGAGTGAGCCGAACCTGGCCCGCATGATTCGCAATAAGTATGCTGGCCGGCTTGCTATCCTGTATGATCGCATATTGCGACACCGCAAGGTTATCCTTGACAAGAGTCAGACTCTGTGGAATATCAACCTGAACGTCCCCGCTCGAAGCTTGAAGGGAATACTCATGCTGTTTGAGGATGCAGGAACAGCGACCGCATATGACCGAAACACAGAACATTTCTACAACCCCCAGATTGAAAAAGTCGAGGTCACGATTGAAGGGGTGCCAAACCAGTTGTATTCCCAGGGAATACGGGCATACCAGCAGTGGGATGAGGTGAAGAAATATTTCGCCAGTGGCCCTTCAGCAAAGCGCCACCCCGAGGTCGCTGCAGTTGCCAAAGACCTGGGACTGGCTGATGTTAAAGTAGGGGAGTACCTCTCAAGCAAGTACGCGCTATGGCTAGACATGAGAACCAGCGACGACGACTCGCTGCACGGCAGCGGCCGGCGCATAGAAAATACTAGTGAGGGAGTCACGATCCAGATCACCAAAAAGGCAGAAACGGCGGGCGTGTTAAATATGTATCTGTACGTCATCATGGACGCACAGATCAACATTGAAAATGGACGTTTCATTAACGCCCTGTACTAATGGGCACGCGATTATTTGCGGACAGACCGGCTGCGGTAAAACAATTTTTACCCTAGACCTCCTCGAGCTGCCTCTTGATCGTGGCGGCTACAGTGGCGCGTTTGCGCACATCGTCATACTGTGCCCTACAGCGCGTTGGAACAAAACTTACCACGAGCGGCGCTGGGTATGGACGGACCCGGAAGTCTACATCGCCGACCCCGGCGATCGACTCCAGGAATATTTGCGAGCCTTTTACTCACTCTTTGCCGGCGAGCCAACGTTGTACATCGTCGACGACTGCTCGGCCAGTAAAGCCCTGACCAAAAAGAAGGACATGCTGTCTGAGCTTGCATTCTCGGGGCGCCATGCCTCTCAGTCTGTCTGGGTCTTGACGCAGAAGTACAACGCTGTCCTTAAAGACCTCCGCGAGCAGACAAAGTGGATTGCTCTCTTCCATTGCAAGGATAGGGATTCCTTTGAAGATTGCCTGCGAGAAAACGATGTCGTCCCAACAAGACAGGAGCGAGCAGCGCTTAGGCAGCGGCTATCTGAAGCTAAACACGCTAAGCTCATACTAAAGACTGATCAGCCAGTTGCTTATCAGTTGTGTTAACAACTGTTAACAACGACTCATGTGGGAGCTAAGCATGCAGACGGTGATGCTTTTTGCGATTTTGGTATTGTGTTCCAGCGGTTTGGTCGAGTATATTAGACTCAGGCGCATAACAACACATGTAATCTCACAGTTGCGAATTGCTGTCTGCAAGATGGAATGTGACGATTTGGTCGAGCAGCTGTTGTCTCTTGATCCTGCGACAGAGTCGCAGGATACTGGAAAGAAAAGCACGGACACCACTGGCTCGACCGACACCAATACGGAGAGACAAGAACGAAAACGAGCCCGTCTGGCGGCAATTGTGGCTGGTGGTACAACCAAAAAATACTTAGGTAAACAACTAACTCTCACACAAGTTGACGAGATGGCCGATGACGACGTTTCCAAAAACTACGGCCGCTATGAGGCACGACTTGGAGCCTCAATGACAAAAACACTCGGAGCTTCTGCGCTGCAGATGTATGCGCTAGCGGCAGGCACATTTCTACCCATTCTGCCTGAAAATCGGGCCAAGCTGGTCTCAGACCTTGAAGACGACCCCTTTGTTGAGCATGCGCTGACGACCGCTTGCTGCGAGCTATATTATCGCTTTGGGATGTACCTAGCTCCGCTGACGGCAGCGATGACCACAGTTAAACACTGTCAATTTGGAGATCAGGGATCTCTTGCAAATACCGCAGAGGATGGAGGCATCAGCGGAAGAACCAACTGTCCAGCCGACCCCCCCAACGCACAGTGCTGCCGCGACTCCGTCGCAGCAAGAGAGGGTGACGATAAACCATAAAGACCCGAAGAAAGTCGCGGCTGGTCAAAAAGGCGCGGCAGCCAGAAAAGCAAAACAAGAAGCACTACTTGAACAGCTTCGACAGGCCAAAGTGGGTCTCCGACCCGCCCCCGAAACCACTGTTCCAGCTGCTGGAACGGCGGCTAGAACAGCAGCCGGAACAGCACCTGAGAATGAGTCCACCGAGCAGAGCGCGTGGATAGAGTATGCAGCCCTCGCAGTAGCTGCCGCTGTAGCTGTTGGCGCCGTACTATATGTACAAAAGTCCGCACGCAGTACTAATGCGCGTGCAAAAGCCGCCCCCGTCGGAATCGAGGCAGGGGAAAAAACAGTATTAGACACACGGCCTGACCCCTTCTATATGCGGTAAAAATGTCTACTCCTAGTACGGGCGGTAAACAGCTTGCCAATCTGGCATACCACTCCGCCGTTGTGGGTGGCCTTGCAATTGGGTACGCCGCACTGGGCAAAAAAATCATGAAAGGAGCTACGCCAAAATTGGATTTAGCGCCGTATGATGTTGGCATGGTCATTTTGGATGTGGGCCTGGCCATGGCCACTAAAGATATGCTTGTGAAGCAGGGAATACTCCCTGCGGACATATTGAAGTAAACGCCATGGTGTAGTATACACTGCAACAAGATGGCCTCTTTAGCAATACTTATAGGTGGAGCGGTCGTGAACGCGCTCGCATTCTCAGGGGCAAACGCTCTCTTCTCAGGGGCAGGCTCCGGGGAGCGAGAACGACATGACCGGGCTGAAGAACGGCTCCAAGCTGCACAAGCCGAATGGGCGCGCAAGTGGACCGGCCGCCTGGACTGGATTGCTGAAGAACTGCACCGCCAGGGACACGCCGTGCGAACCTTCCGTGATGCGGATGAAGCCATCCGCCAGTACAATCTTGTCACCGGTTCCAACATTGCACTAGAACGGGAACCCAAGCTCTCAGATTTTTACTTACCGTCGCCGGAGCAACGTGATAAAGAAATCGCCTTTGTAATCATGGGACTGGGAGTCACTACGTTCGCGGCCTACATGCTCATGGATTAGATCCCTGAACTAGCGAAAAGCCCCGGGGAGATCTCTATCTCCGCAACTTGCTGCGGAGAGCAAAAACTGTTGCGCGGGGCAACAATTTTTTGCGCGTGTTGGAGCTGTACAAAAAGTACCTCAGAGTCTTGGATTAGAACGGAATGGAATGGATGCCAGGCTGTCTGCGATTTACTATAGCCCTAGGGGCTACTGGAAGGGAATTAGTGCCATACAAAAACTGGCCGAGGCTGCGAAGGTTTCTCAAGATGTGAGCAAAACTTGGCTCAAGAAACAGGCTATGTGGCAGATCTATTTGCCCGCCCCGCGGCACATTCCACGCCCAAAATTTGACGTTTCTGTGCCAAATGAAGTCCACCAAGCTGACCTATTGTTTCTTCCACACGATCGCCTGCGCCAGAAGATTTACAAATACGCCGTGACCGTGGTGGATGTTGCTTCCCGCTATAAAGAAGCTGAACCACTGGCCACGAAAGAAGCTAAGGAAGTTGCTGATGCTCTCTCCCGCATCTACAGGCGGAGCCCTCTCAAATGGCCGAGGCTTCTCCAGGTTGACCCGGGGCGCGAGTTTATGGGCGCGGCGAGCCTGCTGCTCGCAAAACACAACGTCGAGGTCAGGAGAGGTCGTGTGGACATTCACCGGGACCAGGGGATTGTAGAGCGATTCAACCGGACCTTGGCCGAGCGACTCTTCGGGCACCAATACGCGAAAGAGATGAGGCTTTCGGAGGGTCAAAGGTCAACTGAATGGGTGGCTCGGCTACCTGCCGTTGTTGCGGCCTTGAATGGAGAAGTGACCCGGTTGACTGGTAGAAAGCCGTCTGAGGCCATCAAGGCTAAAACGGTGGCGCAAAAGCCCTCCTCCACCGTTCCAGGCCGTCTTGTTGGCCTTCGTGAGCAAAAGATCCCTTCAGACGTTGGTGTTCGCTATCTGTACCAGCCCGGTGAGCTGGAGGGCGGCCGCCGTCGCGCGACCGATCCAGTGTGGTCGCTCCAGGTGTACCGGCTTGGGCGTTCGGTGACCAAGCCTAGTGAGCCTGTGCTCTACTATTTGCTGGATGGGCCTGCCCGTGGCTTTGTCCGGGAAGAGCTCCTCGTGGTGCCTCCTGATACCCAACTACCGCCGGATGGGGTTCTACGTGTTACGAAGTAGAGAGTGCCGCGTCCTTAGGCGTTGAGCAGTTCATCAATGTACGCATCTATCCCGGCCGCGCCAGCCAGAAGGGCGTCTTTGTGCCCATAGGCCAAGGTGTCAACCCCATTTTCCGCGATCCAGCGCTTGCTGTCAAAGGGTGAGAGCGATACCTTGTTCAGGCGCTGCCCATAGATGCGATGGCGCTCGGACCGGAGCACATCCATGCCGTGGCGAAAGGTCTTCTTGCCGAAGAGGGCTTCTTTATACTGCTCGTGGCGAATGCGCTTCTTCACGACGCTCTTTTTCACACCCTTGGCCTTCTTTATGTTCTTGCCATCCGCCTCTAGGATGGAATACATCTTAGGGCGCAGGCCCACATACTCGGCGATAGGGCGTCCGGCGCACTCGTCTTTCATCTTACCCAAGACCTTCTTGTTCGTATCGCTGCGTAGTGGGTGCTCCTTGGGATAGCCGGACGTGTCGTAGAGATGCGCGTGCTCTGCCATGTCTCGGTATACATCCTCGGTTTGGAGCTCGAGAAGAAGGCTATCCGTGTCGGTGTAAAGGAGCTGGCAGCGCTCTCCATACTGGCCCTTCTTCTGGTTGTAGTAGAAGTCGTACATGAGGTGTTTAGAGAGGTCCAGGATACTCATCCCAACGAACACCGGGCGATTGAGAACCAACCTGCTCTTGTGGACCTGGATAGCCACAAGGTCGTCATCAAAGATGTTTGCCCGTGCGAAGGCTGGGCTGGCGATGAGGCTCTTGAGTCTGTCCTTTTCATCAGCCCTGACGAGTTTCACGTTGACCCGCTTGCGGAGGTTCTCCATGGTTTTGCCGAAGACGCTGTTGTTCATCAGCTTGTAGAGATCTTTCTCGAAGTCGCTGGTGGCGTCTTTGCGAAGCTCGGTGTTCATTCTGATGTAGGGCTCCATCCAGGGGCTTTGCTCGAATCGAAGAGCCCTGTGAACCTTTTTCAGGCGCATGCCCATAGACAGGTAGAGCTGCAGGTTGCGGTAGTGGAGCACGTAGCGTTCCTTATTGCGAAGGTTGGGGACCAGCTTCTCAACCTCAGTAGGCGCCACCCCGACACCAAGAAGGCTGTGCTGATACTCCGACATCCACTCTTTCTGGACCACCATGCGCTCCGGAGCCAACGGATACGCATTGTGCGCATCGTGCAGCTCTTTGGGGTACTCCAGGCCCATCTCGAGGATGTAGCCATTGGGACTCTCCGCCGTCCTCTACCCATCGCAGTCCTCTACCCACCGAAAGCCGCCTGTAGGCAGGGGCTGGCTCATCGCCCAGCCATATAGGTTGTTAGCGTCGAGGTAGAGGATGTGGCTACGTTCTTTGGAGGAGTCATATCCCTCGACCAGGGGGTTGTTTGCTTTCGCGTACCTCCTCGAGACCATAGAGATCCCGCCGCGCATCCCCTTCTCAATGAAGAGGTGCTTGTCGTAGTCCGTGAGTAACTCGAGTTCTACTCCCGTTTTCTTGAGCAATGCATCCCAGGAGAGACCGGGGCTCGTGTAGTAGTTGGCGGGATCTAGGCCGTATTGTTTCATGCAGGTCTTCCGGAAGGTCTCAAAAACGTCCGCCAAGAGTAGGACGTCGGTGCGACAATATAGGTCGCTGTAGTCCCCCAGGTTGTGGCACCCGAGGGCCTCCCAGACCTTTCGGGCGTGGGCATAATCATCGTCGCTGATGTGCTCGTTGGTGAGCTTGCTGTAGAAAGCCTCTTTCGGGGAAGTTTGGGCTCGGCAAACCGCTCCCAAGAGTCCATGTACTCGTATGGGTAGATGCCCTTGCGCAGCAGCAGCTCGCGCCTTTCTACGTTGGGCTCAAACTGGTTTGTAATGTAGAATTCTTCGGGCTGGTTGGCTGCCGCGAGCTTGTCCAACGAGGCTAGCAAAAACTGCACACTGTCAATGAAGCGGAGCTGTCCGAGTGAGAAGGAGATGTATTTCTCCGTGTTGTTGGGAATGCATGAGACCTTCCCCTCTACCTTCGAGATCGCCTGCATGAGCAGATGGGAGTCGTAGCCCTGAAGGTTGTGGAAGACAACTGGTATGGTCGTGGTCTTCGGGTTCAGCCTCAACTTGAGGTTACAGGCGTTATGGGCTGCCCCTCGATATTTACCTGTAATGTGGCAGTGGTCACGCACAGAGTCACCCTCGAGAGGTTTGTCACACACGTGGCACGTCTCAGCTGTGCGGAAGACCAGCCAGTCCTCTCGTGTCATCCTCATGGCCTTAGGATTGGCCAGCACGCCCTTGATTTTGCGCTCTTCTCCCTGCAGCGCTTTAAGGAAATGTTCTGCTGCATTGGGGCCGCGGTATTCGACTGGCGGCTCTGTCTGGCCATCACACCGCACCACGATGTAGCAGTAACTGCAAGCCTCGTGCAGCTGCGTTCGCCGGGTGTTGCTTTTTGTGGGGTCGAGATCAGGTCCTTCAACCTTAGTGGTGAGAGCCTCAAAGTCCGCATAGATGATGTAAGGGGCCGGCAGCTGCTTGTGGTGGTTCTGGAAGGTGAGCTTGTTCTTACCCATCTCTGGCATCTCCACCCGGACAGCCGTCTGGCCGATGCCTTGGCACTCGGGCTTGTGGGCCTCCAGCAGGTCTTCTCTGGTGTAGCCGTGAAGACAGCGCTCACAGAAGTGCTTGCGCTCCCGGTGCTTGCTCTGGTCGTAGAGAAGACGGTTGAGGTTCTTGATCCATGTGTAGTGAAATTTGCCGGCCTTTTCAATCAGCAGCAGGTTGATCCGGGGTAGGTCCTCTGGCTGCTTGCTGAGGCGGTGGATAATGACGCCCTTGTCCCAGCCAAAGACGTTAATGGCTAGGTTGTTCTGTCGCTCTACTTTGGGGACTTGAGAAATAGGTGTAGGGGCTTCGATCCCTTCAAAGTTCAGACCATCTTCGGTGGGGTACCATCTTGGTCTCTCTGGGTGATGTGGTGGCGGCGGATATGCCAGAGCCACTCGGAGCGCCCATCGAAGGCAGTGGTCATCCCTGTTTTTTATGTTTATTACTGCCTTTTAGACCTTACAGCTGCTGGGAGTGGGATGAAGGACCCACCCCGAAGAGGCTGATATCTGGCAATGTCTAGCCAAAGGGTCTGCACTCTGTCAACCACCCACCCAGAGCCCTTTTGAGTCCATTTCTCAAGAGTCTCCAAGATATTGGGGAGGGCCTTGTCTAGTGCCTCGTTGATCTCACTAGTCTGGAGAATGGCCTCCTGCCTGTGGCGGAGCACAGGATCGGTGTACTCCTCAGAGCCATCCGGGCTATCCTTCCGAAGCCGGACCTTGAGGGCGAGCTGGAACTTCACACCGTTCAGGGCCTTGATCTCTTCTACCAACTTGTCATAAATTTGAGTGCGCACGCCCTCCAGGAAGGCTTTCGGATCAACGCCCAGTTTGTGACTCTCAGGAACGTCCATCCGCCAACTCCGCAGGTAATTGCCAATTGCCCATGGGAGTTGTCGAAATACCAAGTCGTCTGTCTTCCGTTCTTTCGAAACAAACACCTCTAGTATCTCCTTTTGGTAGTCTTCGGTTGTTCGAAGCGCTTTGGAAAGAGTGATCGGGTCAAACTCTTTCACAATGGCCTTCCTTTTCCTCTCCTTCTTCGTGCGTAGAGGGGGGGAAGGTCGATGTCCCCTTGGAAGCAGAGGCTTAAGCAGGCGCTTCTTTACTTCCTCAGGGATAGGCTCATCCAGGATGTTTTGTACCACATGATGGAGAGTCAAATTCTTCTCAGGCATTTCTGCCAGTATCTGCTCTATGTAGTCCTCCATGGTCGCCATCTCAGGTGGGTATGCCATATCCGAGCGTCTGTCTAAATAAAAAAATCGGGCCGCATATGTATGGTAAAGACGGGGATACGCCGCTTAACGCAGCCCGATAAACGGTAACGCCCGTTGCCTCTGTGCCATACGCAGAAGCTTGTGCATAACCGGTGGGTGAAGGCGTCTGGCACGAGCTTCTGCTCGGTGTAAAGCCTTTTGCACACGGTCCATGCCGCAAGGGTTGCTGCAAAGCCGGCTTTCTGCCTTGGTCCCCTTCCCACATCTTCGACAGGGATGTGGCTCCGATCCCGGCTTTCGCCTCAGCTGAGCTCGGTGGATGCCGCAGAGAGTATCCTTGCACCGCTTTCCGCATCGCTCGGCGCGCCCCACAATTAGCCACGTGCACTCGTTGTACTCCACCATGCCTTATGACTATGTCTCCGTTATACCTAAGGCGAGCGTTTGTTCAAAACGGCGTTCGACTGCGCCAGGCCCGGGGTGGCTAGGGGGGTGGACCGCCCCTAGGGCCTGGCACCCCTATTGGCATACACCAAGACCCGCTACTGTACTGTACTCTGGCGGTGTTCTAGAGGGTCCAAGCGCGTGATCCCCATTGCTTGAGCCTCGCTGCCGCTTAGGCTGGGGGCCCTCTAGGGGGGTGTGGCGGGCCCTACCAGCAGAGCTGGAAATAGGCTGGGAGCCCCGCGGGGTAAATTGGCTCTCCGGTGAAAAAGCGCCCCAGAACCCCTATTGTGTACAATGGAAATCAGCTCTGCTGTCAAATACATGCACAATTGTGGAAATTGTCCCAGAACCCCCATTATATATACTACTTTAGTACATCTAAGTTGTGCGCACACCAACTACGCTCTTCCTGTTGCGTATCGGCTGAGAACAGCTGTACGACGCGCCGTGTTTAAACAACTTCCAGCCGTGTTTGAACAACCGTTTAAACAGTCACGTGACAGGCTCTAGACCAATAGGGATAGTGAAACTCGCTGATGAGGCATTTATGAAGTCATTTTCTTACTGGAAACTGATGCAAAGAATTGATTAAATATGTAAGATGAATTACAAACTGAGGTTGTATCTAATTAGAGCAGATAAATACATGTACGTAACTACTGTATGAGTTGGGCCAAAATTTTACTTTAATATCCTCCCCCCCCCCCCCCCCCCCCCCCCCCAAATAAAAAAGAATAACTGTCCGGAACAGCAAAATCTTTGGAAAATAACTCTCTATAACGTTCAGAATTGTGTAAACATATGGCGCAAAACTTAAATTTTGAGTTTTTGTGCACTATATTTTCACTATTTTTCAATGGATTTTCTTCATTTGTATAATTGTAAGCAGAAACATTGTAATCAGTGACCTTCACAGAAATAGAAGCAATACCCTTAATATCCACTTAATTATAGTCAAATGTCACAAGACAGATACACTTTAATTTCATGTTTTTTGAAAACAACTTTTTAACAGTTGGTAATATTGACAGTCGCAGAATGTCATTGGATTGCTGCTTTAACCCCTTGCGTACGGATATTATATGGGGGTACCATGCCAGCTTGTGCAGCCAAGCAAAACGGAAACAAGAGGCTTGTGCATCCAAGCAAACGTACACAATACCCCAATAATGGATTGAAAATGCAGAGATATGTGTCAACCGGGCGCAAGGAGTTATAACCCTTTGCGTACGGAAGACATCTGTGGATGCAAAAAAAATCAGGCCACCAGGCCGGATGACGCCTACAGCCGCTGTTTGTGCAGTTTCAATCCACTGTTGGATTTTTGTGTGTATGTTACGCTTGACTGCACAAACACATTGTGGCCAGACGTCTCCCGTAAAAAAAATGTACTCGAGGGGTTATTAAGCTTTAATTTGATAAATTATTGGACAATACTAGGGTGCTATGGTTGCCAAGCTACTTTAAAAACAATATACTTTGTTTACAAGCGCATTATTTATTCTAAATGATATCTTTTGTTTAGGAGCCAAAGAAACGTGGAATACTGAAGTTTGTAGATTCCAGAAGTAAACTGTCGACTTCTAAAATTGTGGCTCGTATCATCGAAAACAGGTAGGTGCACTTCATGTAGGCAGTTTCCTATTCGGCAATCGCATATTCGCCACCAAACATAACAAATTTCACCTCTGCTTGTTTTCATCGAAGACAAATCCATTCAGCCTTTCAAAACTGAAATCCTGTCAGGAAATTTTTTTTTTTAGACCATATTTTGGTGCACATATCGTCCCCACATCCGACAATGCATTAAAGGTAGTGTACATGATTGGTAAACCTCCAATTTTATTTTACTGAATTATTACGAAATACCTTACTAGACTGTAAGTTGATAGTAGTCTCAATCATCCTGTGAAATGATGGCACCAGGTGTGCTATCGTTGTCAAGTGAAGTGGAAAACTGCCCTGTAGCCTTTAGTCAAGGCACGCGTGGCTACCCGGATGAGTGGCGCGCCCCGGGCATTCAGGGCGCGTCACGCGTCCAGGTAGCCACGCGCGCCTTGACTAAAGGCTATTATCCGCCCGACGGTTGCAGTCTCGTTTTTTTCGCCATCCAACAACGCAAAACCTTGAACAGGTCAGTGGAACGATATTTCCTATAAAATACTAAACCCCCAAATTCGCCCATTTCTGAAAATTGCAACAATGACCAATCATGTACACTACATTTAACCAATGAGCAGTTTGTAATATATGCAATGAATAAACACTGGGTTTTGTAGCATTTTTGAATAGAGGGAGGAATACGTAGTATGGACGGACAATTTAGAAACGGCAGGCGCATTATTTTGAATGGCAATAGGTTACCACGTTCATTGTTGTCCATGTTATCCATACATCAGTAGCATTAATGACCTACAATAACCAAAATTTAATTATCTAAAAATGATTATTATCTTGATTATGAATTTAATACAAGAAACTAAATTTGTGTTAAATATACTAATTTTCTATCCATCAGTATTAATTAATCGACAAGAGAAAGATGCTAATTAAAGGTAGTGTACATGATTGGTCATCGTTGCAATTTTCAGAAATGGGTGGATTTTCGGGTCAGTATTTTATAGGAAATATCATTCCACTGACCTGTTCAAAGTTTGAGTTGTTGGATGGCGAAAAGAAACGAGACAAAAACGGCGCTCG
Organism: Hippasteria phrygiana; assembly: GCA_037893225.1. Taxonomy (NCBI): domain Eukaryota; kingdom Metazoa; phylum Echinodermata; class Asteroidea; order Valvatida; family Goniasteridae; genus Hippasteria; species Hippasteria phrygiana. The sequence continues at coordinate 545,478 of JAZGUH010000085.1, read as the reverse complement.
TTTCAACCGTCGGGCGGATAATAGCCTTTAGTCAAGTCGCGCGTGGCTACCTGGCCTGCGTGACGCACCATGAATGCCAGCATGTCCAGGGCGCGCCACTCGTCCGGGTAGCCATGCGTGCCTTGACTAAAGGCTACAGGGCAGTTTTCCAACGATTTCCAGCTGGAAATCGTTGGAAAACGATATAAATTTCCACTTTTCTTGACAACGACAGCACACCTGGTGCCATCATTTCACAGGATGATTGAGACTACTATTAACTTACAGTCTAGTATTAAGGTATTTTGTAATAATTCATTAAAAGAAATTGGAGGATTACCAATCGTGTACACTACATTTAAGTATTCAAAATTCGCGCCTACTCCCAACTTCTGCTGCCGTCGAGGGTGCTTCGCGGCGCGCTCTTAGCCGTGACGTCAGCGGTTGTAGTCTTCGCCGCTAGCAAGTACAGTTATAGCATGGCCATGGCTAACGTTCCATAGGCTTTGTATTGTATGAATGGAGATTATTGACCGAAACATGCCTCGAAATTGTGTCGTGGGTGGCTGCACCCAAACTACAAGTAATCCAGACCTCATCTTTTTGAGATTTCCGAGGGACAGGAGGGTTTGTCGTGAGTTGGTTCTTTTCCGAATTCCACACTCAACAGGCCGGGGTTCGGGGGTTCATTGACGAGTTCCGCTCAAAACACCGCCTCCCACAAAATCCACACGACCCCCAAAAATTATTCAGAAAAATATCTCGCCTTTGAGTAGCGAACACAAGCCTTTTGTTCAATCTTGAACAAGCAGTCCCGGCGTCTAGCTCCAAAATCGAGCAAGAAATCTCCTTCCATTTTCCATACGTATACGCACCGCCCTGATCGCTTATCCATGCTCTCCTAATGAATTGCGTGTTTGTCCACTGGTTTCCATCACCGACATATCTCACGCCAAACGGGTGGAAACCAGCTTCACTCTAGGGCACTCGGGCCGCAATATGGTAAGTGCTATGTATTTTTATTTTGTTAAAATCAGTCGCTCGGTAGCGTGAGTATTAACAATGCCATTTTATTCCGGGGAGTCATTACTACTGTACTACCACTAGGCCTGTTCCACGAACATGGAATACTTCCCAAAATCAAATCAAATCAAAAGTACATGCAACTGGGGATTACTGCATCGGGCCGGAGCAGGCTCGAATCGGTACGGTAGCACCTCAAATTTCCACAGCATCACAAGTCGGCCTCGGACAAATCCGCGACTGAAGACGAACCGGAATACATGTAAGACCCAGTGTCTTATCGCCATCGCTAGATATATGTTCATCATCCAGAATACACTCGGACATTGGATCGTCACTTTCCATAAGATTTGGAATTGAAATAAATACATGATGGGATACAGAGATGAACTTTATTCAATGTGTTTGTACATGTACTAATACCGTACATGTACGTACATACACGTACACCTCGTGTGAACTGCGTGCAATGGACTACACCTCATGACGTCATGTGCAATAAAAGCAAAATGCATGACCTGTAAATAAAGGACGTGATGTAACACTTTTTGGCTCAAAAGTGAGCCAATTCGCGGTGTTTTTCCCCCCCAATAAAGAAAGACAGTACAACATGTTTTTGTGTATTACTCTATCTCTTAATTGACATATCTATGGACTGAGACAACAATAGAGTACCGAAGTCTGACGTCAGTTGCCGCGGCAACTGGTTCCAAACACATGCAGTTTAGAATGTATTCTGGTTCCAAACATTGCATTAATTGACGTCATCACTTCGGTACTCTATTTCACATTTGTTCAAAGTGTTCTACTACAATGTAGGTCTGGGACTACTGTTTCTGTGTTATCTTTGGGATCCAACTATGTTTAATACCGAAGGGGGAACTTATTTTTGGGACACTGACATTTTGGACCTATAATTATTATTAAACCCTAACCCTGCTAAATGCAACAGAATGCACCAATGGTAAAAAGTTGTTGCATTAATTAGCAGTCAAGGCATGTCTCCTGGTCTGATGCATTCTTTTGTATTTAGTATTATACATGTATAAGCCTCCAGCAACAAGGCTGGTACAGATGAGTTCACTGCACAGTGCAACATTGCATTTAGCAGGGTTCCTATTTCAGCTGTGTTGCATTCTATTGCATTTGGCTGGGTGCTCAAAGAATACCTCGTGGGGGTTAGAGTTAATATACACACAGATTTGTGGGAAGCCCTAAAACAAGTCAAGGGGACTAGGGTGCCATATCCTGCCTTATTGCGTGGCTTTGTTGCTGAAGCAGTATTACAAAGGAGCAAGATCTTGTATTTAAATCTTCATTGGCGGCTTAATATAGCCGTAAGATGACCCGGAGGATTCTGCCAAAGGGGTCAATCCAATACCTGTTCAACCCCATGGATTACATTGGACTATTCCAAATTGTGTACATCATCAGATTAATCATTTTCTAAATATTCATTAGCCATATTGCCGCAACAAGCACTCGTGACACCATTACTATAAATGGCTCTTTCTCTTGCAGGCTTGACTTCGATGATATGGGTTCGATTCTCATCTATAACCCCCTCTCTCCATAGGAATAACGCAATGATCAAGGAGTGATAGGGATACATCCTAGAGGGTGGATAGAGGACTGAGGTGTGGGGGATGAAAAGAGAAATAACAGCGGTTTTTTTGTTTGTTTAAATTAGGACCCTTCATTTTAAAAAACTTGTTCCCCTGAGGTAATGAACTCCCTTTCCCTCGCTAAATCCCCGCTAAAGTATAAGAAAAGATTTGACTTGAATACCCCACCAAAAGTGGTCAGGGACAGCAGAATCTTGGAAAATAACCAACCCTCCTCGATAACAACTGTCTAAACATGTGGTACAATGTATTTTTTAAACAAAATCCATAACAAATGAGGCAGAAATCATGTATATGAACACTGAGCAAATCTAACACAGAAAACACAAACTTTCTTCCCCTATATGGCACGGAAATGCCCCGACTAAAGTCTCAAAAATGAAAGGCTGTGCCAAGTGTTTATACAATTTTGAACACAAATTGGTTATTTTCCCAAGATCTTGCTGTTCCTGACCGATTCTGGTGGGGATTATTAAAATATTTGCAAATGATTGAGAAAAGCAGAAAAAAACAATTGATTTTTTCAGTTATTGGTCTGCAGTTGTTAACTGGTTTCAACTTCCAATAAAATTTTCCTTTTATAGGCCATTTAAAAAAATTCTCACCAAAGCTTCAGCTTTCTAGAATGTGGCTCTTTTTCCGCTTTATCTGGCAAATGTCCATAGAGTACCGAAGTCTGACGTCAGTTGGCATGACAACTGGTTCCAAACAAATGTAAATTTCGACTGTTCCGTCCTTTGTTAACAGCCAGTAATGCAAACACATAACAAAAGTATTCCGGTTCCAAACGTAGCCTTGACGTCATCACTTCGGTGCTCTATTACCGTTTTACGCAGGATGGAATTAAATGTGACATGTGAATGGAAATACCATGGTATGGGTGTGAACTATTCAAGCCCTTAAAATACTAAAGATTTACATAGAAGTTGGTTGATGTTTTAGGTAAGTTTTCTGGTTACCGAAGTAAACTCGGGGCGGTTGAAAAAGGGAATAAAATATTCAAAATTACGGAGATATAAACCAGTGTTGTAGTCGAGACCATTTTAAGACTAGGCACAAGTAACAGGCATAAACCATGACAAAGGAATGCTTTTGTTACAGTTCATTTGAATAGCTTAAGACTTGGATTAAGACTGCTGGTCTTGTGCTGGTCTTGCGCTGGTCTTGCATACAACACTGATATAAACTAACTTACCGAAAATGTGGACAGTGGACTTTAACTCAATGGATGGTGAACATAAAGGGCTGCACCCGTCTGTGTCTATTTGGTGATGAACTGCCGTACGTATGTCCATCCAACCTGGAGTGGACCCAGTTGGGAAAAATGCCTACCAAAGCATACTGACCGAGAGCTTTTATAGTGCATGGGTTGTACAACCAAGGTGTGCAGCCAACCAAAGTTGTAGAATGCATACAGCCTCAGGAATTCAAATCAACAAAGGTCTCACCCTGCCCCTCCAGGGTGGGGCTACAAGGGCTACAAGGGCTACAAGGGCTAGCTTGGTTAGTTTCTTAATTGCACAAAAGAGAGTAGGGATATATGAGGAATGGCATTCTCTGCCTCTTGGTTAATATTCAGCTTAAACAAATATAGATGGTATTCCTTAAATCTTGAGATCCAGGCTTACTGTATTCTCCATTCATAAATGCCTGAGAGTTTGACATGGGCGTGGAGGGTGTTTTAAACTTTAGTATTTGCTGCGAGTTGTATAAGGGAGCATTTAATATTGTCCACGTGTAGTACCGATTTCAGCACTCTGGTTTTTGCCACGGCGGTGTGAAACGCGCCGTGGTCTACTGCTGCTTATGCTGGTGGTTGGGTTGGTTGGTTGGATGGTGGGTGGGTGGACAGTTTCCCTCGGGTGTATATGTTTCCATGCCCCGCGTTTATCACGGCTATGCAAGTCAGTTGGGAATGGTGTTTTGGTTAACACTGATGTGCATGTGTCTAATTAATGTCTAATCTGCATATTAGATCACGCCCCATTGCATTGCAAAATTCGCGGTTGTACGGTTCGTGGACCAGTGAAGTTTTAACGCGTATACCCGCCGTGGGCTGTACCACTTGGTACTTAAGTTTTCTGTGACGCCGCATTCCATACCTCACACCTAGCTCATGGGAAGCCAGGCGGCTTGAATAACTGAATAATCATGAGGTCAAAACTGGAGCTTGGAGGTCATTTATGCCCAGTCGGCTTGTCGAAGATTTCCAGTTTGCAGCGGTCATTAAATGCTGAATAGTCATGAGCCAGACCACAGATAAAGAGATTCTTACTTTTGTATAAATAAGGCATTTAGAATGGGCATAAAAATGGACCACCCCCCCCCCCCCCCACCCCTTTCGTGTGAATGAAAACTTTGTTTGAAAAAGCTCCATCTATGCATTACACTCCCATTCAAGAACAATATAGTTCAAACATGAATGGATCGAGTAAGCACAGGAATGCATGTATAGATGACAACCGGCCAGGTGGTCTTTTTCAAACCGGCTGTGGCCGCCATCAAGAGATTAATAACAGCCATATGGCACGTTCCTCCTTGACTATTGTTGATAATGGTCAAGATCAGGTCATCACACTTTTATCCCCCATTCTTTTAACAGGATCCGCTTCCAGCAGCGCAACAAGAAAAAACAGGAGACGGAACTGCGGATGATTCAGCTTCTGGAGAGACGCAAGTCGGAAGACTTGGAGAGGAGGAAATCGGAAGAGTTGCACAGGCAGCAGAACAATCAGAGTAGACCCGAGACGGTGGAGGAGGTTTTTGAGTAGAAGACGACTTCAAGAAAGAGGCAGGAAGCGAGAACAAACAAATACTTGAGGTATATCGTATGGAAGCTGTCTCACCATGGTTTTTTTCTTTTTAAATAGAGAATTTTCTGAAGTTTTACTCGGAGCTTGAAGAAAGGCATAATGTATTCACAATTTTAAACGGGGACGAGCAAGACATTTGAAGTGTACTGGTATTCAAAACCGAGACCTCTCAAATTCAATTCAGTACTCTACCAACGGAGCTTTTCAGACTTTAATGTTGACCAGGGGTAAGATTTCTTCAGATTTTTCATGATTTCAGGATTTTTGGCGAGACATTTTCTAAAACTTTGTACATACATGTACATTACACGCATGCATTTCTCTCTAGTTGCATGCTTAAAATCTTATTGACTGATACAAGTTGTTTTAAGTGATTACCCTGTATATATATCCTGCCCTTGGATTTGAAATACTGACCATGTTGGTTTTTAAGAAATTAAAGTTTGATCAATAAAAATAGTTATGAATTGTATAAAATGGAACAATATGCACCACACTGAATAGAGTGGTCCTATTTATCACACTCGGAGCCCCCCCCCACCCTTTCGTGTGAATGAAATCTTTGTTTGAAAAAGCCCAATCAATTCATTGCACCCCCATTCAAGAACAATATAGTTGAATAATGAATGGATTGTGTATGAGCAGGAATGTGCCTATTCAAGTCAACTGGCCGAGGTGTCTTTGCCTCACGCAGCGGCTATGGCCGTCGTCCGGCTACAAGTTGTTAATCAAGAATTGGTCAGTGGTGGTTACTCTAGGGCCCAATTTCATGGCTCTGCTTACCGTTAGGAAAAATCCCTGCTTTAATGTAGCAGAAAATTCTGTGCTTACGGCAAGCATATTTCACGCGTTATCGGGGAATTTTGGCTCCTGAGCATGCGTACATCCCGTAACTAAGGATTCTGTGCTTACAGGGTTAGCGCATAATTTTTCTGCTAGCGCTGTTAGCGCAAAATGGTGATCGTAAGCGCGGAAAGCTGTGGTTAGCAGAGCCATGAAATTGGGCCCAGGTTGCCAGACTATTGGTTGCAGTGCAGTTATGTAGAATTGTGGATTTTTAAAGTTTAGGTCACTCAGAATGACAGCTTCCCGGTCCAAATACATGCCGATCAAGATAGAAACTTCGAAAGCCTGCTATTTAAAATCAAGGGACTCTGCAAAATCTCTGGCATCGACAAGAGTCGTATTGGAGCTAACGCGCTATCTCATGTGAACGAGTGTTAACCAAATCCCATTCTATTGTAAGGAAGAACACCCATCCACTACACGGGTTCTGTGAACCAATGGGATCTGGTTGGAGACTATGCAGCCTGAAATGCCGCACTAGTATATTGTTGAAGTCTTTTGTTCCCTTATCCGTCTGTATTTTGTAATGAAAATCTGTGTACAAATGTTCGTGTCGGTTTTATAAACTTAAGTACCTTACCAGATGAATTTCAAAAGTGAAAACCATTACCCCATGTTTTATATATTCTTGGAATGGCAGTTTGTGGAGGAAAATTTTAATCTGTGTACTTTTTAACCAATTAGAATGCATTTTTAGATTGTATTATTTTTTTTACTCACTTTCATTAATAATCATTTTATGAGCTGTCAACAAAAAAAATGTTTTCCCTGTAATAAAGAATAACATTTTTTTTTCGCGGACCTTTCAACTCTCGGAAAGTATTAACTCCCCTATGGTTTGACCTTTCAAAATCTGCTTACTGGCAAGATGGCTAAAAAATAATTATGAACCTTTTAAAACACTCCAGAATTTGTTGCTACTGCACTACCACACCTTTCAATACCCTCTGAAAGGTATTGAAACGTAGAACAATTGGGCTATGGTATACCAGTTTGTTCAGAGAGTTGTTTCACCTTTTGAAACCTTTCAAAACCTTTCAGTCCAGCAAACTTTAAAGGTCTGACAATTCTATGGCAACTGCACTGTACATAATAATGAGATCTCATCGCCTAGTCCAACCAGAACTGGGAGGCCAGTCAAATTTAAGACAGTTCCAGTACTGGACTAGAACTAAAGATGACGGACATAAAAACTTCTACAAGAACACAGTCCAATTCAACCTTGCTTCCACTTTCAATGTACATGTATTAATAATGAGTTTTAAGTAAATCGGCATATTTGTAGAAGTAAAGTGTATTTTGTTGGTCTCACTCCTCGCATAATACAAACAGGATGGTATAATTTCTATTCTTAAATACCGTGAATGTTTCAAGATAAATAAGAATGATTTTGTACAGCTGCCATACCTACCGTATTACGTAATCATAAATTAGAGAAGCGCCCTAAAATAAAACGTTCGTTTTTGCTTTTCGGGCACTTCCATCCTTGCTACTGATCCGAGACGAATACTCATCAACACTTGTTATGTTTTGTTGTAATCTTACTTAATTTTTTATATTTCATCAAACAATCCACAAGGGAAACTAACAGGAGTAGGATTCGAACCTGCGACCTCCGGGTTACCGTACCGGCGCTCTACCAACTGAGCTATCTTGCCCTATGTTGGCGGTCTCCCAAATTGTCAATTTGGGAGACCGCCAACATAGGGCAAGATAGCTCAGTTGGTAGAGCGCCGGTACGGTAACCTGGAGGTCGCAGGTTCGAATCCCCACTCCTGCCAGTTTCCTTGTTCACTTCGAAAATATATTTTTTATAATTAAAGTTTGCTTTATGTCCAACTATAAAATGATCACATGGAGCATTGGTTATTCTTATTTGATATTTTACTGATTATGGGTGCGTTACTTTGACTTTATTTGGGAGTAGGAGTATTGTCAGATTGCGATTATTTGATTGTTCCTAAGATTAATGTTTATATATTTGGGTCTCGCAAAAATGTTACAAGTGTTCATTTCCTTATTATTTAGTTCTGCTTAAAAACCGTTTAGTTCAAGATGCCGGGGTGCTGCTGTTTCCCAGTTGATTGTAAATATTCTTTTTGCTTTCATTTACACTATTTTACTTTTTAGTTATTGATTCGACATACTGTTCCGAGAAGAAGACTTGTTTCATCTTCACTTTGACAGCTTTCACAGTTTGAATTACCAAAAACTGAGATCGTTTGTCGCCGACTGCCTCTATCAACTCGGCACAAATTGTTAGCTAGGGCTGCGTGTATAAAGGTAGATATTTAGATAGAAAGGAATGGAGTTGTACATTTCAGAAGGTTAATGAGAATACATTGACTCTATATATTAGACCTTTTCATCCAAGTGACTGAACAGCATTAAATGTAAATGCTGTCAAACAAGAACAAGTCTCCTAAAAAGTTGTCCCCACTTGTTAGAGAGTTGCAGGTATTTGTCGCAATTAAAAGCACTAAAGACATCAGATCCATATTGAATCCCAATGGATTCATTTGTGGAGTTTTCAAGGTTTTGGCAAACCGTTGATTGTAACTGCATGTCGAACTGTCACAAATTCACCAAGCAAACAGTTACCAACTGTGAATATTTTCACGCAGGAAGTACCCATTTCGAGATTTCACTTTCTGATATATTCACAGCAAACGCAGAACCTTTGAGAAAGAACTTGCTTTAAGTAAAAAAAAAAATAGGCCAGCTAATTTGGTTGATTTGTATATTTCAGTCAGCAGTTTGCAGCAGTTTATTTCATTTTCAAACACAGAACAAGACGGTGGCCAATTTTTCTCTTCAAATGTGACCGGCTCTGCAAAAAGGGGTATTATGTCGCAAAATTTGAAAAACAGGTTATATACACAGTTGAATTTGTCTCATCCTAAGCTTTAATTTGGTGAAGGTTTGACCCCTGTGGCATTTTGTATACTCCTATTTTCCAAGTTAATAAACCGGAAGTGCGTTTAAAGATATAGGCCTTTAAACACAAAAAGTGCAAAGAAATAAGACAAGTAATTTTAATCAACGTTTTTTTCATCTGTATTTATCAATATTAATGATCCTGAAATTAAATTATGAAAATAGATTTAGCCACTTATGTGAAGATTTTTTTGAGACATAATGCCCTTTTTTGTAGAGCGGGTCACAAATTGCTGTAACTACTGACCTCTCCAAGATAAAAATGGAGGAATTCTTTGATTGCCATCTATTATACTTTGGGTTTGATGTTTGATATTACGAGGAAAAGGTCTATAAGGTTTTGGGGCTTGCATTTATATTAACTTTTGCGTTTCATTATTATTTCCACAAATTTATATTTCTACAATTGAACCCAGCATGTATATATTAAATAATGTAATAAATTTGAAAGCTTGTGGAACAAACCAAATACTTCTTTTTCGTCTAAAATAACCATTGCCATATAACACCTTTTATTTATTTGATACATGTATAACCAAAACAGGATAATAGTTGAACTGTTGTTGCTAGGGATTGACCAATCAGGATCCAGTTTGCTTGAAGATTGTATTTGCAAATCGGTTTAACAAAATATGCACGTATACTAAAGCATGAATATGAGGCATGAGCTTCTTATGACAACCCAAAGTCAGGAACGCTATGATTATGTTTTCTGGCAAGGTATGTGGTGGAAGTGCATTTTACAACTTTAACAAGATTAAAAAAAAAATGTTTCCCCCACTGATTATAGCTTGTGATAAGACTATTTTGGTGCCACACATTGTGGGTTAGACAAATTGCATCTTGTGGAAGAAACGTTAAATTGGGTTTTTTGGTTATAAATTTGATGGAAATTCTAGGGCCTTTAAAACAAAACAACAACAAAACAATTTAATACTGTTTTCTTCTGATTTGTGATATTTTTGCAATTGTCTTCGCTATGCATGTTTAACTCTAACTTGCATTAATACTCAAAAATCAACCAGGCAGTTTTGGAGGATTTTAGAAGATTGAGGGTAGAATGGCAGTTTGAAATTTAGGGGATTGAGGAAACGTGATGAAAATGCAGGTTTATTTTGGATGACTAAAGTGGGATCGCCACAGTCGTCCAATACTCCATTTGAACATATGCAAGATATTTGTAAAATTTTGGAGGAAAGAAGAGTAATCTATTTTTTTATGGGAGGCAATCAGAGGATTTGAAGGATTGCAAGATTTGAAGGGTTACTGATCCGGCTCTCTAAGCCACACTTTGTCATCAATTTTAAGATTAAAAACTTACCTTTACAATCAGTGCGTGGAATTCAAGCACCTATTTATGGTGCTTCTGAACCGGAAGCTTACCCTGCTGATTCCATTGATTTTGTCTGCCAGCACAACAAAAACCTGACTGGCATTAAAACAAGACAAGCAACAAGACAAGCAACAAGTTTCGAACAGCATTATGCAAGTGAATACATTTCTGATGACATTAAAAGGATGGCTCATGATTTGTGAATTAATTTTCATTTGCCAATGAAATGTGCAACAACTTAATAACATTCAATAAGAAGAAGAGTATTTAGAATTCCTGTGCATGCGGCAAACGGGCGACTCTGCCCGAAATAACCCCTAAAGGGTGACGCACGAGTCGCCCATTTAGAGCACTTTCCCCACGCACCCTACTAAAAAACATTCCAAAGGGGCGACTTTCACAATGGGGCAACAGTTATGTGTCGCCCTATTCGACCACGTCGCCCGCATCATGTGTCGCCCCAACCGGCAATTGAGGAAAATTGGTCATTAGATCTGAACCAAAACTAATTCTAAAATCTTCTGTAGTACCAATGAGTACTGTTACTATGAATTCTGTTTCACAGTTCTCATTTACACATGCTTGTTCAATATATGGGTTGGCAAAGCATAACGCACCTATTAACTGTTCCCCTATCTTGCAGAAAAAAATATAAAAAATTTGCATACACTTGGTGATATTCTCCGGGGGGAATGCAAATTATTATTAGCTGTCACTGGTACCCATACTTAAAGTTCAAGGAACCAGCCTACCTCAATGAATCCTAGACCATGTGTACCCACATTCAAAATCAAATAATTCCTATAATAATTCATCAGGCCTGTACCTCTAATATCCAATAATAATAATAATACCAACGACATCGACAGCGGTACCAGGCCCATAGGCTGGGGGGGGGGGGGGGGTTCGGGGGGTTCGAACAAACCCGCTCGCTCGGTGACGAGTTCCGCTCAGAAAAAAAAAATTCAAAAAATAAAAAATAAATTGGTAAGTCACTATAACTCGGGCTAGCCGTCTATAACAAATTTTTCCTTAAAAGTACATATATATTACTGAACGTTCCGCTTTAATACGGTAAATGCAACTGGTACAACGCTTGGTACGTATTTATGCATGTTTTCACAATGTTGCGCATATGCCAAAAGTTTGACGAACCCCCTCCCCCCAGTCTCGGGCCTGGGTACCACTGTTTTTCTTTGCGGTTCCACATTCTTAACCACAAACCTAGCCCATGAATGGGAAGACAATATGAAATTATCCTTATGCAGTCCATAAACACTTTGCTACTGATTAAGTATATATTTCTAGATTTCAGTTTTAAGGCAGAGTATAGTATAAAACAATGGTCTTGTTCTATCTTTTTCAAAGGAATATAGTACATTTTATACAAAAGACATTTGTACAGGTATTGCATTCCAAACACTTAATCAAATACAACTTTAACTTTTAATAATCTTGTCAAAATCTGAATTGAAAAGTCTTCTATAAATTGGCAGTGTTCAACCTGGTTCAAACCTGGCTCAACCTGGTTCAACCTGGTTCAACCTGGCCCATCAACCTGGCCCATCAGCCTGGCCCATCAGCCTGGCCCATCAGCCTGGCCCATCAGCCTGGCCCATCAGCCTGGCCCATCAGCCTGGCCCATCAGCCTGGCTCATCAGCCTGGCTCATCAGCCTGGCTCATCAGCCTGGCTCATCAGCCTGGCTCATCAGCCTGGCTCATCAGCCTGGCTCATCAGCCTGGCTCATCAGCCTGGCTCATCAGCCTGGCTCATCAGCCTGGCTCATCAGCCTGGCTCATCAGCCTGGCTCATCAGCCTGGCTCATCAGCCTGGCTCATCAGCCTGGCTCATCAGCCTGGCTCATCAGCCTGGCTCATCAGCCTGGCTCATCAGCCTGGCTCATCAGCCTGGCTCATCAGCCTGGCTCATCAGCCTGGCTCATCAGCCTGGCTCATCAGCCTGGCTCATCAGCCTGGCTCATCAGCCTGGCTCATCAGCCTGGCTCATCAGCCTGGCTCATCAGCCTGGCTCATCAGCCTGGCTCATCAGCCTGGCTCATCAGCCTGGTTTAGCCTGGTTCAACTGAGCTATCGCCTTTTGCGAGTTAACTACGTCCCTTAGGCAACCCTGTGGAATATTGCAGCTATTTTTGCGGGTATTTACTGTGCATTAAGTTTGCTTGAAGATAAATTTGTAATCCCCTGCGTTTGCAAAACAATGCACTACACAATACGATGTCTGTGCACAATATAGATACTAGGCTTTACAGCCTGGCTTCATTCTCTACAGGTCGGCCGTGGAAATCTGCCTGGACGACGATCCCATTGTTGGTATGACTGTTCACGCCATTCTCACCCATCCTCTGCATCTCGATGGCGGACAGTGGAATAGTGTTAGGGTTGAAGCCCTGGTTGGTCTGGGCGCTAGAGCCTTGTGTGTCATCCAGGTACAGCTTCTTCGCTTTATCTTCCTCCTCGCGTTCCTCCTCTGGCAACACGCTCTGTCGATTTTTCTTCTGCCAATTGGACGTAGACCAGTACGGCTTGAATTTCTTGCTGTTTGGCCCGTTGATGTATCCCATCTTGATCAGCAAGGTCTCCCGGATGTCTCGGTGGTAGACACAGAATGCCGCTACCACTACAACTCCCTTGACGATGGCGAAGAAGCCGAAGATGTACTCGGCCCCGCCCGAGGAGTTATTCGCCATGACGGCGGCGAAGATGAACACCAGGATGGCCAGCACGATCATGGCCGAGTAGAAGATGTACTTCTGCCAGAGCTTCCAGAATCTGGCTGGCTTGGAGGGCCCCTTGTTCACCAAGCCCTCTGGATCCAGGTCCGGCTTAGCCTCGTTGTCTAGGATGATGTTGCGGGCTGTGAATCCAAACGCCACTCCCATGGCAATCAGCATGAGGATTACGGGAAGGACGAGGGCCAGGATGAGGTTGTATATAGGATCCGACGAAAGGAAACATCTATAGGAAAAACCACAATGTCATTAATATTCATTACAAAGCAACTTTACGATAAGACTAGTGGGAAGAATCAATCTAGAAACGACAGGCTTCACTTGGTTCACAATGCAAGAGGTGCAACATTCAGACCTTTATAAACAAAGAACAGTCAACTTAGTGCTTAAATTCCTTTTTAATTACCGACAATGACCAACTCTCAAATTCTCCAACAACAGACATCCAATGGTTGTCACCCATACATGGCCATAAAATGGCTTAATTCAGAAATTCACAGAACTTTCAAGTTTTTCACTCACATAAGGAAATACATCCTTATGAAACGGGCAGTTTCAATAGCGGTACCTACTCATAACAAAAAGAAATTGTAGTGATGCAAGAATTTTTAAACAAATACTTTCAATTCCTCTTCATAAAACTGCAAAAGTAATCAGCAATTAAAGTATCTTGCAGGAGTGTTCTTGTCTTCAGCTGTCAAAATACTTATTTGAATTTGATTCCAAAAAGTATTGTGCTTGTCTCAAACAGTTTGAAATGTGTTATAAAGTCACTGTATAGCAGGGATGTAGTCGAGTCCATCACAAGTCCCTGCAAGTCCCTGCAAGTCCCTGCAAGTCCCTGCAAGTTCCTGCAAGTTCCTGCAAGTCCATCACAAGCCCTCCAGTCCTAATCCCAATCACAAGCTATTCAAATGAGCTTTGACAAAAGGCATTCCTTTGTCATTTTTCATCCAGTTACTTGTGACCGGCTTTATGAAAGGACTTCTGACTGGGCTTGCGAAAGGACTTGTGAAAGGACTTGCAGGGACTCGACTCCAACTCTGCTGTATTGTACTTTTAAAGATGACAGAGTTGTTTTTTTCTTTTAAGGCTTACCTTTGGTTAGGTGTGATATAATGATTGGGGTCCGCCAAGACAGTGATACTAACAAACAAGAAGGGAATACCTGGAAAGAAAGAAATATTGGTTTTAAATGGAATTGTTGCAAACTGTGCAACAAACAAAATCAAACAAGCAACAAAATATTGCTGCAATGTTTTGACTATTAAAAGCAACCATGATAACATTAAATGTTTGGTCGGTGTTGCATATTTCAGGCTATCAAGCAGACCCAGGTGAAGAAGTAGAATAGTAGGATCAAAACGTAAAAAAAAAACACCCACAAAAGTAGGACTTTCAAGGACAAAATCAGGATAAAATCAGGACTTTTGCAGGCTTTTAGGAGTAGTTTTTGTTGATACTCACCCATGTCAACAGCATTACAAGCCTCATTTGGCATGTTCTGTACTCACAACACTTGTGCTTCATCCTCAACTAAACTCTGGGAAGTAAAGTTGCAGTACTCCTGCACGCAAGCCCTTCATTGTGTGATTTTCATATGACAGTGTGTAACATATTCAATGAGATTTCATTTTTCAGAGTAGTAGGACAAAAAAGTAGGGAGAGAGAGAAAAAAAAAAAAGGAATTCTGAGAAAAAGTAGGAAAAGTAGGAACAAGGTAAAAACAATTAGGGAAGATTGGGAAAAGTAGGACTATTTGAAAGCCTGTTGATTAATTCATGTTAGTAGGAATGGCCCGTGTTTGTAGAATGATCTCCTGATCAGACCTCGGGAGGGAGGGTCGGTCGGTTGATTTTTAATTTATAAATTCTATTTTTACCATCCTTGAAAACAATACTACATGTCATGTAACTCGGAGGTCGGGAGGCAAAAGGTATTAAAGCTAATTTAAAAGTGAGATGTTGATATACACGATTGTGCCGTTGTAGCTGTATTTAAAGACAACGATTTTAATAAAACTTGTTCATTTTGTGTAGGAAAAGGTGAGATTTTTAATATTCCTTAGGGGAAAAAAACCCAAAAAAATGCAACCCGACTTTTGTGACTACAGGGTCGGTCACGGAGGGCAACAACTATTTTTTTTACCTCAATTAGATCCACTGCTGAGGTGCAACACATACAGTGATACAGTGCACCCTGGGGGAGGTGAGTTTGTTTTTGCATTCAATAGGGGACCTTTAACAATTGAGAAAGGTCCCCGTTTGAAAATCGTGTACAAAACCAATGAGGGCCCTTGCCAAAAAGTTAAAGTATGAACAATAGGAGGACAATAGGAGGTCCCCGATTGAAGGTGTTTACACACTTGAGTGAGTTGGTCTTACCCGCCTGGGTCTATAGGTCTGAAAATTGGGATAATTTCTTTGGTATCTATTGAAGATCTAACGTCTATTTACATCTGGACCCAGGAAAACCGTAAGGGTGGTGGGGCTGGCAACCTAAAATGTGGCCAACCCCACCACCTCTGTTGTAGCCCTTTAGAGTGGCATTTTTAGCCTTGCATAAAAATAAAATATTAAAAAAACATTTAATGAATAAAATGCCAAAAATAATCAACATATTAACAACTTCTTTAGGAAGGCTCCTCTCAGTGCACCACTGTTCACTGAATAAAATTTGGGCATATAAAGTAACCAAACCAAACTGCAAAGATTTGAGTACAACTTACCCCACACTAGTCCTGAAACTTTCGTCAAGAACCAGGCCACTGACCAAGGTTTCCGTCGGGACAGATCGTA
Source organism: Hippasteria phrygiana (assembly GCA_037893225.1). Classification (NCBI taxonomy): domain Eukaryota; kingdom Metazoa; phylum Echinodermata; class Asteroidea; order Valvatida; family Goniasteridae; genus Hippasteria; species Hippasteria phrygiana. The sequence goes on along the minus strand of JAZGUH010000085.1, from coordinate 529,373 downwards.
CAGGTGGACCCACGCTACGCCCATCCAGCCAACAGCGACTAGTATGCAGTAATGGAGGAGTGATCCGACAACGATACAGGCAGGCCCTGATTGGTCAATCCCGGCAGTCAGGATGAGATAGAAGACAGCGAGGACGAGGAAGAGGCAACACAGAATCCGCACCTCTCGTTGGGATCGGAGCTCCCTGTATTAAAACAAAATGGCATTTCTTAGCAATTATCTGAAGTATATAAGCATGAGTGCATGAACTGATAAAAGCCAAAGATTTTTCGAGGTTAAAACATTCCACACCCTTCCCCCATTCTTGTCTATTTTTTTTTTTTTTTTTTTTTTTGGGGGGGGGGGGGGTGGGTTTGTGCATAACCGTTAAAGTGCCAGACCAGGATCGACAGGGTTGGTCTTTTTTGGGCTATAACGGGTAAAATTTCAACTAATTCGGACCTCCTCTCCTGCAATGGTATATACACTATGTTTTGGAGGGACCCAACCAATCCGTCTATCGCTAATTTTATGGATCACAATTTTCCTTCATTTTTTCCCCCCGACTTACTTGACGATGAGGTACAGAATAATCGCAGCTAGCAGACACACCACGCATAATACGGCACCCACACGCACAAAAGCACCGACTCCATTGTCGTTATCTGACCCACTCTCTGGCTCCTGCAATCAAAGATCCACATTTTATTCCTTATTAAACCCTAACCGTCCCAAATCCACCAAAATCCAACACCATGTTGTTTTATATTTTGATGGGTTCAGGACTGTAGAGCCTTGGCACCATTACATGATATTTCCCAGAATAAAAACAAAATCAAAGAATTTCCCAAATTTTACAAAAATCACATGTCAAATACCGTTTATATTGTGAAAAACTATTTTAGCCCTCCCTTCCTACTTTTTGTCTGAAAGTTGTTTTTTTTCCTGCACACCACCAGAGTTTGATTTTAGAGTGCTAAAGAGCTTATCAATTCAAGGTTCTTGAAAAAGTCTTACGCAAGAGACGGGTCAGGACCAGCACTTACTGCAAAAATGGTAAAAGCCGCTAGTTGGTCACACTGACATTTGACCCGATCACGAGTCTCTGTGTTGTCCCATGAGCAGGCCGGCGTTGACCAATCACCATGCCCGTTGTTTAGATTTGGGTTCCAGGAACGACACTCCACATTGGTCACCCTGGATTCAAGCTGGAGTGTAATCAAATTTCAGTGCAATAAAATGTCAATGTTTTACAAATTGTGATCCACGCTTGAAGGCCTAGTCACACGAGGCAATTTTTACAAGCAATTTGGATACAAGCTAAAGAAATTCTTTGGGTAGACAGGCCTTGTGCCATTTCTTTCTTCTGATGAGCCCCCTGGGATATTCAACTGTACATTCACCATAGCCTTTTCTTTCACTAGCCCCGTTACACCATTTGACAATTCCAAAATGTTTTATGAGGAATGTTCAAATTATGGGCCGCCAACAGGCTTCCGTGGTAAAACAGGTCTGAAAAATAATGATGGGAAGAAACAAAATGCAAAAATGATATAAAGAATTTGAGGAAATTACATGAAATAAATTGTGCATTTTGTCTAACAATTCACTTATTTACCATTACAGGTATTAAGGTTGCAGATAACCTTAGAAGCAACTTTGACTAGTCTTGACCAGTCCCGACTAGTGTTTGTACACCGGGCTAGTTACTAAATCGAAAAGACATTGTGTCCGACGGTAAACACTGAAATGTGCATTTTAAGACTGACTGTTAAAGTCTAATAAATAAATCTGAACATTTGTGAAGGTGGAAGGGGGGGGGGGGGGGGAGGGGTAGCAAAATACTCTGAAAAGCATTAGGAGGAGAATCAAAACAGAGAATCTTTTAGAAAATTTAGGGGACGAGGCTGAGAAAGAGCTTAAACTTTTGTTCAAGCCTATTCAAGACGTGAAACAATTTTATAGCAACAGAACCACTGGCTGTATCTGTGTTGTTGGCTAGCATCTACATCTTACCGGTCTGAATCTTGTGATGACCAACACCGCAGGGCTCTGTGTGGCTCTGATGTCGGCCGACACAACACGGCCGGCAATGGTCGATGTCGTCGATACAAGAGGATCAGTGGACTGAAAGAGCTTTGCATTGTGGTACACCACAAACGCAGTCCTGACAGTAATCATGTCTAGGAAAATCAAACCAATATTTTCTTCAGCGCATTCTCTGTTATGCATAAAGCTTTCTTTCTACAGAATTATTTTCAGCAGAGTGGGAAGATGGGAAGGGGGAGGGGAGGGGAGGAAGGGGAGGGGAGGAAGGGGAGGGGAGGAGATCGAGATCAGGGAGAGGGGTGTGGTGGGGTGGATGGGTGTTGGTGGGAGAGGGGTGGAGGGGGTGGGCCAAAGGTTTTGGGCACATACAGGAAACATTCTAGACTGAAATTTTTGCTGAAAGGTTTGAAGCATTGTTTTAAATATTAGATGACCATTGTTTGAGAATCAGAATCTAGTGTAAAAAATTACTGGATTTATTGCACACTTCAGGAGATTTTTAACATATGTTTCTATTTAAGATATTCAGAGGCACAAATTTCTACCTGTGGAAACGGGCCCCTCCACTTTGACATGCACATAGGCCTCGCTATTGGGAAGCAGCGTCGGCATTCGCCCGATCAACAGTCCAACACTGCCCTCGTTCAACGGCGCATCAGCGATCGGCCCAACGACCGATCCAAAGCTGATCCATTCTTCCTGGATCCGGGATTGTGAGATGTCCAGCAACGACGCGGCGATGTTGGGATGGACGGACGCATATTCTGTCGCCGAGCCGGGCAGGGCAGTGGCCTTGAGTATGGTGGCCAGGGATTGGACAATGAGAGTGGAACTACTTGACTGCTGCTCGGCGAGAAAAAAAGTTTGGGGGTCCTGGCGCAGGAGGTTACTGATGAGTTGGATCACAGCATCTAAGAGCTTAACGGCAAAAAAGAACGGGAAAAAGGAATTATTCCACCGAAACACATAAGACCATTTTCACATACTGCAAATGTTTAAATAACATAAGAATATATTACAAAAATATATCAAACAGAATTGTTTGCATCCGAGCAAAGATGCTGACAATTTGTGAGACTGCAAACAAAGGGTAAGATAGCTGAGTTGGTGGACCACTGGAACGGTGTTCCAAAGGTATCAGGTTCAAATCTCCTTCAAAATAATGGTCAAAGTGATTCATGCATTGTGTTCAGTAACAATTTTTTAATTGCAAAAACATCAGATATGTTGTTAACCCCTTGCGTACGGATGACGCCACATGGCGCGAAAAAAACAGTGCCACCAGGCCGGATGACGCCATTGACCTCTATTTGTGCAGTTTCAATCCATTGTTGGATTATTGTGTATATGTTACACTTGACTGCACGAACACATTGTGGCCGTTTCGCTTGGCTGCTAGAGCCGCCGCGGCACCCCGACATCTCCCGTAAAAAAACATACTCAAGGGGTTCAATATCCGTTTTTCCTACAAGGCGAATAATTTGTACACGTTCATAAAAAAGTGGTTATCTCCTGACACAGTACGTTTTTGAACATATTTTCTTTATTAATGTTACAAGGGGATATTTCAGTAGTTTTCACGTAACATTTTCTCTCAATTTTACTATTTCAAAATTTTGCTTCTCAGGGCCACTTTTGCTGAAATTGCCCAAAATGAGACATTTCTTTAGTCTTGGTGAGAAAGTTATGTTTTCCTGAGGAAATCTCCGAAGCAGATGCAATACGATACAACCACTGTTACCAACGGATTCATCCTTTTTCTTGTTATGAAACAACTTTATTTCCCAATATTCAAATAAAAAAAATTATGAAAATGAATTAAACTGCTGCAATCTGCTGACTGGCCTAAACTGAAATATACAAATAAAAAAAATGTAATAGCTGGCCTCACTTTTCGAACTTAAAAATTAAACCCCTTGTGTACGGATGACGGAATATGGCGCAAAAAAACAGTGCCACCAGGCCGGATGACGCATTGGACGTTTTAATCCATTGTTGGACTATTGTGTATAGGTTACGCTTGACTGCACAAAAACATTGTAGCGGTTCGCTTGGCTGCCAGAGCCGCCGCGGCACCCCGACGTACTCAAGGGGTTAAGCAAGTTCTTTCTCAAAGGCAAATGACAGTGGTAGTATTTGAATATTGATTATTGATCAAATATTCAAATATTCAGCACAGCCCTAGAATTTATGCTACCTACCTGTGTGCTGATCAAGCTGAGACTGCTTAAATACTCTAGGATGAGCGCCAGCCAATTAAAGCCAACTTCTGTAATGTCAGTGACCTCATTAAGCAATTGAGCAGCCCGCATCATGCCATCCAACACGATGGAACTATTTTGACGAATCTGAAATGATAAGTACAGGAATTGACACTCATGAGAAACAAAAAGAGAAAGGTCTGGTTGGATTCAAAATAGAAAATGGTAAAATGGTGACCGAGTTATAAAAAAACACCATTCTGGGCAACCTTCGTGCATCTAAAAAAAGTACTTTAAAATCTAGCTTCAATTCTTCTAGTCAAGTCCCGATTTCAACACACTTCCATACACACCTCGTTGTATATAGCTTCAAGCACGTCGTCAACCAGGTTAATTTTGCCGCAGTCGATGCAGACATATGGCTCCCACTGAGCATGCCCTGGAAATCCAGGGGTGGCACTGCATGACCGACGACCCAGTGGTCTTTTACCGACTTTGAAAAAAAATGACAACAGGAATGAATTCTACAACTTTAAAAACTGCATTAAAATTCACACAGGTCGAGTTCAACGGGGGAGGGGGGGTGGGGGAGCAGGTGGGGTGGTAGCTAGTTTGCAGACCGACTGTAACCAATTTTCGGGAATCTGAATTTTGGAAAAATTGTTTGAATTCTTTCAACAAATTGAAAATTTCAACATTTAATTTGTGAACTTCACAATGCACTTTGCCAACTGCGACAGGGAAGGGTGGGGGGCTTTAAATTTAATACAATTTGAAGAAAAAAACATTTGGAAACCCGATTATTAAAACCTGTGGAAACATTGTTGAAAGTGAGATTTCAGAAAAAATGCTTCAAATTTTGATATATAAAAAAGGCAACATTTCATGGGCCAACTGCATGAAACTTCTCTGAACAAATGTTTTCTAAAAACAGGATTATAGCAACCAAATATTGCCTGAAAATCAGATGGACTTCCTAGCACTGACAACCAAACATGCCATTTGTGGGCCGGGGGTTATATAGAGCTAGGATTGGAGGGATAAGCCTCACCATGTTTGGTGCCAACTGGACATAATTCTTCGGTCCCGGTCTCCGAACCGACAGGCGTGACAGGCCACGTTATAGCGCCCTCCTGTGTCAGGATCACCTCCCGCAGACAGTAGTTCACTGTATGTGGGAAGCAAAACTCGAGAACTTGACAAAGGGCCAATAAAAAAGTGCATAAATTTTTTCTTCTGTGATATGAATTTTAACTCTTTTGGCAATAAGCCAAATTGGAATAGACCTAAAGACGTAACGGCTTTGCTTACATGTGCGCTTTCCTATGGGAGCCAGGTTGGGACGCCAGACAATCGTCCCCACCTGGGTCCCATAGGAAAGCGCACATGTAAACAAAGCATGACATCATTACACCATTACAAAATTAATTTGACTGTACATTGTGCATGTGCAGTAGGCCAATTTTGGTTAAACATGGCTTGCTTTTATGAACAAGTCAATGGGGAAATAGATACTTTTCACTCTTCATGCAACTTAATTACCCAAACGTAAAGCCCCCCCCAAAAAAATAACGGATAAGTGAACATGGAGACAGAGCTGTGATCCAGTAAAAAATGTGACTTTTTTGTATCCTTCGTGATGATTTCTTTTGCTTTATTTTTGGTAAATTGCGTGGAAAAAGTTTCACTTAGATTAGCAGTTTCCCCATTGGCTTTATGCACTGTGTTTATCCAAAATTGGCCTTACTATAACATGTGCCACACAGTTGTATTGTTATTCCAATATGGTGTATATAACAAAAAATTAGCCCACTGAAATGGTGTCACCAATGCAATTATGTCAGAACGAGTCCCAGCCCAAAAGCCCCATTCCCACCCACCCCAATTTTCAAATTATTTTGGGGAAAGAAAGTTTTTTGGGTTAACTATAATTTCGGAAAATTCTGTAGAAAAATGGAGATGACAGCTTTGCTTCAATACCACACAGAACAAAACAAACAAATGCGGGGGGAGTCACTAATGGGTTCTTTGTCCATGGTCTGACCGCTGCAAACTGGAAATCTTGGACAAGCCGACTGGGCTTTAATGAGCTCAAGCTCCAGTTTTGACCTCATGATTATTCAGTTATCCAAGCCACCTGGCTTCCCCTTCATCAGCTAGGTTTGAGGCAAGGAATGCGGCACCGCAAAAAAACCCAGCAGTAACCGCAATCTATACCGCATCTGGACAATAGAGTACCGAAGTGATGACGTCAATCAATGCAATGTTTGGAACCAGAATACATTCTAAACTGCATGTGTTTGGAACCAGTTGGCGACTTCGGTACTCTATATGAAATGCTCCCTTACATCCTATACTCCGTGTGCTGCACGTGTGTAAAGTTGTTCAAGAACTCGCACATACTGTTTACCTGAAGCAGACACACTGACGAAAAAGTTTGGATAGTCCATGGAGGTGCTAGCAACTATCTGAAGCCGGGCCGACAGAAAGGAAGCGGTGAGTTGGTCAGTGTCTGTGCTTAGCACACACTCAAGGGTCAGTCCGGCCGGCTGGCCGCGGTCACTGGCACGGAACAGAATGACCACTGCATCCAGGGCAAATGAGAGTGTCATGGGTGGTGGGTTCTGAATTAAGGGCCATAGACGGCTAGTTATCTGAAGGGATGACAATGATAAAGAGAAGGAAAAAATTAGCTTACAAACAAGACAGAAAAAACGTAAAAAAGAAAGAACGTAAAAAAAAGAAGAACGTCGGTCAATTCCATGGAACTGCCGAGTTTGACAAAAATTTGCTTAGCATGAAAAGTCTTCCTTGGGTAAAAACAGGATCATTACCAACCAAATTTTCATTTTGTCAAATGAAATTATATTATGTATATTGCTTGTGACTGATGTTTTTGCTTTAAAACACATGGAGTTTTGGGTGGTAACCATACTATTTAGCACGAAAAAATGGGGGTGGGGAGAGAGGACAATTTGTTTGCCCACTGGGGGCATTTTGGTATTTTTTTTATAGAATGAGAGACGTTTGAGATGCTGGTGGCAGCAGACATACCGGTCCTTTTTGCTAGTTCTGAGCATGCGCGCGTAGTTCTGAGCATGCGCGCGTAGTTCTGAGCATGTGCACATAGTTCTGAGCATGTGCACATAGTTCTGAGCCTGCGCGCGTAGTTCTGAGCATGTGCACGACTGGTGAGAACAATGGAAAGGGACCAGTTTACAACACCCAGTATTTAAAGGTAGAGTACACCATTTGCTTTTGCTGTAATTTCCAGAAATAAATGGAGTTGGCGGTTAGTACTTTATAAGCGTGCTAGCAAATACTGTAACACTGACCCGTTTAAAGTTTTGTGTGCATAGATGCTGGGAAAACCGTAGTCTGCGCAGGAGAAAACAATTCTGTTCTAGTAGTCTGGTTCCCTGACCATACTTTAGACAAAACGGAGCAACTTTATAATACAGACGTCAGCGAATTATCAGGTCGGGGAACTAGAGTATTTCCAACGATTGTCGGCCGATATAAAACGATCTAAATTTCAACTTTTCTTGAAAACGACAGCACACCAGGTGCCATGATTTCACAGGATGCTTGAGATTGCTATTTATACAGTCTAGTTAGGTATTTCATAATAATCCAGTAAAAAAGAAATTGGAGGATTACCTCCCTTAACCTCTTAAATACCGAAAAAAGAAAAGAAAGACCGCCTGGCCATTCGTCGTCTATACACGCATTCTTGCATGTAGGTATTACGCTTGACTATACACAGCTTGACTACCAGCGCCCCATTAATAACAGGCAGACAGAATAGGTTAAGCATGTTGTTTATGTACGGAAAAACATTTGGGCTATTTTTTTAATAGGCATTTTCCATGTTTTTGTTCGCTCATGGTCTTGGGCTGCAAATTATAGCTAGTTTGAAAGGGCATGGCTCCAGCATTCAGAATCTGTGAAAATATTTGAAATAGCCTAAACTTTGCAACCTTCCTTCCAAACTAAAACCAAAATGTGTATTTACAGCACAAAAACAGCACTATAAGCACAAAACCCAATGACCTACCTCATTTTCAAAAGCCGCGGCTGTACTCTGGAACACGGCACTATCTGGGTCGGCAAGCCCGGTTTCAAACGGCACATTATTAAGCGATGCCGTCAGCAGGAACTGATACTCATACTTGATATCTGTTGTGATGATCGTTGTCGACTGTTCGGCACTGAAGACACAGGCACTCTCTACGATGGAGTTGCCCTGAAAACAAGAACAAGATTCTTGATTGCCTGGCTCTTGTTGACAAAGAGATGCTTAAGAGAAAAATACTGCAAAAACTATATTAAATATAATAATGCTGGTGTTGAGAAAGCTGATGACTTGCACAGTTCCATAAATAATGAAAGATTCTGCTGACGTTTATCAATTTTATTTCAGGACATATCAGTTTGCAAGCAGCTTTATTGCTATTTCAGGCCCCCCCCCCCAAAAAAAAAAATTAATAAATGGGAAAAATTGGGAGGTGGGGGTCGATCGGTCAATTTTTTTATCACCAGTCATATAAATACTCGGAAGTTGGGAGGCAAAAAGTAAGGCGATATGCACGATTGTACCGTTGTAGCTGTATTTAAAGACAAATATTTTAATAGAACTTGTTCATTTTGTGAGGGAAAAGGAGCGATTTTGAAAATTTATGAAAAAATTGTGAACCCCCCCCCAAAAAAAAACCAAAACACAACACGACTTTTGTGACTTTTAGGGTCGGTCGCGGAGGGCAACACAACTATTTTTATTTTAGCCTAATGTAAAATAAACAAAACCCTTAAAAAAACACTGACATTTTTGACAGTTTTGTGGGCAAACCGTACACCACAATTGTCCATTGGCTTTTATGTACATGTAAGTTCGCTACAATATGGGTGTTACAATAACCTTGGTGGAAAGAGAAAATATGGCGAATTTCTATAGGACGTATTTCCGCATATGAATTGCAGTGACGCATCAGCCACTCGGGCAGAACTGCCATTAGTTTGAGGAAAGTTGTGGTTTGGTTTTTTTTTCCTCTTCTGGTTTGATCATAAACAGGACAAGCCCAGTGATTCGTGTTACAGATTGATCTTTTTGATTTAATTATCTATTATCGATTTACAGGCTGCTGTGAATTCAATCATCACATATTACATTCCAAAATGTGCACAAATGTTGAAGCCCCCACACAGTGAGTTGGCGGAGGGGGGAGAAATTGATAACGTTTTATTTCAAAAGATGACTCTAAATTTGTTTTCACCCGAAATCTTGGGACCTTTTTATTCTTTCTTTCTTTTTCTGTTCACCCAAAAATAAATTTAGGTCTAAGAGTGGAAGGGGGGCGTATAAGTTGTGAAGCAGTGCAGCTTTCAATGTCAAAAAGTTGTCCCTTACGCTGATTACTGAATGAAAACAATTTCAACTAAATCTCAGTGTAAAGGCTAGTTCAGTGACAAACCTCTGTGGAAGTTACTACACGCCCAAGGGCTCACTTTGCAGAGATAATATGGTGTGCAAAATTATTCGAACACTTGGCATATTTGAGGTACTTTAGTTGTTTGTGATGAAATGGCAATCAATATACCAATGTACATTCAAATGAAACCCTCTGGAATGAACTTCAGAAGACTTGGAACAGCATTAGTGTAGAAACTCTCAGGAAATATATAGAAACTATGCCCGAAAGATGTGCCGCAGTGATTGCTGCCAAGGGTGGACACACCAAATATTAGAGTAAAGTTTGATAAAAAAAGATGGAAGGACTGGCAGATACTAATGTGAGCTACATGTATATCAATTTCTTCAGATATGTCAAGTGTTCAAATAATTTTGCACACCACTGTAATAGTATGTACATTTTTCTAATTTGTTTTTTACTTTGCCAAGTTTTAGCCTCTTGCCTCCAAACACAGTCCACTGTCCTCTTAGTCAATAATTTTTAGATATTTCTAATGATGTTTGGATACTAGTGTGTCGATATAGACAGTGGGAAAACTATAATTATGAAATGAGGTAAGTGAACCCACTCAAACGACATTTAGGCAATCATTGCATGTTGACAACTTTAAAGTTAGAATGTATAAAGGCCAGAGATAGTCAGGCTCGGCTTTTTGGTAAATGAGCCAGCTGCCTGGTTAGAATTCTTTTGTATACTGCTAAAAAATGCAAATTAATTGTTTCTTATTTAAACCCTCCTATGTACCATCGTGCAGTTGCCATAGAATTGTCAGACCTTTCAAAACCTTTCAAGTTTGCTGGACATGAAGGGTTTTGAAAGGTGAGAAAACTGTCTGATAAAACTAAAAGGGACCTATGAAAGGTTTCGAAAGGTGAAACAACTCTGAACAAACCTTTCAAGTTTGCTGGACTGAAGGGTTTGAAAGGTGAGAAAACTGTCTGATAAAAGGGACCTACGAAAGGTTTCGAAAGGTGAAACAACAGAAAGATTTTACTTTAATACCCCCACCAAAATCGGTCAAGAACAGCAAAATATTGGATAATAACCAACCCTCCTTGATAACAACTGTCTAAACATGTGGCACAACCTGTTATTTCAAGATTTATGTCAGCAAAATCTGTAAAAAAAAATGAGGAAGAAATCAACATGTATGTGAACACTTTAAGTGACTGTACATGGTGCCAAGAACTTCTAACACAGAAAACACAAACTTTCTTCCCCTATATTTCACTGAAATGTCCCCATTTGTTTTTCAAAATTAAAGGTTGTGCCGAGTGTTTATACAATTATGAACACAAATGGATGGTTATTTTCCAGGATTTGCTGTTCCTTACTGATTTTTGCGGGGGTATTAAAGTAAAATCTTTCCGAAACAACTCTCTGAACAAACTGGTGTGAGGTATATCAAGGGGGAAATTATACTGGCAAATGTACTGGGGAGTAACTCTACCTTTCAAAACATTTCAAAAGGTTTTGAAAGGTCCAACCATTTATGCATAGCAACTGTACTGATATTTGGTTGAGCAATAGCTCCACTTTTCAATTCCTTTCGAAAGGTTTTGGAGGGTCTGGCCATTTTCTGATTTTTTAACTTCCCATACCTTTATCATAGGGGTATACCATAGCCCAATTTTTCTACGTTTCAATACCTTTCAAAGGGTATTGAAAGGTAGTGCAGTAGCAACAAATTCTGGAGTGTTTTAAGGTTCATAATTATTTTGTCGCCATCTTGCCAGTAAGCAGATTTTAAAAGGTTTTGAAAGGTCAAACCATAGGAGAGCTAATAAAAAAATAGTTTTGTCTCCCTCACAAGAATTTTCTAGGTAAGACATTTTTTTTTTATGAGAATTGTTTTTCAATTCATTTTTGACAGGTACTTTTATATTAAACAGCGTGAAAAAACACTGTTGGGGACTTTTGCTTCAATGACAGGTTTCCCCGGCACCAACGCAAAAATTTCACACAGAAACTGTATGCACTGAATACGCCAAAAATGATGATATAAGCAGAAAGGTAGCACAACAAATGCAGAAACACTGAAAACGAATTTCAAACTTACCACTGTGGAGTTTAGTGCACTTGAGCCGACTACGAAAAACAACAATCCAACTGCTGTTTGTGGCAACAGTGAGCGGATATTCCAGTGTGTCATGTCCGCAATTCTTCTCGGACAAACTTTCCCCCGGATGATACGATAAAAATGTTGGATTCCTTTCCAACCGAATACTATACCAATGAACTGGTCAACATATCCCCTCAGCTCCACCGAATCTTGCCTTTCACTCACTTCTAGTCCTGCGGCAAATAATCCTGTGGTGGATCCTTAATACTAGAAAATGTGCGACTCTTCAGCAAATTTGAGATTCTCCTCTCTACCACTGTCACCGGAAATACAGATGGAGTACAAAACATGACCAGCAACTTGAAAATAGGTTATGATCTGATCAACTTCCACACTGTAGTTGTTGATGTATATCCACAATATGGGAAACTTTTTACTGATTCCACAAGTTGTAGTTGACTTCTAAGTTGACAACAAATGACAGGCAACACCTTGAATTATCAAGAAGTGAATATCATGGCACACATGACAAAATCTGCTTCATTCACTGACTTAACATTGAAACTTTGACACGTGTGAATGGCACACGATTACAACAGCCCTTTGACTAAACCATGGAGGTAGGTTTCCTAGCTCCATGACTAAAACCCACTCGCTATGGAACCCAAATATGGGAGTGCATGGGGATGATGGCTACACCCTTAATAGTATACCACTGCCTGCTACCCATTGTACCCATTCCAAGGGCATTGTGCGGGGGAACCCAGGTGTGTCAATTGACCCCCGGGGGGGGGGGGGGGTACAATATGGTACACAGGATATCCTATGGTAAACTAGAGCTGCTATATTCTAATGTGCATTTATTGCTCATAAAGTGAACTTGATGAGTCTGTTGAATTAGGGTTTGCATTATACACCAGTTTGTGCATTTGAAATGCATGCCACATTTGAAATGGAAAGCCAGTCTGAGTTTAAACAGAAATAATCATTGTTTTTCCCACTGGGAAGTTAATTACCATTATTATATTTGGGAAACCCTTTTCTTTGATATCCCAAATTTTGCTAAAACATAGAAGTGAACATAGTTCAGGCTTTCAAGCAGACCAAGATGAAAAAAGTAGGAGAATAGTAGGACCAAATTTTCAAAAAATAAATAGGATAAAAGTAGGACGTTTGCGGGCTTTTAGAAGTTGTTGATACTCATCCATGCCCACAGCATCACAAGCCTCATTTGACATGTTCTGTGTACTCCCCAACAATTGTGCTCCATCCTTACCTAATTAAGCTCATGGAAGTAACAAAGTTGCAGTATGCTCCTGCACCCAGGCCATTGTATGATTTTTATATGACTGTGTGTAACACTTCTGAAAAATATTCAATGATATATCATTTTTTGAGTTGTAAGAACAAAAAGTAGGAAAAAGTAGGGAAAATAGGAACTTGTAGGAAAAGTAGGAGTAAGGTAAAAACATTAGGAGAGTAGGAAAAAGTAGGAATATTTTAAACCTGCATAGTTGATGCTAGGGTGACAGTACAGTTTACATGGTTCACCGACTTTGAGCTGCATTTTCGAGGGCTGTTCATTTTCGAATAATTTAGTATTCGATTATTTGAAACTAGATTTGACCGAATATTTGAATATTCAATACTCGCCAGTCAAGTTTTTCACGCCACGTCGGTTGCAACTGCATGCTGCACCGGCAAAAAGTTGCAGCAAAGTATGCCGGTGTTTTACGTGCGGCGAGCGATATTATGGATTTTTTTAAACATTTTTTTTTGATACGCCCGTTGTATCAAGATCATTACGCATACGTGTAACTTTCTGATTAAAAAAAACCAACAAAACAAAAAAACACTCCAACTGCATTTTTGCAGTAATTATTTCACAAGTGTCCAGGGTTTTATACGGACGGGAACAATAAACCTCCGTCCACAAAAAGTTAACATCGACAAAAAATGCGGCATCTGACACTGTTAAGCGCCGTAATTTTTCCATTGAAATAGCATCAGAGTTGTATCTGTGCGTGCATATACATTTTTTCGAATATTCAAACCGGCAAAAAGGTATTCGAATATTCGGTTGGCGATCGAATATTCGGTATATCCGGGACAGCCCTAGCATTTTCTCAAAACAAGGGGGTAATCACCATAACTTGAAAAGGTTACAAAGTGGGCTGGGAACAAGTTACAACAACAGACAATGCATCAAATTAAAGCCTATAACAGTGTTCTTCATAAAAATCATCTCAATTTAAAATTGCAATCTACCTTTTTTGTGATGCCAGACATATAAACCACCCATGATCAAAAGGGAGACAGACACACTAGGCTTGATTGTTTTATTTATTGAAGGTTAACTTGTGCATAACAAAGAGTGAATAACACAAACTACATCGCAACAAACTATGACTTAAGGAAAAACAATTAAGTCGTACAATTACTTCCACATTTGTCAACAATTGAGGCCAAAATGCAAGTGCAAACAACATGTCCACATATCTGATCAAATAATTTCTGATTTTCTAAAAAAAGTCAAAAAATGAGGCCCTATGTCAGAAGAAATGTGAATTTTGATCGGCTGCTGTTACTTTTAAAACAGTTAAGTCCAATGAGAGTCTGTTCATTACATGAAGTTTTGTAATTGTGTATTGTACCAGTCAATGGTTCTGCAACTTGGAACAATGGAAGTAGGCCATACAATTCAATTCATTGCAATATGATTTCAGCTTTTGCACACTGGAGTACAAACTTCACACAGATGAAAATAGCACCGATCTGCACACTTTTGGGTTTGAAAGTCAAATCTTTCTAATCTTGAAAAGTCACTGACTAAAGTCATCCAAAAAACAATCTAATGCAGGTAAGTTTATTTGAGAATTATTGGTCTGTATCCATTAAGAATGAATTTAACCATGCTGACTGTGTGCGTACATAATTAATGCATAACTGGATTTTCTGAATAGCACTGTGTTTGTTATAGAGCCTTGCTTTCAAGGAAGTGTGCAGACGGCTTTCATATTGTCTGAAATAGGGCTGACCTGTGGCTCCCGAAAATGTAATGCCCAGAATTTTGGTTTACTCGCGTCAAAAACTATTCAACCGAGAAAACAAGCCGGCAGGCAAATAAGGAACACTGCGGCTCTAGGGTGTGGAAGAATAATGCTGTTATGGACTTGCATTTAGAGAATTATTAAAAGTACAAGAGACCACAAAACCAACGATTTAACAGCCTGCTAAGCTTCACAAAAACAAGCTTACAAAAGCCAAATCTGCATGTGATGTCTATACTGCTTTTGCTGGTTCTTAGCTATTTTTTTTGTTTTGCTAAGCGGGAAAATCTGCTCGGCAATGTTTTCCGCTAAAGGCACTCCATGAAATAAGTCCACAAAGTACCGGATGCCAGTTGGCTAAGTTCCTGTGGGCGGAGCTACGTTTGCAAACCTCCAGTAGACTGATCCACTAAGCCCCGCCCCTTGGTGTATTAACCAATCACAGCCACCTTGTCAAACAAACCACATTAACTGACTAGGTATAAGTTTGAATTAATTCTCAAAGAGAACAAATAAAACTGGCAGAAGTGGGATTTGAACCTGCGACCTCTGGAATACCGTACCGGCACTCTACCAACTAAGCTTTCTTGCCCAATGTTAGTGGTCTCCAAAATTGCCAGTGTCTTTGTTCGGGGGTACTAGTCAGAAGTCATAAACCCATAATGCTGTATAGGCAAGGATCAGGCCCCAACTTTACATCCCAACTTTGCGCCCCAACTTTGCGCCCCAACTTTGCGCCCCAACTTTGCGCCCCAACTTTGCGCCCCAACTTTGCGCCCCAACTTTGCGCCCCAACTTTGCGCCCCAACTTTGCGCCCCAACTTTGCGCCCCAACTTTGCGCCCCAACTTTGCGCCCCAACTTTGCGCCCCAACTTTGCGCCCC
Source organism: Hippasteria phrygiana (assembly GCA_037893225.1). Classification (NCBI taxonomy): domain Eukaryota; kingdom Metazoa; phylum Echinodermata; class Asteroidea; order Valvatida; family Goniasteridae; genus Hippasteria; species Hippasteria phrygiana. Next base: position 513,677 of record JAZGUH010000085.1, on the reverse strand, counting down.
AACTTTGCGCCCCAACTTTGCGCCCCAACTTTGCGCCCCAACTCTGATAAAAGTGACAGATGCGTGGCTTGCATTGCTGTGATTGGTCAAACATCGAGAGAGCCGTGCTTAAAGGATCCGTCTATTCCTAGAGAAAGTCCAGTTGTAGCTTTACTACCTGATAAGTCATACGTGCTTTACTATACATGTACCTCATACATATTCACCAGTTTGGTGTAAGATTCAGAGGTGAGATTGGCCAAAAATGAAAAATCCACGAAATTCATAAAAAATTCACGAAAAACCCACGAGGACCCCAGATCAACATATATAGTTTGTACTTGCCTAAAGGCATCCCCTTAAAATATCAGTTTTATTGGTCTATATCCACTTTTACAGGTAAAAACACTTTTAGGACAACACCTCAGGAATTCCAGATTGCAAAAGAGATTCTTTAAAAATTCTGAAATCCCGACAAAAAAATCCTGAAATCAGGAAAAATCCTGACAAATCTCACCCCTGAAGATTCTAGACTGGGGTTGTAGCGACTCTACAGCCACGTTCACATTAGACTTTTTGTGGAAAAATGCACCCATTTCAAGTCCAGTGTGAACAGCCCAGAAATTGTGGAATATTCTCCATCATCTCGGATAGATTATGAATATATGTATGAGGTATAGGCTCGTGCAATACATGTGCAGTTGAAATTTCCTTTAACATTTACACGACAAAGCAAAATCAGTTTGAAAGTATGATGTCCCACTCTGCATGACAATAACAATACAAACTAAACAACAATGTACCGAATACAAGAAATTATTCTGGTAACTACAAACACCAACTTAATCTGCGTAACAAATTTGACATGAAATTTAAAATCAAAATGAGTCAATGTAAAATGAGTTACAATTTTGAAGGGACAAAATAATAATGTAGGAGAAAAATGTCTGAAATTTATCATCAAAGCAGAGTGGGACATAATACATTATTGGTTGGCTTAAACCAGAAAGAATGAAAAATTCAAAACCCTTCCTTGGCACATATACAACCGGAAGTCTGGAGAGAAAAAAAGTCTGAGAGAATTGGGTTTCCACATTGGGACTTTTCTCAACTCTCATATATGTGTCCCGGGTTGGCATCCTGTTCTGGTCAAACTGTGAACACTGTGAACCCCAGGGATGTGATTTTCTATTCAAAATGGACAGGGGGGATTTGGATGATGTGATTTTGACAATGGACATCCAAAATCACATCTGAAGCTATAAACCGTTGTTTCAGCATTGCCACTTAAAATCCCACTGCAATTCTGGGCTCTTGATGTGATTTTGGACCCTCACAATCACACACCTGCCTAATCCTTGTGTTCATTTTGAATAGAAAATCACATCCCAGGGTTTTACAGTGGAATGGGACATCAAGTCGACTCAGTCGATATTATTTTCCAATCTCTACAATGCTGAGATCAGAGCTGTATACCGAACTACAGGCCACTTTCAGGAGGAATTGACCTACCACGGTAGAATCGTGTGAACACAGCTTGTGAAATATTGTCCAATCACGTCAGATATAAGGGGTAATGTGAACAGACAACCACAAAATTTAGAGCTGTGCTGACAACATAGTTGCAGGCAGCGTTCAGACTTGGTGTACTTCAACATATACCGTACATGAAATAAACCTGTGAAAAATTTGAGCTCAATCTGTCATCAGAGTCACAAGACAATAGTGAAAAACCAACCTGTTTCAGGGGTGAGATTGGCCCCAAAAAACCAAAAACCACGAAATTCCTGCAAAATCCACGAAAAATCCACAGGGACCCCAGATCAACATATAGTTTGTATTTGCCTAAAAAGGCACCCCCGTTTTTACTATTCTATATCCACTTTTACAGGTAAAAACACTTTTAGGACAACACCTTAGGAATTCCAGATTGCAAAAGAGATTCTTTAAAAATTCTGAAATTCCGACCCAAAAAATCCTGAAATCAGGAAAAATCCTGAAAAAACTCACCCCCTGATGTTTATATGGGCTTATTTAAGATTGTTGAAATCAAAATAAGTTTCAGCATCATGGGAGGTCTTCAGATACAATTTTCTCAAAGATGACAATATTTCAGATGGAAATATTTCTCAAGGTAATTGGTACTGGCTATCATCTGTATGGACAGTAAGCTTTCAGATTGAAACTCAATTTGGCTTTTGGCCATTACTAAAGCTATGTCCCACGTTTATTGCAAATGGTGATAGGTCAGTTGCCTGCACCAAAAGATGGCTTCATGTGTCTTATGTATAAACCATACCCAATCTGGTCAAGCCCCATTAAAATACATTTACAATGATGAGAACCTCTCAGGAAAGAATAAACAGCCAATAAACAGGGATGAGGGGGGGGGGGGGATATAAACATTGGGTGCTGTGCTCCTCCCCCCCCCCCCCCCCCCCCCTCCATATCTGTGCTACTTGGTAACACCTGGGCCCAATTTCATGCTTAGCAGGTACAAAATGCTCAGCAAAGTTACTTAGCAAAAATCTGCCAAGAACCTTCCATTCACAAGCAGTATACATTACATGACATGTTTTTTACTGGAAACAAATTCGCTTAGCATTAATTAACAAAGTTTTGCTCAGCAACAAGAGCTGAGCAAAACGTTTCTTTTGCTTACCATATTTGTGAGCTTAGAAGCTCCCTGAAATTGGGCCAGGTCTGTAAACCACACTTCAACAAGGAGGCTATTCTTCTTTTGGGAACTGATATGACGCTAAGAGAGTCTCCCTTGAGAAGATGAAGTTTGCATTAGGGATGTAAATTAGAACAGAGGTTTTTGCTTTTTCCTGATGTAGTTTTTTTAAATTTTTATTTAAAACCATCTTTAATGAGGGTAACCCATGTGTATGAAGCACTGTATGCTCAGTGCTCTCCGAGAGCCTGTGGGGAAAATTCACAGGATTACTTGGGCAGGATTCGAATCCAGGACCCCCTGCTTACTACTGCAGACATCACAGGCTCTCAGAAAGCACCGAGCATACAGTGCTATATATACCAAGTCAGGAAAGAGCAACAAAAATATCTCTTCTAATGAGTCTCCCTTGATTTTCAAAAATCAAAACCAATTGATTGAGGATCTATGATTTTGGAGGATCAGCTTTCAAACTAGACAGGCTATATTTGTTATCACACGTACAATCTTTACATTACTCAACAAGTGCTGTTAACTACATTCTAAGCATGCATTCAATTTAATTATAACAACGATTAAAGTGCAAATAATGAAATAAACAGTGAAATATACCAATTGGGTCAAAAAATGTTTTCACGTTCAGGAATGACATTCTGAATGGTTTCATTTTTTTTTGGCCGTAACCATACTTCCTCTCCAAGGACATCATGGCCCTCTAGTGGTGAAATGCATCCAGTCTCCGTTCGTGTGGCACCGTGTATTGGCTATGACCCGGCTAGACTTGCAATCAAGTCCGTAGCAAAGCCCCTAGAACTTTGTTGTTAAAGGCACTTAAATAACTTGAAACTTTTGTTTTCTTCAAAAACTAGGTGGAATTTGATTGGTTAATTTCAAATGAGTGATTTATACCATATTCAGACATGGACGATGGTCACTTTTTTTGGATGTGATGCACGCATACATGTTGGTGTTGAATGTTTCGCGATGAGACATTTATCCAGAGACATTCTGCTCACACAAACAGAGCAAACATCAAATGCCTAGTTGGCCAACGTTGGCAATGTTCGCTCGAGTGGAATGCACCTCAGGTTACAACATGAATGATCTGCGATGGATTAAAGTGCTTTTTCTGTACCGTCGATTTCTAGGACTGAAATATTCCTTGTTACCTTTTGCGACAAAAAAATATTTTGGCCTTGCAATCCGACTGATTCACTATGAAACAAATATTACACTTTCAGTGCGTTGAGTGCTCGACATCAGCCAACAGACTGTCTGGCGTGCTCACTGGTCGTCTCCATGCCAACTTCAATACAGAGATGCACATATACATGAATATTCATAACTTATGAATATTCCTCATTTAGGATGTTCGAGTTCTACCTATTAAACAAACATGTGGCACCGCAGTCAAACCGGTTTACCAGCACCGCTAAAGCCAATGAAGTATTGGCTGTCATTTCACAAATTCGGACATTGATCTCAAGTCCGTACACCAGCGATCTTGACTGATATCATACAAAAACCTGGCTTCCACTGGTATCCGGTAACACTTTGGGTGTTAATGGATGGGGCAGGTTGGGAACCACATGAAAGACCAACCAACTTTTGTTGTTTGGTACACTGTTTCTCAACAGGTGCTATGTCAGGGTTCCCACCATTTCATGAAAACAAAATCCCCTGATTTTTCCCCCAAGTTTTCATTGATGAATTTTCAAAATTCCAGCATAATTATTTCGACCTATATATCCAGTTTGACACGTCTTGTTTTTAGGTCATGCACCACAGCCACCTGGCTAGAGAGATAAAGAGGGATTTCCACATCCAGTGGATACGCTGTTTGGCCATGAGACGAAATATAACAGACTGACCACTTTCTCTTTTGGGCCGATCAAATTCCCTAACTTTTCCCTGATTTGAGGCATTTTTCTCAAATTCCCCGACTTTTGAGCAAAACTCAATTTCTAGGTTTTCCCTGCTTTCCAGGATGCGGTGGGAACTCTGTACTAAACTGATAAATGATGCATTTTGTTCCGAGTAATCACGTATTAATCTAGTCATCTACAGATCTACAACCAAAATATCATAAGAATTAAGCAGTGCTTTTTAACATGCTGTAAGTTTTCAACCGAAAATAATATACGAACTTCATAGCATCATTCTGACTTTCTCTCCGCTGTTTATATGATTGGAGGTGCAGATTCACAAATATTAAGCATTCCCGTTTGGTTCTGGCAAATAGCAAGTTCTCAAAAGCCCCAGTCCGCAATCAGATTTTGGGACCATTACCAGAATAAACAAATCATCGACTGAGGTTGTAATACTTAGATTTGGGTGTCTCCAACATTTTTAGAGTCGACTCTGACTGCAAGCAGGAATCTCGATTCTGATCTGAATCGACTCCACACATCATGCAAAAAATGGGTGTCAGCGGTGCATCGTTGGTGATTGATTTCATTGATTTCATGGACGAAACAGCTGGTTCTGTTAAGTGGCACTTCCGATCTTCTCAAGACAATCTTTAAATCCTTTATTGGAGTCGGTGACTTTCAAAATCGATGAGCGGTGTCTGGAATCTACTCCAAGGAAGCAGGAATTGTCTACTTGAAGGAGTCGACTCCTCAAAAAAACAAAAAATGGAATATCGATCCTGATTCCGATGTTGGAGTCAACCAGAGTCGACTCCTGTACAGAGTCACCCAAACCTATTGTTACTGTGTCAAACCTACATCAAAGTTACTTGGTCTGAGGTACCCTCAATAAGCCAGTTCGGTATTTCAATTGCGTATGTGCAACAATGACATTTTATCCCTAATGACCCGTGTGACCTAACGCGAGTGTGTGAACACAAAAGGTGGTCGTACAACGCGCACGTGTTTAACCCCTTGCGTACGGATGACGGAATTTGGCGCAAAAAAAAACAGTGCCACCAGGCCGGATGACGCAATTGGCCACTGTTTGTGCAGTTTCAATCCATTGTTGAATTAAACAGTGCCACCAGGCCGGTTGATGCCATTGGCCGCTGTTTGTGCAGTTTCAATCCATTGTTGGATTATTGTGTATAGATTACGCTTGACTGCGCAAACACATTGTAGCGGTTCGCTTGGCTGCCAGAGCCGCCGTGGCACCCCGTCGTCTCCCGTAAAATACCGTACTCAAGGGGTTAAATTTAATCAGAATGGGCATTCGCGTAATGTGGCGTGACTTTACGTCAGAAATTATTTTCCCGAATAACCTTTTGACCTTTGAGATACCGAACTGGCTTATTGTTGGTGTTATTTTCATGCTCTGCACAACCAGCATCAAAACTTGCACAACTTCACCAAAACCTAGATTACAATGCATCTTTATAATAAAACCTGGACTGACTTGAGGAATGCTTAACTTGTGAATCTTGCCCCCTCGCAAAAAAAATCCAAACAGACTCATGCGAAATCTGTTTGCCCCAGTTTACTACCTCCAAATTGTACATTCCTTCTTCCATTTCTCGCTAGCTATATGACTTTCCCCCGGCCCTGCACTTGTGGTTTTGTGTACAGATGGCCTAAGTATGCAAATTGTTTTGTTTGTCAACAAACAAAAATACATCAGCTGGGTTGTTGTCAAAGTGTGGATTACTCCGTCTCGGCTCTTTAAAGTAATTGTCTGGCATTCGAAAAGAATACAATTTTTCAATTGGCCAGTAATGTACCTTTAAAAGAGGGGGAACTCCACTAACTTTATTTCAAAATCATCCCAAGGACTTGCCGTTTGCCACCCAAAACGCCCGCCTCTGCTCTCCAAAAAGCTGGCTAAGCGTTGGTGGTGTTGCTTGAGGTGATCTGGTTGGAACCGGTTGGAACGAGTTTTGACCAGCCGTGACCCCTCGGGTGTTTTGACTCTTGGGACTGTCTCCAGTCATACGTGTTTTCATATCGCTGCGTCTGGGTGACCGCGTGGAGGGCGGCGTCGCTGTTCAGACCCAGGCCGTCCAGCCTTCATAGAGGGTCGCCAAGTTGTCGAGGCTGGTCGCTTCTTTGATGACAAAGTCGACCTGCGGTAATTAGAATACGGTAATAAAAAAGAACGAGAGACGTTAATGAGAGAGGTTTGCGGTGACACTATGTGGAGTAACTTACTCCAAAAGAAAGTAGTGTAATTCTGAGACAAATTCCATTAACGGCCGTAGGTAATTGGGCATAATTAGGCGGGACTCAAGTCCGCGACCAAAAATAACAAACCAACCCTGATCAGAGCGACCAGTTCTTCACCAAACTTGCAAAACAGTCCAACAAGCTGACAGTCCTACCTGTTCCGGTATGCTGAGTCTCTTTGACGGCTCCGGATCCCGGCCGTCCAGTTTGCCCTTGACGCGACGCCAGACATTGATTGCGTGGGTGTTGCGCACCTGGATGACTTTACCTGTGCGTGGATCACGCATCACAGCGGGTGAACCCTTGGGCTGCTGCGCGGAAACTGAGGAAAGTGACGGAGAGAGAATGAAGTTTAATCACCCAATAAACACTAAAACTGCTAAATCCAAGAATGGCACAAAGCTGTTGTAATTTGTTGTATTTAGCAGGGTAGCTGGTAGACTGCAGAATCCAACAAAATGTGCGTTGGATTTTTATTGTACTAAGTGGGTTTTTCATTTCAGTTTTGTTGCAATTTGTTGCAATTTGTTGCAACACATCATAGGCACAGTGTGCATGATTTCTTCAGCAGGCTCTCTTTCTTCTACGCACACTGCACTTATTTTCAATTTTTGTTATTAAAGACAGTAATGGTAGATATTATGGAAAAACGTAAGAAATTATTTTGTTTTACTTCATATTCATAAATGCCTCAGCGAGTTTCACTATTCCTATTGGTCGAGAGCCTGTCACGTGGGTGTGTTTAAACGGTTGTTTAAACACGGCTGGAAGTTGTTTAAACACGGCGCGGTTTTAAACATTTTTTTCCCAGTGTCACACGAAATGTACAGTCCTACAAAATATGGTCCATTTTATTGGTTGAACACTCGAGCGACCAGTCACTCTCCTAATAACGCAAGCGCAATACTACCGATGCGTCCGTATTTAGAGTCCATAATTTCACACTACAGCGGCACTGCTGCGTTCTGCACCACCTGGCGAGCGCGTGCGTCAATTTCCATATAAGGACATGTTTACCACTACTCGCGCGTGGTACGAACCATTAAATAGCTGAAGGGGTGTTTTACAAACCAAGGTAAAACAAATTGAACAGAATCATTGGAAATTTATAATTTTCGGTGTTTTTTGCTTAATTATACAAAAAGGTATTTTATGAATGGGAATAAATATGTGCTGGGCCGGTTTTAAACGTACGTTTAAAACCGCCTTGGGGCCTGGACGCTGATAATGACCCTCGCCTTCGGCTCGGGTCATTATCAAGCGCCCAGGCCCCAAGGCGGTTTTAAACGTATGTTTAAAACCGGCCCAGCACATATTTATTCCCTTAATAATGCATTATTCAGTGGTATTTGTGAACAATGTTCTGCCTGGCCGGACATTATGGCGAACATAGATATGACGCCCGATGATTTATTATTGCGAACGGCAGTAAGATTTAACCACTAGAATTTATACAATCCTCCCGATAAAATTTCACACAAGTCCAGTGCGAACATGGCTTATCCTCAATGGACGACGCATTTGAAAAAGACCACCTCGCCAGGTGACATCTATAGGCGCATTCCTGCTCTTACTCAATCCATTCATGTTTCAACAACATTGTTCTTGAATGGAAGTGTAATGAATGGTTGGAGCTTTTTCAAACAAAGTTTTCATGTACACAAAAAGGGGGGGGGGGGGAAGTGCGATGACTATTGTTTGTGTTTACACTTGGCTGCACAGCCCCGATCTTGGCATACCAGCACCCAATCAATAACAGCCGGAGGCAACAGGTTAACCCCCCTTGAGTACGGTTCTTTATAATGAAATGCTGGGGTGCCGGGGCGGTCTGTGCAGCCAAGCAAAACGGACAAAAGAGGCTTGTGCAGCCAAGCGTAACACACACAATAATCCAACAATGGATTGAAAATGCAGAGAATGGCGTGTATAGATGTCATCCGGCTTGGGGGTAATTTTTCTTGGCACTAAAAGACGACATCCGGCTTCAAAGGGTTAAAGGGGGTGTATCCTAAGCTCAAAGTGGCGCTTTACTGCAACACTCTGAAAGAGCTGTGTACAGGTTCTGTATATACGTCCAAGGACAAGAGGAGAAAGAAAATACAAAGAAACCTTTCAGTCCTCGCAAGTCGAGTCTTTTGTTGAAATCGGTCCTCGGAAGTAGAAATACGTGCTTAGTCTATGGGGTTGGGTTATATTAAGAGAACAATAGGAAACACAAAGCATTGTCCTCGGAAGTATTGGGAAAGTACGACTGTGTGCACTCACATGCTGCCTTGGCCGCAGTCGGGGGTGTTGCTGGTGTGGCCTCAGCGGCCCTGCCTAGCAGACCAGAGACTCTGACAGGAGAACCAGCCTTGCTTCCTCTCATGGTCTGGATATCCTTGGACTCGTCACTGGTACCACTATCCTCGTTGACGTTGGACACTGCGAGATTGCATACCAAAACAAAACCGTTTACTTTCCAAGCGCCAGTGGGAATGTATTGGTATTTATGCTAATTATATGAAGTATCATTTTTTTTGAAATAACAAACCCGAATAACATTAATAATAATAATAGTACATCGTCCATCCAAGGCTATTTCTTGTGATATTTCTGCTAAGCATTATTTTAAAAAGGATTCGGACACCTTCAAAAAAACAAAAAAGGTTATTATACCATTCCGAGAAAATTTCTAACAACTTAAAAGCTCAACTACCAAATGTTAAACTACCGACTTTTTCCCACCTTGTGTAAAATGATGTGTTAAAGCAAAATGATCCACTGCAGGTAGGACAGGATTTGCACCAAATGAATACTCTTCTTTCGACCACAAATGTACTCAATTTGCATTGCTCACCTTTGGTGTCAGGTTGGGGCAGCTTGGGTACCAGCGGAGCAGCTAAACCAACAAGTTGATCGCACAGCCTATCCGGAGACACACAAAAACAGGCAAGTATTTGAGGCAAATCAGAATACAACTGGACAGCGCACGTGGGTCATTCCATAAATTTGGGGTCCAAAAGTGTGACATTTTTTGGTGTCCCCGTTACACCTGACCGGTGTAATTTCCCATCAAGTATCAATAAAATTGACTTCACACTATTTTTGAGTTGTTTGGCAGGTACTTTGCTTCACACAATCACTCTTGGAGATAAAAGACATTAAAGAATGTGTCTGAAATCTTATACATGTCACTATGTAAACAGGGACACAAAAAATGTCACACTTTTGGACACCAAAAATGTCACACTTTTGGACCCCAAATTTATAGAATGATCCATGTACAAGTAAGCTCTTTTTGGATAAACACAGTGCACAAGGCAATGGGGAACGACAACCAAACTAAAACTTGTTCATGCAGACCGCCCCCAAAATAAAGCAAAAAAACTGTACAGGTCATTAAAAAGTGGAGACAGAGCTGTCATCTAGTAAACAAATATATGATTCCCAAACCCCCCCCCCCCCCCACAGTTTGAGACAGTTTTTTCATATAAATTTCATTTTTACCCTCACGATGGATACTGCAAAAAATTATAGAAAAAACGTCCATCTGAAACTGTTAGGGAAAAATTAACATCTTTTTTTTTTACCGGATCACAGCTCTGTCTACAGACCTACTGCAACACTCAATGCATCAAATTATAGCTGATTACATGTACATGTTTATTTAGCAAACACCGTGATCTCAATTTTTAACTTGTGCTTCTTTCCACTTGTTTTGTAGGGGATGGGTCACAATTAGCCAACTGTGTAATTTGAAAACTTTTTGTTCTGGTGACGGTCATAAGCTATCTATAAAATATGGCTTTGGTACCTCTTGGTTTGGTCTACGAGGGTCGACATCTTTGGGATGATCTCGGACAACTTCAGAATATTATCCTTGTCATCTTCAGATGAACCTGAGATTAACAAAAAACAAATTTGCAAAACATCTCAATTTGTTTTGTTATTAAGTAAACGATACAAGCAGCCAATGCGCCGAGAGGCTCTTTGGCACTGTTGGAAATATGAATATATGTGACCTGACAGCACAAAATGAGAATAAAGTCGCACTCTGGCTTTCTGGGTTACAAGCAGAAACAACATTTTTTCAATGAAAAGTCAATTTTGGGATTTTAACAACTGTATATTTGAAACAAATCTATTATATCATATCCCAAAGATTTTAAACTAAATCTCTTCTCAAAATATTTTTTTTTTTTACTCTGGTTAAAGTGTGCACAGATCACAAACTTTAAGCTTCATTTTCTCAAAACAAGCTGTCAAGACTGATAATTTTAACCAGTTCGCGTCGGAGGACGAGTTAACACGCACTGGCTGTTTTTATACACAGGCACGGCTGACGGGTTAAAACATCAAGCTTGCCTCAACTCAAATCCGGATAACGTTTCAACACACTAATCCCTCATTTGTTTTGTACACACACAAAGTCCGAGAAGTCTGTGGAGGCAGACCGCGTGTTGAACTTGAACTTGGCCGCTGTGCACGGCCCTTTGTTCTACAATTTACGCTCCAGTGGGCACACTGGAGTATTGAAATATATGAGGTTTCGGCAAGAAATATCGTACAAATACTGTTCAAATGACTCTTGCGAATCAGTATTTGTGGCGTTTGGCTGTATATCAGAAGTTGGCTGCTATATTTAGATTTTTTAAAAGAAAAACCGAAAATTTCGGCAAAAATAATCCCCGCGCGAGGTACCCCAACACAATTAATCAAATCTTTTAACCTGTACTTTCAGGAAATACCATAATCTTGATTTTCAAATTTTGCTACTTTATCCCCATTTCGTGGGAACAGGTCACATATGTGATGCACCACGCTTTAATGCAACTGACAACCCACAGCTCACCGACTAGCAGTGTCTTCAAGGTGGACGTGAATTCCTCCGAGTAGCTCTTGTATTCCATCATGAACGTCTTGACCACACCCTCGCCACTGGCCATGCCCTCCTCGGCCTCATCCTCCTCCCCTCGAGCCAGTGTCTTGAGGTGGGTCTTGACCTCTGACATCAGCTTGTGGTGAGTGGACAGCGTGTTCTTGACCACATCGATCTGACCATGCAGGGCGTCCTGGCATATCAAAAGAGACGAATAATTCAATATTCCAATATTCTAATATTCAAATTTAATAAAAATATTTGATGTTTGAGAATTTCAGTCAAAACAATATGTACAAAAGCAGTCATAACAATGCACTAATAATAATCACTATAAAACATGCTCACTACAGTAACTTCTCACTTTTAGTGGCTATCACAAGTAGCAAGCATTGATCTACAGCAGGCTTATAGTGAAGACTGTTAGGGAAGCATTTGACATGATCCAGATGCGGTATTGATTGTGGTACCACCCAGTGTTGTAGTCAAGTACTTTTTTCCCGAGTACCGAGTACTGCCGAGTACTTAGATTGCCGAGTACCATTCAAGGCCGAGTACTTTGCCAACCGAGTACAAGTACAGGTCTCCGAGTCCGAGTACTTGTATTTCCGAGTACGAGTACGAGTCCGAGTACTTGTATTTCCGAGTACGAGTACGAGTACGAGTCCGAGTACAGTGTGCTTGAAGTTAGGATGGGACGTTTAAACGTTCCCAAACGTTTATACAGAACTCAAATTTCAACATTCGAGTACGAGTAAGAGTACTCTAAAAACGGTACTCGAGTAGTACTCGAGTACGAGTACCGAGTACGAGTACTACAACACTGGTACCACCGTTTGTCTTTGCGGCGACGCTGGTATGCCAAGATTGGGGCTGTGCAGCCAACAGTGCAAACAATATGCACCACACTGAATAGAGTGGTCCTATTCATCACACTCGGAGCCCCCCTTTAGTGTGAATGAAAGCTTGGTTTGAAAAAGCTCCATCTATTCATTACACTCCCATTCAAGAACAATAAAGTTCAAATAGGAATGGATTGAGTAGGTGCAAGAATGCGTCTACAGACATAAACTGGCCAGGTGGTCTTTTTCAAATCATGGCTATGGCCGTCTTCCGTATTCAAGAGGTTGGTCGAGTTGGTCAACAATGGATTTGTCACAAGCCAAGCTGGTCAAAGGTCGAGTTGTCCGACCACCGTTAACGGAGGACTCACCCTTCCACTATGTACCCTTAGCTCTTGTTCCACCCCTGTGTTCTCTCTCTCGGCGGTCCTCTGCACCAGTAGATCCAGGGCGCTGCGGATCCATATCCTGCCGATGGGAAGGTCAGCCGTGGGGGGCTTCAGGTCAATCAGGGCCTGCTCCAGTTCCGTGATTGAAGTGGTGCACTGCTCTACATTTTTGCAGCCCTCCTGGCATCTGGGGAAAGGAAGACATTTAATGAATGACAAAGTTGACATTTTTGAAGTTGTATGAGTCCGTGCACCTTGGAAATAGGTCAGGTAACTAACCAAAGAAAACAAATTTGGGGGCATTTCAGGCAATGTGTGCCTTTAATACACATGAGGTGGGTATCAAATAAATATCATTTGGGTATCAAATAAATATCATTTGGGTATCAAATAAATATCATTTGGGTATCAAATAAATATCATTTGGGTATCAAATATGGGAAACCTTTCCATGGTAGAATCTCAAAAAGGCAAATGAAGAGCAGATATAGTCAAGGTCATGAAAAGATTCATTTACCCAATAATTCCTGACATGGAGTAATTTTATGCAATATTATGGGCACATAAAGCACAGAGGTCTGAAATTTGAGATTATTGATTTTTAGAGGTAGGGAACAGAGATGTAGTCGAGTCCATCACAAGTCCCTGCAAGTCCATCACGTGCCCTCCAATCCTAACCCCAATCACAAGCTATTCAAATGAGCTTTGACAAAGGCATTCCTTTGCCATTGTTCAGGCAGTTACTTGTGACCGGCTTTATGAAAGGACTTCTTCTGACTGGACTTGCAAAAGGACTTGTGAAAAGACTTGCAGGGACTCGACTACAACTCTGGTAGGGAATAAAATCCTTTGATGTATATAATCATGTGCTAGAGGTACCGTGACAGAAGAGCAACAAAGCTGGTTTCTGCATTGATCGCTTCGCTGGTCCTGGTCCGCAGAGCTTCAAAGTGTAGGATAGCATTGCTCAGGGCCGATACCTCAAGGGACATCTTATTCTGCAGCTACAGAAATAAATTAAATAATCAAATTAATTTCAGTCTCAAGATTCATTAACCCTCACCCCTGTGGCACTATTACTGCTAAGCATCCCGAACCTGTCAATATCCAACACTGTGCAGTATATCTTTGGCACAATCACTTTAGACAAATTGAAGCATCATAACTCAAAGTAATGGTGCCAGGGATCACAGCCCTGAACCCATATAAATACAACACAAGATGGTGTTAGATTTTGGTGGATTTGGGACGGTTAGGGATAATTCAGTTTTGGGCAGTGGTCTAGAGCCTGATCTTGGCCTCGGTACCCCATGGTCTTGGTGTCGAGGTCAAAATACCCGCAAATCCTTTTTCAATTCCCCCCCCCCCCCGTTTTACACAAATTGCTCTTTAACCCATAACCGTAGTGTAGTGTTCAGGCCCAAAGAATTTGTTCTTTTTCCATTTTATGCTTGACCGTAATTACATTTCCAAACTACCGTTAACAGCTTGTTTTTGGCTATTACTTTTACAGGTAGATTTTTCTTTTTGTTAAGTCGGACCTCTGACCGCTCCTTCAAAAAAATCCTTCATCCGCCCCCGTCACAGTATAATTTATTTTGGTTACAACACTTGCTACACTCCACAAAGCATGCACAGTCGCTTACGGCATAGCTTGCAGCCCTGTCTCGGACCGCCTTCTCAAACTCGTGCAGCACAATGTGGAGCGTCGGGTTGGCCCCCGCGGCCCACTTCAGCCGCTGACCCACACTGGTCTGCTGGGCCGTGGCCCGCTCCTGCACTGCCTTTATGGCCTTCTCCAGAGAGAGAAGAAGCTGGGTGCGCTTGCGAAGATCCGACATGACATTTGACCTTGAACAAAAGGGATAAAAACCAAAAAAAGCTGAGGCTTTAACATTTGATTTTGTAATTTTGAAAGCAATGAAATGAAACCTGGAAATCAAGTTGCACGCTATATTTTCAACTGAAATTCTCCAAGACTTGTCAAGATCAGTGTCCAATTTTACTGACCTGCAAAGCTTCTATATAGAGCAAGTTTTCATGTTAACCCCTTGCGTACGGATGACGCCATATGGCGCAAAAAAACAAACAGTGCCACCAGGCCCGATGACGCCATTGGCCGCCTGTTTGTGCAGTTTCAATCCATTGTTGAATTATTGTGTATATGTTATGCTTGACTTGACTTGAAAGAACATGACTTGTGACTCGACTTGACTTGAATAAATTTGACTTGCTGAAATTAACACTTCTGTTAAAATAAACACAAACATACAGGTATCAGTTAAAAAGACAAGCCTATACACTATGAACATCTTCTCGGTTAAAATATCCGTTTCTCGGTTAAAACTATGAACAACCCAATTTTAACCGTGCTGATTCTCTGTTAAAAAAACACTCGGTTAAAATAGGGGTCGATTTGAGGACCTCTCCTGGAGCCTTGCTCATTAACTCTGTGGTCAGTTTTGCAGAATTTAATCCTCCACGGCCAGACTTGCCTCTCGGTTAAAATGGGGGTTGTTTGGCCTTTGCGGTTTTTAATCCCGCACGTCCAGGCGAGCTCTTTCGAGCATGGCGCTAATACCTATACTTACTTATTTTTTAACTGTACATAACTGTTCATGATTGACAACTAACTTTGTATGTATCTAGTATTTATACTTTGGAGGAACACGTAGGCTGTGCATTGCTTAAAAAGATGCAAACTCGACGTCAAGAAATGTTTGCCGCGAAATTCGACCCGGGCTCTATGCAAAAAAAAACGTGACCTCACTGACTGTACGGGAAAATCTGCCGTGGCCAACTGCCATCTGTTCGCGAACTTTCGCGAACGATGTTTACTCAAAGAGCCCGATGTGACCAGCGATCTCTGCTCGTGTGCGTTTGTTATTTTAATTCACCCAATGAAGAAAATGTAGCCCCGGACGTATCATTTAAATATCCGCGAAGTCAGCGATCTTCGGGGCTTTCTTGATTAAAAGCAAAAAGCCTTGAGAACTTTTCGTTGCAAAATTTGCAAGAGTTCAAATTTATGTTTAACTTTTACGAATTTGCCGTGACGAATACGAACTTGTGTTCGTAACTGTACCGAGTATAAATCGGTTTTAAAGTCAAAAGAATATGTTGCCAATGACGTTAAAATAAATGTATCTGCAGGTCGAAAATGTTTTTTTAAATGTGTGATAATGTTTGTTTTAAATCGATTTAAGTTGACTGCCTTTGAAAAAAAATTGCATCCCCCAAAAAAATATCTCTAAGGACTCCGATCGACCAGATATTGTTTGTGGGCCGGGTAAAGTTATGACCGTCATATAGGATAAAACTAAGTTTCGTTTTTTTTATAAGCTAAATTTTATAAGCACGTTTTAGCGTATGTATTAATAGCGCAATCAACATGGTTTTCCAACAAGATAGTACATGAAACAGCCGTCGTGTACAACTCATAACTGGCCTCCAGATAGTCGGCCCCCACATGTACTAGCTAATATATATTGGTATACAGGAAACAAGACCAAAGGAAAGTTCGCGAACGTCGCGAAGATAAGCCCGCGTACCGCTACCCATGCGATGAATGTTGTTATTTTCTGCAGATTTCAGTCTTCAAGTTGCAAGCAACTCGCCATAAAATGCTCTGATGTAGGCTCAAAACTATATTTCCATTCAGTTGTGAAAAAATGCAACTTTTTCAACCATCTGAGCAAGATTTTCTACAGTTGAATTCCTTCCTCCATGATTGAACGGACAACGTGGGTTTGCTGGGGCTTTGTAATCCAATACTCGTGGGAAGAGAACACGACACCGAACCCGACATATGGCGCCACGAATCATGGACTGCGTGTACGTCGGGACTGGGCCGTCTGACACGGCGTGGATATGCCCTACGCGACGGCCGTGCCCGTACTTTTTTCAGTTTTGGCAAGGTGACACATTAAACTATTTCTTTGATGTGGGGATTTGCAAACCTGGGGATTAGCAGAATCGTGATGAAGCATGAAAAGAATTGTGGTATAATTATCATGTTTTGGTATTAGAAAAGTAGGTTTTTTTAACAACCAGTGAGCTAACGTAATTGCTTTGTTCATTCAAATAATGTCAACGTCAAGAAAATGAACTGTTTTACTTAATTTGGTTATTTTTTGTCATCCATACAGTTCCTTAAAGATGTGAGGCAGATTCATAGACAGCATGGCTTTTCACTGACGATGGGGAGTGGAAACTTACCTGCCTTTCCCGATCCTTGTTTAGTACTGTTATCAAGTTGTGCATTAAAAATTTGAATTAATTTAGAAAGCGATTGGTTGACAGCTTCTGAGTTATTGTGCTGGCTTTTGAAAATTTTATACGTCCTCTCCCCTTAAAAACAATGCCAACAATTCTGGACAGAATTTTGTAAAAAAATTACTTAAATTTTATTAAAAAGATTAATTGAATCATAATTTTGTACTATATAAGGTGAAGACATGTTCAGCGTCCCCGTCTGCTTCCTTTTTGGGGGTTGTCTCGATTAAAAAAAATTACCATTGGAAAATGAGGTTAAAAAAAAAAAAAAAAAATGTCAACCGATCCATCGGGAAAATAAAATATAAGCTTACGCAAGCTATTAAAACCACTTTAAACATGTTCAATTCTGTTGTCCAATATGTTCAATTCTGTTTTCCAACATGTCTCTTTCATTTTCGAGTCTTTGAACAGTTGAAAAAATACGGTTGTTTATAAAAGAATGACGCTAATATACATGTTTTTGTTTTACTTGCGTAATGATATTTAAAGTAATTTTAATTTGTCGTATGCTTAATAGCAGAAGGTCATAAATAAGAACGAAAAATTGATGTTCAAATTCTTGTTTTGGGGGTAATCGATAGAGTATTGGAATATCGTAAATTTTATACATTTCGTCTCAAGGGGATACGTCATTCTGACGTAATTTACAAAATGAAGTGGACCCAAGGGGATTTTGCATTTTTGTTTCCCAGCAAAAGGGCGTATACCTATGTAAAAATACATAATAAAAGTGCATTCACCTCTCCACTTCAGTTCAGTGGGGCGTCAGCGAAGTTTCTTCCCGGCCGGCAAAAGGCATCAGCATTTCACATGCCGCTTAAGCGCACGTTTAAGCCAGAATGACTTCCCGGCAAAAGGTTATTAACATAAAAATTTAAATAACTTTAAAATTAAGTAATATTGGAATTATCAATAATGTTTAACCGACAAAAATTCAACCTTTTGCGATTCTTAATTTAGAAATGCAAACACATAAACTTAAAAGTAAATTTTCTCGGAAAGTGTAATTACGCGTCAAAGCGTCCTTAGATCCTCGGAACATCAGTGTTCCTGGCGAAAAAAAACCCAGCAGCGGACTGTGCAAACCACCAACGCAATTTGCGCGTTGAAAAATTACATCACACCAGGGCCGGGACGGCCAGTACCGGTCATGTACTACTGTACTTGTACAAAACTACAATGTACATGTAGGCCTATCTTTGGGGAGAATAGCATGTGCCTGGTCGGGAAAACAAATTCTGAAATGTAATAATTGCAGAGATTTGGAAGATTATATAACTTTGAAGCTGAATCTAGTAGAATTTCAAAGGCAAATGTGTCAATGTGCAGGGCGTGTAAACCTTTCCAAGTATGTGCGTTGTGCACACAAAACAGCCGTTTGTAACTGCAAGGGCGCGCACGTGCACTGCAAGGTACAGGTTCAGCCAGTTTGGCTCATAGCCAAGAAAAGCGTGGGACTGCTCGTAGCGCGCGAAAACAGATTCCTCCACCAATGGGCCGATGCTGACATTCCAGAGGACCGCCCAAACATCATGTGGATTGGATAAATTCGACAGGGCACGTCCATAGCAACTATATCACCTAGGTATATCACCAAGACAACATTGTAATGACGTGTAGACTCGTACATATTCATGATTAACTTACCGCACATGTCTACCAAGATACTGTCTGTTAATTATTAACAATAATTATAGTTGCCAACTTAATTTTTGTCAACTGCATTTTCCTCGGAGTATTTATGGAAACTTTTGAAAACAACGGGCAGTGTATAGGCCTGCTCTAAAACCCCCAAGTAAAAAGGATAAAAAAAATGATGTTTAAAGTTGCTGTATAGAATCCACCACCGCCCCCTCCCACTCTCTGTCCACCAACACCGATAATGCATATGGCACACAACTTTAACCCCTTGTGTACGGATGACGCCAAATGGCGCGAAAAACATTGCCACCAGGCCGGATGATGTCTACAGACACCATTTTCTGCATTTTCAATCCATTTATAGATGTTGTCTGTTTCGCTTAGCTGCAAAGCCGTCATGGCATCCCGGTCATGGCACCCCAGTGCCTCCCTGTAATAATCGTACTCAAGGGGTTAAAACCACACTTTTTGCCCCGATATGTCTGAAGAGCCCGCCTCCCCCAAACAATCAAAACACAGATAAAAAAAAAAAAAAAAAATCAAATAGACAAACTAAAACAAAATTCCCCACACAAACCAAAATATGCCGGGCAGACAGATAAAAACCATAGAAAGAAATATGGGGGATGGGGAAAGAAATGGAGAAATAATACTTATTACACTAAAACACCCAGCCTAATCGTAAGCTTCGCATTTAATTGTAAACTGAAATGCTGCAGAATGCACACAGGGGTAGGCCTACATTTAAACAAAGTATTATAGACGTGGATACAATTGCGCCAGCTGGTGAGTAAAACAAATACAATGCACCGTTTAACGGTTGAAAGGACCATCCAAACTTAAATTTTTTCACTTATTAGATAGAAAGAAAAAATCTTTTTAGTTGGTTTTGTTTTTGACGACAGTTTCGGAGTCTTCCACCATCGGCACACCTGTCATTCCTGTTGAAAAGAAAATAGGAAAATATAGTCAACGGTAATGCAGCAGATTATTGTGATTTTATTTGTAAAATGATATACAGTTTCATTGGACATTTACAATCACCTGTTGCCGGCGAGCCTTTCCTCTACAATAATCTCTACAAGAGAGCACATGGTCGCTGACTCCGCGGATATAACGTCCGCATTATTTCTAAGGTGAATAAATAGGCCTACATGCAGCTGAATTAAAATAAACGCATGAGTGAAAATGATTCGCGAACAGATGACCCTTATTATAGCATGGAGGAACCTCCATGATTATAGCAACGGCAAAATTCCATGAATGTTCGCTTACAGCTCCATGCTAACAACAACCGGCCAGCAAAGTTTTTTTTATAGAAAAGAACACTTAACTGGATTAAATAAAAGTGTCAATTAGTAATTCCTAACGGAACGTTGCGGTTTGTGGACCGTCCTTGTACGCACGGTTAAAATGAGTGACTCTTTGTTTGGACAGGAAGATGGTTTAGCGCTGCATAACAATGGTAGGAGGATTGGGTGGAAACACGGTTAAAAAGCAAGAGAGATTGAGGCTCGGTGTACACGGTTAAAATGTGGTTGAAACGCGCGTGGATTTATTTTTAACCGAGAAACGGATATTTTAACCGAGAAGATGTTCATAGTGATAGCGCATATATAGCAAGCTGGGTTGTCCAGTACGTATGCAGGGCCGCAGCGCTGGCCGAGCTACATGGAGAATTGTCGAAATGGCACACCAGGTTGATTTTGTACAGTGCATGCGTGCTAGCCTAGGCATGGTCATTTTGTCATTGGAAAATACTCAATCGACTTGAGACTTGGTACTTGACTTGAACAAAATTTAATTGGGACTTGACTTGACGTGGAAAAAATTGACTTGGGACTTGACTTGGGAAGATTTGACTTGGTTACAACACTGCTATTTGAAAAAAAAAAAAAAACCCATCCTCTGATATATATTTTGTGGTACCTGCTGGTACATTGAATAATGGCCAGCCGACCCTGGCAAGCCGTAAGATGTTGTAAGAGGTCTGCACGAGGTCATGATTCAAACCCACCCACAAGTAAGCCTGTGAAGAATTTATCTTTTTCGCCCAGTCTCTCGGAATGCACTGAGCATGCAATACTTACTGCTGTGTCAGGGAAAGGCAATATACATCTCCTTCACATGACCATAAACAAATTACAGATATTAAATACCTCGATGGTGGTAGGAAGGTTGTGTTTTGTCTAAGCGTGCCGGCTTCCTGTAAGAGATCCTCGTACAGCCACTGGTAGCGGACAACCTGCAACTGAGCATGTTGGAGACTCTCCTGACTGACACTGACTGCGCTGACTTGCTGCCTGTGGTGACAAGTACAGGAGGTGAATAACGACATCAATTATTGTAACGGTATAATCAGTTTAAGAAGGGAGTGAAGACTATTCAACAGAGTTGTAATCAAGTCAATCACAAGTCAATCGCAAGTCATCACAAGTCACATCACAAGTCACATCACAAGTCACATCACAAGTCACATCACAAGTCACATCACAAGTCACATCACAAGTCACATCACAAGTCACATCACAAGTCACATCACAAGTCACATCACAAGTCACATCACAAGTCACATCACAAGTCACATCACAAGTCACATCACAAGTCACTTCACAAGTCACTTCACAAGTCACTTCACAAGTCACTTCACAAGTCACTTCACAAGTCACTTCACAAGTCACTTCACAAGTCACTTCACAAGTCACTTCACAAGTCACTTCACAAGTCACTCCACAATTCTGGTCTCAAGCCATGTATTACAAGCTATTCAAGCACACTCTATAACAAAAGCATTCCTTTGTCATTGTTGATCCCATGTAGCTTGTGAGCCGACTTGTGATCTGCCTTTTGATCTGACTTGTAATCGACTCGATTACAACTCTGCTATTCATTGACGGTTTGGACTTTTATCTCATGGTTAACATGCAGATTCGTATTACATTTCATTTCATGAACAGCATGTTACATTTAATTTAATGAACAACTTGGCGGAGACCGCCAACATTGGGCAAGATAGCTCAGTTGGTAGAGCACCCGTACGTTATTACAGTCGCAGGTTCAATCCTGTCAGTTTTCTTTGTTCACTTTGAAAATTCATTCAAAATGACCAAGTCAGTTTCCCTTTGGTTTGTTTGACGGTATTATATATATCCTCATTGAGTGATCCCCACAATGTCGCTTCCCATGTTGTATCGTAAAATTGGGGCATTATCCCTGGCTATACGGCATTCTGGGTTTATGACTTTGACTAGAGTCCCCCCCCCCCCCCCCCCCGCAATCAAACAAAGACACTGATAATTAAAATCCCACTTCTGCCAGTTTTCTGTTATCTCTGAAAATTCTTTCTAAATTTGAATATCAGCTGGGGCCAATTTCATAGAACTGCTCAAGCAAAAAAAATTGCTTAAGCACAACAAAACCTTGCTTAGTAAAAACAGGTTAGCAGCCAAAACTCCATGTGATTTTTTTGTTAAGCAAACAACAGCCAAATACCAGTCACAAGCAATGTACATCACATGGAGTTTTGGCTGGTAACCTGATTTTATTAAGCAAGGTTTTTCCTGCTTAAGCAAAATTTTGTGCTTAAGCAGCTCTATGAAATTGGCCCCAGAATGCAGAAAATAAAACAGAAATAAAAAAAAAGGAATAAGAAAATACAAAAGGATGGAATAGTTCCAACACCATGGCATTTGTTGATGACAAAGTCTCGTGACTTTCAGCCCGCCCTTTACTCTACTCACTTGGCCTGGGCCAACGTTCTCCAGCCCGCATCGTACGCCTTGGTGTAGTTGTTGACCACTCCGTATAGGTGCGACTGCACCAGGCCGTTCTGAATCGTCAAATCAAGGGTCTTCTTGCACATGTCTTCCAGCGAAGCCTTGGAGTTGGCTCCTATGTCCTTGGCATTGATCTCGGCGACGGTGTCCAGGCCGAGCTGATGGGCCAGGGTGCAGGTGCAGATGCCAATGGTCTGGGAGAGAATTCCGATGGTCTGTAGAATGGGAAAATGACAGGTATGATGCATGGGATTGGATACCCATGGTCTCTGGTTTGGGAAAATTGCAGATATGTGTGTGATAGGATACCCATGGTCTGCTGAATGGAAAAATACAGAATGGATGTTTTCAAATCGGTATGGGATAGGAAAATACAGAAATCACGGTTTGCGAATTTGTACGTGGAAAGATACTTTTAGGATCTGCAGAATGTTCAGCACGTTGGTATGGGATAGAATGTTCAGCACGTTGGTATGGGATAGGATATCTATGGTCTATAGAATGTTCAGCACATTGGTATGGGATAGGATATCTATGGTCTATAGAATGTTCAGCACGCTGGTATGGGATAGGATATGTCTATAGAATGTTCAGCACGTTGGTATGGGATAGGATATCTATGGTCTATAGAATGTTCAGCACGTTGGTATGGGATAGGATAGCTATGGTCTATAGAATGTTCAGCACGCTGGTATGGGATAGGATATGTCTATAGAATGTTCAGCACGTTGGTATGGGATAGGATATCTATGGTCTATAGAATGTTCAGCACGTTGGTATGGGATAGGATATCTATGGTCTATAGAATGTTCAGCACGTTGGTATGGGATAGGATATCTATGGTCTATAGAATGTTTAGCACATTGGTATAGTGTGAGATACGTTGAGCAAGCTGTTATAGCATAGTATACCTATAGATTGTATAATGGGAAAATTACAGACATGATATGGGAAGGGATACCTATAGTCCGTAGAATAGGAATATGAAGAAACGATGTTCTGTGAATTTGTGCGCGATAGAAATCTGATGGTCAGTATAAAAGGAAAAATACAGACATGATTTTCTGTAAATTGTTTTGGAAGTTGTTATAGAATAGTACATCAATGGATTGTAGAATAGTAAAATTACAGAAATGATTTACTGTATGTCGGTATGGTACAGGAGAGGATTCCGATGGTCTGTAGAATGGCAAAATTACAGGAATGTTACGATGTAAAATCGTATGGGATAGGATATCTATAGTCCGTAGGATAGGAATATGCAGAAAATATATTTAGTAACCTGTTATAGAATAGTATACCTATGGATTGTAGAATGGGAAATTACAGATATTATTTTCTGCAAGTTGGTATGGAATGAAATTCTGGTATGTAGAATAGGAAAATAAAGACTTGAAAGTCAGTGTGTGTAAAAGTTTCGTCTTCACCTTAGGCCCGAAGTCCATCCTCGCCTGGTATGTATACCGGGCCCCGGTAGCCAAACCGGTTAATTTTAATCCTCCCAAACCGGGTTGGTTACCGGTCCAGCCTCTGCTGGACGCCTGGCCCGGTTTGGGAGTCCATTGTGTCCAGTTCCTGGGCTGGGAACTCCTTCTGGACGCAGACAATGGGGTGACTTTAATCTGTTAATAATCCTCCACGGGCGAACAAAGGCCTTAAAAGTCCGCTTAGTTTCAATGAGTCTGCCGCTGGACAGATTTGACCGCACAGCGTTCACACTACAGTGATCACCTACACATACACATTGCAAACACTCTGGAGGGCCAGGCAGCAGACTTGCCAAGCTCGACCGCAAGTCTACTCATTAGAGTGGCTTTGAAATGCCGACAAGCAAGGGGACTTGTACCGGTCCAGGAGGGGCATAATACCAGCCTGGGTTCAAACCGGTTTGATCACTATGAACATCTTCATCCCTTAAAAATTCGTTAAAGAGCCACTTTTCCCTTAATTTACCGTGAGCCAAAATTGTCACGGTTTTTTCAACATATTAGGGAGATTAGGAGTCCGTGAAAACACCCTTAGAAAAGTCCTTTGTTTAGCCGTCCGTGAAAATCCGGTGACTTCAGCCACTAGCCATGCCAGTGCCAGATTGTGTACCGTTAGGTTTTTCACGGTGTTGTGGAATCCGTGAAAACTCCCGTATTATAATCTTGTGGTTGAGATTGGCAAGTCTGCTGCATGGCCCTCCAGAGTGTTTAGAATGTTTACAATGGAGAGTTTATTGACTCCAGGTTTGAGCTTGCCCAACCGACCGAGCGCCATTAATTGTTGCCAAGAAAATACGTCTTATGAATAAACATGAACACGGAAGGCTAATACTGCATTCAGAACTTGCAAACCTTGCATGCTTGTCGGGATGGCGAGTAACAGGGTTTTTCGAGGGGAAAAAATGAACAACGAAACGCTAACGTAAAGCGTTGAGGCATACTTTTTTGCGTTGTCATTGTGTTGTCATAGGCCTATATATTGTAAAAGTATTTATTAATAACAATTTAATTGCTTATTACGTATGGGTGAATCTGTAAAAGAAAAACAGCTGTAGAAGGTCCTCCGTTCCTGTCCAATTCTGACTGGTTTTGACATCATTATTAATATTATTAATAACACATTATTTTGGTAGGTACTGCACAGCGGGATGCTTGCGGGGGACGTATTAAGCCATGAACCCCAAACATGGCGGGCAGCGCCGGCACTCTGCCCTTAACTTTGCAGTGAAATCACCACATAACATGAGACAGGCGATCTATTTATAGTCTACAAAAATGGTGTATTTCCTATCCATGGTAGCAGCTTGAAAATGATAATTTTCACCTAAATTTGACCAAATTATTCCGATTGTATTGCAAAGAAGTTGTTTTCAAAACTTAAACTATTGTTGTTACCCTTTTGGTTACCCCCGGTGTAATTGTCATAATTTGACCCTTAAAACTTCTCAAAATGTGTTTTTTTTGTACACTAAGCTATATTTAAATCTATGCAAATTAGTGGGCGTATCCATTTCAACCGTTCATTGAGAAATGCTTCTCTGCACTTGGGGCTGCTCGCACGTGGTTCGTGCCTCCTGCCTGTAGCTCTAAATAAATCAGCTGATTCTCATCTCGCGGAATGATGACTCTTGGTACGTATCTACACAATTCGCTGGTACCCGTCGCTAGTCTAATGGGCGGGCTGAAATAAAATATCCTCCACCCCAAGAGCCCTGAAACCTTTTAAAGTGATTGACAGCTCAACTTTTGCCAGGTATAGATTATTTATACATTGTAATACTATGTAACAAAATGTATACAATGGGTTTAGCTCCAGAGGTTCTTTGTGTAGGCCGCCCCTGGACTGCAAAGCCTGCGAAAATAAAACAAAAAATATTCCATGCCAACCACACGCGGCATCTGGCCTAAAAAGTACCGGTTCATTTATCCAGCGGGCATTATCACCAGCGAGGTGATGGAGAGATCGAAGTATTGCACAAATCCAGCCAGGTGGAGCTCGACTACCAGTATTTGAAAGTCATCCTGAAGGTTTCATTAAAAATATTAAAAATTGTCCATCTTTAAAAGGGGAACAAGGGAAATTCTCTGGTCACATCGAACATACCGATTATTATATAACGTACTAGTGGCCTTCTATTTTTTTTTTCTTATCTGACGAAATCTTGTGGTTAAAAACTCTAGAAGTTTTAGCCAACATTTTGTTTTCGGTTCGGGATCATTCTTTTAAAATGCTAATTCAATTACAAAAATAAATATGTGATTCAGCAACTCGCAGTAAAATATTTTTTTGGTTTTAAGTATAAGTTTAGAATAATGGACAAGCTGTCAGTAAATCTGGGATAAGATGAAAAATATATTAAAACGTTCTAAATAAAGTATACAATCAGCGTACTCTGCTGACTCTGCAGACCCCGCAGACAGCACTTCATTGTAATAAGCAGTTTCATTCACATGCAAATTAGCCACCTCAGCTCTGGCTGGTGGCGGGAACCATGAAAAGGCTTTGATCCAGATATCCGCAGACTAAGCTTAGACTACGCTGTTTCCCAATATTGATGGCGGGCCATAATATATTGTTTGAAGATGATATAAAAAAAACTTAAGTTTTGCAACAAATAGTTACGAAAAAATCAAATTGCGCCGGCGCCACGTTTCGGAATCTATCACCAAATTCTGATTTGACCTGAACTTATTATAAGTCTAAAAAATGAAAGTCTCACACATTGGATTTGAACACACAAATACAATCTATTCAAGACTTACAGAAAGCTCCCTGCTTGTTTACTTGTTCCACCAGCAAAAGTGTTTACATTGTACTAGGGGTCGTAAAGGTCAAGGCAGTTACCTAATACCGTTATCTTAATTGAAACACCGTGAAATCTTCAGGGTGGTAGATGTTGTTTACCGTTATGTATGACCGATGATAATCCTCAGTGGCCAGGGTCATTAAAAAACCGTGAAAAAACCCTTACGGGATTAGTGCAATAAGCCCCAGGTAAATATCCGTGAAACATCCCTTAGGGATTTATTTCACGGAAAAGTGGACTTTTAATGGGAATTTAAGGGATTAGATGTTCATAGTGGATAATGGGTCCGGTATACATACCGGGGCGAGAATGGATTTCGGGCCTTACCTGCTTTCTGATCAAGCCTGCCATGAACTTCTTGATGGGCTTGATGAGTTGTGCCTCAGACACCAGAGCTGCCTGTAACTCAGCAACATTCTCTTGACAGCCTAGAGCAAAGCAATCCACAGTAATTGAAGCTTGATTCTGTGTCATTTATACCGCAGAATGTGCTTACTGGTTAGTGCAGAATATCTGTACGCGCACAATGGGGCTTCTCAATTCATATTTCTAAACTGAAGTTCATATTGTCAATGATTTTGTTTGTGTTTTCTTGTGTCAGAGTTGTAGTCGAGTCCATGCAAGTCCTTTCGCAAGTCCAGTCAGA
Source organism: Hippasteria phrygiana (assembly GCA_037893225.1). Classification (NCBI taxonomy): domain Eukaryota; kingdom Metazoa; phylum Echinodermata; class Asteroidea; order Valvatida; family Goniasteridae; genus Hippasteria; species Hippasteria phrygiana. Next base: position 486,161 of record JAZGUH010000085.1, on the reverse strand, counting down.
AGTCCTTTCATAAAGCCGGTCACAAGTAACTGGATGAACAATGACAAAGGAATGCCTTTGTCAAACCTCATTTGAATAGCTTGTGATTGGGGTTAGGACTGGAGGGCTTGTGATGGACTTGTAGGGACTTGTAGGGACTTGCAGGGACTTGCAGGGACTTGTGATGGACTCGAATACATTTCTGTCTTGTTTATGCCATCCGTCGTTTGTCAATATTTGTCCATTGAGCCTCTTTTATCGATACCATCATGGAAGGTGTTCCAGTGGCCTTTCATCATTAGTTCCCCCGTCCAAGCTTTCAGGCACTCTACTCGCCTGGCTGTCTCATCACATCCTTTCACTGTTGTTGTTCCAAAGGCTAGTACTGTGAGATACATAAGTTTTTCCCTCATACATGCGTCTCTTTGGAACTCTTTACCTGTAACCTGCTTCCCTTCCACCAATCATCTTTCTTCCAACGAAATGTGAATAGATACCTTCTATCCTGTGATTTCTGTCTTTTCTTGTCTTTTGTAGCCCACACCTTGAGTGGCCTTTTAGTCCCGTGTTGGGCGATACCAATAAAAAAACGCCACTCCTCTACAATAGACAGCTGTACACATTATGTGAGCGCTGAAAAACTCAACAATGAAGGGTACGGGAAAATTAAAGAAAGACTCATTTTAAAAAGTAATTAAAAACCTGCATAATTCTGAGGTTTGATAGCTGGGTCAATGTTATTGGGTGGCCCTGCTTAGAGAATCTACGGGTGTACATACCGTTAGTTGCCTTTGCATAGTGCTGGCAGAGCGTGATGAATTCCTGGGTTGCCTCGAGCTGCTTGATGAAGGCCCAGTCCTTCAGTAGTTGCTGGGTGTTGGAGTTCAGCACAGTAGACTGCGAGACAAAAACAAAACAAACATAAAGCCTCTTGAAGTTATCAACAGGAGCAGGATTTGAACATAGGGCAAGATAGCTCAGTTTGTAGAGCACGGGTACAGTATTCCAGAGGTCACAGGTTCAAATCCCGCTCCTGCCAGTTATTTTGTTCACTTTTGAAAATTCATTCAAAATGACCGAGTCAGTTTCCCTTGTAATTTGTTTGATATTTTGTTTGATGATATTGTTTGATGATAAGTAAAAGGGCGTATCCTCATTGAGTGATCCCCACTGTCGCTTACCAGGTTGTATCGTAAGGTTGTATCGTAAAGTTGGGGCGTGATCCCTGGCTATACGGCATTGTGGGTTTATGACTTCTGAACAAAGACACTGACAATTTGGGAGACCGCCAACATGGGGCAAGATAGCTCAGTCAGTAGAGCGCCGGTACGGTATTCTGAAGGTCACAGGTTCGAATCCCGCTCCTGCCAGTTGTCTTTGTTCACTTTGAGGATTTTATTAAAATTGCCAGATGGTGGGAGATTTTAATGACACAATACCAGGTTAAGATCACGCAAGGTACAGTGGGAAACAGCAGAGACCACAGCAAGATCATACTCGGATTACAGCAAGGTTCTGAGTCTCTCCTACCTGCAAGCTCTTAGCCTCCTGAATCACGTCCACCTTCCTCCACTGTGTTGGCACCGACAGCTTCTCCATCCTGGCCACGAACTCCACGATACCCGCCTCCACCTTGGCGAAAGGTGCGCTGATCAGGGCAAGGAGCATCTGGCCCTGGCTGGGGGGAAGCAGGCCAGGGCTGGTAAGGTCCGTGGGGTCATCACCCACGCCGACTTGCAGGAGGGAGCTGAACTTGGTTCGCATCATCTTGACAACGCTCGTCGAGATCAAGTCACCCTGCGAGGATACGCAGTAAAGTTACATATATGTGACCCGCTCTACAAAAAGGGGTGTTATGTCACACTATGTGAAAACACACACAGGGCTGTTCTATGTGAAGGCGGTGGAAAAATCTTTACATGAGTGATTTTTTGAGTGATTTGAGGATAAAAACCCTTCATTGTGTGATTATCACATGAGAGTGTGTAAAATATTCAAGGAAATTTCATTTTAGGTAAAAATGAATCAATATTTCAAGAAAAAGGCAAGAAAAGTGGGAGCACGGTAAACAAATGATTGAAACTAGAAATACCTGAATGCCTGTATAAAAGACTGCCAAGTGCCAAGACTTGTTATTACACATCCATTCAAAAGTCCGATTCAAACCACCGACTAGTGTCCCTCAGTGAAAACAGGGATACTGCTTCCAATACCACCTGTTATAAAATAGAGATGACCTCCCTTGATCTTTCCTCCTTGGCCTTGACAGATTTCTTTGCCATACACATTACGAGAGAGAGAAAAAAACCACATACCTTCATTCCAAGGGTGATGCTCGTCAAGTCCTGCTCAATCTGGTGCAGCACGTTCGGCAGGAGCGACGGACCGTCGCACATCCTGTGGAGCTCCGAGATCATCGTATCGACCGAGGCGTCGCCCGACTGCAAGCCGGCCAGGGCCTGGGGCAGTATGTTCTTGCGGTACTGGCTGTGCATGTCCTGTAGTGCCTCATAGACCAGACGGATCAGTTTGAAGCAGTCTAGGGCGGCCAGGACGGGGCCGGCGTCGAATCCCTGCGGCTTGGACATATTAATACAAAATGTAGATCAATGCAGGGGCAAGATTCGGCGAATACCAACAAAATCCACAAAATCTGCAGTGTTTGGGAGTTGCTGGAGCAACGTAGGGTCTATGGTTTGTATTTTCCTAAAGGCACCCCTTAAAAATACCCATTTTCTATTGTCTATATGGGTCATTCCACCAGGTTGGGACACAGTGTGTATATGACCATATCATTAAAACCATCATTACATTTAATTCAGTTATTTCATGTGACATCCGTCTTTGGGTGTGAGATTATTTGAGAAAGTTTTAATCATGTAAGTTATATTTTTACAAAAATATGATAAAAAGTGTGTTTTTTTGTATGTAAAATAGACGTAACATGGACACCGTGTCCAACATTTAAATTTGTGTGGTTTTTTAACACTTTAATAAATAAATATGTAAAATTTATTATGTACAATAATTAAAAGACACACTATGCAACAATGAAACACCTTTTTACGGCAGTCAGTGTCCAAACATAGCACAAATAGCAAGAATTTGAAGAATCGGTGCAGACGTAACATGGACACCATGTTAGACCATGACCATACATATATTTCTGCTGTTGTGCTGCATTTGGATATTGAATATCATAACAAATGTTTTTTGTGTTGCAGTTTGTGTTTTGTAATTAGTATACAGAGTGAGTTTGCATAATTATTTATATAAATGTTGAAAATGTTACAAAATGGAAATGTCCATTTTCATGTCACACCATGTTAGTACTAAATGTTACGTCCAGACTGCCTTAATTTTTCGTCATTAAATAAATAATAATGCAACTTACTATATGTACTAACTAAAAGACACCCAATGCTACCAGAAAACACTTTTTGTTATGGTTGCCAGTGTCCAAATAGCTCAGAAACAGCAAGAACAATAAAAACATGCATGTGTGGACGTAACAGTGGACACAGTGTCCATGTTACGTCCACTCTCACGTCTGTTTTTGCTGTCTCTGCTATATTTGGACACTGACTACCATAAAGAAAGTGTTCTTGTGTTGCATAGTATATCTTTCAATTAGTACACATGGTGAATTTCCCATATGTATATTTAAAGTGTTGAAAAAAGACAAAAATAGAAATATGGACGTGTCCTGTTACGTCAAACTGGTTATGTCAAACTGAAGCATGTTTTTAATCATATTTTTGGTAAAATATAATTTACATGATTTAAAACTTTCAAAAATATTTCCCACCCAAAGACTGATGTTACATGAAATAACTGAATCAAATGTAATAGTACTTTTAAAGATATGGATAAATGTCACACACTGTGTCCCAACCTGGTGGAATGACCCATATACAGTTTTACTGGTAAAAACACCTTCCAAAAGACATTTTTTACAAATTCTGAAATCAGTAAAAATCCTGACAAATCTCACTCCTGTCACTGGCAACTTTGTCTGACTCATGTGTTGTGTTATGAGGGTTCAAACCCAAGGGTATCACGGTGCTTGCGTTCCCGGAGAAGACACTTTACTTTTTTTATGGAAGTCGCACAATACAAGGTTAAAAGCCACTATTTGTATTAAAGGACTACAACAGAGGTGGTGGGGTTGGCCACATTTTAGGTTGCCAGCCTACCACCCTTATGGTTTTCCTGGGTATAGATCTAAATAGAGGATAAATCTTCAGTAGATACCAAAAAAAATTATCCCAATTTTCAAACCTATAGATCCAGGCGGGGTAACTTCCACCGTTGGTAAGACCCACTCACCTCCACCTCCCGAATTGCAATTATCACCATTTGCGAGTTAACCACGCCCCTTCGTAAATTTTCAACAGCGTATATTGCTAATAACAAGGGCAACTTCCATGCTACTACATGTATTAAGCACAGGACTTTCTGCTAATGGAGACTTGGTCCATTTTATGAAGACAGCAAGCAGTTAACACAGTGAAGAGCTCGAAAACTTCTTCAGCAAATTTTTTTTTAAACCATGATACAACAACATCATGACTTTTATCGATACCATCATGGAAGGTGTTCCAGTGGCCTTTCATCATTAGTCCCCCCTGTCCAAGCTTTCAGGCACTCTACGCTTCTAGCTGTCCCATCACATCCTTTCACTGTTGTTGTTCCAAAGGCTAGTACTGCAAGATACTCTTCAATTTGTTTCCCCTCACACTGCCTCTCTTTGGAACTCCTTACATGTAACCTGCTTCCCTTCCACCTGCTTCCCTTCACTATTCAAATAAAATGTAAATAGATACATTCTATCTCTGTGATTTCTGTCTTTTTTTGTCTTTTGTAGCCCACACCTTGAGTGGCCTTTTGGCCTTGTGCTGGGAGATACCCATAAAAAAACTAAAAAACTAAAACAATAGGTGTATCCATGCACGCGCAAGCATTAGTATGACTCGGTTGTGAAATGCTCAAGTTAGCACATTTTTCTGCTACAACTTAACTTTTTGCTATTACCATTAAGCAGTGACATGAAATTGGCCCCTGGGAGAGTTAGTGGTGGAACATTTGAAGCATTCCGACAGATATAATGCACAATTAGGTTCCTGAATGGAGGTGTATATTGGAGAATTCAGGAAGATTTCCAGGGGAAAAAATACCCGGGGTAGAGTCTAGTCCATTTCGTGTCGACAGAGATCTCTTACCCACTGAGAACCAGTGATGAGATTGACAATGATGTCCAGGTTGGCTATCATGCTGCACAGCTCCTCCAGGAACCAGTTGCCGTTACGGGAAGTGAAGTCCACCAACAGGTCCCCTGCACCTGGGCCGTGGGTGAAATCGGGTCAAATCAGGTCAAAACAGGTCAAAACAGGTCAAATCATGTATCTTGAGTGACTGACAATCATGCAAGAAGTCATAAGGGATTATTTGATATTGTTTGAAAGCAATCTTATTTTCTTCTTTCCTTTTGTTTCTTCTTTTCTTTTGCAAAGCGAACAAAAAACCTGGCAGGAGCAGAATTTGAACCTGCGACCTTCAGAATACCATACCGGTGCCTACCAACTGAGCTATTTTGTCCTATGTTGGCCAGGGTTCCCACCATTTCATGAAAACAAAATTCCCTGGTTTTTCCCCCCCGCGTTTTCCCCGATTCCAGGATAATTATTTCGACCTATATCCAGTTTGACACGTCTTAAAAAGAGAGATAAAGAGGGATTTCCACACTAAAAAGCCACCATAGCCAATCATCCAGTGGATACGCTGTTTGGCCATTAGACAAAATATAACTGACCGCTTTGTCTTTTGGGCCGATCCAATTCCCTGACTTTTCCCCGATTTGAGGCATTTTTCTCAAATTCCCTGACTTTTTCCCGACTGGAAAAAGTGAAACTCATTTTTCAGGTTTTCCAGGATGCGGTGGGAACCCTGTTGGCGGTCTCCCAAATTGTCAGTATCTTTGTTCGGGGGGTGCTAGTCAGAAGTCATAAACACATCGTGCCCTACTTTAAGATACAACCTGGGAAGCGACATTGTGGCAATCACTCAATGATACAACTTTTTAACTTATAATATCATTAAAAAATGTGGCAACCCCCCCCCCCCCCCCCACAAAGCAAATTGTGGATTCACCCTTCTCAGTGGTTTTTCGTCTAATTCTAAATCACATGAAATCAGCTATTAAAGATCATGTCACATTTAAGATATTAGTGTCATCCAAGCTTGACTGCCATAGGGGTTTGCAAAACTGACATTTGCTAGGGGTTTTTATACCTGCTACAGCTCCCTCCATGATGAGTGATCGCTGGCTGAATGAGCAGAGAGCATTCATTAGGACTGCGGCTAACGTCATCGTCCCGGCATCGCCATTCTCTAAGGGGGGGGGGGGGGGGGGGGGGGTGTCATCAACACAAAACCCAATCATTAGAATAAACAACTGAAGTTAGGCAGGGTAGAAAATGGGTAAAACGGAGCACTTTTCATGTGAACGTCTTTGTACCAAACAACGACTAGTCTGTCTTCGGGCTCCTAAGTTTGTCTTGACCAAATTTTGCATAATTATGTTGGTCACAATGTTAGAAATATTTTCTTGCAAATTTATATGCAAATTTCCATAAAATGAGACAAGGGCTGATCCAGTGAGGCGGCCAAAACAAAACAAGGTAATAATAGACAATGGCAGAACTTATGTGCAGCTGGCCATTAGGCCTAGCGGCTACTAGGTACTCAGTAAAACTGCATTGAAATGGGCTATCATTATCATTAAAAGTCCTACTGAAATATATTCTAACGGACATCAATGTGTTGTAACAAGGTTGACAGAATTCGGAGAGCGCATGAAACAAACTGACCGACCTTTGACAAAGCTGCGTATCTGTGCGTGCGTCTGCTGCAGCGCCCCCTCCATCTGCAACAAGTCGGTCTGCGTGGTGGCCTCCACTGCCTTGAGCAGCTTCGTGTTGGCCTCGGTCATTAGGCCGGTCAGTGCTTGTTCAGTGGCCACGGCTGCCTGGATGTGGGCCGGCGTGGGGGCGCTGTACTTTGCATGGAACCTGGCTTTCAGCTCTTTGCACCTTAGATATGGCGACAACGGAGTACATAAGTACATAAGTTCAATTTATGTTCATTTTCAATAACATTTATTTGCAATTCACAATTTACCAAATGATACACACAGTGATTACAATTATTTTTCACCTGCTAATAAATTAATATAAAAAGCTAAAAGTCCATGTGATTTTCTTGCTAAGCAAACAACAGTTAAATACTAGTCACAAGCAATATGCATCACATGGAGTATGGTAAACTAATTTAATTAAGCAAAGAATTTTTTGTGTGCTTAAACAGCTCTATGACATTGGCGCCTGGTTGTGTGACATTGAAGAGAGACAAACGGCACTCACTTTGGCGATGTCAGCTCACATACGAGTTCCTGGAGCCAGGTCTGCCAGACATAGGCTCGATTCATCTCCGCAAAGTTGGCTGGAAACTGGAATAAAATGGGGAAAAAAAATGCTGATACTCTAACATATTTACTTTTCCGTAAACATTTCCACGTAACAACTTTCACCAGTAACGCATCCAGCAAGAGTCGAAGGGGAGGGGGTGGGGAACTGTAAACTCCCTATGGAATAGAGGTTTCAGGACTAACTGTTGGTTCTGCTAAGCAGGGTAAATAATGTAGCGCCTTGGGGAACTTGCAGATGGGGAAATTACAGATGGGCAACTTGCAGATGGGGTTGCAAACTCAATTGGGAACGGAGGTGTCGGGAATGATCGATGGGTCTGATGAGCAGGGACAATAACGTAACACCTTGGGCACCACGATCACGGTGGACTGCTTACCTGTCCAGCCATGTTGCAGTACGTCTGTAAGATTTCCACACATCCCCGCAGCATGCTGCGTCGCTGCTGCAACAAACTCGTCAGCTCGGTCTCAAGGTGTTCACACTACAAGTTAAGTGGTGCGCCAAAAAAAACACAACCCGAATGAACAGTAATTCTGATATAAAAACCAAATGACTTTTAACCTACACTAGCAGACTGGTAGTGTAGGGGGGGGGGGTGAGTTGGTCTCACCAACAGTGGAAGTTACCCCGCTTGGGTCTATAGGTCTGAAAATTGGGATAATTTCTTTAGTATCTATTGAAGATTTATCCTCTATGTAGATCTGGGGCTCAGGAAAACTGTAGGGGTGACAGGGCTGGCAGGGTTCCCACAGAAATCTGAAAACCAAATTCCATGACTTTTCCAGGACTTTCCCAGGACTATTAAAAATATGACAATTTCCATGACATTTAACGCCATTTTGCAGAGAAAAGTTGTTTGGTATTATGATACTGATGAACCGCTGATGTTGGGCTAACCATTTGTTAGCTTTTGAGAATAAGCTTTTAATTAATAATGGCCTCCTCCTCACATCAAAAGCGGCTCATCAAAAATAACCCTTGCATGATCTTGATTTCCATGACTTATCCGTGACTTTCTTTTTCTTCCCAATTTTCCATGACTTTTCCATGACAACTTTTTCCCCAGGATTTTCCATGACCCGTGCGAACCCTGGCTGGCAACCCAATGATGTGTGATGCATGTCCAGGTCAAGTCGGGTCAGGTTGTGGTACATGTACGTACGTAGAACATGCGTTAGGATGATAGAATGATGAACGCTCTGTGCCTGTTCCATGCGTGCCCTCATGAACCCTAACCCCTCTAGGGTGCATGCAAAATCATATTAAAATTGAAGGATTTGGGACTGTTAAGGTTACATTTTTAGGGATCTATTTTTAGGTCATTTGGCTAATAACGAACAGTGCTATTGTATGTCTTGATAAAGTACTAACATATAAAAAGATATGAATTCTTCAGTTCTTATGAAAATTTGAACCTGGAATCTCTGAATAATCAATCATACCAGCACTCTATCAACTGAGCTATCTTGCCCTATGTTGGCAGTCTCTCAATTTGTCAGCTTGGGTGTGATTGGTAAAGTTTCTAGTATTACATTGTAACAGACATGAGCGGGGGTCCTATTACAAGTCTTGGACTACTAAACACTCCAACATTAAATAAACTAGGTGAATCTATGATGCTGGCACTTTGTTCTCCACTCACCTGGCCAATAACTTGACCTTGACCGGCCGAAGTTAGGAACTTCACACAAGGTCCGTACGGAGCTGAGCCTGTCAAAGAATTAAATTTGCAACATAAGTTGCTAGAATAACTAAAAACAGAAAAATATTAAAAAAATAAGAAAATAAAGAAACCCCAAAATAAATGTACCAAGAGACAAAGAAACAAAGAGAGAAAGAAACAAAAAGACAAAGAACCAAATGAACCAAAGAACCAAATAACCAAGAAGATGCAACGAAACCAAAAAACAAGGAACCAAAAAACAAGGAACCGAGAAACAAAGAAGCAAAGCAACAAAGAGATAAAGAACCAAGAAACAAAGAACAAAAGAACCAAGAAACAAAGAAACAAAGAAACAAAGAACAAAAGAACCAAGGAACGAAATAACCAAGAAGATGCAAAGAAACCAACAAAAAAGGAACCGAGAAACAAAGAAGCAAAGCAACAAAGAGATAAAGAACCAAGAAACAAAGAACAAAAGAACAAAGAAACAAAGAACAAAAGAACCAAGGAACCAAATAACCAAGAAGATGCAAAGAAACAAAGAACCAAAGAAGCTGCATCCCCTTTACCCAGTTCCAGGTCTTTCTTGGTCTCCTGGCTGATGGCAGTCAGGTGGTTCCCCCTAGCCGTCTCCAGGGCTAGCTTGTGCTGGATGTGCCAGTTATCAAGCTCGTGTAGCTTCTCCTGTATGGCTTGCAGGTTAGCGGTTCTAACCGATTCCACCTGCTGACATTCCCCGTGTCTGAAAGTTAAGCACAATCAAATTACAATGGGCCTGCACACACAAATAAAAAGAAAATTGGTTAACAAACTTTTACCTTTGAAAAGTACCAATACAATGTATGTTTTTCTCAAAGGTGCCTAAAAAGCACCATTTTGGGGGAAAATCTTTATGTCCTATAAAAGCCGTAACAAAAAGAATTAATAATTTTGCACCTTCCGTTATTAAAATATACATACGCCATAGAAGTTTTTAAAAATTCAAACATTGTGCTTGTCAAGTGCCATATAATGACAAAACTCTTTGGAATAAATAGTACAGTTGAATAAGATAAAACGTCATTTAATGACCAAAGTGCTGCTGACAAACTATGTGTACAAAAGAGAATGGCATTTGGGGTGGAACTAAAAAATAAGAAATACAAAAAAAAGAAAAGAAAAAAAAAAGAAGGATTTTCTGGCCGTACCCTTGAAAGCCAATAAAATATAAAAAAACCAGAGCTAAGAATTCAATCTCAAAATACAGCCAGCATCATCTGACCTTGTATGGAGAGTATGCAGCGTGTGATTCTTGTCATTCAGTGCAGCCTGTAGGACTCGAGTGTGCTGGGTGTACTGGTCGGTACTGCCCTCCAGCTCTTTGCTCTCCTGCACAGCATCTAGGTATGCTGTCAACTGGTCCTCAAGACTGGATAGGGCAGTGAGCATATCTTCCCTGGGGGGCAGGAAACAATGGTACACCATTCATGTTGATGATGAATCATGTGTTGCAGGTAATATGCACGGAGCTCATGGTTTCATTTTTCTCCCTTTTTATGGTTATCACCCAACACGAGGCCTTGAAGGCTGTTGTCAATTTTTCATTTTTGTTTACATTCTACCCGTTGCACAGAGCCACGTCATATATGGAAACAAAGCTGTCAGGCTTTCAAGCAGACCCGGGTGAAAAAAATGATCAGAAATAGGGGAATAAAAGGATAACAAAATTAAAAATAAAACAGGATAAAAGTAGGTAATTTGGAGGGAAAAATCAGGAAAAGTAGGATTTTGGAGAAATGCCGTTCTGGTAAAAAAAAATTTTTTTTCAAAATGAACAAACGTAGTTTCCTTTGTTCACTTTGTTCACTTTGAATGCAGCCCATTGTTCACTCTTAAAGTATCATTTTTTGTTTCTCAAGTTACGGTTGAATTGAAAGTAATGCCAGCTTCACTTAATTGTTTTTTGCGTGCCGTATAGTATTTTTTTTCATTGGTCAATGGTTCCGTGTTGCGCCTCCCAATTGGGCTGGGCGCGTGCGACAAATTTCAGTGCAATGGGTATAGTTTCTTTCTTCACGGGCTCCCCTTGATTGTTGGGGGTAATTTATCCGGTGTTGGGACTGTTGGATACAGACGGAAAGAGGAACTGAGGGTTTGACATTGTGTATTCTATCCAGCATTGTTTTGAGAGGATGACAATTCTAGTAATGGGAATAACATTTTATTCGATCCTGAATCCGTCTTCAAAATATGGCGCAATATTTTTTTCAAAATGAACAAACGTAGTTTCCTTTGTTCACTTTGAAAATTCATTCAAATTACCTTATCAGTTTCCCTTGTGGTTTGTTTGAAAGTCGTTAACAAGTTGTATTCTCATTGAGTGTTCCCCACAATGTCACTTCCAAGGCTGTATCATAAAGGTAGGGCATGATCCCTGGCTTATACGGTTTATGACTTCTGCCTAAGACACTGACAATTTTCTTTGTTTACTTTGAAAAACAATTTTTTTTCACTAACATTCATTCAAATTTCCTAGTCAGTTTCCCTTGTGGTTTGTTTGACGATATAAAAAAACTCATGCTTCAAATGCCAATTTTGTTGCAGTTTTTGGCTCGGGGTGAGATTGGCCAAAAATGAAAAATCCATGAAATCCACGAAAAATCCATGAAAAATCCATTGCCTAAAGACACCCCCTTAAAATATCCATTTTTATTGGTCTATATCCACTTTTACAGGGTAAAAACACCTTTAGGACAACACCTCAGGAATTCCAGATTGCAAAAGAGATTCTTAAAAAATTCTGAAATCCCTAACAAAAAATCCTGAATATATTATTATTAGTATTATTATTATTATTATTATTTTTAAATCAGGAAAAATCCTGACAAATCTCAACCTGTTGGCTAAATGATTTTGTGGACCGTCTCTGGAAAAACAAAACAGATTAAAAAAAATTATGACGCTTGCGAAAATGTAATTGACGCCGTAAAGCTATAGAGCTGACTGTACACACTTGCATCTTGCTGCATTGATGCTAACCTGTTCTTGAACCACGGTCCCTTCATCTCGGCCACGCGGGAGGAGAACAGACTCCTGGTTATGTCCCTCTCCATCTCCCGCTTGCTCTGGCCGCCGTCGGCCACCACGGGATTCATCTGGCCCCCGCCATAGACCGCACTGGCAAAGCCGCCCTCGTTGGCCGTAGTCCAGTCCACCAGGGGGTCATAGACGAAGGCCTCAAGGAGGGTCAGCAGAGTCTCCCGGCCCTTGCGCATGATCTTCAGGACCTCCTCGGCTGATTGGCGGAACGTGCCCTGAGGTAAGCAGATATTCTCGGTTTAATTACAATAAAAATGCAGATTTGAATACGATTTGAAGCTTTGCATGGCGGAAATGATAAGAGAGTAAACGAGAAAATTGCGGGTAACACCATGTGAAAATAATCTCTTCTTGGAAGATGTGTGGTTCTGGAAAGAACCGGGGTGAGAATAGAACTCGGACAGTGTGCTCTGTCCGTCCTCAGGAGAGTGAGGGAAATGTAGATTTGTAAAGCGCACATATCCACCATGATCATAGTGCTCAACACGTTCAATTATTACCCCTGCTATTAATCCCATTAATCATTCCTGAAACCTCAGCCCCCGGGGGAGTATACAGCCCCAGCTGCAAGTTAAGCGCACACAGGCTAATCAAACCCATAACCATTAACTGCCCTCACAGGTACCAATCTACTCCTGGGTGGAGAGAAGCAACTTGTGACAAAGTGTCTTGCTCAATGACACAAGCACCACAACCCCTGCTGAACTCAGACCCATAATCTGTAGTATCACCAAGATATTGAGTCAATTTGGGTTGGGAAAGTCAGACGTTTGGAATTCAGGCTGGTGCCCTTGGTCTATAGGGCTTTGGTTGCGTACAGGCTGCCCTGTGGCACCATAGGGCATGGGGCACCAGTCTGAATGTCTGGGTGTCAATGCTTCTAATTTTTTTCTCAATTATCCTTAAATATTTCACATTATGGTAGAATTTTTACACCCGGAACTTGGAAATAGGTAAGGTAATTAACCAAAGAGAGTAAAATAATCAACAAATATTTGTAGGCAGAATAATCTCCTCCTCTAACAATAATAATCATAATTTAAATCGAATGAATAGCTCTGTACCAACTTTTATGTGATTTAACTTCTACAGCTTTCTTTGTAATTGTTCCTTGTTTAATAATTTCTCTTTGAAAAAGCTCCATCTATTCATTACACTCCCATTCAAGAACGGTATAGTTGAAACATGAATAGATTGAGTATGTGCAGGAATGCATATAGATGACAACCAGCTGGGAGGTCTTTTGCAAAACATAGCTGTGGCCGTCGTTCGTATTAATGAAGTTAAGTGACAGTAATGTACCGGGAAATTCTGAAAAGCAATATTTTGTGCCGAACAGCTCCAATGAAACTGAACCCAGCTTTAGGTGCCACGTTCTCGTGGGTCATCTTTTGGCGCGTTTGAGTAGCTACCTGGATCAACTCGGGTGAAGACAGACAGGTTAGCCACGAGAGCTGGGCTAATAGAACGCTTAAACGCCCTCTTCTGTTGACGTCACCTAGCACTTGAGTCGGCGATTGTGTAGTTGTGGTCCCCTCTTTATATTTGATCCATTTCGAGTCATTATCGACCCATTGAAGTATACTTCTCTCAATTCTAATGTCATCATTTTTTTGTAACTTTAAACACTTTCTTGCGGTAGAAAATGCAATTTTCAGACATGTTTTGCGGTTGGTGTCTTCTGAATCAGTGCGGTTTTCGCCATCTTTATTTTCATGTTGCGTTTTGTCGTCTTCGTTGTCGTTTTACCTCAAACATTTCCCACAAAAATATTAAAAAACCTGCCCTCTATCTAAGACATATCTGTTGGTTTTTAATGTCGCAATCTGTCCAATAACTTCAAAGTGGATTTTGTTCTCTTATAGAAACAAGGTCCTTAACTATACAATCGCTTTTGAGGTCAGCCATTTTTAATTCCCCGCTCCAGTAGAATCTGTGGGTAATCAGACTTAACTATGCATGTGTGTGACGTAATTCCACCAGTGACTCTGCTCCGCGAGCAGGGTCTGACGTTAGAGCTATTAATCGAACGACACGGGGCTATAAACCCGAGTCGACCTGGGTGAGCTACTCAAACGCACCCTTACCTCCACACCAGTCACTCCCAGAGCACACTGTATGTTCTGTGTCATCCTGAATGGTACCCTCTCTGGAACTCGCAGGTTCTTGCCCTTCTCAAAGCACACATTGTAGTCGATGTGCACCACCTGATTCAAGAAAAAGAGAAAAAGTAAAGATGGCTGTTTGTAATAGGTGCGACTCACATTACAGGATGCCAAAAGACTTTGTCACAGAGACTGCACATTTGAAAAGGTTGACAATTCTATTTTAACCCTCCCTCTCTCTCTCAGAGCCAAAATGGAGCCAGCTACCCTATATATCAAAACCTATCAAGTGACAGGTTGAAACACACACAAGCTGTGAGAGTTGGTGGGTAGATTTTTTGATAGGCTGTTATAGTTATAAACTATAGGAGGGTTGATTTTACACTACGTGTCATTTTGAACAAAACTGGGAACGAGTCGGTCTCACTGACCGTGGAAGTTACGCCGCCTGGGTCTATATACATTTGTAGGTCTGAAAATTGGGATAGTTTCTCTGGAATCTATTGAAGAATTATCCTCTATTTAGATCCTCAAAATCCAAATAGAGCATGGTACTTCTGGGCACATCGTACATGAAATTATTTTGTTTTCCGACTGGACTGAGCTGGTAAACAATAATGTGGTCATGTGAAGGAAAAGGAGCCATTTCAATTTACAACATTTTAAAAATATTTCAAATTGATGACCAAACTAGCGATGAAAAATCTGACCCAAACTCATTCACACCGTTATATGGTAAAACAGACTAAGGAGTCCGTCCCTAGACTAGTCAGTGTTTGGTACCAAGACTTACAAAGTGATAAACAATGATCATGAAACTGTAAGACTCGCTCTATTTTTCTTCTCTCTCAAGTATAATCTGGGGCCACATGTAACTTTCAATCAGGATTTGCAAATTTTTCCAGATTTGCCGAAGGTTTCCTTCCCACTTGATTAATTTTATTTTCAATTTTCCTCTCTACAAAGAAGGCCCATTGGGAATTTAATCCAATGCATTTCAATACGTCTTACATCTCCAGTGAGGAAGTTGACGAGGACGTTGTCAAGGTGACGGTCGCCGAGGCCAATGATGTAGCCGATGACGGACATGACGGCCGTGGACCGGGAGTAGGCCTGGGTGATGTGCCACCACTCGGAGGAGCTCCCGCTGGAACACCACAGCTCTCTGAAAAGTCAAAATAAATGGACACATCACGATTTGCCAATCGATGAAAAATCAGGCAAAGAAATGAACAACAGATTTCAAAAAACACGAGAAGCAAACAATGTCTAACTCTGGACACGTGTAAATGAATTGAACTGATGCAAACTGCTAACTGATTAGATTGACCTGAAAATCACAAAACAACAAAATTAACTGGCCTAACATTTCGAACTCTTTCTCAAAGGCAAACAAAAACTGCCTGAAGTTGGAAACGTTAGGCCAGCTGGTTTTGTTGACCAAGAAACATGCCAGACACCATTTTTAAAGCAAACCATTTTCTTGTCGGTAGTATCAATGTAGCCAAGCTCACCAGGGCTTGCTGGTGTAAAATTGATGGGGGCTGGGATTTATGTGGGAGCTGGTGGTACTAAAACAACCAACATGTGAGTACCGTATGTTCATTATGTAAAAGCAACAACGAGCTACGATCACCCAGCATCTATCATCCCCTACTCGATGCCCGAACAACTTTACCGTATCCTTCATGAACACTAGCTTTTTCCATCTATCCAGCAGTCTCCTGAAGACAAACAGAGCACAATTTTCCAAACATTGAGACCTGATCTCTTTTCACGATGATACCAGTTGGTCTTGGCTGCAGGGCCGGAAAAAATTGCGTGTCCGAATCTGGGCCACGCTACAATTACATGTACATGCGTATGTACAATAAAATTTGCCCAATTTCCGGACGCCGGCTCCTGCATTATTTTTACGAAGTGCTCGATTTAATTTTCCAACGAGAATGTTTCCAAAGCGAACGTAGATCTATCGTACAACAATGAACAGTACTAGTAATACGCAATCACATCGTAGATGTTCAATACATGTACATAGTATGTAAGTCTAGTGTCCGCTGCATACGTATATTTCAAAGGACACTGCTTATACAGTGCCCCGCGCTATGTGTATTGCAGCATGAAGGTAGGAAAGTGCTGTATGGTATGGTCTTACGGTAAATATTGTCGTTCCGGCCCACACATGCCGAATGCCAGAGGTTTTCCCTAAAATATGAAAAAGCCGGAATTCCGGCAATTGCCGGAAGTCTGGTATCTCTGCTTTTCAGAACCAACACTTCCTCACAAAACAGAAATTTCCATGGTGTACCCGCCACCTACTTTCCAGATTATTAAAGCAACTGTGCCAAGCATTTCTTACTAAACCACAAACCGAGGGGAAAAAATGGTGCGACTCATAAAAAGCCATTTGAATGCGGCTTGAAATTCTGCACCGAGAGCAATCCAGACTCACTTTGCCAGGAGATCAGATGGCGTGTCTTTGATCAGCTCCTGCATGACGCTCCGCATGACAGTGATTTGCCAGTCCTTGCGGGCAGTTTGATCCGACAGACCCTGCGTGAAAAGGGTGGAGAAGTATATATCAGGACTGTGGATGAACAACACGTCGACTGCTTCATTACAGCTTCATTACTGCTTAATTACGCCAGCTGACAGAATTCAGATAAAGATAATTTGTCTGTACAGCAGAGTTGTAATTAAGTCGTTCTGAGACAATTATAAATAATTCACGAGTCACATCATGAGTCCCATCGCAAGTCATATCACGAGTCACATTCGCAAGTCATATCGAGTGTCACAAGCTACTCAAATGAACTTTAAAAAAGAAAATGCTTAATCCCTGTGCATTTTTTGTAATTTGTGAGTAAAACTGTCATTTGACTTGTAGGTGATTTGATAATAATAATAGTAAAATAATAGTATAATAATAATAATAATAATAATAATAATAATAATAATAATTTTCCTCAATTGCCGGATAGGGCGACACATAATCCTGGAAAAGAGTGGGTTAGGGTGACCTGGTCGAATAGGGCGCCACATAACTGTCGCCCTATTGTAAAAGTCGCCCCTTTGGAGTGTTTTTTAGTAAGGCGCGTGGGGAAAGTGCTCTAAATGGGCGACACTCGTGTCGCCCAAATAGAGTTATTTCGGGAAGAGTCGCCCATTTGCCGCATCCAGGAGATTTCTAATAATATTCATGCTTATATAGCACTTTACATAAATGTCTCAAAGCGCTTCACAATTATTACCCCTGGTCATCAGGCCATGAGATCAATTCTATGCAGCAGATCGAGATCCGCGCCATCTGTTCTCTACCCTCACAGGTACCCATTTATATTCCTGGGTGGAGAGAGACAATTGTGGTAAAGTGTCTTGCCCAAGCACACAAGCACCATGCATAATCCCCTGGCGGGGTTCGAACCCACACACCATTGCACGTGAGTCAGACACAATAACTGTGGGACAGAGATGATGCCAACTGCTGTACAGGGAGTAAACCCAAGACTACGGACTTCCATTCCAGGCTTTTCTAGCAATTGAGCTTATCAAGGTCCATTTTCACGTTTCTAATTTCACAGAAATCTGCTTTATTATTACCCCTGCTCATCGGTCCCCTCAATCATATCTGAAACTATCTCGGCTCCCTGAGTATTCAGCCCCCACTGCAATTTATGCACACTGGCTGATTAAGCTTATAACCACCACTTGCCCTCACAAGCACCCATTTACTTCTGGGTGGAGAGAAGCAACTTGTGACAAAGTGTCTTGCTCAAGGACACAAGCACCATCCCCCTCCCCCCGGACTAGAACCAGCAATTTGTAGTATTGCAAATATCTTGAGTCATGTACACTAGACCACGGGGCAACAGAACTCCACAGACAGCATTGCAATATTACGCGGGAATCTTCTGTCGGGACATGCACTCCCCGTGCTTCAACCCTTCTTGAAATCAGAATCTGTTCTTACCAACTCTTCCAGTGCCGGCTTCATCTTTTTGTAGTAAACCTCACTGGGCCGTGGTACAGGCGGCTGGCCTGTCGAGCTGTTATTCTGTTGAGGCATGGAAATTCACACTAAGAATGTAACTTGTTGGAGACGCTTGGTTGGTTTTGATCAGCCCACAGCAAGTCGTACCATAAATTATGTCCTTTCAACCACCTTGTGGATGGTGGGATTTGAAATCATTTGTTATGGGAGTAAAACTGAATTTTTAACCTTTAATATAAACACTGAAAAGCATTTTTTTTAAATGACAAAAAAAAGTCAGCCACATCTTTAGGAAAACATTTTTTTTTACTTCTGACTAGCACCAGACAAGCAAACGAACAAACAAGTACTGAATCACAAACAATAACCGAAGATGGACTGACGAACAAACAGACAACGGGGGACAAAGAGATTACGCAATAATAAGCCTATATAAATAATGCGAAAAAACAGGGAGCAAAATAGAAGGCCAAAGCAAAAGATACTATGCTAAATAATGGGACAAAAGATGGTTCTTGAAAATGACTTTAAATTTGCCGACAGAGGACTGTGATTTAATAGACTGAGCACGTCCATTCCACAAATATGATGCAATCAAGCAATATCAGTCAGAACTCGGCAATCCTTGTTTTGAGATATGGGCCAAAATATGTTCGTAGGGGTGGAAAAACAAAATTGAAACATTCTTCTTTCACATGAAAATATGACATGTATTATAAATGTGCTAAAAATGACTCAATTAAAGTACTGTAACTTTAAACTTGATTTTCTCAGTTTCTTTCTTTTTATTGTGCCGGTGTTCAAATATTTTATATTTTTTAACCAAAGGTCGTATTCACAGAGGGTTTTCACTAATACGGAGCTTGAAGTACGCTACAAATGAATAAGTAAAAAATCCCCAAATTGACCAGGGCTTCCTTCAGACTGATTTTGTTTGATCGCATCACAAATGAGTCCAGTAGAAACATACAATGTTTATTGGAATGTTATGTGCGGGTGAATGGAATACACAGATTATAGCGTGATCTAGTGTGGTGGATCAAAATGGATTTCAGTTCAGCTTTGAGAAAAGTTATAACAAAAGTACCCTTAAGGAGACACTTTGTCATCATTTTTTATACCTTAGGGAAACAAGTGGAATTAGGGAGACATTTTAGTGTCTCCGTAATTCCACACCTCCTATTTAGAGGCAGAATTTTACTGTCGGAAATAGGTTATATCTATAGATATTGGTTCAAAACATAAATATACAAAAAATTCATGGGGGTAGGATAAGGGAAAGTGGGGTTAGGCTTCATGAAAGTTGAAAAAAATCTGTGCACGCGTCAATGGCAATGTCTCCCAAATGACCGATCATCGGTAATTATTATAACTACAAAAAAAATACAATTTGAGTGAGAATTCTTGGACTATTTGGATGACATTTTGTTTGTATTTTTCAGCTGAATGGCGTCACGAACCAATCTGCCCCCAACTCGTCTTCGTCTAGCCATCTTGTGTGCTGTGGGCATTCATTGCCATGACACGGAAACCGGACTTTATCTTACCTTGGCTGTGGCCGCTGCGATGGCTTCTCGTTGCTGCCAGCGTTTGTACAGTCCAAACAGTGCCGTGGCACCATCCACCCATTGGATGAGTCCGGAACGTGGGCCAAGCGGTGTCACTGAGTAGTGACAGGCATGGTAGAGAGATGCCTCTTGCCTGCTATTCATAAGAAACTCAGACATGAGCATGGAATATCAGGTATAGGAACGTATAGAATAGAAGTTTATGAAAAGGGAAACTGACTAAGTAACTTTTAAATTTTCAAAGTGAACAAAGAAAATTGTCAAGAGCGGGATTTGAACCTCTGACCTCCAGAATACCGTACCGGTGCTCTACCAACTGAGCTACCTTGCCCTATATGTTGGTGGTCTCCCGAATTGTCAGTGTCTTTGTTCCGGGGGTGGAAGGGGGGGGGGGGTGGAAGGGGGGGGGGTGGAAGGGGGGGAGGTGGGGGGGGGGGGAGGTGGGGGTGGCGCAAGTCAGAAAAATGTCTGCTGTAGTTAGCACAACTTTACCATTATGGTTCTAAAGGGAGCTGATAAGCAGGAGATATCGCTTAGTCAAATTATGTGCTGAGCAGAATTAGCAATGGCAACCAGTCACAACCAATACATATCGCAAGCAATTTGTGGCTGGTAACCCACTCTTGCTTAGCTAATCTTTCCTCTGCTTAGCACATAACTGTGGAATCGGGACCTGGGCATCACCTCTTGTTGCGGGCAAACATGGTGTTGACAATGGACAGGAACTGCATGATTCTCTCGTCTAGGTGCAGGTCCTCAAGCCCCTTGAAGAGGTACGTGTAGCGCTTGCCGTCCGCACCGTGGAACACCAGCTTCTTGGGTTTGGTCTTGGTGGGCAGGATGTTGACAGAGTTGTCGAAGGAGGAGATGGTTACCACCTTTGGAGGAGGGGGGAGGGAGTGGGAGGTTCAAAGCAGAGAAGTAAAGTGAAGATTTGTATTAAAATTCAAAACTTTTTGGGAACATTTTTTGAAAAAATGTCCATTCCCAAAAACTTTGATTAACATTCAAGATGTTTCAGAAAACCATACAAATTCAGGCAACGATAAAATGTTTCTCATAATTTCAACTTGCTTTTACAACATTTTAAATAAACAATTTTTTGGGGGGTGGGGGGATTTCCATGATTTTCCCAAAATGTTAACCACATTGCAAGGTGCCATCTAAAAAAAACAATTTAAAATCTGAAATTCTTTTGAAATTTGCTTAAAAGCTGGATTCCGTTTCTAGAGAGCAATTGATTGGGAGGCTTTTGAGACACTGGTGGCAGCAGACATACAGGTACTTTTTCATTGTTCTAACCAGTCGTGCGCATGCTCAGAACTACGTGCGCATGCTCAGAACTACGCGCGCATGCTCAGAACTACGCGCGCTCACACAGTGGTACTTTCCCAATACGTGCGAGGACAATGCTTTGTGTTTCCTATTGTTCCTTTAATATAACCCAACCCCATAGACTAAGCACTTACTTCTACGTGCGGGGACCGATTTCAACAAAAGACTTGACGTGCGAAGACTGAAAGGTTTCTTTGTATTTCCTTTCTCCTCTAGTCCTCAGAGATATATACAGAACCAGTACAGAACTACGCACGCATGCTCAGAACTACACGCGCATGCTCACAGATAGCAAAAAAGACCGGTATGTCTGCTGCCATCAGCGTCTCAAAAATCTCCAATTAATTCCATGATTAATTTTTGTTTAGAATAACAAAGAAAACTGACAGGGGCAGGATTTGTTGTAGGGATGTGGAAATGTGACAGACACTTTCTCAAGAATGCAGACAGAGGGAGACTGTACCTGACTATGGTGGCAGACTAGCCCCGGTAGTGGGATCGTGGTATTCTCCATGGCCGACAAGCGAGGGCTAATGTCCCTCATCTGCAACATGAAGGTGGCTTTCCTGGTGGCTCGCTGCTGCAAAGCAGCATGCAACTGCAAAAAAACAACACGCAATGATGAATTTTGGCGGCCATTTCTTCAACAAAAAAAGGGTGATAACACCCAAAAAGCTGCTACCGCTGCAATGCCATCACATATTTTCCAACAACAAGGGTGCATACCTTGCCAAAAATCACCATGAGCATTATTCCCCTCATTTGATACCGACCAACCCCCCCGGTCAGCTCTGCTGCCATGATGTTACTGTCTGGGTTACATTGATCAATCAACACTCTCGGCCTTGTAGGGGGAAGGGGTAGGATTATAGGCCGGAGCTTCCAGGGCAAGGGATTACAAACGTATCACAAAAAGCACTTAAAGGTTAGATACAATATTTGCTTTGGCTGTAATTTTCAGAAACGATTTGGGGTTAGCATTTTATAGCAAATACTGTAACACTGACCTGTTTAAAGTTTTATGTGCTTTAGATACTGGGAAACAAAGAGAAACAAAATGCTGTTCTTGTAGTCTGGTTCCCTGACCCTACTTCACACAAAAAGGAGCAATTAATAGATGTCAGGGAATTATCAGGTCAGGAAACGAGACGAGCTGGCTTGCACCCGTTCAGGAATGTGTAACCAATTGTACAAACAAAATGTGGACTAACTAAAATTGCAAAAAATTTAGGGCAGTATTAGAAAAAAAGTCAGTTTTTTTCCCAACGATGGTCGGCCGACCAAAGCTGGAAATTGATACCAAAAAAATCTTGAAAATGACAACATGCCATTATTTTGCAGGATGCCTGGGACTATTATTTACTTACAGTCGGGTATTTCATAATAATTGCAAATGTTGCACACTGCCTTATATCTACAATGCTAGGATTTTCAAATGGACAAAAAAGGTCTAAGTGTCTTGCTAGAATGATTATCAGAGAATGTCTTGGTAGAGAATTACCTGCTTGAAGAGGGCCCAGCTGGACTGAGGCCTGTTGGGGGTGTCTGGGTTTTTGAGTGAGTTGAGGGCCTTCTCAATGGTCTCCTGGTAAGCTTCCTGGAAGGCTCTCTCATTGGGTGTCTCAGCTGCCTGGCTGGTGATGGAATGAACCTGATCCAGGGAATACACAACCTATAAAAGCCCAACAGGAGAAAACAAGTGTAATCTTAATACTTTTATCAAAAATTTTGTTTTTTTGTTTTTATATTTTTTGTGATCAGACAATACTTCGGGCATATCTTTGTGTGTATTAGATGCGCAAAGAATAAAAGAATAAAAGAATAAACAGTTTGTTTTTCATTTAAATAAAACTTTGAAGAAGTACCGAGACGAGAAAAAAATCAAATTTGTTGAAAAGCACGGACATTATAAATCTGATGATGTTCACTTTTATTGTTTAAAGGTAGTGTACACGATTGGTAATCCTCCAATTTTTTTTTACTGAATTATTACCAATACTAGACTGTAAGTTAATAGTAGTCTCATTCATCCTGTGAAATGATGGCACCAGGTGTGCTGTCGTTGTCAAGAAAAGTGAAATTTATATCGTTTTCCAACGATTTCCAGCCGGAAATCCAGCCGGAAATCGTTGGGAAAACTGCCCTGTAGCCTTTAGTCAAGGCGTGCGTGGCTACCTGGACAAGTGGCGCGCCCCGGACCATCTAAGGCCTGGGGCGCGTCACGCGTCCAGGTAGCCACGCACGCCTTGACTAAAGGCTATCATCCGCCTGACGGTTGAAACGAGCGCTGTTTTTCTCTTGTTTTTTCCGCCATCCAACAACGCAAAACTTTGAACAGGTCAGTAGAACGATAATTCCTATAAAATACTAACCCCCAAATCGCCCATTTCTGAAAATTGCAACAACCTTGCTACCTTTAAAAGAAAACATTTTTTTATTTACTTTTACATTTGTATTTACTTTTACGTAGCCAATGGCAATTGGAATTGAAGGCCTCTGGGATATATTTTTTGTCAGTTTTCCTTCAGCTTACATAATGCCTTGTGAGAAAGTACTACCAGATGGAAGTCCCTCTTGAAGGAAAAATCCATATAGATAAAAGGTTTGGTAAAAAGTTCAACATTTCAGAACTTAAATTGACATGATTGAGTTTGGGGGTAAAAATGAGCTATCTAACCGGTTTCATGATAGCATTGTGCTTCTCTGCTATGATGAGTTTCTTCTCGGCAGCCGACAGTCCATCGTTGCGCTGGACTCTCTTCACTTCTTCCTCCAACTGATGCAGCCGCCTGCAGGAAAAAAATAATAAATAAAACCAGAGAAAGAGGAATTTCACTTTTTACAGTAGAATCAGATCAATGTGGCTAATAAAAGTTTGTGGGACCACAGACTCTAATCTGACGTGTCCCACAAAATATTTTTACCATTTTTACCAAAATTCCATGGAGTTGTCCACTGACATCCTGGTCATGTTCACCTTTAGTTGATTCAGCGTGCCCAGCCACAGTTCTTCCAGATCACCGTGATCCGTTTCAGCTCCTACACCGGTACCTTCTACTAAAGTATCCTCCTTAACTCATACTGAAATTTTTCCTGTCAGAACTCAACTAAGCTCCACACTCACCTGGTCACATCCACATGTAGTTGATTCAATGTGCCCAGCCTCAGCTCCTCCCAGAGCATTGACCCACCTCATCTCTTCCACCAACCAAAATGAAAGGACTTACTCCACGGCCTGCAAGAATCAACTTCAATCCACACTCACCTGGTCACATCCACATGTAGTTGATTCAGCGTGCCCAGCCACAGCTCCTCCCAGAGCATTGACCCACCTCATCTCTTCCACCAACCAAAATGAAAGGACTTACTCCACGGCCTGCAAGAATCAACTTCAATCCACACTCACCTGGTCACATCCACATGTAGTTGATTCAGCGTGCCCAGCCACAGCTCCTCCCAGAGCATTGACCCACCTCTTCCACCAACCAAAATGAAAGGACTTACTCCACGGCCTGCAAGAATCAACTTCAATCCACACTCACCTGGTCACATCCACATGTAGTTGATTCAGCGTTCCCAGCCACAGCTCCTCCCAGAGTACCGTGATCCGTCTCAGCTCCTGCACCAGGACCTCCACCTCGCCGACCAGCTCGGGGCTGTGCTTGCTCAGCGTGCCCACGATGGCCGTCAGGCAATCCTCTAGGATGCTCAGGGAGCGGTTGTGCTCCTCATCCTCCTCCTCTGCATCATCAGGGGCGGTGTCAGGGACGGAGTCGGGCGGGGCATTCTCCAGGGCATCTTCATTGTCTCCAACGGTGACGTCTTTGTTGGGGCTCTTGAGGAGCTTGGAGATCACTCCTTGTTGGACAACTGATGTGGAGAGAACAAACAAAGTATTGTTTTGTTATCGTGGGCCTGGTGAAGAGGCCAGAAGTTTCTTGTATCAAAATTGTCTGAACTCTGGTTACGTAACAAAGCATGCTTTTTTGGTCTTCAATTGTAAGGCATTGCATGGAATCAGACTAGTGTGATAAATACAAAAGCATGATGTTGACATTTAAAATGATTTAACACACAATTGCCACTGTCAATAACTTTCAAAACTGTCAGAAAACTTTGGGATCCTAAACACTACACCAACGCTATACAGTGGCGCACACTGGATTTGTATGGGGGTTGAGGGTTGCCCATCAAATTTGCCAATACAATTTACTGAAACAAATTAACCTGAACAATATGCCATCAATTTAAACAAGGAGGTGGGGACAGCTTTCTGACACTGGTTGCACAAAATTTATTTGGCATACTTCCACTATGTACTGCACTATTGGGCACTTATGAACTGCAAACTGCACACAGCCTACCATCCACTTTTGAACTGTTACAGTACTAAGTTACTAACACCAAAGTCTTTAAATTTGGCAATAATTGCTGTATTGACTTGCTCATGCTTCTCGCTTAAAAAGACAATATGAACTTGGACTTAGTTCGCAATAATAACACAACGTAACATGTGTTGATACTCACATATCAATCTCTTCACGATCGAGCATGAATTTGTATTCACTCATTAAGCGACAGCCCCTTAGCATTCAACCTACCATCTTTGCTTTTCTTGTCTTCGGCGGAGGCCGAGGGGCAGCCCACGATGGCTTGGTAGACGATGAGATGAGGCGAGTCCTGGGCCACACGGCACAGGAGATCTGATATGGACTGGCGGACATAGGCTTCGGGATGACTGAGGCGGGAAAACAGTTGAGGAATGATGCCTGGAAAATAAAACAACAAAGCCATCTCTCAAATACTTCGCTTTTTGTACAATTTTTTATTTGAATAGCAGTTTTTAGGTACCCTTTTCAAGGTAAACAGTACACTTTTCTTTTTTGTGCCTTTTTTTGGTTTGCATAGTTTTTGAAGGAATTATTTTGAAAACTTCTCATAGTGTATTCCTTTGGGGAATATCTCTTTTGTTGTACATTTTCAAGAAACATTTCTATAGATTTCTCTTTTTGTTCATTTAAGATTTTTGTACATTTTCTGATATTTGATACAGTTGTGACTGTGATCTTTTTCAGGCGTAAATTTTGCAAAATTCTGTTGTACATGATGCTTTTCAAAATAAATGTCTAAATATTCACTCATTTCTCTTGGCACATTTCTCACTTTTGGTTAATTTTTCATTTGTTGTAAATTTTTCACTGCAAAATCTACCCCATTCACAGAGTTGTAATAAAGTCATCACAAGTCACATTGCAAGTCAATCACAAGTCAATCACAAGTCAATCACAAGTCAATCACAAGTCAATCACAAGTCAATCACAAGTCAATCACAAGTCAATCACAAGTCAATCACACAACTCTTATCACAAGTCCAGTCTTAAGTCAAGTCAGAAGCTACTAAAATGAACTGTGACAAAAGGCTTTCTTTTGTCAATGTTCATCCACTGCAGCCCCCGACCTTACTTCCCATTTCCTTGTCATGACTTGTGACTGACTAGATTACAACTTTGCAAATGCAAGAAAAAGAAAGTCAGTTCATTACTTTTCCAGGGCCCGGTGGGTGTGTGAGCCAGTCCGTCCTCCAAGACGTCCCTCAGCTCGCCGGCGTATTTGACCAGCAGCCTCAGCAGTCTTAAGGTAGCGGTGATGTTGCCATCTTCGTGGGTGGCCTGAGCCTCGGCCGAATCTGCCTCTGTCTCCCCGAAGTCTCGCAGGCTGCTCAGGGCTGCACTGTCGATGTGATGGCTGACCGACAGCTTCTTGGACGGCTGGCACAAAATTGAAAAAGATCAAGAGTTTTACAAGTGCAAGGCTCTTGTAAAGATAACATATGGATAGCCACAAGTTTGACATCAGGAACAAAGACACACAGAAACCTGTTCTTGATTATTTTAATCTCCCAAGCCACTCACTAAGCCAGTTAACAGTTGGGATACTACAACAAAGGGAATAAGCCATTTGTGAGTTAAATTTGAATAACATCTGGTACACTGACTTGCTCCAAATGCTTTGCACATTTTAACTTTGAATTCTCCAGATCAAAGAGACTGTTACTATATCACATGATTCGGGGCAAGCTCTTGCATAGATATGCAACAGATCCTCAGCACCAATACATTGTTCAGAATGGGTGAGAATGGCACATAGACACCAGACCATTCCGGAGCTGGGAGTTGCTACCTTAAGGCTTTCCCCGAATCACGAGATATAGCTTTTTATAGAATCCTTGGTTCGTCTACGATACCTCTCCGGCGAGCTCGAGGAAGGTGAAGTAGCTCCTGGCTGCCAGTCGGTAGTGGCTAAAGATCCGCCGGCAGACACCGTTCCACACCTCCAGTAGATTCCCTACCACCTTGGGGTTAGCCGATTGCAGGGACGGGCAGGTGCTTAACAGCTGCCGACGGGTGGTCTCAGTACCGTCATGGTAGGCGGACTGCAACAGCAAAAATCAACATTTTACACAAGGTACTATAAATTTGCACTTGTTGTAATTTTCAGAAATGAATGGATTTGGGGGTGAGTATTTTACAGCCAATACTGTAACACTGACCTGTTTAAAGTTAGGCCAAACAAAATATAAAAATCTGTGTTGCCCTTAAATGGGAAAAATCGGGAGGGGGGGGGGGGGCGCAGTCGGTGGATCGATATTTTTTGTTTAACCATCCATGAAAACATCAAATCAATACTACACATATCATGTAACTCATAAGTAGGGAGACAAAAATTAAGCTTATTTAAAATAAACCTAATAGCCAAGTTTAGGACTAAGTGAAAGTACCATGCAAGTCTTTTTTAAAAGTTTGTGCTGAAAAGCCCTTATTGGCCGAAAAGGTTTTAAATGTAAAAAAAAAAGGGGAGAACTGACAAAAACCTAAAGGTATTATTCCACAAAATAATGGGCACAGAAGTTGTTAAACAGTGAAATCTGTTTAAAGTGGGCCAGGCTCAAGGCTGGCTTTGCTGTCTGTCTGTCAGTCCGAGTATCTATCTGTCTGTTATCCCGTCTACAGTCGACTCTCGTTAATAAGAGCTCGGTTAACACGAGAACTCGGTTAAGACGAGAATTGTTGGTCCCGACCGAATTGTGCACATTCCCATGGGAGAAAATTTCATTAACCCTTCTATACTTATAACTATCACAGCCTATCAAAAACTCTAAACACCAACTCTCACAGTTTGTGTGTGTTTCAATCTGTCATTTGATAGGTTTTGATCTGTACAGCAGCTGGGTCGATTTTGGCCCTGAGAACAGGAGGATTAATACGAGCTCTGGTTACGCGAGAACTCGGCTAAGACGAGCATTTTTTGCAGCCCGATTGAGCGCAAATACATCTATTGTCATCTATTTCCACGAACATTTTGGGAAAACAACCTGTCAATCAGCGAATCCATTCAATTTGAAAAGTTATTGTAATGTTCGTTAATCCTGCAGTGCGGTTTTCACATCACCTGTTTGTGTCTCATGCCGCTATGATAATGGCGCAGTCATAATACTCGCTAATCGCGGCGCACTGCGTTTTTCACTCCACGTAGACATCGGCTGTTTGTGTCTCGAATGTGCCACTAGAGGGGGCTATTTAAGGTGGACAATGAGCATTTGCGGTTCCCGTGCCGCTCTATAGAGGGGTTTGTTTATGGCGGCTTTCATGCCGCTGGAACGCCTAAACTTAAAGAATTGTGTAAACTAACCCCGAAGTGGGAAAACAGTACACTTGCTTTCATTCCCCTTCCAGCAAGCCGGAAAAAATAACCCAACCACGCCAAGGCAATCATGAAAAGCAGAATGTTTGGCACCCTCCTTTGTTCAGTAATATCAATCCCGTTTGTAACTCAAAATATTTAATTTACCCCCATGATTATAAATAAATTTTAGAGCTTATTAATCCCCCGACAGTCGCACCCTAACATTTCGACAAATTTTACCGTAAAAACTAGTCATTAATGAAGACCCCCACGATCGAGAAACGCCCTCTGTTGTCCACAAAAAATACACTGGTTTCCTCCTTTATGTGCTTTATGCTAGTTTCCGTGATGTTTACCAGCTAACAAGAGCCCCATCAAGATTTGTGTGCATGATTGAAATACTTACGTGCATGTAGCTAATGCAGTTGTTTTGCAGTGATCTAGGAAGCTCAAATCGCCCGGTCGGCGAACTCCAGCGGTCTTGTTCTTGTGCTCAGGTGTTGTTTTATTAAATATTACCGCTTGTTTTATTAAAAATCTGCTTGCAAAATTTTCATAACCAATATAAAGCAATACAATTTTATCGACACGATGTGCGTGGTGTTTATATTCTGTTTGGGACCTATCCAGACGTCACATTTATACAGAATAAAGGGGAAAACCTGCAGCCCGGATAGGACGAGAGCCCGGCTAATACGAGATATTTGCGTAAGTCCGGAGGACCACGTATTAACGAGAGTCGACTGTATATTGTAACCCACCTGCATGTGTTCCAGGATGTCTTCTTCCTGGATGCTGGTTGCGCTGCAGTGAGCCTGGCTGAGGATTGACAGGATACTATCCGTCTCGCTGTTAGTGATTTCTGCCGGCAAGGAGCTCAAAACTTCCGCCTTCTCCTCCTCTGTCAACTGGACTCCGCCCTCCGAACTACGTAACATAAAAATAATGGACATTCCAAAGCATTATAATAATTCTCTCTCGTAGGACGCCATCTTCGTAGGAAAATGACAACTGTGTGTTCAACGCCATCAGGTGCGTGTGCGCGCAGTGTCTTCGAAATACGGCGCAGCCGATGCGCGTCATGAACATTTGATGCCCAAAATGCCGATGCACGTGGCAATCTGTAGTGACGTCATTTGAGAGAGACCTATATTACTAAATAAAATGTTTGCTAGACATTACAAAAATAAAATGCTACCAGACACGTTTAACCTCTTGAATCCGAACAACGGCCATAGCCGTGGTTTGAAACAGACCACCTGGTTGGTTGACATCTATAGGCGCATTCCTGTGCTTACCCAATCCATTAATTATTTTTAACTACATTGTTCTTGAATGGGAAAGAAATAAATAGATGGAAATTCTTCAAATTAAGCTTTCATTCACACGAAAAGGGGGCTCCAAGTGCGATGAATAGGACCACCCAATTAAGTGTGTTGCCTATTGTTTGCACTTAAGCTTGGCTGCACAGCCCATTCTGGTGTGGCAGCACCCCATCAATAAGGGTCAGACGCAACGAGTTAAAAGTTACGATTGTTTTTCGGGTTATAAGCTTTAACTAATTGTGTATTGCTGTAGCTATTACGCTATTTGCGTATAAAGCTGAAATGGTATGGTCAAGTCTCCTGATCATCCGGCCTAGCAAAGACCATCCCAGCAGGCAGAAGAAGAATTGGCAAGACAGAATCGGCGAGTGGACTGGCCCGGAGTTTGCCGAATCCCATAGGGCAGTGGAGAATCGAGAAAGGTGGAGAGAGCTGGTTAAAAAGCAGGGGTGAGATTAGTCAAAAATGAAAAATACACGAAATCCACAAACAAAATCCACGAAAAATCCACGAAAAATCCACAAGGAACCCAGATCAACATATAGTTTGTATTTGCCTATAAGGGCACCCCCTTAAAATATCCGTTTTTATTGGTCTATATCCACTTTTACAGGTAAAAACACCTTTAGGACAACACCTCAGGAATTCCAGATTGCAAAAGAGATTTTTCAAAAATTCGGAAATCCCGGACAAAAAAATCCTGAAATCAGGAACAATCCCGACAAATCTCATCCCTGAAAAAGTCGTGCCCCAACGACCTCCCTAACGGTTGCAGGATAGATAGATAGATAGTATCGCTGTAGCTCACTTTTGGCCTATGCAATAACCAGTTGCTGGGGTCATGACCACCTGTTTTTTAGAAAATGAAACTTAAAATCAGTGACCTGAGCAAACCATATACCCAGTGCACAGCAGCAGCAGTGAAGGCAATGAACCAGCTCACCTGGCGATGTCGACAGCTTTGCGACCCCAGCGATAGCACCACGATGCGAGGGATGACCAGGCCTTGGTGAGCGAGGGCGCTTGCATGGTGCTGAGATGCAGCAGGCGACCGCACACGGCATCTGTCTCACTAATAGCAGGGCTGCTACCAACAACTATACAAATAATGTTAACATTTAGTCATTGCATGCCTTTCATTAGAATGACCAATTGTGCATTAGGGAGGGCATCATTATTAAACAGGCAGCATTGCTAGCGGTACCTCTGTTTTCGCTGTGGTACTGCATTCAGTGCTTTGCTTAAGGGCCCAATTTCATAGCGCTGCTTAACGGTAATCAGAAAAGTAGTACTAACTATAGCAGGAAAATTTGCTTAAGCATTAGCGTATTTCATGGCCAAGTCGTGCTAACACTTGCGCGTGCATGGATATATATATTGTTGCGTCACTAATTTAAGCAAATCCTGCTTCCGAAGTTAGCGGGCTCTTCGCTGTGCTTACTGCTTACAGTCTCTATGAAATGGGCGAGGGTTCCGTTAGCAGAAAATCGTGTGTTAAGCAGCGCTATAAAATTGGTAAGGTTCAACCGATGTTGGATTTGCCTGCCGATCCGATGGCCGATGTTTTTTTTGGAACATCGGCCGATGTCCGATCCGATCCGATGTTTTTAATCGACATAAACAATGCCATCAAAAACGTCAAAAAATCGTGCTGCGCTATCGGTAGATCGTGACGCTATGGACCGATCGCGCTGCCACCATGTACCAGTCAAACACATTTTCTTTCTAATTCACGGCTCTAGAGGATTTTTTTGAAAGGTAAGTAAAGTCCAAGATATCCGTCAGAATCGACTGATAGCGCAGCACGATCGACCGATCGCGCACATCGACCGATTGCGCCCATCAACCAACAGTGACAATACGCAAGACAAACCACGACTCCCTTAACACAGTAATAAATCGGGCCAAACAAAAAAATTCCTTCAGTTCGGGTCACCCTATTTTCGAAAGCCATAAAATGTTATTAGGTAGAGGAAGACAAATTAATTCTACGATACCGATTTCCGATCATAATAGGAATTGCCGACCGGGCGTCCGGAATTCCCATATAGTACTACTACTAGTAGCAGTACTTGCCGACATGTGAAACTATGCGTAACTCAAAGATCGTGTACATCTTGTCGATGTTCAGCCGGGAGTACGTGCGCATGCGGCAAAATAAGTACAGGCTCGATCATGGGGGAAAAAACGTCTGCGCCTGCGCATTGCGCAGAGCGGGTCCGTTGTTGGGGGTGTTTATTCATGCAACACCATGCTTTGACGAAGATTCTAGAACTTCGTAAGTAGGCCCACTCGACAAGATTTGTTCATAAAATCCCGGCGAAAACTAACAAAGAATCGGACCAACAAGGATAGTCAAAATCAGGATGTTTTAATCAAAACAAATTGCGGACCAAAAAAGTGGACCAGTGGTTGAGTGATGTGCGTGATAAACGGCTGTGTGGATAATTTCACGTTTCGCCAACGTGTTACGGTGACGCACCGTGCATGGAGCTGTCAGTTGGCCGGTCACGCCCGCGCGTTGTACGGCATGGACTGCTTTCGTATCGCGGCACTCTGTGCGTGCAGTTTGTGATATGGTGATCGCAGTTTCATATTTATTTTGTTTAGTTTATTGCTTTTGCTGATTAATAGGCTATCAATCATGTATCTATCTTTGTTCTGAACACGAGAGTTTTGACTTAACCATACAAGTTTACAGTTTTAAAGAAATAGGAAGGAAGCTGATTATTTTTACAATACGTACATTTTATTTTCCACTTTGCAATGCTCGTATCAAATAAAATTCATCAGGCATATGTCTCACAAAGCATCTCAAAATGTGTACATGTACTTCGTTTCGGGACCCCTCTAACACAGGTATTGCGTTAATTATTCTCACCTTTAGCATGGAGGTAGAAAATTAACATGTTATGCCTACCAACCGACCCTATTAAATTTTATTTGAACACTGCTGGTTGTTGGATAGAAGTTGAAATGGAGAACAAATTAGGACAATGGGCAAAACTAATCCAGGCATTTATTTACATGTACGTTGAAAAATCTGCGGTCGTAAAAATACGACGCCGAACTCGCAGTGATTTCAATTCAATTCAATCCAAGCTTCAGTCCAGCAAAATTGGCACACGTGAAGGGAATTCCCCATTAGGGCGTCTATGCTGGTCTTTTTTTCGAGGGTATTTTTGTATTCACGCTGTATATAACATTACACGGTGCACACATATCGCCAATGCTGTGCATGCAAGAGACATGTGATCGGCTGAACTAAAGTCTACAACGCGTCGTGGCTTCAGACAGTGCAGTTCCCCGACTCCGTTCATGACGTTCAGTAGACCAGTACAGTCATGCACTGACTGCTAGCTTCGTTGTCTTCGGGCACTGAGTTTTCACGCATGCGGTGCAGATAGCGCGGATCGCATGGACGCGGAGCTCGGAGTTATTTACACCGGTATGATAATACATCGCAGCATAAAACTGTTCGTTTTTCACACACAAATAAAACATCGTTTTTACTCGAGCTCTAATAAAAAAACATGACATTTGTGTATGATTAAATTGAGTATAAAGTTTGCTAATTGACATTGCCGAACATCGGTTCGTCATCGGTTAAACCTTACAAATTTTGCCGATCCGATGTTTTGCCGATATTGCCAAACATCGGCCCGATCCGATGTCCGATCCGATCATCGGTTAAACCTTAAAAATTGGGCCCAGCTTTTTGAATAGAAAGCCTGACTCTTTGAAAAGTGGAATAGCCATGATTTCAAAAATTAAGAGGAAAATTCAATAAAACTCTTTGTTGGCAATTAATAATTCTTTGATGAAACCGTCTGTGTGCAGTCACAAATTAAGAACGAGGTAATTATCAAAGCCACTTGTCAAAACAAACAGTGGCTGCTATCAATACTGCCCGTTTAATAATAATGCCCTCTCTTACATTATTGTGCCAGACAGGATAAAAAAAGATATCAATGAGAGTAAATTTGTCTAGCCAAACACTACAAGCTGGGCCAAGCACAATTAAAATATACCACCAAAAAACCCAGATAAAAAAACACAAAGGAATTTCAAAATCCAGACACAATGGCAAGCATAAAAGAATTTCAAAATCCACACACAATGGCAAGCACAAAGGAATTTTTAAAATCCAGACACAATGGCAAGCACAAAGGAATTTTTAAAATCCAGACACAATGGCAAGCACAAAGGAATTTTAAGAATCCAGACACAATGGCAAGCACAAAGGAATTAAAAAATCCAGACAATGCAATGCAGCTAATTAACCCTAACCCCTGTGGCACTTTTACTGGGAAGTGTCCTGAACCTTTCAAAATCAACACTGTGCAGTATACCTATAGCACATTCATGAAACTAATAAGAGTACAAACAGTACGTGAAATTTTTCCAACTACTTCACCAACAAATTTACAGCATCTGCAAACCACCAATACTAGACATCCTCTAATTACGCTCAAGGACATTTCAGAACAGAGCTGATCATTCCTAATACTTACCCTCCTGCCGTGACAAATCCGAACTATCTCTGACTCCCAGCCCGAGTCCGTCCCCAGCGCCCGTGTGTTCGATATCCAGCAGCAGCGAGATGTTCCTGGCCAGCACGGACATATTGCCCTCGGTCGCCGTCTCTGACCACACCGCCATCTTCAGGTGAGGCACAGCGTTGCGGTAGTCCAAGGTGAACCACTTGACCAAGCTGAGCAGCGAGCGGGCATTGACGTCCCGCGTCTTGACATCCCAGACAGGCTCGGCGCTGACCAGGGTCGTGTACCCAGCGCAGCTCCCCGACAGGAACTCCCAGGCCTCTGGGTGGTAGCCCATGACTTGCAGGAGTTTGGAGCTCTCCCGGATGACTCTCAGCATCTCCGGAGAGGTAGGGATGGCACCGCGGCCGGTGACGGCTGCCAGAGCAGTCAGGAGCGGCTGGGCCGACTTCCTGCTGCTGTTGTGGATCTCTAGGTTCAGTGATGCAGTAGTGACGTTGTCCTTGGACGGCGACAGCAGATCTAGGTGCTGCAGAAGTTGCTGCTGGGCATACTTGTGGTTGCCTTGCTTACGGGCCAGATGGGCAGTGGCTAGTTGGACTCTGGAGAGGTGGGCGGTCACTTTGGAGGTCATACCTGTCACATAAAAACCAAAAGAATGAAGCCTTTCAGTATCGGCCCTAGGGCTGTGCATCCGAACCAGGTACCCGACCGCTAATGTCAGGAACCAGTTCCAGATTATGGAAGCGAGTACCTGTAACCCGAATTAACTGAGTAATTTCTCAGAAAATTAAAAAGAAATGTCATTTGTGGCGCATTTTCAAAATGAAAACTAGGTTACATGGAAAAACAAAACAGATTAGCATTTACGATGCTTGCGAAAAAACCGCAATTTACACCATAAAGCTACACAGCACACTGTACACACCTGCATCTTGCTGCATTGATGCACCGATGTGGTGGTATTAACATGCGGACCTTTACAAACAATATGAACAGCAATTTCCGAGATTCAATTTTCTTTAATGGTACCTGGGTAAACATGCTTTTTTTCAATGCAGCCCCTTATTACCGGCCCTGCCTGGCCAAAACTGGGCAAAAATCTCAAATAATGGACTCCTGAGATGAGATCACTATTCATGTTGTTTTTCTTGTCGACACACTGCTGGCTATTTTCTGAGGAGCAGAAAGCCATCTGATTGGAACACCAAAGTTCTTTTTAAGAGCTTGCTGACTTGATCAGCTTTATGAATTTGTTTCAAGGTTATTGCCCGATGTGGCTATTGTTCACAAAACATTCTGCCAAATTTGCTGGTTTCATTTAGTTGTACTTTGCCGCCTGTCACGATTTTCTATAGTGCTTCAAATATATAACGTCACAGTCCTGGTGAAATAATATAACAACAATTATTTCATTACAATTGAACTTCACCATAACACAGTACACACATCACTGGATCCACTAAAGAACAATCAGTGCATTGGTTCTTCCATTCAGGGAGCACTGCCTAGCCCATGGTCAGGCCAGGCCATTGAAAAGTCTGGCCAGGCCTTATGGCTTTTAGTCTTGCTATTGTGAGGCACAAATCACCTAACAATAGAGCATCTACTAATCGATAAACCCGGCCTCTGAAAGGCTGTGGCCCCTCCCACACTAATCTGTAGTGATTGCTTATGCTGTCATTCGATTCACAGGCCGCAGATCAAGTCTAGGTGAACAATGGGAGCTGGCTTGACTCCAGCATTAGTGGGCAGTTTATTGTGTACAACCAGGGGATTATAGAAGCCTGAAGGCCCGGGCGTTCCCGGGGCTTGGCCAGGCTTTTCAGCGGCCTGGCCCGATCATGGGTTAGGCAGTGCTCCCTTAGGGAGCACACCAATATTATTTTTCCCGTTCCCACGCGTGCGGACGCGTTCCTCACCGTTCTTCACGGGAGGCAATAAAACTGAACAAAAGGACCGTTCTCACGCGGTGGAACGGGGGAAATCTGGCCCACTGGGCAGGCAGGAACGCCCCATTGTACTGTGCTTTTGTTATGTTAAGTAGCCGTTCCGACGCGTGCGGAACGCGAGCAGCATCAAAGGTATGCGATCTCTTGATCAACACTAATTTATTTTTTAAAGGAATTAAACCAAACTTCTTTCTGAATCTACAGAGGTTTTTTTACCTTTTTATTTAGTTGTGCTGAGCACTCCTCTAAAAAGTAAATAAGCTCCGATATGATCTCCGGCTTTAGCTATTTGACGTTAAATTAACGTGGTTCAAAAACAAGTCATTTTATATTCCCTTGTTTTGAAAGTATTTTCGTCAGGTTTACTGCACGATTGCTGCCATCGGAGCAGTACAACCCTTTCTCTGTTCCGTAAATTATTTTTTTTAAATGTATATATACAAATAAGTTCATCCATCACGCGCAATCACTAAAGTACACAGTGAAAGCAAACCAAGATTACATTTTTTTCCGAAGCCATATTCATGCGTCGACTGTAAGTATGTTCTGATTATTGCTTTACTGATTGACAGAAATATTTTTTTCTGAAGAATGCCTCGTCTGAACGTCTAAAGTTTTAGGCAATGTAGATATTTCGTTGGGCCTAAATGTTCCAGACAGAATCCAGAAGACTATTAATAAGATTTTAATCCAATGCCCATATATTCATTTCAATGTCACTTTCATTTCTGTACTCTGAAAAAATATATTTAGGCAACAGGAATAAACACAAGAGGTGTAAAAATCGTATAAAAACAACGAACGCAAGTCAGGCGTAAAAAGTGGTAAGCAATAAGGCGAAATGAGAAATAAAACATGCTTCTTATTGGGGGCCGCCTGGATTTGTTTTTTAATAATTACTTTTGAAAAATTTGGTGAAAAAAGCCCAAAATGTAAACCGATCCATTGGAAAATAAAATATTTGCGCGTCAGAAGTTCTAAAACCACTGTAAACATGTTCGATTCTCTTGTCCAACATGTCTTTCATTTTTGGCGAGCTTCGAAGCAGATGAGAGCCTATGTAATACCAATTTCCGTGGGGTGTGGGTGGGGGTGATGTTGGGGTTGTGGGAGATTTTGGGGTGGGGGTGTGGGAGATTTTTAATATGAGAATTTGTTTGCGTCATAATAACAAGGAAAATCTTGTATACGGCGATATAAATCATATAAAATTAGGTGGTGAAATGTACAAGTTGGAACCTAAGCAGAACACTTTTCATTATTTTTTTCCAGAATTTAAGACAATCATAAATCGGGATAAATATTTACGCAAACTTATGGTGCCAAAGCAAATTACATTGTACTTGGTGCAATCTACAAGTAACCCCAGTCGCCCCCTCCCCCCCCTGAAAATTTCGCAAATGCAGAAAATAATGGTATTGTATAGAAGAAAACACTTACCACCCCCCCCCCCCCCCCCCC
Source organism: Hippasteria phrygiana (assembly GCA_037893225.1). Taxonomy (NCBI): domain Eukaryota; kingdom Metazoa; phylum Echinodermata; class Asteroidea; order Valvatida; family Goniasteridae; genus Hippasteria; species Hippasteria phrygiana. The sequence goes on along the minus strand of JAZGUH010000085.1, from coordinate 448,032 downwards.
CCCCCCCATGGAGACAACCCTGGCTACGCCGCTGCTAGGCGATAATGTTACTATGGAAATGCCCTGTATCAAATCCACATAATTATACATGTATCTGGGCGGTCCTCTAAATGTTAGTTTCAGCTCGTTGGTGGAGTAATCTCGTCGTCATAACGACCTACCTGTCTGTTTTGCCGCGCCAGGGCAGTTCCCACACTTATTCTTGGCGATGAGCCAAACTGGCTAGACGGCCGGACGCCCTTACAGTTGCCAACGGCTGTTTACTGTATGTGCATTGTGCACAACTTATAGACTGAAGAATGACACATTTTAAATTGCTATACGCCTTTAAAATTCTGCAAAATAGGGCAAAATAGAAAAAAAAACTACCAAATGTACTCAAACGTTATTACATTACAAAATTGCCTGATTATTAACAATCAGTGTTTTTATTATTATCAGATAGGCTACTATTTATTATCAGACATCAGCCTGGATTTTTATGGAAATGTCGACGCATCTTCATAAAATCTTTATAAACGAAACAAATTGATTCGATGAGTTTAAAAATCAACAAAGACATTTGGTTCTTTAATAAAGTAAATACCGTTCAGCAAATTGACGTGATTAGACTAGAGTAAAATAATTGGAAGTGTCATGATAAATCTATTGCCAAGAGCGAGAATATCCGTGTCCAATAAATTAGTAACTGTGCAGAGGCCAACTGTGGCTGCAACACTGCGCTCTTCCCAGGCAAGCTTTGTCATGGCGTTCTTAATCTTAGCTTGTCACAAGTCAAATTGGTCTTCATCATGCAGCAGGGCGTCATGGTGGTCTGGTATAGCATCTTTTGCAACAAGTCTACAAATGTAGCTCAAAATCAGCCTAAACTGAAAGGGCCCCAAAAATATCGTACCAGAAGACATACATATGGATATCGGTCCGTGGCACCAGATGTATAGCTCCAACACACCGTCCCGCACGGCACCGCGAAGGGCCAGAGAAGCGCCTGGGGATCGGCGGAGCGTATGACCGTACGACTACCAGCCCCCAGCATGCAGCGGCCGCTGCATTATGGGCATGTCGGTGGGGCATACGTGTACAAAGACGTGCACGCCTTCGGCGCGTGATATCAATGAGTACCTGGTTGTCACGGCTATTTAATGCGTCACATAACATCAAAAGCCACGATGAAATCTTGAATCAGCTTGCACCCTATACCAACTTGACCCGCGACTTAAACAGCCGCGGTACACACCTGGTACTTTTCCACGAGTGTTGCAAGTTGCAATAGAAGCGTTGGGAAAATCCCGTCACGTGCAACGTACGTGACACAATACTCTGCGAGTACACGTTACTCGATGTATCCATGCGACAGAACTGCCATGGCAACATAACAGAAGAATTACGATTGAAGCCAATGTTACCAGCTGAATTTTTGTCAACCACATTTTCCTGGGAATATTTATGGAATTTTGACAAATATAGGCCTACTATAACTGTTTTGAAAACAGGCCTACATCCGAGCAGTGTATAGGCCTACCCTAAACCCCCACCTAAGAAGGAAAAACCCGCGTTGTTTTGACGAAAACGTTATAAAATGCAGGATCGAAAAGAAATTGTCATCCTCTCGCAAATAAAAAACAAAACAAAACAAAACAAAAACATTTTGGGGGGGGGGGGGGGGGGGCAATGGGCTGTATATAACGACCCTGGGCGGCAATCAGCGTTGTGCAAAAAATCCCTTCAAATTCTTATTTTACCCGAAATCCTCATTAGTTTTTTAGTCGTCAAAAAAAAAAAAAAAAAAAAAACCATTAAAAATTTCCCGCCAATCAGAAAGAAATATTTTTGTTCAATGTTTACAGGAAATATCGCTGAAATTCCTCAGCCATTTTTGGCATGGGCAGTTTTTGTTCTAGTCTTGTTCTCTACACCATAAAACAACACTTTTTGATATGAATTATGCGTTTATATTCGACGACAGTTCCGGGGCCATCGGCACACAAACAAATAATTATGGGGAAATAATCAACGCTGCAGCGGGATTTTCATCTGGAATTCACATTTGTGCCGAGTTCACATGCCGACTCGAATATGTTTCTGCCACCCACATGTTTAAAAATCCCCCGGCAAAAAAAATAAAATAAATTCATTTCCAAGCTTAATACAGATGCCTCTTCACCTTGATGTACCTGCAAAAGAAATGAAAACATGTTTAAGACGATCGTGTTGTATTAAACTGTACAACGAATTCTTCTTTAGCAACATTTCTCTACACTGTCGGCCTCAATTATAAACATACTTCTATGTACAACGGATACTTCTTGGAACAAACCGCTGTTCAGGGGGCCAAGGTGTTCACACAATGGCAGCTCACGCACCGTGACCGCGCTATTGTATTGATGTAAATCAGGAACGCGTGCAGAACGGGGCCCGTGTGCACGCGGGGGAACGGGGAGATTAAGAACAATGGGGCGTTCCTTCCCGTCCGCACGCGTGGGAACGGGAAGAATAATATTGGTGTCCCCCCTTAGTGAACAATTGAAGGCTCTTTACAGCCAAAAGTTCAGCACAATGGTGTCTGCTATAGTCAAGTTCAATTTTAATTGTAATTTTGAAAATCTATATCTACATATATAAAAACTCGGGCACATTACCAGCACAGCTTGGATTCTCGTGGCATAGCCCATGCTGATAGGTTGTGACCTTTGACACCTGACCCACAGTGCTGAGGTCATGCTGTGTTGGCTCCAGCTTTAAGACCTCAGAGACCGGTATCAGGCAATCCTGAAGGAAACGAGAATTCGTTGATGGCAATTGACAAGGCCAGATTTTTGAGAGGTATTTTTGAGTGGAAACTGGTAACATAGCGCTCTTTTTAATTTGGTGGTGTCAGGTTCGAAAATGTACGCTAACGACATAATTTTTAGCTATTCACCTAAAAACAATGATTCAGATATTAGCAAGACAAAGAGCAGACGATGTCGCACCATTTGTCCAAAATAGTTGGAATAAACTGGGCCCTGGTACTAATTTTGTGTTGAAAAGGTATCTGTACCAGACTAGTCGGCACCCTTGCTGTGCTGTGCATGCTGTATTTCCCACACACACGGTGCCCAACCAAAATGCTGCCCTACCTAAAGAAGTTGCGCATCGAGACACCATGCCGTAAAACAGAGGTTTTTGGGTTGGATTGTCATCAAAGATTTTTTGTCAACATCTTTTGTGGGGGAGAAAACAACTAGGAATTTTCCAGGGGAGTAGTTATAAATATTGCAAATTTATCAAAGAGTATTTCACAGCTCAGTTGTGCTAAAGGCTGCGTGGGCATGGCGATTTCTGTTATGTCACTAGTTTCATCAAATTCTGCTTCTGAAATTAGTGCCCACTTTCCTGCGCTTAATGCCGATGTTCTCTAAGAAATGGATGAAGGTTCCATAAGCCAAAAATTATGTGCTGAGTAGAGTCATTAATTTGGTCCCAGAGCCAGGGAGGAGGGGGGAGGGAGGGGAGGTTTTTTTGAGGGGGGAATTTAGCTACTGACCTGCATGTATCCCTGTATGGTGTGCATGACTACCCTGGCTCTCTGCATGAGCATGGCAAAGTCAGCCGGTGGGTCAGAGGGCCAGTCCTGCCAGGCAAGGGCCAGGCCGCTTTCTGCCATCTGATGGGTGCGATCCAATATCCTGCACACGACGGCCCTAGTAACCAACAAACCAGCAATTCGGTTGATTCACAACTCAGTGCGCCACCAGCGGCAAGCCGGGAAAGGCCAATTTCCCACTTTCGGGCTCGACATCGCGTCTATCATGCTGTATTAGATGGTGGACAGTACTGCTGTATGGATTTCGCGCGAATGCGAATGGATGAGTTAAAGACATTTTTTGACTAATCAGGGAATATCTTGTGCGGGTATTAAAGAAGAGAGAAGAGTTGATAGATTTAGTGGAGAAGGGGTGTAAGAAGTACGGTCGATGCATTGGCGATACCCACTTCCGGTTTTGCGATGTCGACTTTTTCCCATGATGCACTGCGTAATTTGGTCTTTTCCCGGCTTGCCGCTGGCGGCGCCCTTGTTGTGAATCGACCGAATTTAAATGTAGTGTACACGATTGGTAATCCTCAAATTTTGTTTTTACTGAATTATTACGAAATACCAAAGTTAATAGCAATCTCAATCATCCTGTGAAATGATGGCACCTGGTGTGCTGTCGTTTTCAAGAAAAGTTGAGATTTATATTGTTTTCCAACGACTGAACAGGTCAGTGAAACGATAATTCCTATAAAATACTAACCCCCAAATCCGCCCATTTCTGAAAATTGCAGCAATGACCAATCATGTACACTACCTTTAAAGGTCTGGCAAAATGAAAATCTCAAATAGCAATGCTTCTGAACTATGCAAGCTTATAAAGGAATTGACTAGCTGGTTTTTTGGACTTGAAAATAAGAATTATGGGTTCTTTTTCACTATTCAAATATTTATTTCAGACATGTGAGGGCACTGTTGTTATGATGTTAGCCCCTTCAGTATCATTGTTTCTAAGCCAGGTCGGTATTTCAACCGCATGTGCACAATGACATTTTTATCCCGAATGACCCGTGTGACCTAACGCACGCGTGTGAACGCAAAAGGTGGTCGCACAACTCGCACGTGTTAAATTCAATCAAAATGGGCGTTTGCGTAACATGGCATGACATTGCATCAACAATTTTATCCCGAATAACCTTTGACCTTTGAGATACCGAACTGGCTTTATTGGCTTATCTTCTCTCAGCACCACTGTTATGTTCAGTCAAGCATAAACCACTCAAGCAGAAAAAGGAGCTGACTTCTTGCTGAATGGTATTCGCATAGAAAAAATTTCATCTCTCACGAGTTGATTGAGGAAAATGCTGCGTGTAAAGTTTGGTTCCGTGAAAATTAATATTTCCTATCATTAAGTTAGCGCTTACTCAAAATATTATAATGGTGGGTGACACCGAAATTTGATAGCACCATTAGAAAGATCTGAACAAGCTCTTTCTGTTGGTATGAAGATCATGTATGGAGAGCAAAACACACAAGCACTACAGGGGCCAATTTCATAGAGCTGTTTATAAGCACAAAAATTTGCTTAGCATGAAAATGTCTTGCTTAGTAAAAACAGGTTACCAGCCAAAAGTCCATGTAATTTTCATGCTAAGCAAACAACAGCTGAATACCAGTCAAAAGCAATATTCCACACATGGAAATCTGGTTGGTAATCCAGTTTTTATCAAGGAAGCATTTGCATGCTAAGCACATTTTTGTGCTTAACAGCTTGATGAAATTGGCCCCAGGTTGTTAATACATTGTGAATATACATGTATCTATTGCTTGGTTGCTCTGGTGTGTGGTCTCCCTTCGACTGAAAAACTACGGGCACTATCCCGTTTCAAAAACTACTTTTGTCAATGATTTTTAGATTTTTTGATATTTTCGACTTTTTAATGATCTATCCAACCATACAAATTTTAGGACGAATGCTTTTTGCAGCTCGAAGGAACACATCCGTTAACTTTTCCACCAATACATGGAGAAAAACAAAAATGAGTTCTTACAATTCTGGGTGGAGACGTGTCGCCTCCTTGTTCAGAGCGGACACGGGGGCACTAACGCACCCCGTCACGTGGTAACGAGTGAGTGCGCGGATGAGTTCCATCTCTCCCCTCAGCAGTACGGCCTCCGGACTCTGGATGCTCTCGGGAGCCATGAGGATGTCATCACGGTCTTCGGCGTCCCGGGACAGACCGGGGATTAGGTCCAGATGGTTGGTGACGGAGGAGAACTCCTTGTCGTCAAAATAGCTGAGGGCCCTGGAGGGATAAACATCACAAGATCCTCCAATCAGGAGCCAATTCCAAAAGCACAAAATTTAGCTCAGCATGAAAAGCCTTCCCTGATAAAAGAGGATTGAGAACCAAACTTTCATAGGATGTGCACCGCTTGTGACTGGTATTCAGCTGTTGTTTACTTAGGAAGAAAAAAAATCACATGGAGTTTGGACTGGTAACCTGTTTTTACTCATTGGCAAGACTTTTCGTGCTAAGCAAATATTTGTGCCGAGATCTTCCTAGAGATAATGCCAGCAGTGGAAACTTCAAACCAAAATTGCAGTTTCAATTTTTTTTTTTACGGTCCAATTTCAGGAAAATGGGGAGGACGCAAAGGCCTGCGAGGATAGTCCTAAACTGGCTACAAACCTCTAGTTAAAATAAAAATAAGATTTTCAGGCTTTCAAGCAGAGCCCAGGTGAAAAAGCAGAATAGCAGGATCAAAGTTTTAATTAAAAAAAAGAGGACATAAGTAGGACTTTGGAGGAGAAAATCAAGATAAAAGTAGGACTTTTGCAGGCTTTCAGAAATAGTTTTTGTTTGATACTCACCCATGTCCACAGCACCACAAGCCTCATTTGGCATGTTCTGTACTCAAAACACTCTTCCACACAAGCCCTTTGATTTTCGTATGGCAGAAAAGTATCCAATGAAATTGAATTTTTTTCGGAGTTGTGGGACAAAAAAAGTATGAAAAGTAGAACAAAATAGGAACTGCACAAAAAAAAAGTAGGAAAAGTAGCAATGTTTGAAAGCCTGGATTTTATGGAACTGTTTCCCATGGTACAGTATAAAAAGAAAATTACAGCTCGATCATAGCAAATTTTGTTTTGCAAACACCTGCAAAAGGTTAAAGGAGCACTCTTACTTGATGGCATTGATGTCACAGCCCAGCACCAAGTGCTTCTGCAATGCCTCAGGTACCATGGTCCGTAGCTCGGATAGACTCTCCTGCCACTTTAAAGCCGCAGTCCAGTTGGACAGGGCCATATAGGACTGTGTGACCTGAAAGCATAAAAATAGTTCACAGTGTGGATGCTAGGCAAAACTAACAGAATGGATTGATTATGCCCCGCCCCTTGACACACTGACCAATCACAGCTGTGATTATGTATAAATATGTATGTATTTTGTGTACATGTGGCATGTGAGAGGTCGCGATTGGTCAATGCATCCAGGGGGGGTGGGGCTTAACGGATTAGTCTACTGACCTTTTGCTTATTTGCTTATTAAGTCATGCCCCTTACTGCTCCCATGTAAAGCTGCAGGGTATTTTTGTTAAATAATCTTCTGAGATTTCAAAAGGTCCACGTGAAACTTTTAGTTGATTCGTCAGTATTCCTCAAGCTGCACTTACACTACACTTTCGTTCTTTTGGACTAATTTAGTACAAAAAGCCTTTGTAGCAGCTGAGAGTTGAAATAAGTTTTAACAGTAAATTCCTGAAAACAGCAATGCAAAACCTAGAAGCTTTGCTTGGCCTATAAATAAAGAAGTGTGCAAACAAAAAAGGCCTATTATGTTACATCAAAAGTTCTGTTTGTTTTAGTGTTTTAGTTCTAATTCTGTTCTAATTTTGAACTACAGACTAATCCACTGACTGAAACATGCAGCAAGATTGCAGAGGTGTCTTGGTATTTTTAGCATCAAGCATTGCTTTTTAAACCCACTCCACGCCCAATCAGCCAGTAATGTGTCCGCAACTTGGCAAAGTGCGCATGCCTCAATTATAGACTAATCCGGCGACCAAAATTAGAAACATTTACTGCGGTAGCACCACGCTCGCGTGCGTGTTTTACGCACGCGCTCGACGCAGCTTCGACCAACAGGGTGTTTACAACTTGCCAAAATGCACACGCGACTCAAATTAAAGAACGCGGGTAACTGCACGTGAGCGTGGCACCACCGTAAAATGGCTTCAAATCTTGTTCGGCGAATTCCCGTATATGAATACTTGCAGCATGCACGCAGGCTTGGCCACTTTAAAAAGTCCTCATTGGACCTTTAAAAATAGCAGTCACAAGTTATAGTATATGAAAGTCTAGAAAAGGCATGTTTGACAACTAAGACCTGTTCAAATCAGGAACCAAGTAAAGACTATCAGTAACATAAATGATAAACTCACTTCAGGTTAACCCTATGCATCCGGCTGTTATTGATAGGGTACTGGTATGCCAGGATCAGGGCTGTGCAGCCAAGCATAAATGCAAACATTAGGTATCACACTGAACTGAGTGATCCTATTCATCGCACTTGGACCCCCCCCCCCCCTTTTGAGTGAATGAAAGCTTTCTTTGAAAATACTCCATCCATTCATTACACTCCCATTCAAGAACAGTACAGTTGAAACATGAATGGATTGAGTACATGCAGGAATGCGCCTATAGACGTCAACCAGCCAGGTGGTCTGTTTCAAACTACGGCTATGGCTGTCTTCCGTATTCAAGAGGTACACGCTCTCACCTGGTTCAGAAGAAACTCCACCACCCGTGGGCTCTGGGCGACCACCGGTTGAGCCATCTCAGAGTTTCTGGTCAACACCTTGGTTGGTGCCACAGGCGGCTGACCTTCACTGCCCTTTGACCTGGGGCTGCCCTGGATGGTGTCAGCCAAGGTCGTCGTCGTCTTGGGGAGATGTGGGTAGCGTGGTATCTCGTCCAGCTGGAGGTATTTCTTGACGGCGATGAGGGTTTCCGTTGTGCAAGCCTCATGTCTGTTAGAAAAAAAGGAAAAAATTTCACGACATTTTTGACAGGAAAACGTACTGTCTGAAACTCGCCGTGGAGCGTTCGCAATAGAGCTAATTTCCGTAGTAAGAAAGGTTATCTTAGAGCTTTTAAAACCTCATCCGTAGACTCCGTCTCTTGATTGGCTTAGTGTTTCACATGGTATTCTCTAGTTTTACTAGATCGCCACCAACTCCCAAAAACGCTATACGATGGCCATACGATACTATACAGTAGACAACTAAACGGACATCATGGGATCTACAAAAAATGTTCACTTTTGTAGTGGTCGTTTGTTATAGTGAATACTGATATGTATTGAATACATTAGTTTGGGAACCAAAGAGGATGTTCGTTGTAGACAAATGTTTGGTACAGAGGCGTTCGTTATAGATCAGTTCTACTGTACTATAACATTGCTAGAGATCATCTAGTATAAGTAAAAACTGATACAAGTTTGGGACTGAAGTAGCTGAAAATGGACTGCCATGTGTTCGTGGCATACCGGCTCCCCATCAATAACAGCCGGACACAAGGGGTTCAACAAGCCTTTTCAGTATTGAAACTATGCACGTGCAATTTGACACAGATCCCAAGGGAATTGACAGTGGTCAAGAACAGTTCCATGGTTCTTATTAAAAGTCGGAGGTTATCTATAGCAAAACCTGCACCCCGCAATGGGCAGTTGTGCAAGCTACAATTCTTTTCCAAACTGCGAAAAACACACCGAAGACACAAGCTTATTTTCACAGATGCAGCTGATCATTACCTGCCATCGGCTGCCGGCAGGCAAGCCGTCATCCAGCCCAGAGCTCGGCCCGATTCTTCCTGGATCCAGCTGCAGAGTCCAGTGATGGGATGGGGGCTGCAGAGTTTAATCAGGCTGGCTACGACACGCAGCGATGCATCCTCAAACAAGTGACCCTGTGACAGAGTCAAAATCATACAGGCAGGAGGGTGAGTTGGTCTCACCGACAGTGGTCTGAAAATAGGGATAATTTCTCTGGAATCTGTTGAAGATTTATCCTCTATTTAGATCTGGGCCCAGGAAATCCATAACAGTTGTAGGGTTTGAAATTCAAAATGTCGACAACCCTACCACCTCTGATCGTAACCCTATAGTGGATTGTAACCTTGTATTGGGTGATTTTAATTTATAAAAATTTTTTTTTTAAATTCTTACAGCTATAAAAAATTCAGGCATTAGAGGAAAAAAAATTGTTTACAAAATCAGATTTTTTAGAAGACAAACTGATTAAAATCGGGAAAAGTTGCATCTCCGAAACTACTCACAGTCGTATTTTTCTTGGCGATGAGGTCACTGAGCATGATCAGACCGTGCCTAAGAGCGGCTGCGTGCTGCCCGCAGTTGACTGCAGCAGCCACAGTGAGGCGGCGGATGTTACGCAGCCAGTCCTGACACGTGGCGCGATTGGTGCGGAAGAACGTCCTCACAGCCTAGAAAAAAACATGCAAATGCCGCAGACAGAACAATATAGTGACACGGAAAGAAAGCTGGCCTGCACTGTATTTAAGTTGTTAAAAATCCTATTGCATGGCCCCTTGAAAGCTTCATCACAACTACATTACTCTCTTCAAAATAAGAAAACACGAAGCATACCTTTGGTGTTGAGGGCATGGCTATGGCACAGCCTTCATACGCATTGTACATGAGTTTCTCCAGATGTTCCAAGAACTGTAACAGTAGCACCGGTCTGAGTTGGTGCAGGTGGTACGCTGGGCTCAACACTGAAGTAAAAAAGGACCAAGCAGACTTAGGTGAAAAAGTAGGAGATTAGTAGGACCATCATTTTCAAAGAAAAACAAGATGAAAGTTGGACTTTTGCGGGCTTTCATGAGTAGCTTCGTTTATAACTCACCCATGTCCACAGCAATCACAAGACTCATTTGGCATATTCTGTACTCACAACACTTGTGCTCCATCCTCAAGTAAGCTCTTGGAAGTAAAGTTGCAGTACTCCTGCACCCAAGCACTTTGTGTGATTTTCATATGACAGTGAGTAGCACTTATGAAAAATATCCAATAAGATCTTAATTTTCAGAGTTGTAGGACCAAAAAGTAGGAGAAAACATGAATCTCAAGAAAAGTAGGAGCAAGGTAGAAAAAGTAGGAAAAACAGGAATTCTTGATTGCCCTGTATTAAATTACTAGAGCACCAACTCCTGATTCCATCATGCTGGGTGTGGCCATGATTGGAGGGTTTCTATGTTGTGTGCGTGACTAAAGAACGAATTAAATGATCTGAAAGCGTCACCGCGTGGCCATTCTGCGTGCGTCTGTATACATCCACAACTTTCACTTGAAAAAGCATTGCTTATTCGCTTAGTTCAATTATGATTTCTTTCATTTTTTTAAATTTTATTATTTTTGTTTTATTTATTAGCTTTGACACAAGGTCACAGGTCGGGGAAAAGGTTAGAAAACCCGTATGAAATCCACAACCACGATTAAATATTATGTTACAAAATTGAGTAGAACATTAATGAAGGTTTTGTGTGATCAAACATAAACAACTAATTTATTATCCCTTTTACCTTTGCAAGCCGCTTTGTGATTCGTTTCCGAGTTGGATTTGAGCTCTCGGCCATATTCCTGGAGGGCAGCTGTGGAGAAAAAGAAATTACCACAAATACAGATAAAACAAATCAATTCTTTTTAAAATGTTTCCAATTCAGTCATCAAGAGGGCATTATTTTTCTTTGGTACTAGAAGGAACCGTTTGACAAAAAACCATAAAATATCAGTACAAAAATAACACCTCCCAAATAAACCTATCAACAATGTTTTGAAGAAATGTTGGCTGGAAATAAATTCCACCATCGGGCTTTCAAGCAGACCCAGGTGAAAAAGTAGGAACAAAAGCAGGACTTTGGAGGGCAAGATCAGGATAAAAGTAGGACTTTGGAGGGCAAAATCGGGATAAAAGAAGGACTTTGGAGGGAAAAATTAGGACAAAAGTAGGACTTTGAAGGGCAAAATCAGGATAAAAGTAGGACTTTGGAGGGCAAAATCAGGATAAAAGTAGGACTTTGGAGGACAAAATCAGGACAAAAGTAGTACTTTGGAGGGCAAAATTAGGACAAAAGTAGGACTTTGGAGGGCAAAATCAGGATAAAAGTAGTACTTTTGCAGGCTTTCAGGAGTTGTTTTCTTTGATACACACTCATGTCCACAGCACAACAAGCCTAATTTGGCATGTTCTGTGCTCACAGCACTTGTGCTCCATCCTCAACTAAGATTTTGGAAGTAAAGTTGCAGTACTCCTGCACCAAGCCCTTCATTATGTGATTTTTATATGACAGTGTGCAACACTGTTATGAAAAATATTCAATGAGATTTCATTTGTTCGCAGTTGTGGGCCAAAAAAATAGGATAAAGTAGGAAAAAAATAGGAATTTCAAGAAATAAAGTAGGAAAAGTAGGAGTAAGGTAAAACCAAAAAATAGGAAAAGTAGGAATACTTGAAAGCCTGTACCCTCCTAAAATGCGACAAAATCCAACAGGTATTTAGCTTCCACCCTGCTAAATATGACAAAATCCCACATTCCATGTAATTTGTGTTGACTGTTAAATTCAACAAATTACAGCTTTTTATTATTAAAACACTGTAGAATTTAACAGGGTTAGGGTTTAATTTAATGGTCCATACCTTCAATAGCTCTGAAGGTTTCCTGAGGTTTTCCAAGCGGGGTTCGTAGCTTGGCGAGTACGCAATACTGAGCAGCCTCCCATGTGGCCCAGAACCACTGCAGGGCAATGTTGCCATCAATCTAAACACACACACACAGCTCTACATTACTATCCTTATGTGGATATTCCTTTGTATTCGTGCAGTTAAGAATTCTTGGCCAAAATACTTATTTTTTCTCACATCCAGAAAAAAATTTCAGCCCCAATTTTTGATAGTGGCCCCCTGAAGTAGTTATCTTTATTCTCCCACGAATAACCCTAACCCCATTTTCGTATGCTGGGAATCGTGGACGTATGCTGGGAATCGCGGACGATATTGTTCTCTTTGTACACGATTTTCAATCGTGGACGTTCGGTCAATCGTGGACCCTTTGTCTACGCCCTAAATCTTTTGTCCCTAGTCCGCGATTGCCGGTATTTACAAATGCACCCAAAACACATCATTGCAGGGTTCGAAATTATAGTGCTTATGCAACGTAAGTGAAAAATAACAGAAGGAAAGTTACCCTTCAATCAAATGTGCATTGGGTGCAAGTTGGAAAAAGCACTGATTATCAGTATTTAATGCTGAATAGTTAACCTACACGATTGGATGCTTAACCGTAACCCCCTAGGTGCATGCAAAATCACATTCAAATTTGAGGATTTGAGAATGTTAGGGATATTTATTTGATTAACCCTCCTACTGTTATAACTATCATGACCTATCAAAAAACCTAAGCCCTTCCTCTCCAACAGCTGGTGTGTTTCAACCTGTCACTCGGTAGGTTTTGATAGGTAGGGTAGTTGGCTCCATTTTGGCACCAAGAGAGGGAGGGTTAAAGGTAATTTACAACATTTGCAACCACCAAAAAATAAAACTGCTGAATTATTATGAAAAACTTTACTAGACTGTAATAATAGTCTCAAGCATCCTGTAAAATCGTGGTACCTGGTGTGCTGTCATTTCTCAAAGACTCTGTTCATACTTACAAAGTCAGGGAGTGTGATCCCTCCGTGGGTGCTACTGCCTTTGTCTGGCCGCTGGCAGCTGTGGTATAGCTTCTCAAGCCAATCAGGATCTCTGTACAAACAAAAGCATACATAAATACCCGTCATATCCTAAGGCATGACTTTGCCTATTAACCCTTTCCTTACCAATGTCGAGTTTATTCGACAAGGAAACCCCACACCAGAGCACACAAGTGTTTAAACGCCTGCAATCAGGGACCTCTAATTGTCCTCCTGTTGTTCATACTTTAACTTTTTGGCAAGGGCCCTTTTGTACACGATTTTCAAACGGCGACCTTTCTCAATCGGGGACCCTATTGTCCTCTATTGTTTAAGGTCCCCTATTGAATGCAAAAACAAACTCACACACACAACAGATATATTCACCACGCTTCCACAAACTGTAGTGCTTGTGTTTAACTCTCTCTGAACTTTCCCGGTACAGTTGCATGTATGAAGTGTCATTTGCTCATGTAAGAAACAAGTTTCCTGTTTGATATAAGTGGGCCAGAAGAGAAAACAGCCATAACTTTGCTATTTTAGCTGTTAAGTATTTCATTTTTACACCATATGAAGGAGTAATTTTAAATGGAAGAAACTTAACACACATTTTCCTTTTCAATCAACTCTGAGGGTGAAATCTTTGGTTGAAAATACAACCATTCAGCGCAAGCAGTCAGCTGCTTTTTCTGCTTGAGTTGTCTACACTTGACTGAACAAAGAATGTGGTAATATAAGCCAATAAACAATGTGGTACTGAAAGGGTTAAAATATAATTTGAGATTCATAAATGCCTCAGCGAGTTTCACTATCCCTATTGGTCGAGAGCCTGTCATGTGGGTGTGTTTAAACGGTTGTTTAAACACGGCAGGAAGTTGTTTATACACGGCGCGTCATAACCAGCTGTTCTCGGCCGATACGCAACAGGGAAAGCGTATAGTAGGTGCGCGCACAAGATGTACTGAACTTCATAATGTAAGACAATGCTAATGCACACGTATAAAACGCGACAGACTGGCGCGGAGCGCCTTCACGCGCTCACAAGGCCAATACATACGCATGTGTTTTGTACTGAGCAAATGGGAGAAAAAGTGGGGTGAAAAAGCTTCGCATTTTGTCCTTTTTACAGGAGTTTTTTTTCTTTTTTTCGTAAGAAGGCATTTATAAATGGGGATAAAAATGTGATGACCTGGTCTTTACCAGTCAATAATAACCTCGAAGGGTTGTGACCGCTGTTAATGGACTGAGGGTCACGCCCCTCCTCGGTTATTATTGACGTGGTAAAGACCGGGTCTTCACACTTTTATCCCCTTAATGAAACCATTATGAAAGCTTACGCTGAATAACTGTGGATCCATGGTTGTTTGTACTCCCAAAATGGCTTTGTTACAGTGTCCTCATTCACTCAAAAACACAGGTTATTTCCAACTTTACCTTGGTGTTTCCCCGAGCAGGATAAAGGCCACGACCACCCGGAAGTCTTGGGAGTGGAAGGTACCCATAGGGGCCTTGCTGATGTGACTTCGCCTGGCCAGTCTGAAGGCTTGAAGACCCTGGGGATCCTCCTCGGAGAAGGTCACAGTGGCCTGCTTGCGCTCACTCAGACGCTTGGCCTGAGTCAGGGGCGAGGTCTCGCTCCTTGATGGGATGGAAATCAAACTTTGTGATATCTCTGAATTGTTCTTTTCAATAGGGGTTAGATTTAAGGAAAGCAAAAAAATCCACGAAACATTCTGAGGCATTTAATTTGTATAGAGTTGCTAAAAAAATACACAAGAAAACTGCATTTTCTACCAGATACAGTTCAAAACTGCAAAAAAATACTCGTCACAAGTCATCCAGTACAATGCTAAAAGTCACTCTAGGTAAAGGGTTACGATCAGAGGTGGTATGTAGGGTTGGCTACATCTTGAATTGCCAACCCTACCTTCCCTATGGTTTTCCTTCTAAAAAGAGGATATTTCTTTAACAGATTCCAGAGAAATTATCCCAATTTTCAGACCTACAGACCCAGGCGGGGTAACTCCATAAACCCATAATGCCATACAGCAAGGGATCATACCCAAAATTTATGATACAGAGGGTGAAACTAGACTCAAAAACTACTCGGTCATTATCGGCTTTTGATTTACAATGACACAGCCATAACACACAAACCATTGCTATAACAAACAATATTTTGTTCAGATAAATACTGCAATGGTCGGAAAAATGTCCAATGTCCAACCTAATTCCGCCTGATGCCACATTACCTAGTCGGTTTCCCTTTTGTTTTGTTTGACAATATTATTAGTTAAAAAGTCATGTCCTCATTGAGTGATCCTCACAATGTCACTCCCCAGGTTATATTGTAAAGTTGGGGCGTGATTCCTGGCTACACTTCATTATGACCCCCCCCCCCCCCCCCCCCGACCAGAGACAATGAAAATTTGGGAGAATGCCAACATAGGGAAAGGCAGGTTAGTTGACAGAGCACCAGTACGGTAATCCAGAGGTAGCAGGTTCCAAACCCCGGTCGTCCCAGTTTTCTTTGTTTACTTTGAAAAAGTAATTTCACCTTCTGTAATGCAATTAGGAGTGTGTGGTCTAGTGGCTAGGATCAGAGGGTCAGGGGTTCGAATCCAGCTACTGGCCATATGTTGTGTCCTTGGGCAAGCCACTTCATCCCCAGTTTAAATGGGTACCGGCATTAGCTGGGGAGTAACCTGCGATGGACTAACATCCCGTCCAGGGGGAATAGAAATATTCTCAGTCGTTTCATGCTACTGAAACCGGAGATAAACGCCGGCATGATGGGTCACATTGGCTCGTGAAAGACTTTGCTAATGCAACCTGGATGCAGCAATGTGGGCATCGCTCAGAAAGGATACAACTTTTTTCAGCTATAATATCAAACAAATAAACAAGCAAGGAAAACTGACTAGATAATGGTTGATCAAGTTTCAAACTGAACACAAAAATAACCTGCAGAAGTGGTATTTAAACCTACGACCTCCGGATTACCATACAGAACACTGCCTAAGAAAAAGCCTTAAGATAAGAATCTTAAGGCTTATACAGAAATTCGCCGACGCCATTTTTACAGCGGTGCCGCGCTCGCGTGCAGGATGCGCGCGTTCTTTAATTTCAGTCGCGCGCGCATTTTGGCAAGTTGTTAACACCCTGTTGGTCGAAGCTGCATCGAGCGCGTGCGTAAAATACGCATGCGAGCGTGATGCCACCGCAGTAAATGCTTCTAATTTTGGTCGCCGGATTCGTCTATATAAGAAAATATACATCGCACTTGTAGATTTGATCATGCTCAAGGATGGAAATTAATGGTGTTTTGTGGCATGAAAGCAGTTATTTAACAAGTTCTCTACCTACCTCAGAAGGATATCACTGGGTATCATGGATAGGAGGGAGCTGTAGGCTTTCTTGACAATGTCACTGGTGCTCATTAACTTCACTTTACACATCTCCAGACACCTGTTACACAAGAATCCAATTAACTATTAAGTACAAAACCTCACCACAGGAATTTTAGAAGTCAATGGAGGAACCAGCAGACAAGGTCAAAATTTATGAAGAAAATTCACAAAGTTAAGTTTTCAATTGGCCCAGTCTCCAGTGGCCAGTGTTGCAGTTGAGAAATGAAAGTCTAAGACCTGCTGGTCTGAGACCGAAACCTGCTGGTCCGAGACCGAGACCTGCTGGTCGGAGACCGAGACCTGCTGGTCCGAGACCGAGACCTGCTGGTCTCAGACCGAGACCTGCTGGTCTGAGACCGAGACCTCCTGGTCAGAGACAAGGACCTGCTGGCCCAAGACCGAAACCTGCTGGCCCAAGACCGAAACCAGCTGGTCCGAGACCGAAACCTTCTGGTCCGAGACCGAAACCTGCTGGTCCAAGACCGAGACCTGCTGGTCCGAGACCGAGACCTGCTGGTCAGAGACAAGGACCTGTTGGCCAAGGACCGAAAAATGCTGGTCTGAGACCGAAAAATGCTGGTCCGAGACCGAGAACTGCTGGTCCGAGACCGAGAACTGCTGGTCCGAGACCGAGAACTGCTGATCCGAGACCGAGAACTGCTGATCCGAGACCGAGAACTGCTGATCCGAGACCGAGACCTACTGGGGCAAGACCGAGAACTGCTGGTGCTAGACCAAGAACTGCTGGTCCAACACCTAGTGGCTCGAGTCCAAGTGGCTCGAGACTGAGATCAAGACCTGTAAACATTGTGTATGAATTACATAGTAAAAAATTTAAAAGAAAAGAAAATAATGACAGAAACCAACCGACAAAATATACACTCGTGGTTTCTTCTGGTTGCCAGCCTTAAATATTGAATTGGTCAACTCTACTGGTTATTAGGTGGTCTCGATTTCCAGACCAGCAGAAAATTGAGACCTCACCTGTCTGAGACCGAGACCAAGATTGAGACCTTTTGGGTACCGAGACTGAGACCAGCATAAACCGATCTCTACAGAGACCTAGACCGGTCTAGAGACCTACAAACACTGCCAGTGGCCAATAGTGGCGGCACAAGGATTTTTTTCCCTGAGAAGGCATTGTTTTTTTTTTTTTTTTTTTTTGGGGGGGGGAGGAGGGGTAAATAGTGTGAATGGGGAGGGAACAAACCTAAAAACTGAACAGGGGTGGTTTTCTTACCCAAGCAGAAAGTCTGTACATGGTTCCCCGCAGACAAGTACCAGTTGAAGGCACTGGCATGCTCCCAAGCAGATGTTGAGCTCTTTGCTGTGAGCTGTGGTGGAAGAAAAGATTGGTGGCAGAATTACGTGCTTGGTTGTTTCCCAAACAGTTTCTAATTGAGATTTGTGTCTAATTGAAAATAGTTTTCTTGTTCTTTCTAAAAAACTTTGAGAGCTTAGCCCAACACAGAACCAACTACAGACTTTGTTTCTATACAGTGTGATTGAGATCACAACCTGGAAGGTTGGTAACACGTGAGGATATTTGTCAAAACTTGCCAGGTCGTGCTGACTTTTAACTTAACTTTCCATCAGGCTTCAATTCCACAGTGCTCTTGGAGACATTTTGCCTTTAATCATACAACCAAGAGATTCCTTATCAGTGTATGGATGCAGGGAGCCAGATTCAGTACTTGGGTCTTTCTATAAATTTGGGGTCCAAAAGTGTGAAATGTTTGGTGTCCCGGTTACATAGTGACATGTATAAGATTTTGCAATTCCAGACACGTTCTTTCATGCCTCCTATCTCCAAGAGTGATTGTGTAAAGCAAAGTACCTGCCAAACAAGTAAAAAATAGTGTGAAGTCAATTTTAATGATACTTGA
Organism: Hippasteria phrygiana; assembly: GCA_037893225.1. NCBI lineage: Eukaryota > Metazoa > Echinodermata > Asteroidea > Valvatida > Goniasteridae > Hippasteria > Hippasteria phrygiana. The sequence continues at coordinate 429,470 of JAZGUH010000085.1, read as the reverse complement.
TGCGAAATTACACAGGTGAGGTGTAACAGGGACACCCAAAAAAAATGTCACACTTTTGGACCCTAAATTTATGGAATGACCCACTTACCCAATGGGAGGAGGGCTTGTATGGCCAGGTTGAACGGGGCAGTGACATAGAGGATCTTGTAGTCCCCCTGCTGTAGATGCTGCAGAATGCTGTAGAACCACTGCAGACACAGGCGCCTGTGGGTTACAGAATTCATAACAGGAGGCCCAATTTCATATCATGGTGTGAACAGCAAAAAATTGCACTTTCTCGGATATTCTGCATCCATTAATTTCAGAGCTTTTTAAGCAAGTGGAGTGCTGTGGCCTCGTGGCGTATTGTACTGAACTCAATATTTCGGTGATACTGTAGATTATGGGTTACAGACCGGCTGGGGTCATGGTGCGTGTGTCCTTGAGCAAGGCACTTTGTCACAAGTTGCTTCTCTCTACCCATGCAGGAGTAAATGGGTACCTGTGAGGGCAGTGATGGTCATGTGTTTGAGCCCATGTGCGCTTAACTTGCAGCCGGGGCTGTATACTCCTCAGGGAGTTGAGAAGGCTTCAGGAATAATAAATGGGCCTGATAAGCAGGGGTAAAAATATTGTAAGAGCTGTGATATAGTTTACTATTAGAGCGTTCTTAAATGCCGATTATTATTAAGCAAGATTTTCAAGCTCTGTCAAACCCAAGACTTAGACGTTGACATTTTAAAAATGAAAAATCCTAGCAATGGTCCAAGCCATTCCACCTGAAAGCTTATGTGTGACTGGATCCAACGAAATGAGTCTTAAGTTCACTTTTCCACTTATTACAAAAAAGTATACTATTGCTTATTTAAATACATCCGACAGTTTCACATCCTCATGAATATGGCCATTGTGTGGGTGAAAACTCTGATTACTGTTGATTTCCATTAAAAGATACAATATTTAATACTTTTTTTTACTAAAAAAAAAAGTTGTTTTTTTCCTTTTCAATACTTTCCTCATATTTTCATTAACATATTTTACGTGAAAAAAACAAAAAAAAGTTTTCATGTTTGGTTATTTTCACTTATCTAATGCACAAAGATACCCCGACAAGTAATAAATTGGAAACTAAACGGGGGCAGGTTTTTTTTCGTTACATGTCTCATTCAAAAGTGAATAATTTTTGTATAGCTAGAAAAATAGCAGTGTCATTTTTCACATTCTACACATTTTCACTATTAAAGGCGGTCAAATAAAAAAATTAAATCTGTAACATCCAACTCAATTTCAACTAATCTACAATTTTTTTCAGGAGAAATCTCTATCCCCATTTGACATCCGTTTACCTGCTATCATTGGAGACGGCGGGGTGAGGCAGTACCACGCCAAGCAGGTTGAGGATGGTGCGGAAGTAGCTGCTGGTCTTAGATGATCCAGAGCCAAGGTTGGCAGAGGACAGACCGAAGCTGCTGGAGATGAAGTGGGCGTTGCTGTGGGGTGGGAGAAGAATCAGCATTACACAGGCTGGTTCAAAATCAGGGCAACTGTTTTTGTAAGGCTGCTAAGGTTGCACTTCTGAGGTGTATCGCCTTGGAAAAGAAATATTCACATTGAATTGCCCACTTTCCATTAGATAAGTTAGGAGCTTTTAATAATAATGAGACTTTTTAATTGAGACTTTTTTCCTTATTTTATCTTTTTTTTATACAAGTCACCCATCACATGGCCAAAAAAAACATGCAAAAAAAAATAATAATTGACCGCCAATAAGTAACAGATTCAATAAGTTTCAAATTTCAGGAGCAGGACGCTCCTAATTCCTACAGTATTAATGTATATCAATCTTCATATTTAGCATATAAGGCCCTCCCAAAAAACAGTTCTAATTCCGATTACATGGCATTTGAAAATAGGATAGGTAGGTAGGGAATTGTTGTTGTTTTTTGGGTACTTTTTTGTGCAGATCATATTTTGGTGTCTACGTGTAATCAAGGTTTAAAAGGAGGTATTTACAGCATTTAATGGCTTTTTTTGTTTTACTTTTTTCCCCGAAAAACAATTCAGGGTTGGGGCCATTAAAACAGGGTAGGCAGGGTAACCGGAAGCAGATTTTTTTTTTGCCTAATTAAACAATATATTTTTGGTTTGGAAGAACAGGTAGATTGCAGAGTGTAGTGCCTTTTTTGGTTAAGAAATATAATTTCTTTCATAATTTTGTGAGTTTGTATGTTCTGAAAAGAAAAAGACAAACTTACAAGAGAGAGATAGAGAGAGAGAGAGAGAGAGAGTTCCCACATGGTGCTATCACAGATCGTTATCTTATTTCTATTTTCACCACGCAAACCTTCAAATCTTATCTTTCATAATTTGTTAGCCGGGGGAAATCCATTGAAATGGAATTTTCAGTCAGAGCACGGGCGTAGCAGCTTGAACACAATTCCCAAAAGTACTTAATGGTAATATGCAACATTTGCAAACATCAAAAAAATCAAATTACAAAATTATTATGAAACACCTTACTTGACTGTAAGTAAATAATAGTCTCAAGTATCCTGTGAAATCATGGCACCTGGTGTGCTGTCAATTTTCAAGAAAAGTGGAATCTTTGTATCAATTTCCAGCAATTGTCGGCCGACAATTGTTGGAAATAGTCTAGTTCCCCGACTTGATAATTCCCCGATGTCTATAAATTGCTCCGTTTTATCTGAAGTAGGGTCAGTAAACCAGACTACAAGAACAGCATTTTTCCCCCTCCATTTTCTCTGTTTTCCCAGCATCTATGCACAAAAAACTTTAAACAGGTCAGTGTTGCATTTTTTGCGATAAAATACTAACCCCTAAATCCATTCATTTCTGAAAATTACAGGAAAAGCAAATGTATATTACTTGGAAATTGTTTGTACACATTATTAAAGTATGGACGTTTAAACACAGGTGGTGACAAAAAGTGTGGAAAAAAAATGCAAGAATAGAGGCTCTTATGTTTACTGGAAAAACGTGACAAAATTCATTTTGGGTTAACTCGGGTTTCATCATTCCAAAAACCTAAAACCTGGACACCTAATAACTTATCTGAATGAAGGACAATAATGTTATCACCATCTGCTGTAGCGTTCAGTTCACTGATGTCTAACATTACATAAAAAAACAAGTACTATTGAAAACAAAAGCAACGGCAATAAGGCCCAGCAGCCGATTTCACGAAACCGTGCGCAACTTACGCCATGGCGTAGGACCTGCGCTATAAAAATGTTGCGCAGCTGCGCTACACCCATGCGATCCATTTCACGAAACAATGCGTAGCTGCGCAATGTTTTATTTGTTTTATACATCGCGGACGAGGCTGAATGCCGCTTTTACGATGACTGTTTTAGTACAACAATAAAAATACAAGTCGTGAAATTTAACTGTGGGGTGCCATTTTAAAACTTTTCACTTTTGAAACTTCGCTCCGACAAAAAAGAAAAATTTATGACAACTTTTGGAAATATCTCACAGGTAAACCTGCAGCGGATGATCATTTCATTACTCTCTGAAATAATCTAGTGAATTAAATAAATGATTTGAGCAACTAACGGCTCTACTATGCTCACGCTCAGCTAGCTAAGTCACAATTTCGGTGTTTGTGCAGACAACTTAAGCCACCTAAAACGAGTGCGTAAGTTACGCCATGATTTGTGGCACAAGTCAGCGATTTACACACTGCATACCTTTCGTGAAATCAATTTTTAAAATGTCACAACTTACGCAATAAATTGTGCCGTAAGTAGAGTTACGCAATTGCACAAGGTTTCGTGAAATCGGCTGCTGATATGATACTAACCTCTCGCTGTGGGCACACAGTGTGTTTAGCAGAGCGTAGTGGGTGGCTGAGAAGCACTCAGCTATCGGCCAGTGGGCTGCACTCAGGTGCTTGGTCAGGAGCTCAAACGGACTGGGTGATAGAGCCCACATCTACAAGCCAAATACATCCACAGAACAAATCAGCAAAGGTAATATGCCTGAGGATCAAGGAGCTTGTATCCCCAAGCAAGACACTTTACTGCAATCAGCGTTTCATCCAGCCACCTGACTATCTGTCTAATGGACAGGTACAATTGGACAGGTACAAATAGACAGGTAGTTTTTGCCTATAGAAAATGTATAAACCCCCTTTTGTACATTAACCCTAACCCTAACCCCCACGAGGTATTCTCTGAGCACCCTGCCAAATGCAACAGAATGCAACACAGCTGAAATAAGAACCCTGCCAAATGCAATGTTGCACTGTGCAGTGAACTCATCTGTACCAGCCTTGTTGCTGGAGGCTTATACATAATACTAAATACACAATAACGCATCGGACCAGGAGACAAGTCTTGACTGCTAAATGCAACAACTTTTTACCATTGGTGCATTCTGTTAGCAGGGTCGGGGTTAATCTTGAACAGTGATTAATCCAATGTAAAATGTTAACAAAGGATTCAGGTTGCAGCACCGTTATCAGTTTGCAAATATCTTGGTCGGGAGTGAGTAGGCATATGTTATATCCTTGATGAAGCCCTGACTGCAACAGAAATTAACTGAACTGAAAAAAGTTTATTGCATTGAAAAGATTTTTGTAATGACTGACCAAATGAAGAAAAAAAAGCAAAAGGGTACCTGTGAAGGTTTAGATTGTGTGTAGCCGACTCGGGCCCCCCGAGAACAGATGAAAGGGAAATCTTTATTCAATTCCAAAGGCTTGTGACTAGTTCCCAGCTGGACTTTTGCTTAGTCGGTACATTTTTCTGTATAGTTCCATAAAATTAAGCAAAGGTTGTTTGTTTGATTAATTAATTGCGTAAGTACCGCTTTTTAATATCATCATAAATAAATAACTTAGGAAGACACCCACCACGATGATAGAGCTCTTGGCACTTCCGATCTCGGACAGGGCACTCAGGTCAAACACCACCATGACCTCAGCCTCTTGCACTGTGGGTTGGCAGTCCCTGATGGGATTGTCTGAGACCAGCTGACATTTGGCTTCAGAGCCCGTATAAGTCAGGAGGGTGCGGTAGGCAATCTCAAGATCTGCTAGGAGGAAACTGATTCAAAGAAAATAAACGAAACATTTTTAATACTTCAGTAAAAATTATCACGTTTGGTCTACAAACTAGTGACAAAGCTCCAAACAGACAATCCCGAACCTCTAAAAAGAAACCATCAAAATGTTACTAATTTTTTAAAACAAAACTTAACCCTCTTGAATATGGACGACGGCCATAGCCGCGGTTTGAAAAAGACCACCTGGCTGGTTGACACCTATAGGTGCACTTCCGTACTTACTCAATCCATTCATTTTTAAACTATATTGTTCTTGAGTGGGAGTGTAATTAGCTGCTCCGGCGCGTAGCGCTGCGGAGCAGCTATTGTTCTCGTTAAGATCGTGGCTCATTCCAGTGTGAAATAAGGCCCATTTCAAAATTTAGCAAAAAGCAATAAGATAACATAAGAATTCTGGGAAGGCGATAACCGTGGGTATTTTGTAGCGCCTTGTGAATTTATGTGTGGACTGATTTAGACTCGTTATCGGTCCTTCCGTTGTCCTTCAGACTTCTAATACAGGATTAGGATATAACGTATGGTGCAGGAAGTAGTCTAATTCATCCCGCACGTTAGGGCATATCTACCAATGTGTTGAGGGCAGCAGACAACATTAGCGGTTGCAGAATTTCCAAGAATGAGGTGGAATTTAGATATTCTGCTAAAGTGTCTGAGCTGGAAATGTGTATAGCGCCATCTCGTGACTATGATTTCAGACAATTCCAACGTGATTAATGGTGCATTTTTTAAGGCCTACATCTACAGAATTACAGGTCCGATTGGGCTGAATTTCGGTATGTGCTAAGACCATGATGTGTGATAGATGCAAACTAAACTGACGAAATGATGACGTCATCACGTGATATATGACGTCACATTAAAGGTGCATTTTTCTAAGGCCTAAATCTTTAGAACTACAGGTCCGATTGGGTTAAATCTCGGGATCTGCCCAGACCATCATGTGTGATAGATGAAAATTGAACTGACGTAATGATGACGTCATCCCGTGCCATACGACGTCACATTTAGGGTGCATTTTTCTAAGGCCTACATCTTCAGAACTACAGGTCCGATTGAGCTGAATCTCGGTATGTGCTCAGACCAAAGGTGTGATAGATGAAAATTGAACTGACGAAATGATGACGTCATCACGTGTCATATGACGTCACATTAAACGTGGATTTTTCTAAGGCCTAAATCTACAGACCTACAGCTCCGATTGGGTTAAATCTCGGGATGTGGCCACACTTTCACCCGAGCCATATTTACTTGTATGTGTGCTAGAATATGGATTTATACGATGCACATCATAAACATCCTTGAGGAGCAGCTTTTTTCGTCATATTGACGAAAAACCTCTCGTTATAATTATTATTATTAAACAAGATTTCCATAGCGCCATTCCATCTAGATCATGGCGCTCAAACGCAACAGCAAATGATATATGGAGCTTTTTCAAACAATGCTTTCATTCACACTTAACCCTTTGCATACGGAAGATGCTGTTTGTGCAGTTTCAATCCATTGTTGGATTATTGTACATGTTACACTTGACTGCACAAACACATTGTGGCTGTTTCGCTTGGCTGCCAGAGCTGCCCCGATACCCCGATGTCTCCCGTAAAAAAAACGTACTCAAGGGGTTAAGGGGCCTCCAAGTGCAATGAATAGGACCACTCTATTCAGTATTGTGCCTACTGGTTTGCGTTTACACTTGGCTGCACAGCCCAATCTTGGCATACCAGCACCCCATCAATAACAGCCAAACACAAGGGGTTAATAAGCTTATTTGGCTTGGATTAAATACACGCACCTCCCCTAACCTAAAAAATACACCTGGTGCACCAAGCTAAACATTCCCATTTTCAAAAAGATATATTTTGAGCCAATAAGGGCACTGAAATGACAATTTTTGAGTACCAATAGGTTTACATATTGCTTCAATTAAAAACTTACATTTTTATGATCTGGAATTTTTCAATTGAAGTAAGGTTGCCAAGTGTTATTTAGTTCTGTGTTATTTAGTAACGCGAAATTAGTACCGTTCGTACCAACAGAAATGTTGGCCTTACACCGCCCCCATCTGTCAGCAAAATGGGCTCTTGAAATGCAAGTGCTAAAAATTGTTGCTTACCAAAGTTTACTTAAATGCTGTTGTCCATGCATTTTGGGCTTGGCACCCCGAAAAATAAATTTTCACAGTGAAGTGATAATTTGTTATCATCAGATGAGCTTTCCAAAGAGATATTCCACAACAAAAACTGGTTGACGGTGAAAGTAGCAATCATTTTTAGTTCAATTTTAGCAAAGGAAGCAGCACGCTCCTATTCTTACAGTGTTAATGTATAGGGCAATCATCGCACGTAAAATTCAGACCACTTAGATTGTAGTGTGTATTAAGTGTATTAAATACAATTATTTGTTTGTTAGGAGATCCATTGAATTGAAATTTTCAGTCATAACACGGACACTCCCGCTTTAATGTCTACTCCCCTCTACAAAAAAAAAAACCTGAAGAAAATACTGCTCACTGACTTCTACAACATGTCCCAATGGCTAAACCCTCTAATCCAGGCAGCAATTATTTCGCAGTGTCAGCAAAGGATGATCAGAGGGTGAAATTATTCACAAAAAGTACTAGGCCATCTTCAGCTTTTGATCTGCCATGGCATAGCCATAACACACAGACCATGCCCATAACATACAAACCATGGCCATAACACACAAACCATGGCCGTAACAAGTATAATTTGTTCCAATACGGCCAACTGTCGGGAAAATATCCGGTGTCTGACCATAATCTCACCCTGCTTTCAGGGGAGGGAACTATTTACCGGCAGTTCCACCTCTTTACTCATAAATATTTGCATGGAATATGCACCAAATCCAGTAATTTTACATGTATGAATAGTTTAGTCATTTTTAGACCACCGCCAGCTTTTTAGGGTTAAAACTTGTTGAGAAAATTCCAACCTCGCAAGAAATTTCTTTCACGCTACCCTCAGTGTGTGCATTGTGCCGTGTATGACTGCCCCAAGCCTGCCTAATTTCCCAGCAGCTCCACCGCCTTTACTGATTAATATTTGCAGGGATTATGAACCAAATCAAGCCATTTTTGGAGGCAGTTTCTTAAGAGTTAAAAGGCGTTGGGAAAATTCCAACCCGCGCAATTCCAATTTCTTTCCTGCTACCCTCAGTGTTTGCATTCTTCCCTGGCATAATCGCTCCATGCCTGCCCAATATCCCAGATGTTGCGCCTCCTTTGGTGATTGATATTTGCATTTTGAACGATGAGTAAGACAAAGTGAAGCAGTCCAAGACAAACTTGTCTACCTGTATATAGCTTCCAGCATGGGAACGTCTTTGATACACAGCAGTTTCTGGTAAACCTTCAAGAGCAGAGCCAGCACCTACGACAGACAATGCACAAGATCAATTTTAAGCAAGGAAATAAATTGGCCACACATGAGGGAATTTAGTTACGTCAGCTGCTGGCTTTTCCAGTGGTCTTGCATCATCAGTTCCCCCAGTCCAATCTTTCAGGCACTCTACTCACCTGGTTGCCTCATCACATCCTTCCACTGTTGTTGTTTCAAAGGCTATTAAAGTGAGATACTCCAAGTTTGTTTCCCCTCGTACTGCCTCTCTTTGGAACTCCTTACCTGTAACCTGCTTCCCTTCCACCTATGATCGTTCACAATTAAAATTAAATGTGAATAGATACCTTCTATCCCTGTGATTTCTGTCTTTTCTTGTCTTTTGTGGCCCACACCTTGAGTGGTCTTTTGGCCTTGTGTTAGACCTAACAAGTATAACGTCTCACTGTGCTTACCACACTGAGATGACCACGTCATAGTACAGAGTTCCTCCAATGAAGTGCATGCAGATGCTTATTTTGTGGATTGTTTTTACATAATAAGAGTTTGAAAAACGTAGTCTTGGTGTTTGTCAAACAACAGGCAGAAATCAACATGGTACCACAGAGCGTTGTTCCATCTCCCCGTTGTTCACATCCCCTCGTTGCACGAATGCAACGAGGTAAACATGGTGTGATGTCATAATGCCATAGGTCTATTGACATATTATACAACAGTAACCATCACAGTCAAGGTTTAGATATACCTCTTTGTTGTTGTGGAACCGTAGTTTCTTGAACTTTGACCCCGGGCCGAAGAGCTTCTCCACCATGTCAGAGGGCAGGCCGGTGCTCTGGTATTTCAGCACCTGACAGAGACAAGAGAGAAACTGTCAACATAGAGGTGATGGGGCTCAACAAAGCGACCGGTAAATCACACTTTAAACAAATAAATAATTTGTTGTATTGTGTTCCTGTAGGTTATTCCTTGGTCCTGTTATAACCTTTTGGGCATTCTAGATTCATGATTTGTTCGAGAAAATAAAGCTCAAACTCAGTGAACTGTTTATACTCTCAGTACCAAAAAACAATATTTCAAGTAATATTTCAAGACTGAATAATTTTAAAACTTTGGGATCTGATAAAAATGTTAAAATCCCACAATCAACTTCCACTGAAAAAAAATTTCTTTTTGCTTCTAACTCAAGAATGCTATAGTGCAACTTTCCAGTTATTTCAATGGGCCAAGTCACAAATACATAAAATCAACTAGCTTCCACGAGTCCTACAAATCAACTGCTCATCTGTCCTCACCTTGTACAGCAGGCAAAGAGGCGACAGAATCATAGAGGTCCGAGGGTACTCCAACTGCAGTGCCTGATCAAACTGTCTCAGGGAAAAACCGACGAGGTCGTGCTGACACTGAGTCAGGGAAGAACCCACGCTGTCACACAGCACGGACAGGCACTCGTTGGCTGCAGATAAGATGTCATCGGTGCCGTTCCCTTGGCTTTCTTTCTGCACTGGTTGGATGCACTCGGTAATCCCTTTGAAGACCTGTGTTGTATGGATTCAGGACGAGAATAGGGATAATCTATCTATTGAAATCAACCAACACAATAAGTGATCATCGGTTTATTTCTGTTTTGTTTTTGTAGCTTTGTTTTTTTTTTCTTAATTGGGATTTGTGTTTGTCTTTGGTTTGCTTGTTCGTTGGGCGGTCTTTTCTGGGGGTCATTTTTCTGTCTTCAGTCTATTTGTTTGTGGGGAAATCTGCTTGCTGGGTTCATGTTTTTGGGGGGATTATTAGTTCTGTTTTTGTGTTTTTTTGGGATTTTTTATTGTTGCTCTTAAAATTCAATTTTTGTATTCTCAGTCACACTATAGGAGAGCTACTAGATAGTGATCAGGTTTACTTTTCAGCAATCCCGCAGGGGTGTGCATTTTTATTACTTTCTTTAGTTTTTTGCATGTATTAGGGTGTCGGCTATATTTGGCTGTTTTGGAAACTTTTCCAAAACAGCCCTTGTTTTCGTTAAGATTTTTGGCTGTTTTGGAAACTTTTCCAAAACAGCCCTTGTTTTCGTTAAGATTTTTTTTTTTTTTTTTTTTTTTTTTTTTTTTCCCCCCAGACTTTTTGCCCATAGCATTTGTGCACGTTTTCTTTCTTACCGGCACTTTGGCTACTTTGGTGTACCCGATTGGCTTTAAACTTGGCAGACACTTAGACTAACTGCTCAGAATGTGTGCCGAACATTTACGTCATGATGACGTCATCACGTGATTTTTTATGAATTTTTGAAATTTGAAAATCGTAAAATTCTTTTCAATATATCTAGCAAACAAAACAAGATATTTTCAAAATTATTTTTGTTATAGCTTTGGTATGTCTCAAAGATATGCCCTAAAAAGGAAAAAAATGTGTGACGTCATGATGACATCATCAAAAATGTGCTTTTTTAAAACACATATAAGGATAGGTCCGATCGTCATGAGAATTGGTGGGTAGGTAGATACTGGCACTAGGATGCAGAATCCAAAGTGACGTCATGATGACGTCATCACGTGATTTGTTATGAATTTTTGAAATTTTGAAATCGTAACATTCTTTTAAATATATCTCGCAAACAAAACAAGATATTTTCAAAATTCTTTTTGATACAGCTTTTGGTATGTCTCAAAGATATGCCCTAAAAGGCGAAAATTGTGTGACGTCATAATGACGTCATCAATTTGTTTTCTTTTTACGCATGTAAGGGTCGGTCCGATTAACGTCATCAATTTTTTTTCTTTTTACGCATGTAAGGGTCGGTCCGATTAAAAAAATGTATACATTGAATTTTTCTCTACCTAATTCAACAATTTCGTGATCGTGGCTCACTCAAGTATTAAGAAATAACAGGCATCTGAAAATTGTGACCAAATTCAATATAACACAAAGGAATTCTGGGAAGGACAGAAACCATGGCTTTCATGTGGCATGCTGTCTATAAAGAGTTGATCTCTAGTCTTTTTTTCAAGTCAAAAAATTAGCTGGCCTGACGTTTCGAACTTAAGCAAGTTCTTTCTCAAAGGTGAATGACAGAGTACAAGAAACAAACATGTAGGGAACACACATGCATGACGGGGTGGGTGGAGAAACACAAAAGAGGGATGCAAAGGAGCATGGCAGATAGGCAGTGGGTAAACATCAAAGGGAGAGGAAAGGACAGCCAGGAAGACAGGAACAAAGAGGTGTGATTAGGGTAAGGAGGGATTAAGATGAAGGTAGAAGCTGGGGAATTGGACAAAGGAGTGTGGTTCAGGGAAGGGGGGGGGGTTTGAATTGAAGGTGGTAATAGGGCAAGAAAAGGAACAAAGAGAAGTGGCAAGGATAAACAGGAAATGGAAAGACAACACCATTTGGCCAAGAGACCCCAAGAGGGTTTTGCCAGGAGGATAATCTGTAAACAAATGACAATGGGGGAAAAAAATTTAAAGTTAATCATTCCCTTCCTGGATGTTGAGACCATGTGGTTGAATAGTCCGAAGACGTTTCATCCAAACTTTCTCTCGGCTGAGGCGAACTGAGTCCTTGCGGTGGCAAAGTGATTCTATGCCCTGTAGAATCATATCAGAAATGGAATGGTTAGGCAAGTTGAAGTGATGACCAACAGGGGTGTCCATTTTCTTGGTGTTCACAGTCGACCGATGGCCATAGAAACGCTTTTTGAGCGTGTTCTTGGTCTCCCCGACATACTGGATACCACAAACCCTGCAAGAAATGAGATATATGACATTAGAGGTGTTGCAAGTGATGTTGCCATTGGTTCTGTGAGTAGTTCCAGATGAATGGCCAGAAAAGGAGTCAGACTCCTGCATGTGAGTCTGGCAAACAACACACCTGGAATCGCACTTAAAAGTACCATGCTGTATGGGAGGGGATGCAGCCAAGGTGGGGACCTCGGCTCGAACAATCAGGTCTCGTAGATTGCGGGGGCGCCTATAAGCCAGTACTGGGTTGTCAGGGGCGGCACGGGCAAGGCGATCTGAAGTATGAAGGATATGATGGTTGTCGTTAGTTATTTTACGAAGGGGAGGGAGACTGGGATGAAAGGTGGTGACCAAGGGAATCTTGGGGTCGGCATTAGTGCTAGGCGTCTTTTCCTTGAGAGCCAAATCTCTGGTGATAGATTTGGCTCTGGCGATAGCACGTTGAACTTGGCGGGAGCTGTGGCCCCTGGCAACCAAGTTATTCTTCAGTACCTGTACATGATGGGAAAAGTCAGAATTATTAGAACAAATCCTTCTGAGTCTGAGTGCCTGGCTGAATGCTATGCCTGTCTTGCAATGCCTGGGGTGACAGCTGGAGGAGTGGAGGTACTGGTGGGTGTCTGTGGGTTTAGAATACAGATCAGTGGTTACCGAGTTGTCTTCCTTGCGGATGGTGACATCCAGGAAGTTGGTCTGATGCACTGAATACTCTGATGTAAACTTGATGGTCCTGTGGAAGGAATTAATGTGATTAATGAAAGTCTCCAGACTGTCCTTACACCAACTGCTCAGAATGTGTGCCGAACTTTTACGTCATGATGACGTCATCACATGTCATTAAGAAATAACAGGCATCTGAAAATTGTGACCAAATTCAATATAACACAAAGGAATTCTGGGAAGGACAGAAACCATGGCTTTCATGTGGCATGCTGTCTATAAAGAGTTGATCTCTAGTCTTTTTTTCAAGTCGTTAGACAAGTCGTAGGCAGACACTTACACCAACTGCTCAGAATGTGTGCCGAACTTTTACGTCATGATGACGTCATCACATGTCATTAAGAAATAACAGGCATCTGAAAATTGTGACCAAATTCAATATAACACAAAGGAATTCTGGGAAGGACAGAAACCATGGCTTTCATGTGGCATGCTGTCTATAAAGAGTTGATCTCTAGTCTTTTTTTCAAGTCGTTAGACAAGTCGTAGGCAGACACTTACACCAACTGCTCAGAATGTGTGCCGAACTTTTACGTCATGATGACGTCATCACATGTCATGTGACGTCATCTTAAAGGTGCATTTTTTGAAGCCATATATCTACAAAAGTACAAGTCAGATTAAGTTAAAACGTGGTATTTAGTTATGCCAGCATGTGTTAGATGAAAATTTATGTGACGTCATGATGACGTCATCGGCTAATTTTCTATAATTTTTTTCATTTTTGAAATTTCATTTAAATCACATAATTTTACACAAAAAAACAAAACAGCCCTGTGTTTGTCCACAAACACTGCACCATACATGTAGTTTTTTTTTTTTTTTTTTTTTTTTTGGCTGTTTTGGAAACTTTTCCAAAACAGCCCTTGTTTTCGTTAAGATTTTTTTTTTTTTTCTTTTTTTTTTTTTTTTTGGCTGTTTCGGAAGTTTTCCGAAACAGCCTTTGTTTTCGTTAAGATTTTTTTTTTTTTCTTTTTTTTTTCTTTTTCTCTTTCAGACTATTGCCCATAGCATTTGTACACGTTTTCCTTTTTACCGGCACTTTGGCTACTTTTATGCAGCCGATTGTCTTTAAACTTAGCAAACACTTAAAGCAACTGCTCAGAATGTGTGCCGAACTTTTACGTCATGATGACGTCATCACGTGATTTTTTATGAATTTTTGAATTTTGAAAATCGTAACATTTGTTTCAATATATCTAGCGAACAAAACAAGATATTTTCAAAATTCTTTTTGTGATAGCTTTGGTATGTCTCAAAGATATGCCCTAAAAGGCGAAAATTGTGTGACGTCATGATGACGTCATCAAAAATGTGTTTTTTTTTTAACGCATGTAAGGGTCAATCCGATTACAAAAATGTATATATTGAATTTTCCTCTCCCTAATTCCAAAATGTCATGATCGTGGCTCACTCAAGTAAGAAATAACAGCCATTTCAAAATTTAGACCAAATTCAATATAACACAAAGGAATTCTGGGAAGGGCAGATAACCATGGCTCAAATGTGCATGCTGTTTATAAAAAGGGTTGATTTGTAGTCTTTTTTCAAGTCGCTAGACTATTGCCCATAGCATTTGTAAACGTTTTCTTTCTTACCGGCCACTTTGGCTACTTTTAAACTTGACAGACACTTACCCCAACTGCTCACAATGTGTGCCGAATTTTATGTCATGATGACGTCATCACATGTCACGTGACGTCATCTTAAAGGGGCATTTTTCGAAGCCATATATCTACAAAAGTACGAGTCCGATTAAGTTGGAACGTGATATCTAGGTATGCCACCGGGTGTTATAGATGAAAATTTACATGACGTTATGATTATAAGTCAGAACATGTCACGTGACGTCATCTTAAAGGGGCAGTTTTTGAAGGTCCATATCTACAGAAGTACAAGTCCAATTAAGTTATAAAGTAATATCTAGGTAGCCCAATAGGTCTATAGTTGAAAATTGACATGACATTATCATGTTGTCATCACATGTTACGTGACGTCATCTTAAAGGGGCAGTTTTTGAAGCCACATATAAACAAAAGTACAAGTTCGATTAAGTTGAAATGTAATATCCAGGCAGGTCTGCAGGTTATAGATGAAAATTGACATGACATTATGACTTCATCACATGTCACGTGACGTCATCTTAAAGAGCCAGTTTTTGAAGCCATATATATACAAAAGTACAAGTCCGATAAAGTTGAAAAGTTATATCTAGGTAGGTCAGCAAGTTTATAGATGAAAATTTATGTGACTTTATGATGACGTCATCACATGTCACTATTACAAACAACTTTAATTAATTTCAAAATTAACAAAGAAAAGTGGCAGTAGTGCGATTGTTTGACAAACTTTAATTGTTGTATTCACATTTCACATCCAAACTAAAAAAAAAAAACGAAACAGCCCTGTGTTTGTCCACAAACACCAACCTCATGCCTCTAGTTTTCTTTTTTTTTTTTTTCCTTTTCAGACTTTTTTGCCCATAAGCATTTGTACACGTTTTCTTTCTTACTGGCACTTTGGCTACTTTGGTGCACCCGATTGCCTTTAAACTTGGCAGACACTTAGACAAACTGCTCAGAATGTGTCCCGAACTTTTTGGTCATGATGACGTCATCACGTGATTTTTTATGAATTTTTGAAATTTTAAAATCGTAATATTCTTTTTAATATATCTAGCGAACAAAACAAGATATTTTCAAAATTCTTTTTGTTATAGCTTTGGTATGTCTCAAAGATATGCACTAAAAGAAAAAAAAATGTGTGATGTCATGATGACGTCATCAAAAATGTGCTTTTTTAAAACACATATAAGGATAGGTCCGATCGTCATGAAAATTGGTGAGTAGGTAGATACTGGCACTAGGATGCAAAATCCAAAATGACGTCATGATGACGTCATCACGTGATTTGTTATGAATTTTTGAAATTTTGAAAATCGTAACATTCTTTTAAATATATCTGGCAAACAAAACAAGATATTTTCAAAATTCTTTTTGTTATAGCTTTGGTAGGTCTCAAAGATATGCCCTAAAAAGGAAAAAAATGTGTGACGTCATGATGACATCATCAAAAATGTCCTTTTTTAAAACACATATAAGGATAGGTCCGATCGTCATGAAAATTGGTGGGTAGGTAGATACTGCCACCAGCATGCAGAAGCCGAAGTGACGTCATGATGACGTCATCGCGTGATTTTTTATGAATTTTTGAAATTTTGAAATCGTAAAATTCTTTTAAATATATCTGGCAAACAAAACAAGATATTTTCAAAATTCTTTTTGTTATAGCTTTGGTAGGTCTCAAAGATATGCCCTAAAAAGGAAAAAAATGTGTGACGTCATGATGACATCATCAAAAATGTGCTTTTTTAAAACACATATAAGGATAGGTCCGATCGTCATGAAAATTGGTGGGTAGGTAGATACTGGTACTAGGATGCAAAATCCAAAGTGACGTCATAATGACTTGATCATGTGATTTGTTATGAATTTTTGAAATTTTGAAATCGTAACATTCTTTTAAATATATCTCGCAAACAAAACAAGATATTTTCAAAATTCTTTTTGATACAGCTTTTGGTATGTCTCAAAGATATGCCCTAAAAGGCGAAAATTGTGTGACGTCATAATGACGTCATCAATTTTTTTCTTTTTACGCATGTAAGGGTCGGTCCGATTAAAAAAATTATACATTGAATTTTTCTCCACCTAATTCAACAATTTCGTGAACGTGGCTCACTCAAGTATTAAGAAATAACAGGCATCTGAAAATTGTGACCAAATTCAATATAACACAAAGGAATTCTGGGAAGGACAGAAACCATGGCTTTCATGTGGCATGCAGTCTATAAAGAGTTGATCTCTAGTCTTTTTTTCAAGTCGTTAGACTAGTCGTAGGCAGACACTTACACCAACTGCTCAGAATGTGCGCCGAACTTTTACGTCATGATGACGTCATCACATGTCATGTGACGTCATCTTAAAGGTGCATTTTTTGAAGCCATATATCTACAAAAGTACAAGTCAGATTAAGTTAAAACGTGGTATTTAGTTATGCCAGCATGTGTTAGATGAAAATTTATGTGACGTCATCGGCTAATTTTCTATGATTTTTTTCATTTTTGAAATTTCATTTAAATCACATAATTTTACACAAAAAAACAAAACAGCCCTGTGTTTGTCCACAAACACTGCACCAGATGTCTATTTTTTTTTTTTGGCTGTTTTGGAAACTTTTCCAAAACAGCCCTTGTTTTCGTTAAGATTTTTTTTTTTTTTTTTTTTTTTTTTTTTTTGTGCTTCCTTTTCAGACTTTTTCCCCATAGCATTTGTGCACGTTTTCTTTCTTACCGGCACTTTGGCTACTTTGGTGCACCCGATTGACTTTAAACTTGGCAGACACTTAGACAAACTGCTCAGAATGTGTCCCGAACTTTTTGGTCATGATGACATCATCACGTGATTTTTTATGAATTTTTGAAATTTTGAAATCGTAAAATTCTTTTAAATATATCTGGCGAACAAAACAAGGTATTTTCAAAATTCTTTTTGTTATAGCTTTTGGTAGGTCTCAAAGATATGCCCAAAAAAAAAAAAAATGTGTGACGTCATGATGACATCATCAAAAATGTGCTTTTTTAAAACACATATAAGGATAGGTCCGATCGTCATGAAAATTGGTGGGTAGGTAGATACTGGCACTAGGATGCAAAATCCAAAGTGACGTCATGATGACGTCATCACGTGATTTTTTATGAATTTTTGAAATTTTGAAAATCGTAACATTCTTTTAAATATATCTGGCAAACAAAACAAGATATTTTCAAAATTCTTTTTGTTATAGCTTTGGTAGGTCTCAAAGATATGCCCTAAAAAGGAAAAAAATGTGTGACGTCATGATGACATCATTAAAAATGTGCTTTTTTAAAACACATATAAGGATAGGTCCGATCGTCATGAAAAGTAGTGGGTAGGTAGATACTGTCACTAGCATGCAAAATCTGAAATGATGTCATGATGACGTCATCACGTGATTTGTTATGAATTTTTGAAATTTTGAAAATCGTAACATTCTTTTAAATATATCTGGCAAACAAAACAAGATATTTTCAAAATTCTTTTTGTTATAGCTTTGGTAGGTCTCAAAGATATGCCCTAAAAAGGAAAAAAATGTGTGACGTCATGATGACATCATTAAAAATGTGCTTTTTTAAAACACATATAAGGATAGGTCCGATCGTCATGAAAAGTAGTGGGTAGGTAGATACTGTCACTAGCATGCAAAATCTGAAATGATGTCATGATGACGTCATCGTCAATTTTTTTTATGATTTTTGGAATTTTTGTAATTTCATTTTAATCACAAAATTTTACACAAAAAAACAAAACAGCCCTGTGTTTGTCCACAAACACTGTACCAGATGTCTAGTTTTTTTTTTTTTGTGTGTGTGCTTCCTTTTCAGACTTTTTCCCGATAGCATTTGTACACGTTTTCTTTCTTACCGGCACTTTGGCTACTTTGGTGCACCCGATTGCCTTTAAACTTGGCAGACACTTAGACCAACTGCTCAGAATGTGTCCCGAACTTTTTGGTCATGATGACGTCATCACGTGATTTTTTATGAATTTTTGAAATTTGAAAATCGTAACATTCTTTTCAATATATCTAGCGAACAAAACAAGATATTTTCAAAATTCTTTTTGCTATAGCTTTGGTATGTCTCAAAGATATGCCCTAAAAAGTAAAAATTGTGTGACGTCATGATGACATCATCAAAAATGTGCTTTTTTAAAACCCATATAAGGATAGGTCCGATCGTCATGAAAATTGGTGGGTAGGTAGATACTGCCACCAGCATGCAGAAGCCGAAGTGACGTCATGATGACGTCATCACGTGATTTTTTATGAATTTTTCAAAATTTGAAAATCGTAACATTCTTTTCAATATATCTGGCAAACAAAACAAGATATTTTCAAAATTCTTTTTGTTATAGCTTTGGTAGGTCTCAAAGATATGCCCTAAAAAGGAAAAAAATGTGTGACGTCATGATGACATCATCAAAAATGTGCTTTTTTAAAACACATATAAGGATAGGTCCGATCGTCATGAAAATTGGTGGGTAGGTAGATACTGGCACTAGGATGCAAAATCCAAAGTGACGTCATGATGACGTCATCACGTGATTTGTTATGAATTTTTGAAATTTTGAAATCGTAACATTCTTTTAAATATATCTCGCAAACAAAACAAGATAGTTTCAAAATTCTTTTTGATACAGCTTTTGGTATGTCTCAAAGATATGCCCTAAAAGGCGAAAATTGTGTGACGTCATAATGACGTCATCAATTTTTTTCTTTTTACGCATGTAAGGGTCGGTCCGATTAAAACAATTTATACATTGAATTTTTCTCCACCTAATTCAACAATTTCGTGATCGTGGCTCACTCAAGTATTAAGAAATAACAGGCATCTGAAAATTGTGACCAAATTCAATATAACACAAAGGAATTCTGGGAAGGACAGAAACCATGGCTTTCATGTGGCATGCTGTCTATAAAGAGTTGATCTCTAGTCTTTTTTTCAAGTCGTTAGACAAGTCGTAGGCAGACACTTACACCAACTGCTCAGAATGTGCGCCGAACTTTTACGTCATGATGACGTCATCACATGTCATGTGACGTCATCTTAAAGGTGCATTTTTTGAAGCCATATATCTACAAAAGTACAAGTCAGATTAAGTTAAAACGTGGTATTTAGTTATGCCAGCATGTGTTAGATGAAAATTTATGTGACGTCATGGTGACGTCATTAGCTAATTTTCAATAATTTTTTTCATTTTTGAAATTTCATTTAAATCACATAATTTTACACAAAAAAACAAAACAGCCCTGTGTTTGTCCACAAACACTGCACCATACATCTAGTTTTTTTTTTTTTTTTGTGCTTCCTTTTCAGACTTTTTTCCCATAGCATTTGTACACGTTTTCTTTCTTACCGGCACTTTGGCTACTTTGGTGCACCCGATTGACTTTAAACTTGGCAGACACTTAGACAAACTGCTCAGAATGTGTCCCGAACTTTTTGGTCATGATGACGTCATCACGTGATTTTTTATGAATTTTTGAAATTTGAAAATCGTTAAATTCTTTTCAATATATCTAGCGAACAAAACAAGATATTTTCAAAATTCTTTTTGTTATAGCTTTGGTATGTCTCAAAGATATGCCCTAAAAAAGAAAAAAATGTGTGACGTCATGATGACATCATCAAAAATGTGCTTTTTTAAAACACATATAAGGATATGTCCGATCGTCATGAAAATTGGTGGGTAGGTAGATACTGGTACTAGGATGCAAAATCCAAAGTGACGTCATGATGACGTCATCACGTGATTTGTTATGAATTTTTGAAATTTTGAAATCGTAACATTCTTTTAAATATATCTCGCAAACAAAACAAGAGATTTTCAAAATTCTTTTTGATACAGCTTTTGGTATGTCTCAAAGATATGCCCTAAAAGGCGAAAATTGTGTGACGTCATAATGACGTCATCAATTTTTTTTGTTAACGCATGCAAGGGTCGGTCCAATTAAAAATTTATACATTGAATTTTTCTCTACCTAATTCAACAATTTCGTGATCGTGGCTCACTCAAGTATTAAGAAATAACAGGCATCTAAAAATTGTGACCAAATTCAATATAACACAAAGGAATTCTGGGAAGGACAGAAACCATGGCTTTCATGTGGCATGCTGTCTATAAAGAGTTGATCTCTAGTCTTTTTTTCAAGTCGTTAGACAAGTCGTAGGCAGACACTTACACCAACTGCTCAGAATGTGCGCCGAACTTTTAGGTCATGATGACGTCATCACATGTCACGTGACGTCATCTTAAAGGGGCATTTTTGGAAACCATATATCTACAAAAGTACAAGTCACATTAAGTTAAAACGTGGTATTTAGTTATGCCAACATGTGTTAGATGAAAATGTATGTGACGTCATGACATCGGCTAATTTTCTATGATTTTTCATTTTTGAAATTTCATTTAAATCACATAATTTTACACAAAAAAACAAAACAGCCCTGTGTTTGTCCACAAACACTGCACCAGATGTCTAGTTTTACTTTAATACTGTTTTTGAGTGCGCTATATTTTTTGTAATTGTTTGTAATCGTGTAAATACATTGTCTTTTTAAATCCTGCAAAATAATAAATGAAATGAAAATGAAATATCAGTTTGACCCTTTCCTAATACCAATGTCGACTTGACTCAAGCCACAGCACAGTTTACCACAAACCAGAGCATCCAAACAACAGATATATTCACCATGTTTCAACAACCTGTAACACTTTTTTTGCTGTCCATACATGATCTTTATACCAACAGAAAGAGCTTGTTCAGATCTTTCTAATTGTGCTATCAAATTCATGTGTACAGAAGTTCCCAGTATAGTTATATGTATGGAGTGCCATTTGTTCATGTGATAAACAAGTTTCCTGTTCAATAAAATAAAGTATGCCAGAAGAGAAAATAGCAATTAACTTTGCAGTTACGACCTTCATTTTTACACCATATCTTTGGTTGAAAATACAATCAGCAAGCAGTCTGCTGCATTTTCTGCTAAGTGGTTTACGTTTAAGGGAGGTATTAGTTAGTCATACCAATGGTGGAAGTTACCCCGCCTGGGTCTATAGGACGGAAAATTGAGATAGTTTCTTTGGAATCTATTGAAGATTTATCCTCTATTTAGATCTAGACCTAGGAAACTGTAAGGGTGGTAGGGTTGGCAACCCACCACCTCTGTTGTAGCCCTTTACCTAAAGTGGCTTTGAGCCTTGTAATATATGTGAGTGCATGAATCATTTACCTTAGACAGATAGACAGTGGTGATAGGCGATCCTGGTCTGGGCTTGAAACCATCTCCCAGACATTTAACAACCGTGGCAAAGACGCTGAAAGTAAATATCAGAAAAATATTCATCTTAGAATGGGTTACTATCATTATTGTATTTCCGAACACTCTTTTTATCATATTAACCCCTTGCGTATGGTTGACACAAATATGTGCAGATTAAAAATTGCCACCTAGTTGGTTGACATCTATATGTGCCAATTTCTGCATATTAAATACATTATTGGGGTATTGTGTACGTTATGCTTGGCTGCACAAGCCTCTTGTTTGCGCCCCAATGAAATATCCGGTATTACCGGGTTCAAGGGGTTAAATTACTAGAGTGCTAATTTGCCACGTGGAGCAAAGCCTGCAGACTACTGCTGCAGGTACTACATGTAAGTGACTCACTTGATGAGTGCCAAGATTTTACTCCTGCTGCAGGTACTACATGTAAGTGACTTACTTGATGAGTGCCAAGATCTTACTCCTGCAGACTTCTGCTGCAGGTACTACATGTAAGTGACTTACTTGATGAGTGCCAAGATCTTACTCCTGCAGACTTCTGCTGCAGGTACGACATGTAAGTGACTTACTTGATGAGTGCCAAGATCTTACTCCTGCAGACTTCTGCTGCAGGTACTACATTTAAGTGACTTACTTGATGAGTGCCAAGATCTTACTCCTGCAGACTTCTGCTGCAGGTACTACATGTAAATGACTTACTTGATGAGTGCCAAGATCTTACTCCTGCAGACTTCTGGTGTTTGCAGCTCCTCATCATCGGTTCTACGGCTGTCACTGGAAGCCGCGGAAACCCCACTACAACAGTTGCTCAGATCCTGGTCAACAAGACAACAAGAAACCTTAACTTATCACCGTTAGCCACCCCCACCCCCACCCCTCCTTAAACAACCCCATGGAATCTGCTGTGTTCATTTTTTGGGTCTCAGATTTCACATGTTGCACACAGAAGTAAGACCACTTCACCTTTCTCGAAATCACCAAATGAAGGGTAAAAGCCACTCTAGGTAAAGGGTTACGATCAGAGGTGGTAGGGTTGGCGACATTTTGAATTGCCAACCCTACCACCCTTATGGTTTTCCTGGGCCCAGAGCTAAATAGAGGATAATTCTTCAACAGATTCCAGAGAAATGATCCCAATTTTCAGACCTATAGACCCATGCCGGGTAACTTCCACCATCGGTGAGACCGACTCACCTCCCCCTTTGGAAGTCTTGGGGGCGAACTCATTCTTGCTATATTCTACCATGATGGGTACCAATTTACACTTTTGTGACAACTTCACCAAATCTCACTCTGGATTGTAGCCAACCCGGGATTGAACCCCAGGGCTGCCCCAGGTAGAGTCAATTTATTTCAACACTGCATTTCACATTTGTTTCTGCCGCAGTGAACTCACTGTTTTCAACCCAGGGCAAGAGTTTCGACCCGAGGAAAGAACCCCTCAAACCCAGTCTGTAGCAGGGTTGATTTCAATCAGGGGTGAAACTAATCTCGGGGGTTCATGCAAAGATGACGAGGGGCTTAACATTTTTAAGTGTGAAAGGTCACTTGTTTTCAACCCAGCATCAACCCCGAGATTTGTTTAGTGTGAAAAAAGGCCTTAATTTATTATTTTTTAAATTTATTTATGTATTATTTTTTTTTAAGGAAGTCTCCCAATAGAAGGCTTAAAAACCACTCTAGGTAAAGGGCTACAATAGAGGTGGTGGGGTTTGCCACATTTTAGGTTGCTAGCCCGACCACCCTTACGATTGACCTGCATCCAGATCTAAAGAAACTAAGGATCAATCTTCAATAGATACCAAAGAAACTATCCTAATTTTCAGACCTATAGACCCAAGCGGGGTAACTTCCACCACTGGTCAGACCAACTCGCCTCCCGCAAAAGAAAAGAAGTCCAGTCGTCACAATTGGACATCATATATAAGTTTGGTTTTTACCTCAGAGTACGCTTCCATGTCTTCCAGAAATTGTCCAAGAAGGGTGACCGAGAAATGGATGTCTGCCAACCAGTAGACATGGAAACTAATCAAGGAATCTGTCAACAAACAAAGAGCCCAAACCGTAGCCAAAATTTGAATAATGTGTCAGCTATTGAATGACCATTCCATAAACATAGATTATTGTCTTAAGCCAAATACTGCGGTGCCTTGGATGATCTAGAAAAGTGGGGGTTCATGCGTAATGTGCAAGTGCATATTTGCATTACATATATTTATTGTGATATTTCCAGCTCTGAAGCTGGATTACTTTAATACAGGGGTCGAATTTCAGGTAAAAATCTACTAGATAGCTGGGCTAGTAGCACAAATATTTTACAAGGTATTTTACAATGCCAATGGTAAAAATAAGAACACACACTGTTTTCAATGAGTGTGCTGTTTCAATTTGTTTCCCTTTTGCCGACCTTGTTTGGGGAGGGGTTAGATCATCTGTTCTGATTGAAACTCCCTGCCTCAGAATTAAAAATGGCCATTCCAGAAATTATGGGACCTTTTTGGTTCACTAGATTTAGAAAAAAATGGACTTTAGTGATAGCATTTCACGCAGTTTATGAAAAAAATCACTAGACCATCGGACTAGTTCAGTCAAGAGTTCACTAGACTAACGCTCAAATCACTGGACTCGGTCCAGCAGTCAAGTGGATATTTGGATCCCTGTAATACGTAATAACAGCACGACAACCCTTTCCTTTCCTTGTATACACTCTGATCAAAAGTACTTTACACTGGGGGAAAATGGGGGCAAGTAATGGCATCACAGTTGTGACATGACCAATTGAAATGAGAATGAGTGGAAAGTCGCACTACAGTATTCCGAGCTTCAAGAAAAACATTTTTTTTTAGTGACTAGTCAATTTTGTGATTTTAATATTTTGGACATCTGAAAAGCATTTCTATCACATCACAAAGTTTAATATTGGAATTCACTTTCCACTTTTCACATTTCGGTGGTATTTTTCACACTTCGAGTATGGTCTGCACAGTTTACTGACTTTGAGCTCCATTGTCTCAAAACAAATGACTCAACAGTTTTGAAAGGTTAAAACGTGGGCTAGGAATAAGCTACAGCGACACACAATACATCAAATTAAAGCTAGTTACCTGTACATTCAGGAAATACCATAATCTAAATTTTCAAATTTTCCATTCATTTTGTGTTTAAAGCTGTAAAGTTCTGTGGTGACACAAAATTGGTTTCGGAGTTCACTGGATGCACGCACTTTATGTTTTCATTTTCTATGTGTACTGGTGAGTTATGCAGCTAATTTGTGTCCTAATTCGAGTCCCAATTTGAGTCCCAATTTGAGATGCCTTGTCTAATAAGTGTCCATAGAGTACCGAAGTCTGACGTCAGTTGCCGCGGCAATGGTTCCAAACACATGCAGTTTAGAATGTATTCTGGTTCCAAACATTGCATTGATTGACGTCATCACTTCGGTACTCTATTACTGCCCTATTTAGGAGGACTTCTTCAAAAGTTTATCAATGAGCTTACCAGAGCAGTATTTGATCAGGGCTGGCTTCTGTGATGTATCAATGTGCCAGCCGACCAGAATATCCACAGTGTCCTGCAGTTGAAATCAACCATACAAGCAAACAGTGTTTCCACATTTTGCAAATAATAACAATAAGCCAGTTCGGTATCTCAAAGGTCAAAGGTTATTCGGGATAAAATTGCTGACGTAATTGTCACGGCATGTTACGCGAATGCCCATTCTGATTGAATTTAACACGTGCGCGTTGTGTGACCACCTTTTGCATTCACACGCGCGCGTCAAGGTCACACAGGTCATTCGGGATAAAATGTCATTGTGCACATGCGCAGTTGAAATACCGAACTGGCTTATTGTGGGAACAGTGAAAAGGGCTGTCCCTTGCTGGAGGCAAGCCAAGTCGTGGAGGTCGTCCCATGTAATATAATCTGCTTTACGGAGGAATGTTTTGTAAGCACTTTGTAGGCAATGTTTTCTGCTGAAAGCCGCATACAAATTAGACCAAGGTGGGTACAGACAAAGGGTTGTACCATCAAAACATGCACAGTTTCACCATTTGGTCATTTCATTCCCAATACAAATCCAGGATATTACGGGTTTTTTGTTTTTGTTTTTTACGGAATTCTCTGAATACAACGCTAAAAGCCACTCTAGGTAATGGGCTATGAACTGAGGTGGTGGGGTTGGCCACATTTCAGGTTGCCAGCCCAACCACCCTTACGGTTTTCCTGGGTCTAGATCTAATTCGAGGAGAAATCTTCCAATAGCCCACCAAAGAAATTATCCCAATTTTCAGATCTATAGACCCAGACAGGATAACTTCCACATGCCTCCAAATACCAGTTGTGTGGATACAAAGCGTGTGACATCTGGGGGTCAACTGTGTACAAAGTATACGGTATTTGAAAGAGTTTTTCAATATTTAAAAGACAAAATAAAGGCGAAGGGAACGATTCCAGTCCAGGTATTTCTCAATCAGCTTGGCAAAACCTTTTTTTCGTTAATACCTTAAAGTGATCGTCGAATGCACCTGGGTAGCGTTGGCAAACGTAATGGATGGCATTTACAGATGAAATCAACAGTTCTGCAAATGCAAAAAAAATAAAAGCGAAAACCAATTTAAAATGGAGATATTTTTTTTCTTCAAAGTGAACAAAGAAAACTGGCCGGAGCGGGATTCGAACCTGCAACCTCCGGAACACCGTGATGGAGAAATGATTGCAAAATGAAGACTGTAACAGTAGATTTCCCCTGAACAAAGATGTTGACAAATTGGAGGAATGCCAACATAGACTGGGTACCTTAATTGGTAGAGTGTTAGTGCAGTGTTTCTGAGGTCGCAGGTTCAAATTCCACAGCTGTCAATTGTCTTTGTTCAAAGTAAAAATAAAAAAAAATTGGAATGCTTAACCCTAACCATGCTAAATCCAACAACATCAAAGAGTGGGCAATTTTTGTTGGATTCTGTTGGATTCTGTTGGATTCTGTAGGCTTCAGGCTTTTCTGTCGTTGCATTCAGGGGCCCATTTCATAGAGCTGCTTAAGCAAACAAAATTGCTTAAGCGCAAAAAACATCCTTAACCCTAACTCCCTACATCATTTTCCCCCCATGTAACCTGAATCCTCCAACATCCTCTGATTTCAAAGTGTTAAAACTCCATATAACCTGAATCCTCCAAAATCCTCTTATGGGGACCATAGCATGAATCCTCCAAAATCCTCCAGGGGTTTTTTGCATACCCCTAGTAACCTCAATCCTCCAAAATCCTCATGTATCACATTGAGCCTGATAACCTGGATCCTCCATATTCCTGCAGGGGCAAAAACCCCTAGTAACCTCAATCCTGCAAAATCCTCCGATGCATCAACTTCCAAGTGCCCTCAATCCTCCAAATTCCTCTATTTTGCAAAGAGGATTTTGGAGGATTTGGGATGGTTAGGGTTAATAAAAATCAGATTAGCAGCCAAAACCCCATGTGATATTTATGATAAGCAAACAAAAGCTAAATACCAGTCACAAGCAATATACATCACGTGAAATTTTGGCTGGTAACCTGATTTTATTAAGCAAGGTTTTTTTGTGCTTAAGCAAATTTTGTTGCTTAAGCAGCTCTATGAAATTGGCCCAGCTGTTGGGTTCAGCAGGGTGCCTAGAGAAAAACACAAAGGGGGGGGGGGGGGGGGGGGGGGTTATGGGTTAATTTACCTGGGGTATCTGCATTCTCTAGAGTTGTCTGAATGTTGGTCATGATGTATGGAATTAGGTTCTTGTACTGTTGCTTTTCACTATCACTCTTCAAAGTCTGTAATAAAAATTTAAAATTAGATAAGATTTTTAAAAACATGTTTAGTATCCCTGTCAGCTTCATTTTTCGAGGCTGCATTTTTTTTTCCTTTTCCTTGAATTTGTTCTTTAAACTATGTCATAGAAAATACAAAAAGGAAGAGAGGAAAACCTTCCAGTCCATAAATTTCATGTTCTGAATCGATCTGGTATACTCTCCTGTCAGCGGAAACCAGTCTTGTTGACTTGACTCGCTGACTTGATTTGAATCGGACTCAAGTCGCAATTTTTTTGACTTGAGATTTTACTTGACTTGGAAAAAAAAGACTTGGGACTTGACTTGACTTGAAAGAACATGACTTGTGACTCGACTTGACTTGAATAAATTTGACTTGCTGACATTAACAGTTTTGTTAAAATAAACACAAATATTCAGGTATCACTTAAAAAACAAGCCTATAGCGCATATATAGCAAGCTGGGTGTCCAGTACGTATGCAGAGCGCAGCGGGGGCCGAGCTGCATGGAGAATTGTAGAAATGGCACACCAGGTTGATTTTGTACAGTGCATGTGTGCTAGCCTATGCATTGTCATTTTGTCATTGGAATTTTCATTTACTAACAATTGACTCGAGACTTGGTACTTGACTTGAACAAAATTGACTTGGGACTTGACTTGACTTGGGAAAATTTAACTTGCGACTTGACTGGACTTGAGAAAAAATGACTTGGTTACAACACTGGCGGAAACTTGGAAAATAATAGCAGTCAGGATCTAATAATAAACAAGGGCCTCCTTCTCATTCCAAAAAAAAAAAAAAAAAAAAAAGCCATGATGCTAAACATGCTTTATATTATGCCTAACAATATGCACCTGTGATTCAAATACACGACTGCCTCATTTGTATCCCCTCTGTGCAATGATTGTTGAGGGCGCTGCTGGTACAGCAGGGGCGCAATGGTGCAATGGTGACCGTGTCCAACTCACATGTGACTGTATGTGGGTTCGAACCCCGCCAGGGGATTATGGTGCTTGTGTGCTTGGGTAAGACACTCTACTACAATTGCCTCTCTCCACCGAGGGGTATAAATGAGTACCTGAGAGGGTAGAGAACGGATCGCGCTGATCTCGAACAGCTGCACTGAATCGATCTCATGGCCTGATGACCAGGGGTAATAATTGTAAAGCGCTTTGGGACATTGTATAAAGCATCATATAAGCACCACGTTATTATTATTATTATTATTACTATTATAATATTATTACAGCAACAAGAGCCAAGTGTGGGCAATGACGACACAGGTGAATTCACACATCAAAACCTTATGAGGGTATGCCTGAGCAATATCACATGAATGTACACACAAAAAATGGCAGTGGAGAGTCACACGTCCCACTGTTGCCAATAACAGAAAAATGAGGTCGAGTAACTCCCCCCCCCCCCCCTCTCCCCAGTACACAATAATGTTCACCCTCATTATACAGAAATTTATGATTGACATGCAATTGCAATATCTTTGGTGAGGTGAGTTGCTCTCACCGACAGTGGACGTTACCCCGTCTGGGTCTATGGATGGTCTCAAAATTGGGATCATTTTTCTTGAATCTGTTGAACAATTATCCTCTAATTTAGATCTGGGCCCGGGAAAACCGTAAGAGTGGTAGGATTGGCAATTCAAAATGTCACCAACCCTACCACCTCTGATCGTAACCCTTTACTTAGAGTCGCTTTTTGCCCTGTGTAGGGCGATTTCAGTTTAAAAAAGAACAGTGCCAGAAATTCAGCGCAACAAAGAATACACCAAGAAATGATGTTCTTGTCATGTCAGCTGGGAATCGTTCCAAAGGATCTAAGCTGTGCACCAGCAAAATCCCTTGTAAACTCACAACACACATTTACGTCACTGCAGAATTCCAGCTCTAGTTAGTCGATACTTTGCTTACACAACAGCCATAAAGTTGGGCCAAGGTCAAATATGGAAATTTTGATTTTTACCTGTACAACAACTAACAGGAGAAGCGACTTGATTTCATCTGTTGAGGTGGTTTGCACCTTACCAAAGACCCACTGGAAAAATCTGATACAAAAAGAAAGGAGGAGAGAATATTGAATTTAACTAGAGAATATTGAATTATTTCTATTACTTTTTGTATCCAGGGTATGTCCAAACAGTAAAAAGTGGTTTCCATCGGGGGCCCAAGCATACATTACAAATTATGACATGCACGCTCAAGAAAAGCACAATAAAATACAAATGAAAATGAAACTAGACATTATGGCTTTTCCATTTTCCTGTTTGTTGAGAATAAAATTTGGCTGTAAGGTCTATGTTCATTTGCTAAGTTTAATTGTACATGCATTGGACTTTGAAAATTTCACCTTTAACCCTAACTCCCTAGGTGGTGTGAAAAATCATATTGAAATTGGAGGATTCAGGACTGTTTCCTCCAAAATCCTCATGGTGGTTTTGGAGGATTTTGGAGGATTGAGGATGAATGGTGATTGAAGCACCGGAGGATTTTGGAGGATTGAGGATGAATGGTGATTGAAGCACAGGAGGATTTTGGAGGATTGAGGATGAATGGTGATTGAAGCACCGGAGGATTTTGGAGGATTGAGGATGAATGGTGATTGAAGCACTGGAGGATTTTGGAGGATTGAGGATGAATGGTGATTGAAGCACCGGAGGATTTTGGAGGATTGAGGATGAATGGTGATTAAAGCACAGGAGGATTTTTGAGGATTGAGGATGAATGGTGATTGAAGCACCGGAGGATTTTGGAGGATTGAGGATGAATGGTGATTGAAGCACAGGAGGATTTTGGAGGATTGAGGATGAATGGTGATTAAAGCACAGGAGGATTTTTGAGGATTGAGGATGAATGGTGATTGAAGCACCGGAGGATTTTGGAGGATTGAGGATGAATGGTGATTGAAGCACCGGAGGATTTTGGAGGATTGAGGATGAATGGTGATTAAAGCACAGGAGGATTTTTGAGGATTGAGGATGAATGGTGATTGAAGCACTGGAGGATTTTGGAGGATTGAGGATGAATGGTGAATGGTGAATGGTGATTGAAGCACAGGAGGATTTTGGAGGATTGAGGATGAATGGTGATTTAAGCAAAGCATTTTGGAGGATTGAGGATGAATGGTGATTGAAGCAGGATTTTTGAGGAGTGAGGATGGTTCCCAGCAATAAGGGCCTAGGGAGTTAGGGTTAAGGGGAAAAAATAATAAATAAATAAATAAAAATCAGAACACAAACAATGCCTTTTCTGCAACTTTGCAGAAAAGCCAATAATACATAACAATCAAGTGACATAAATAAAGATAGTAATGAACTACGATTTCCAGTTCTGGAAATTACAAATGGAAGCAGACGGCACACTGGAAAGAAGAAAGAACTAAACCACCTTCTGTGGTCGAGTCCCATCTGAGTTGCCACTGAAGCTATGCAGAATACACCCTCCAACCGGACATCGCTGCTGGTCCTAAGAACATGAAAAAGTAATCAAATTCTTCAATGCTCTGTTCAGAGATAGATGTTTTTATTAAACATATCATTTCTGAAAATATTGTCAAAGCAGTCTAAAAATCCTAACTCCAGATGTAAGGAATTTCATTTTGTTGTGACATGCAAGGATGTACTTGTACAATAAAAAGAAAAACTTTATTCACATGGAACTACTTTAAAATATCCAATAACTTCAGTGATTTCCTTGCATTAAAGACATTTTGATATTTGTTTTTTTAAGTTTACAGAAATTTGGATTGAGAAAAAAACAGTCACTCAAAAGTGTTATGATATAGGTTTCATAATATCAAGAAATATTTTTTTGTTATGGAATTTAACTCTTTAAAAAAAATCCTAACTCTCTAGGGTGTGTGGAAAATCATATTAAACATCCCTCTCATAATAGAGCCAAATCTATAAAAACCAATCCAGTGATAGGTTGTATGACACAAGCTATGGGAGAGGAAGGGGTTTGGTTTTTTGATAGGTTGTGATAGTTATAACAGCAGTTTTAGGAGGGTTAAAATTTGATTATTCAGGACTGTTAGGGTTAAAGCAAGTTCTCCCCGAACAAGGCTAAAAACCACTTGAGGTACGGAGCTACAAAAAGAAGAAGAATCAAAGATGCAAGAGGTAGGAATTAATATTCCTCTAATAGCAGGAAAGATCATATGATGAAGGGAAACATGCACCAGGCAAAGAATTCCATAGAAATACAGAACGAGGAAAAAAGATATTGGTATAGCCCAGATCAAACGAGAGGATAAATCTTCAACATAACCTGGAGAAACTAATCCAATTTTCACACCAGGATTCCCTATGCACTTGACGCACCTTTCAATGATGGCATCATAAAGGACCGATAAAAGGTTATCTGCTTGTCTCTGCACCTCCTGTAAATTGAACAGCAATCATTAAAAATTAAACTAAAAATGCATTGAACATATATTAAATACATGCATTCCAATACCAGAGTACTTTACATTTGTGAGCTACTATAAGAAAAGGTGATATAAGTTCCTCTAAGTCTCGCCTAGCAATTGTACAATAAAATATTTGTTATGGAGAATTACAAAATCACTTTTTCTAATTTTTTTTTCATCTCAGACAAAACAGCTTACCAGCTAAAAAAGCATATAATATCTCCATGTGGGACATGTCAAATTGAACCAGCTTTAGACATCTGCTGTATGAAAATTCTCAGTTAAAAATGTTTGTTTGTGTTGTATGTGGCTATTAACTAACCTTAGCGTGATCGTTTCTCAGTATGTACTCCTTGAGGTATCTCATGGCCATGATCCGTCGGTCTCTGTCATCCTCATGCAGGGCTTTGCCGACCAGTGACGACAGCTGTGAGTTGTCAGCAAACAGCTTCCTGCCTGCAGGTGAACAGGTGTGTCAATTTGAAGAAAGAAAATGAAAACAAACCGAAACAAATGTTTACATCATGTCTTTGTCAATAAAATCTAGATGTGCAAAATGAGTCTAGGTTTGAGATTAGTCAAGGCCTCAGGGGAAAATATGTGAAGTGATTAACTTCTTGAATATATACACAAAGACGACAGCCATAGCCACGGTTTAAAAAAGACCACCTGGCTGGTTGTCATCTATATGGGAATTCCTGCACATACTCAATCCATTCATGTTTCAACTATATTATTCTTGAATGGGAATAGATGGATCTTTTTCAAACAAAGCTTTCATTCACATGAAAGGGGGGGGGGGGGGGGGGAGCTCCAAGCGTGATGAACAGGAACATTCTATTCTGTGTGATGTGGTGCCTATTGTTTGCATTAATGCTTCACTGCATAGCCTGTTCTTGGCATACCAGCCCCCTCATCAATAACAGCCGGACACAAGGGGTTAAGGAGGAGGAAAGTTTGCAAGGAGGCAAGTTGGGGAGGGGTGAGTTTGCCAGTACAATGTACATGAACTAGTTTGGAGTGGTTTGTAAGTTGGCAAGACGTACATGCATACAATATTTACAGTTCAAACTTCAAATCAAAGTAACACAGTGGAACGCCGCTATACTGAACACCGCTATACCGAACACTCGGCTATACCGAACAGTGCGAACACCATCCTTGGCTCCCAAATTTTGTGTACAAAACTTATCGAATATTGTTTTTAAAAATGTACCGGGTATTGGGGCTGTTTGTAATTCTCAAACAGCCGCAACAAGGTGATGTTGAAGAGTGACAGGTGGCTATTATTTCCCAAAGGAATAGAAGGGAAAAGACAACTGTTGCTTTAGAATTCGGTAAGCTTAGAAAGTATGAACATGTAATTACATGATTCAATGGCCGGCACATGTTCAAATTCATCCTTAATTAACCCTCCTATGCACCGAGCCAAAATCGACCCAGCTGCTGTACAGATCAAAACCTATCAAATGTCAGATTGAAACACACACAAACTGTGAGAGTTGGTGTTTAGAGTTTTTGATAGGCTGTGATAGTTATAAGTATAGGAGGGTTAACCCTAACCCTGCCAGACGCAGCACAGTGCATCTGTGGTGACAGCTTGACCTTGCTGCACTCTGCACACAAGTCAATGTGACTTGTGCCGGTTTCACACTATGCTCTTACCCGGGTAATTGGCGGGTTAACGAAAAATTTAACCCGGCAATTACCCGGGTAATGTGGAGCGTTCCCACTACAATTCTCCGGGTTAGAAATTCTCCGGGTTAACTGCCCCAAAACCCCACTTACCCGGGTAATTTCTAACCCTGCTCGCGAGGTGGGTTAACCCACCAATCTCGGGGTTAACAACGACCTTGAGACGATTCTCCGGGTTACCATCAGTAGTGTGAATGCTCGCCGGGTTTTCTTCTACCCGGGTAGCTGGTGCGTGTGCTTTGTCGTGTTTTATCGGCCAACTTTGCGAAGGTGACGTAATTTATTAGTACGGCCGCCGTGGCTGGTACTTCGCCTTAACCCTAACCCTCCAGGGTATTTTGGCTAGAAACCCTGCCAGACGCATCAGATTGCATACTTTGTCACATTGACTTGTGTGCAGAGTGCAGCAAGGTCAAGCTGTCACCACAGATGCACTGTGCTGCGTCTGGCAGGGTTAGGGTTAATAAATTTATTTTTACGTATACTTAATGAAAGACACCAGTCTTCCGTAGGTGATGCCTCGTCTTAATAAGTACATTTTACATACACATAATGCAAGGCACCAGTCTAGACTGCACAGTTGAAGGATGACTAGACTTGAAATCAAGTCGGTAATTGGTCGGCATTAGTCCGACTGCACCACCGCGTATTATAAGGGCCATGTCACACGAGGCAATTTACAGGCAATCCGTTACAGGCAATCTGAAAGTGGGAAAACATTCACATTACAATTTTTACATAATTTTCTTAGGAATGGCGATACACTTTCAGAAAATATTCTCTCTTGTGCTACCGAATCATTCCTTTAGCCTACAGTGCCGTTAGTTACCTCCAAGTTGCCTGTAAAAATTGCCTTGTGTGACAAGGCCCTAATACTTATTACTCCGCACTTTGCAGGGGTTACGTGTAGCGAGCGGTATAATAACATGTGGGAACGTTCGTGCAACCTTGGCCCCAAGATGCGTGTGTGTGTCGACTGTCCAATTACTGACCATGAAGGAAAGAAGACATGTCGTAACTTCACGAAAAGCGGGCATATTATTGCGTACCGCGCTGGTAAATGCGGCGCCTGCAGACAAAACATGACTGTCTATAAAACGACTTGTCTTCAAGTCTAAAGGATGATGCGTGCACGCTACATGTACCAATGGCATAATGCTGATCTGATTTTTTTTCAATTTGCATTGCATGCTCTCGCGCCGCTCTCACTTCGCTCTTTTATGCCGACGAAACAATGGCTAGGGCAGAGGTCAAGCAATGCACATTCTCCGGGTTACCATTCGCATAGTGTGAATGCGGCTACAAGTTACCCGGGTGCGCGCTGAAGCGGGTAAGCAGAATTGCAGGGTTAATTTTGTAGTGTGAAACCGATTCTCCGGGTTAGTTTCTACCCGGGTAATGACAACTACCCGGGTAATAAATTACCCGGTAAGTTCAGAGTAGTGTGAAACCGGTAAAAGTATGCAATCTGATGCGTCTGGCTAAGCCTGTTCGATATGACGATATTTCCCGATATTTCGATATTTTTTTCATATCGAAAATCGTATCGGCCCCTTAAACAAAAACCGGAATATCGGGGAATTCGATATACCGAAGAATATCGCGATATATATGTTCTTTTTGGCCGCATTACGTGTGGATTTGTCCAGTTTACTTTGCTCAAAATTCCAGTTATTTCCAATTATTAGACGGTAGGAATAGTATATGTATCATGATGTACCATGGAGAAATAAAAAAATACATACATGCACTAAATGTGTCTTTCTTTGACCGTTTTCTAAACCCCGACATGACATCTCCGCTCCGCGCGATTTACCTTCCGCGCGATTTACCCTCCGCGCCGTACGTTGTCAAGTGCAAACAACGTCAATATTCCCAGTGTACAATGTCGTACTACACGCTTGCGAATTCATCTTGAGATCGAGGGGTATGGCAATTGTTTGCAATAAGGTCAACCCCTGTAGCGCATCTGCGCGTGCGCGTTGCTTTGTTGCTAGCCTTGGTCAAGTGCAAGCAACCGCACTGAATGCCACCGTCTTTCCCCAGTGTACAAGGCACACGTAGTTAGGTGTAGTTACGTGTAGCGAACTGCGTCGCGTCTTGAGAAAAGATTAAAACACGTGCCGCGCATCCATCGTGCAATGTCATGTCGTCTTCACAAAATATACGACACGATCGTTTGTTGACAGCTCGCACGCATGTGATCGTCCATGGTATTAATAATATTATCATCTGTGTTAGTAATCAACAATGCTGAAATAGAAACAAACGCTAGTCTTTCTGGAGTGCCATAAAGTAGCCAACTGAAGGTAAATGTCGTAAAACTCCAAATACTCAACGAGCGAAGGGAAGCTTTGTCAAACCGGCCCCCCGTTCCTGCCGCTCAATCCCGGTGGGCCCGATCCCGCGCCGGTGGCCCCGATCTCATGATGCCGTGGTGACTTCCGTCATGTATTTTTTTTTATTCCTCCGCTCTTTCGGTAATGAAAAAGTGACGTCATCACGATAATATCGAATATCGCGATATTTTTCTGCCGATATTTCGGTATCAAAATAAATGGATATCGAACAGCCTTACGTCTGGCAGGGTTTCTAGCCAAAATACCCTGGAGGGTTAGGGTTGAGTAACTGCCAAGGCGTGCAGGGTGACGTGCTGCCAAGATGAATGGACAGTGGTTCGTGTCTCGGCGCGCGGGTGCGAGAAATGCTACTACAATGACAATGGTCAAAAGAGGGCACCGCTAATGCGTGAAAACCGCGAGCCGTACGTATGGTCCTTGCACTAGCCCAGCCCCTTTTAAAAAAATGGAAATCGATGTCAGCGGTAGTAATGATTCTAAAGATTAAAGTGGCCAAATAAACTTCCAATCTTCACACTCTGCTAGTTACAGTTACAGTGGGGCAGAATATTACATTTCCAATCAAAAGAGGGCGCACTTTAAATACAACGCAAGAGGGCGTTATTTAAAAGAACAGACGCCATGTTAAAAAATGGGCACGCAGCGGACCGGCGGCTGAAAATCGCTATACCAAACGATTACTATACCGAACAAAATCTGTGGATCCCGCGATGTTCGCTATAGCGGCGTTCCGCTGTAATTATGAACAGCTGAAAAAATTCACAATTGCATGCATAAGAACAGAAACACAAGAAGAATGTAATGTGTCCGGCCACATTTCTCTTATTTATTAACAATCAAGAACTACATTGTAATGTGATGAGAAAAAATCCAAGAGTTTGGGATCAAGGGCATTTGTGAATATTGTGTTAAAACACCTCCATTTTGGGTTTATTTAATGGTTTATACTCTGTTCTATATTGACATTTGTGATAACGAGCAATCGTTTCTTTATCTTAACAACTCTATTTGGATTGTTGAAATGTTGGCAATATTTCTTCAGTGAAAAAATGCAATTTTCTTATTTGCTTTTGCCAAATTTGAAAAGAGCTAGTCGTGCATTTTTATTCACAGTTCTGACATTTTACAAAATGTTTTACCCCAGGCCATAATTTCCCTCAAAAATCAAAGCCCTGTCCTATTTTCAGAAACATACATAATCTTGCTGATATTCAAGAGGATATCACCACCAGCTTTTTGTTAGGTGAATTATTTTATTATGTTTATAAAAGTTGATTTTTTTTCCACACAGAAACGGTTCCCCTTAACTACACAAATGCCAGATCAAGAAACATTTACCAAGACCAGTTATGACAATAGTCAAACATGCCAAATACAAATGAACAATTGGGGAAGTCCCTGTTTTTGCACAATTCCACGTAATGTTGATCAATTGATAGTGTGACCAGGTGACAAAATTACCAAATGAAGATTAACAAAATGTTGGTTTTAATGGCCACAATACACTTCAACTTACCAGTGGCCGTCCTGGAATTAGACTGCTTGCCATCAGTTTTCTGCGAATGCTTCCCCGGTCGTCCGTCATCATAATCCCGCCTGCGACTGCGAGCGGGCGGACGGCCATTTTGGGAGCCGTCGATCGCGGGCGAACTCCGGTCGGACCTTCCCGCTATTTTGTTGTCTGAGCTGCCGGAACCTTGACCTCTTTTGTCCAGACGTCCCGGGTTACGGCTGGACGACCGTTGGCTCATTTACAGAGATTCTTACATTGGACAGGGATGTAGAAACTTCGCAGGAAACATTCCGATATTTTTGCTTTCATTGCGAACAAGAATGAAGGGATTTCTCACTCTGTAGCACTTACTACTACTAGCAGACGTCCATTAACGATAATAGTTTATGAACATGTAGATGAACCGCTAGTGCAGTGCTACATTTGCCTTTTCGCACATAACAATCTCGTTCCCAAGGCTTACTTTATTTTCAACCTCGTTTTCAATAGTAAGCTGTGGTATCGGTGAGGGCATGCACTGCATGATCTCCTTTATATAGACAATGGGCGCTGCTTGACACCATAGGAACGAGGTTGCACACATCTTTTTCTACTCGTTATTAAATTAAGAAAAGTCGAAGACACAATCCAACAGAGGGCGCACTTGAAAAAATCCTTATCATATCCAGAAGTATCTCAGTTTTTGTGACACTGCTGAAAATTATAGTTTGAATCTTAATCTGTCAAATTCTTTTCAAGTTTTGGCAGGTTAGCCCTTTAGAATTTTTGCTAATTGTCCCCGGAGAGTACCACCCCTGAAAATGTGTTTGTTTCTAAAACCGGCTAGCTGCCATTTTTCATACAGCATCCACCCACTTGCCATGCCAATTAGGGCCATTTTTGAGGCAAAATGTATCAAGTCTTTATAAAAGCACAGAACCCCCAGGTTATGATAGCTTGTCATAATTACACAATCTATCAATTGCATGACCCCCAAAAAGTTTATTATTCAAAAAAGCTGTGGTCCAGGGACGGTTGTGGCGACAATGAGGATTATTCTATCAACTCACTGCGGTCGAAATCCAGAAAATCAAAATTTTAGTATCGTCGATTTTGCTAGAATGTTTCAAATTTAGTCTGTATTTTTGCGGTTTTCGAGGAAGAAAAGCCTGCAGAATCAATAAAGATAATCG
Source organism: Hippasteria phrygiana (assembly GCA_037893225.1). Taxonomy (NCBI): domain Eukaryota; kingdom Metazoa; phylum Echinodermata; class Asteroidea; order Valvatida; family Goniasteridae; genus Hippasteria; species Hippasteria phrygiana. The sequence continues at coordinate 390,709 of JAZGUH010000085.1, read as the reverse complement.
AGCATTTAGATCAACATATGGGTGCTTCACTTAATTTCCTTCAGTTCATAATGTGGGTCCGTCGACTTTACCTGAGGTATATGACTTAGTACGTCTTTTGGACTTTTCATCTCTCCTAAAGTGGTATGTGACTTCAGACCTGGGCCAGTGACCCGTCCCAGGGACGTCATCGAAGATGACGTCATCGAGCCAAGTTGTGGCGAGAATTAAGTGGAGCCACGAACAACCTCGTTTCCATGCATGGTCAACGGCTTGCTCGCAACCTCGTTCCCATGGTGTCGAGCAGCGCCCTCACCGACACCAACGAGGTTAAAAGTAAAGTAAGCCTTGGGAACGAGGTTGGCTGTTTGGGCCACAAAGTGGCGACAGCGCCCTCTAGCGGTGGTTAGCGGGTGACGTATGTCACGTTGGAGTCACGAAGTGACTCCAATTATGAGCCACGTAGTGGCGAATGCCTTTCATGAGGGACTGTGGTTTGGACGAATTAAAAGCCTTTCAAAGGGTTCTATCGCAAGAGGGGTACCAGATCATTGTATTTTCCAAGAGTCTGTTCAACGCTCTGTGGTTTAAAGGCGATAATGCCCCAAAAATTGTTCTTGTATTATTACGGACTACATTTTGTTTGTTGTTTACGCGACTGCGTAAAGCTGTGGTACGTGATGAGGCCAAAGCGGCTAGACTTACTTCCAGCCGATATACATGTACATGTACATTTGTATACCAGTTCCCCACAATTACAAGATTTTTTGGGGGCATCATCGCCTATAAACCACAGAGCGTTGAACAGACTCTTAGAAAATACAATGATCTGGTACCCCTAGCGATAGAACCCTTTGAAAGGCTTTTAATTCATCCAAACCACGTTTGCTCTTTGGTGCAGAGCTCTAGCTAATCTTTCTTGGTCTGGGCCCTTTCCCTGGCGTATGCTGTTATAAACAATGGTCTGATCTAGTTCATTGTTGTTGTGGTCAAGACATGCTTTAGCAGTCGCTATAACACGCGCACAGCACAATCTGTCCTTATTTTTGATAAGGATACAACATTTCTTTTTTATCCAAGTCTCACAATCCATTCCACCCCTTTCTAAGTTGCCGGCCCCCCTGTCCATCTTTACCATAGTCACTTTTATAGTGACGTTACCATCTAGATATACGTTCTGATTACTCTTCTGAAGGACTTTTTGTAGCCTTTTAAAATTATAACAAATCTACTGTGAGTGCGTCACGCCTCATAAATTCTATCCACAGATCATCACGAAGGCCTGGTAAATGAAATGACAGTGAAACCTGATCTTGAGGCTCAAAATCTAAAAACATTCTGTTAAGTAGTGATTCGAATACATCACCCAGTATTCTGAATTCTCGTTAAATTGTACAGTATACACATTCCCGTCTGCACGAAACCTATCAATACGTTTTATTGTAATGCTAACGATACGATAATAATCTTCAGGATTTAAGCCAACCTGTCCATTCTCTTCTTCCTCCTGCCATGGGGATTGATCGTCGTGACCTTCATATATAATTCTCATCATATAGCGTCGTTGTCGGCATCATTCTCATCGCTTTTGTCCCCGTCCGAAGAGGTTCTCGATTTCTTGGACGCTGTTGACGATTGGGAGGGGGGAGGGATCTTTTACCGCTTCCTCCGGTAGTACTTGTATCGTCAGCGCCCCCAGCCTGTCCACCGTTCTGGTGATGCATAATTATAATGTAAAGATATTTTTAAAGAATATTTTTTAAATGACACGGAATGTACATTTCGTGTCCTTTTTAATTGATCAAACAACAAAGATTTAAACACAAATGACTAACTTTGTATTCTTGATAGAGTTGGGCTAGGCATTCGAAAAATTCAGCGCTTGGTGACCCCGCCCTGTTAATGCTTAGGAACGACCTCGTTGAATTACGACCGTCACTACCGCTTAGATCAAGAGCAGATTCTGACACCCATCCTCGGCTAGAGAAGGTAGAATTTGGTGTCAACGTCACATCACCCATGCTGTCCTCATCATCATCGTCATCATCATTAGGGTTAGGTGTTTGTTGACCCTGCAGATGCGGAGGAGTCTCAGGTACAAAGGTCCTCTGTTTGAAAAGAAAAAAATACTTATGATTTGTAAGGTTTTTAAGATGATGCGGTATTCAATAAACATAAATTACTATGTTTTTTTTTAAACGTTACATTGTCGTTATTATGTTTGTACGTAAAAGAACTTACCGTTTCGTCCTCTTCTATTTGAAGAATTTCGTCCAATTGTCCTTCCGAAGGATGGGGACTATTAAAAGGCAAAAACAAGCCGTGGTCTTCTTGCTCAAAGCGGGCATAGTTAGCATCGGCCAGACGTTGAATCCGATCCAGTTGACTGTGGGTTGGATTGGGACTCGCGAATAAATATTCATCTGACGCAAGCTCCTCGTCCCTTTCAAACAGGTTGCTGGGAAAATGAGCCATACTGATTGTTTTTATATAATCATGTATTACAGATAACTCAGTCTGTGTGCTATAACACAACCGCTCCTGTCGATGTCTTGCAAAGTAGTAAAGCGCAACAATTCTAGACGTGTATAGTTATATGTTTGGTAGTTAGGAGAAATAACTAATTGTTTGTTAGGTCGTCGCTAGGTGAATGATAAATACTTATTATTCGTTAAGCACGTGCATATCACACGTGAGACAGATATACTGTCCTGTATTTATTTGTCTGTTGTCATTGGTAACTGTATTGTGTTTGGGCCTTCTACTGAGAGTCTTCATCGATCTGTTTCTCAACCTATAGAGGAATCCCACAACGACGAGTTTAGCGCCGATCTGCGCACTTCCGCGTTTGAAAACGAGGATCTCAATGTCACAGCAAAAAAAATTACTTTATGCTGATCGTGCGCCTGCGGAGCAAACGACCACTTCCAAAAGTCAATATTCCCCGACATATCGAGGACGCCATTTTAGTAGCCACTACGTATGAATCTATGTACATAAACTTTTCACCATAAACTGTTTGTTTGCCGTGAGTAATAATTATAGACTACTATATTGAGAGATCTTTCCTGACTTTCTACCCTTTACAACAAAGTTTAGATTACCGTTTCAACTTCGCAAGACTGATTTGAACCGCCGCCGCTATGTCAGGGAAAAGCAGTGTTCAGTAATCCTATTGCTTTTGGACGTCTTTTAACTCTGACGACTTACATTATTAGTAGTGTGTCCGTGCATTCATGACTACTGGGTTTCTCACAATACACGCTAATTACGAACTAATCTGGAGTCTAAAGCCCATCACGCGTAAACAACGCGGTATGTCCTCTGTGTATAAGGTCGAGGCTTAGTTTGCATCCGTATTGGTATTTGTTGTGTCATTTCTTATTTCGACAACCAACAGAACAGTCGCAAACAACATGTCTTCAAAAGCTCTTCTTCGTCTTTGCTACCAACCTATAGAGACGTTGACACCATAAAACTTCTCCCCGATTCTGCTAGAATTTATACCTAGATGTAGAACAAAAAGCTATATCAATAACTGTTTCCCGTGTTCTGTATCTATTATGGAACTTTTTGCCTGATGGTGCATGTTTCCTTTCACCTTAGATGTGTTCTGCTTTAAATTAAAGTAAATATTAATTGCCCCAGGCCTCCTGTACAGAGCTTCGGTTTTGTTTGGGGTGGTTTGGGGGTTCGGGGGATCGGTGGGGGTTGGGGGGGGGGGGGGGGGGGGGGTGGCCCGGTTGGGGTGGTAATATGGAGGCAGCTGGCTTCAGTATTCAATCAGCCATATAATTTTGCGCATTGCGAGTCCAGGTTATATGAGTTTAACACAATTTGGTTAATAATCATACCTAGATGTTCAAGTGAGGCTATTTTTTTAATGGTCTGCAGATGCGCGCTCTCTTTGCTTGAGTTGACCAAGCGATTCAATGCCGGCGGTCCAAACTGGTCTGTGCCTTCCTGTAAAGGATTATTTTTGACACAGAGGCCCGGAAGTTGGGGATAAAGATGGTGTTTAGCCTCACCCCACGGATTGTAAGGTTCTAATTGCGAGCATATTGGAATGGACACAGTAATATCGATGCAATGACTTAAGGCTCTTTTTTTTCAAAAGAGATGACCTGCTTGTTGCGTAAACACTGCCTTTTATGGGGTAACGTTTCATTGGAGGTCTGGGCGCCAGGGGAACATAATTGGGTACCCACCCAAAAGTTATTCATCAAACACCTATAAATTGGTGGGGAGGGGGAGGGTTACAGATGAAAAGTCAAGCTCCATTTTGGTGCATTTTTAAATCACCTTGGCGCGTTTTGGAAAAACGAATAAGTTGGGGTATCTTCCATGTTGTCTAAGGAACTTTTTTTGCGCCCCCATTATGGGCGAAGCTGGTGATTTTTAGGGGCCCTCTTGTAGTCAACAGATGGCGCTGTTTGTGATTTGGCTTTTTACCACACACTGGTATTCTTGTGCGGCAAGACAATGTAGTACTCCCATAATTATAATTCTAGTTTATTGGATTTTACCCCTGAAAGAGATTGATAAAAATTCAAAATACTTTATATTTCACAAAAAAATTTAAATTTCTCTAACTCGAAATGGGTTTTATTTGTATTGCACGAAACATTTCACATTATATCCATACGCGCGCTTCGACCATCGATTCCAACATGGCGGACAAGATCGGTAGGTTTCTCAAATCTCCTAAGAATACACCGTGAAAAACCCATTGATGCTCCTAAATGTTGTAGAGTTGCTATTAAATGATATTGAAGGCTTGAATTGTAAAAATGTGTTAAAGGTTATAGTAGACGATTGGCATTATTGTGATTAAAAACTCGATGAATTGTGCGGTTTTTCTGAGGACTCTCAAAATTAGTCAGATACCCCTGTATGCGGTTGCGGCATGTTGCGTGTAAACCGTCACTGTAAAGTTCTGTATACGTGTGGGAACCAGGTCAGAATTTAGCCGGTATTTTAATTTAAATTTTTTTTTTTGCAGTGATGAGTGGCTATTTTTACGGTAGCCCAGATTAGACTCCTCCGTTGTGTGTACAACGCGACGGAGTCCAGATTATCAATTTCTGCTGCCATTGCGAAATTTTTTACAAACATTTTTTTCATAGTCTTTCTCCATAAGTCCATGGTTTTACCTGATGAAGGAAGCTGGAATTTCGCTGACATTATTCCTTGTGCCCGGAATTACAAAGATGCTTGGATTAGAAAGAGTAAATATGTCCTTGGGTGACGTGTTTACAGAAAATAACTTGCAAATCCACATTTTTTACGTCAACAAAATCCTGTACAAACTTCTCGTGCAAAGACTTACGTGTACACATGCGCGAAATGCATAGCAACTGTGTCGCTTCCATGCATGTGTGGTAAAGTTGTGGGCTGTATGATGTGTTCATCACGTCACACGGTGAAGTAATGCAAATTCGCTGTTTCGGTTTCTGAATTTCCTCAATTTTGCCGTCTTTCGACTGCCGTGCGATGTCTTCGTCTTAGGTAATTTGTGGTAATTGCCAAACGGCCACCTTCGAACAGGCCGAGAGGGGTTACAAGAGATTTTCGGTAAAGGTTTTGTCTAGCCTCGGCACATTCAGGAAAGTCTTTGGCAAGGTCATATAAAAACCCTTGAATGTAAGGCGCAATTCCTATGTTCACAGTGTAAGGACACTTTGATTTCCCAGACCGTCCCAAAGAAAAAAGGTTCCATAAAAAGAACCTTTCATCAAATACACCCACTTCTGAAACTGCAAAACGACAGAAGACGAATTAAAACAAATTAATTCAGAAAATCTAAAAGCTTTGACGAACATACACCGTTTTACACGCCTACAACTCTACCACGCATGCGTGGAAGCAATACAGTTGCTATGCATTTCGCGCATGCGCGTAAGTTTTTGTTTACGTCGGAAGCGTGGATCTGCGATTTATTTTCTGTAAAAATGTCGCCCAGGGACATATTTACTTTTTCTAAACCAAGCATCTTTGTAATAATTCCGGACACAAGGACTATGTGAGCAAAATTTTAGCTTCCTTCATCAGGTAAAAATAAGGAAAAAAATTGTTGTAAAATGTTTTCTGTGGCAGCAGAAATTTTATACCCTGGACGTCAGTCGTAATGCAATGAAGACGTCGTCCAACCTGGGCTATTTTTACGGCAGCCGTAACGCGACGGCAAGAGTTCCATAAACGGACATCACGGAATTGCTACCAAACATAACCAGTTTCGGAAAGATTTTACTTTAATAGTAAATACCCCCCACCAAAATCAGTCAGAAAGAGCAAATCTTGGAAAATAACTATCCATCTGTGTTCAGAATTGTATAAACACTTGGCACAACCTTTAAGTTTGAGAATTTTGTTGGGATATTTTCGTGAAATATAATGGAAGAAAGTTTGTGTTTTCTGTGTTAGATGTTCTTGGCACAGTGTATGGTCACTCAAAGTGTTTACATACATGTTGATTTCCGTCTCATTTTTTACAGATTTTGCTGACATGAATCTTGAAATAACAGGTTGTGCCACATGTTTAGACAGTTGTTATCAAGGAGGGTTGGTTATTTTCCAAGGTTTTGCTGTTCTTGATCCATTTTGGTGGGGGGTATATAAGTAAAATCTTTCCCCAATTTCACCTCGCCATGTGTCTTCATTGAAGATAAACCCATTCAGCTGGGGGAAAACTGAAAATGAAATTCTCCGAGGAAAAATGTAGGTGATATTTTGAGTGCACATATCGTTCGCACATCCAATCATGTAGGCAACCATACCGAAGCATGTTGTGCGCGTGACAAGGCCCTAATCAATAAGCAGTGTGATTTCATGCAATGAATAAACAACACTTTGGGTTTGTACCATTTTGTAAGAGAGGGAGCAACATGTAGTATGGAGGGACAATCCGTGACCGTCGGCCGAGTCCGCTCTCGCATGGGTTAGGGTAGGGTTAGGATGCGCAAACGCCATGATATGGCTTCCTAGCGCACAAGACTGCAAAACAGTCCTATGCTAGAAACCGAGGTTCAAAAATCACACTTTACCTGCATAAATATTCTTGGCATCATCTCTGTCCACAGTTCAACAGCCCATCTCCCCGGTAGGATAGAAATATTCCTCCAAGAATGTCAAGAACAGGAGATATTTGCGGCGCAAAATCGTCTGCACGTGATGCTGACTTCACAAATATGAGGAGCAATACCCACATCTAGAACGTTCATCAGCAGAGGGCGCAATTTACCGTCGCCGTGCACGGCCGCAGCGCGCGCGCCGCCTGTTGTTGATAAATGTTCAAGACGTGCGGACAAGGTATTACTCGTCGTGTTTGTGAATTAGTGTCAATTGGTCTTATATGCAAATTTGAAGTCCAATTGCAATACCTTTATATGATGCTTGTGTCAAAGGTCAAGTACTGAGGTCAAAGGTCATTTGAGGTCAAGTTGTAAAATAGGCTGGAATTGTAAAATTGGTCTTATATGCAAAGTTGAAGTCCAATTGCAATCAAACTTGGGTCATGCTGTCATGCATGTATGCACTATTGTAACCTTTATATGATGGTCGTGTCAAAGATCAAGTACTCAGATCAAAGGTCATGTGAGGTCAAGTTGTAAAAGCGGCTGGATTTGTAAAATTGGGCATTGTGCCGATTAAGGTGTCAAAATGTGCAGAGAACATGATTAACTAAGCAGGCAAGACGCGTGGTTCGAGAACCACCTTGTTTGTGTGAGTCATGAAATGGCCCAAGTTGTGCGTGTGTACAGGTTCTGTATATTTTTCCCGAGGACAAGAGGAGAAAGAAAATACAAAGAAACCTTTCAGTCCTCGCAAGTCAAGTCTTTTGTTGAAATCGTTGAAAAATATGTGCTTAGTCTATGGGGTTGGGTTATATTAACCCTAACCGTCCCAAATCCGCCAAAATCCATCCCCCCAAATTGTTGGATTTTGGCAGGTATGGTCCTGAAGGCCTGGCGTGAAAAATTATTGATGGATTATGATGGAGGCCTGAAGCAGTGCTGGTGCAATTGATGAATTTTGCCAAGGATCCAGTAGTAATGTTGTCATATATGGCATGTATACTAAGTCCATCAACACCAACCAACACTTCAGTGGTGGTTCCATTAGCCCATGTATAAAAAGAAAATCGACTGATGGATTTTGGTGGATTTGGTCCAGTACCCCCCAGAGGCAGGGGGAGTGGGGGTTAGGGTTAAAGGAACAATAGGAAACGCAAAGCATTGTCCTCGGAAGTATTGGGAAAGTACGACTGTGTGAGTGCATGGTCAGCTGATAATAATTGCGCATGAGTGACCTGCCTATTGCAAGCAACGTCATCGCACCAAACATCACACACTTATGCATTAATTTGCTTCTTGATTATTTTTTTTGAAAATAATTTTAATTGTTATTGACGCTGGCAAATTTGTTCTTCCTGACAGCTGTTTCAGAGTTGCGGCTGAGCGACGTGAAGCTGGGGCAACTACCACGCTGGCTTGCCTCATGTAACTTCTCTCCAGCTGCAATGGGACGCGCCTTAGTCCGAGGTACAAACACACACCGTTCTACTGGCAGACCGGCCACTACAAAAATATATGTAGCTCTTGATGCTACCGGCGGCAAATAACTACTAATTCTAGTTTTGCTTTGGCAGTTCACGTCAAGTTGACATTGTGGATAATGATTCTTAACCCAATCCCTCTAGCTGTCATTAGGGTGCTGGTATGAATGGGGCTGTGCAGTCGAGCGTAAATGCAAACAATAGGAATCATACTTGGAGCCTCCCTTTCAAGCTTTGTTTGAAAAAGCTCCATCTATTCATTACACTGCCATTTGATATTGTTGGAACATGAGTACTCACAGGAACGTGCCTATAGATATCAACCGGCCAGGTGGTCTTTTTTAAATCGCAGCTATGGCCGTTGTCCGTATTTAAGAGCTTAACAAACGTGTTATTTGTATATATATTCCTGTTTGTTGAAATTCAATTCAGGTTTTCAAAAATGCTTCAAAGTACTAAATTTGTGTTTTGGTGGATGCACTATTTTTGAACCTGTGCTGACTAGTCTGTGAAGCCCAGGCCAAGCAGTAGTGCTATAGTAATGTTCTCTTGTATGAATCAGAAGGTGACCGTTTAACTGTGCTTACTAGCACTTGTACAAGAAACTACAGGGTTTGTATCAATGAGGACAGGTTTGACTTCTAGTACACCCATGGTTGATGGGCTAAATTGATCAATGTAGGGTCTCTTTGATTGAAGTTGGGTTCGAATCCCCTCCGATCCCTATTGGATTCGTTCAGTTTTCTTACTTAACCTGATGGAGCAATTTCACCTGTGCAAAATAAGTCTTTTATTAGTTGTTAACTGAACCCATTTTGCCCCTCTGTTATTAATGGGGTGCTGGTATGCCATACGGGCTTGTGCAGCCAAGCGTAATGCACACAATAGGCTGAATACCTGTATGTGCAAGAATGTGCATATATAGTGGAACGCCGCTATACCAAACACCACTATACAGAACATTTGGCTATACCGAACACCATCCTTGGCTTCCAGATTTTGTGTACAAAACTTACCGAACATTGCTGTTGAAAAAAAAGGCAACGGATTATTTAAAAAATGTACCGGGTATTTGGGCTGTTTGTTATTCCCAAACAGCCGCAGCTTTATGTTGAAGAGTGACAGGTGGCTATTATTTCCCAAAGGAATAGAAGGGAAAAGCCAACTGTTGCATTAGAATTTGGTAAGCTTAAAAAGTATGAACATGTCATTACATGATTCAATGGCCGACACATGTTCAAAGTCGTCCTTAAGTAACCGGCGGCTGAAAATCGCTATACCGGACAAAATCTCTGCATCCCGGGATGTTCGTTAAAGCGGCGTTCCACTGTACATGACAACCGGCTAGGTGGTGTTTTTCAAACTGCGGGTTACGTTTGTGTGTCCACAGCCGCTTTCAACTTTCTTTAATCCTTACACGAAACATAATTCCTGTTATGGTTGTGCAAATCTACCACACTGCTAACACAAATCTGCCCAATAGTGCAAGTTTACCCCGAACAAGGCTAAAAGCCGCGTGATGTATACGACTGCAAACATTTTTGGCTGTTTGCAACTTTTGTGCATGAAGGGTTTGAATTTAAGAACAATTTACAAACGGAAGCACACTTCAACGTTTCTCTTTGTTTCTTGGCAGGCAAGGAGCGCTACTACATAAAGTATGTCAACGTGAGAAAGACGGGCGTGGCTCCACTTGGTCAACTCATCGCCGCTTCTATTGTGATCAGCTACATCTGGCGATACAAAGGAGAGAGTAAGTACATCGATACTCTCAGGGAGCGTCTCGAATGCCTGGAACGTTCCAACGAGGGCATTGCCTGTTCCAGATGGGAACGCGCTGGGAACACACTCTTCCTGAAAGGAATGTTCCGAATTTTGAAATGCTCCCTTAACATTCAGATTTCATAGATCACTTTTCATAGTGACAATTAATATGATTGTTTCTGAGCAAGCCCTCAAAATATTTAGATATTTGCCCTTTTATTAACCCTAACCCCTTGGGTAACTTTACTAGAAAGTATCCTGAATCTGCCAAAATCCACCTATTTTGTCATGCACAAAAAGTTGGTTTTGGTGATTGCTCAATATGGAGGTATCCTGAATCCATCAAAATCCCCCAGTTTTCAATATGGAGGTATCCTGAATCCGCCGAAATCCTCAAAAACAGGGTTTGGATTTTGATGGATTTAGGTAGGTTAGGGTTAAAGGTAGTATACATTTGCTTTTGCTGTAATAAAAAAAAAATGGATTTGGGGGTTAGTATTTTATTGCGTGCTAGCAAATACTGTGACACTGACCTGTTTAAAGTTTTATGTGCATAGATGCTGGGAAAAGAGAGAAAAAAGTGTTGTTCTAGTAGTCTGGTTCCCTGACCCTACTTTAGAAAAATCGGAGCAATTGTCAGCCAACGCAATATAAAATTCCACTTTTCTTGAAAACGACAACACACCAGGTGCTATGATTTCACAGGATGTTGAGACTGCTATGTACTTAAAGTTTAGTATGGTATTTTGTAATAATTCAGTAGTTTTTTTTTTATGTTTGCAAATGTATGCTACCTTAAAAGGCTTTTAAGCAGATTCGGGCGAAAAAGTAGGACTTTTGCAGGCATTCAGGAGCACCCGCCATGTCCTGTACTCACAACACTTGTGCTCCATCATCAACTAAACTCTTGGAAGTAAAGTTGCAGTACTCCTGCACCCAAACCCTTCATTTTGTGACAGTAACACTGTAATGAAAAATATTTTATGACATTGCACAGGGGTGAGATTTGTCAGAATTTCTAAAGAATCTCTTTTGCAATCTGGAATTACTGAGGTGTTGTTCTAAAGGCGTTTTTACCCTGTAAAAGTGGATATAGACCAATAAAAATAGATTTTATATTTTTGGCCAATCTCACCCCTGATTCCATTTTTCGGAGTTGTGGAAGAAAAAAAGGCACAAGGTAAAAAAATGAGTAAAAGTAGCAATACTTGAAAGCCTCTTATTAGTATATGACCATGAGATATCCAAGATCATTTGGACAGCAATAATTCTTTTCAAAATCACTATTTTGGGGAACAGTAGAATAGTAGAAAAAATAAGGTAATTCCTTGATTTCAAGAATGACATGTGCCTTTATCATGATGTTTGATAGTCAACTTTTTTTTGTTATCCCAGAGCATCATCGTCTCAGGAAGCACCACTGGTAGTCATTACACCGGTAACCCCTATGCAGTGTGTGGATGATGTGCTGTGAATCAACATGGGCATCTTTTTCAAGATGTTGAAGAAACAAAACTTGACTCACATTTGAATTGAATATCTAGAAATTGTTTATGTTTAAGGTTGTAATTTTGGTTTTACTATTCAAGAACATAAAGAGGAGTTTTGGAATGTGTTTTAGGATTTTTTTCTTAGCAGAAATGGTTACAACAGGTTAGGCCCAGTAATAGCATTGCAAGAAAGATTTTTTGCCTTTTCCGGATTTTAAATCAGCCCTGATGCTAATTCCATCGGTTTTATTTGGATAGTTATAACCGGTTGTTTGCATGAAAGGTTTATAAAGTGTCTGCCACCAGTGAAGATTTCATAGAAAAGGAAAATGTTCTTCAGAATATAGTTTCACCAAATGCTTTGTTGTCGTTTAGTCTGACAGGGTAGTTTAAATCTCCCACTGGGACAATTACACATTATTAAAAAACACTCCAGATCAGAAACCGGTAATAACAGTGGATTTGGTTACAACTCCATATGGTTTTAATACAAATGTAATAGATAAATAACTGGAAATTCAGACAATATACATTGTACACTGAAAGGTTATAGTATTATATTTGGGAATTTTGAAAGTTTTGCATGAAACAAAATTCAATTTTAACAAATAACATCCAGACAAATTGTAATAAATTATTTTATTTGGAATTGATTATTGCATGTGTAGTTCGCTTTTATTCAGAACGGCATTTTTTATTATTTTTTATTTTAAGGTAAAAAACAAATTAAGTCTAGCTGAAAATAACCCATACCCTTAGACAGGCTGTCACATTGAATTTAAATTCAGAACATAGTGGGATGTGGGGGAAAAAAAATTACCTGCGACCTCCGGAATATACTGGTCTACCAATAAGCCATTTGCGAGTTAAATTTGAATAACATCTGGTACACTGACTTGATCCAAATGCTTGGCACATTTTAACTTTGAATTCTCCAGACCAAAGACACTTGCTATAGAGTACCGAAGTGATGACGTCGATCAATGCTGTGTTTGGAACCAGTTGCAGCGGCAACTGACGTCAGACTTCGGTACTCTATATCACATGATTCGGGGCAAGCTCTTGCATAGTTACGTAAGAGACGCTTGGCCCGAATCATGTGATATAGTAACAGTCTCTTTGGTCTGGAGAATTCAAAGTTAAAATGTGCAAAGCATTTTGAGCATGTCAGTGTACCAAATGGCTTATTGAGCTATCTTGCCCTATATTGGCAGTCTCCGTTTGGGGGGGGGGGGGGGGGTGCTAGTCAGAAGTGATAAACACATAATGCCGTATAGCCAGGGATCACGCCCCAACTTAATGAATTTTTTTTCTGACGAAACTGCCTGTGCATAGTCACAAATTATAAAGAATGCGCCACTGTACCCTCCAAAATAGCGGTACCTCCAACAGAGTACCGAATTGATGACGTCAATGCAAGGTTTGGAACCAGAATACTTTTGTTATTTTGTGTCAATGTGTTTGCATTGCCGACAAAAACCATGATCACAGACTTGGAACCAAGTCTAGGATACCCCAGGTACAGGTTCCGGGGTAGAAATGGAGACATGGGTCCAGAAAATGGAATAAGAAAAGCCGTACTGAATAAAAGGAATTCTTCAGGGCTGACTGCATAAGCTTGGTACATGGACGAAAAATTTACAAAACAAAAACAAAATACACTTATACAACAAATCTGACATGGCAAGACAGTTGCATTTCTCCACTCACAATAAGTCATTTACTGTTAGCTTTCATGGCCTCCTTGACAAAATCAAAACTGCCGGCTCTCTGCAAGTTCTCTTTCCCTCCGTTCCTTGATACAAAAGCAAAATTGCCATCCGGGGGTTTCTGGCCGAGTTTGAGAGGAACGGCAGCGGAGCCGCTGAGGTTTACTCCGGCCAGCTGGGGGTAGAGGCTGGAAATCTGGTCAATGTTTAGAATCGGCGCGTGGGATTGCCTGGGTCGGGTTTGGCATAGTTTGGGGGACGACTCGCCGACAGAACCGGGACTGGTTTCCTTGGGGTTTTCTTTGGTGATGGCAATGCCGGCCGTGGCTACGAGATCATCAAAATTGGCACTGCGCGACATTATGGAATCCAGCTTGCGAGGGCTCGTCATAACAGTACTGCTATCACTACGACCAGTTGTTTCTTTGTCAATTTGCCGTCCGGTTCCTCGTATTAAATTCCCATCATTTGTTGAAACATTTTCGAAAGCACTGGACTCGTTCCTGTCTGTACCCTTTGCACAGTTCCGAGTTTCATCAAAGCAGACCAGGGGATGAGAGCCATCTTCTGACATGGTTAGATTTATCTCGAGGTCCCTCTGTGTATTTACAGCCACATCAGGAGCCAGTGTTGGTTGGGCAGTTGACGACAAGTCCAACAAGTCATCAAGAAGCTGTGTTTCGGTGCTTGTAACTCTGATATTCTTGTCTTTTTCAACCCCTCGTGATTCGCGTCCAAGTTTTTCATCCAGTTGAACAGAACACTGCAATTCTGCCTCTCTCTGCTCAGCGATCGACCCAACGTCCATTCCGGCAAAGAGTGATTTCGATCTCGGGGCAGGACTTTCATGGTCAAGGGCATGATCCACTGCATCCGCAAGCAGTGATTGCTGGGATTTGGAAGCCAAGGATTCCTGTCCATTTGTAACGGCACTTTGTTGGCTGTCCATCCCTGTGGTCTGTAGGTTGTTGGAGACGTGGCTTTGTTGTATATCGAGAACGGGCTCCGTCTTCAAACTTTCTGCGAAGCTTTCTTGTTGCTTTGAAACCTTGGCTGCACTGGCTTCCTCCTTGGTCCTTTCCAGCTGCCTTAAAATCTGCCAAATAATTTTGGTTAACAAAAAAAGATGAAAGAGGACAAGACAAATTTGTTTCCCCAAAAATGCAATTATCTAAGGCTACACATTCAAAAAATGAAATCCCTCATTTCATTAACCCTCCTAGTTATAACTATCACAGCCTATCAAAAAATCTACCCACCAACTCTCACAGCTTGTGTGTTCAACCTGTCACTTGATAGGTTTTGATATACATGTATAGGGTATAGTTGGCTCTATTTTGGCCCCGAGAGAGGGAGGGTTAAAATCCCTTACATGATTTTAAACTCCTTCCAGAATAAACTTAGTGAAATGGCGGCAACAATTAGCAAACTGTCCTGCGAAACTGTTTTACTGTTTAACAGATACCCTTGGAAGAGAGCTTTGCAAATTTTAAGATCCGATATTCTGCCCTAATGCGTATAGATGATACAACATTGCGCTTTGTGAACAAGTGATGCTGACGTTCACCAACCCAATTCGATATGACTTTTAACACTGTGTAAACAAAGTCATGTTGGGGGAGGGTAGGACTATATGTGACCCGCTCTGCAAAAAGGGCACATAAGTCGCTGTATGCTTTTACGAGTTATGGGCCGTTCAATGTGAAGAGGGTGAAAAATTCTTAAAACAAGTGATTTTGAAGAGAGGGAATTTTTCGCATCTTTGATACCTATATTATTCTATTTCATAACCAAAATCTTTGATTTCAGTGAATAAAGTTGGAAAAAGAATATTTTTGTCGAGTGCTTCCATCTATTGCTTTGCTTTTTGTTTTTTTAAATGGCTTGTTTCTCCTTAAGTCATTTCAAGAAATTCCTGAAAACAAACATGCAAATTTCCAAATATCTCGTGATTGCAAAATGCTAGAGACCTCAGACATATACCATATGAAAGCTTATAAAATGGCCTTTCCAGCTATATATAAAACACTATTTTCAAATTTTGCAACATAAGTGCCCTTTTTGCAGAGCGGGTCACATATGACATTGATCGTGTCATTTTACTACTGATCGCGGTGAGTGCATGAAAATACTGTCAGTACTCATTGCAAGTTAAGCAACAGTTTCTGGCATTGTTAGCATTGCTAAGGTAGGTTATTTTTTTTAGGGGGGGGGGAGGGGGAGGGGGATGCATGACCCCTGCAGGGCCCCATCTCCCTTCCCCTTGAGACAGTCTACCTTAGATGCCTTTGCCTGTAACAGCCTGTCTGCTGTCCGAGTCTGTACTTTCTTCAAAGCCTTCGGGATGAAACCATGAAGATGTTCAGTGGAGGCAATGTCCTCTCGCATCAGAGCCTCCAGGGCACAAAGACATCTCTGTCAAAACATTGAGGGAAAAAAACGGTAAAAGCCTGCGCAAAGCCTGTTGATGTTTATGCAATTCATGGTGCTTCTTTGGACGTGACAGAGTTTTTATGTGAACAAGTCTCGTGTCGGGTCTTGGGAGATCTCAAGCAAGTCTCAAGTCTTTGAAAGCAGGTCTCGTGTCTCTGAATGCAAGTCTCAATTCAAGTCTTTGAAAACAAGTCTCAAGTCGCTGTACTGAAACATAAATAGAGAACTTTCAGAAGAGCTTTCAGAAGAGCTTTCAGAAGAGCTTTGTGTACCGCTTTAGTTCACTTTGAAAAAAATTCATTCAAAATTACCTGGTCAGTTTCCCTCGTTTGTTTTGATGATATTAAATGTTAAAAATGTTGTATCCTCATTGAGTGATCCCAACAATGTCGTTTTCCCAGATTGTATTGTAAAGTTGGGGCGTGAAACGAAAAGTGCGGAAAACAGCGGAAATTTCACATGCCTGATTATTACGGTCGGATTTCACAAAGTCCATATTTATAAACCCAAATTTGTACTTCCGTATTTTACGTGAATTTTCTTACGAAATGCGGAAAATCCATACTGGTTGGCAGCTCAGGGTGCAGTGTTCCAGAGGTTGCAGGTTCAAGTCCCACTCCTGCCAGTTTTCTTTGTTCACTTTGAAAAATTCAGATAAAATATTAATAACAAAAACATACCATTTGGACAGGAACTGAAGTGGACTGTAGCTCCAGACCCAGTAACTCGGTAACCTCACAATTCAGAGTTGTACAACTGTATCAGAGAATGTACAGATGAGGCCAAAAAAAGATGTGAATGTGGCGCTTCAGTGTCTTACAGATCAATGTAAGATGTTGGTTGACACACAGCACAACTGGTTCTAAACAAAGTTCCAACATGGCTACTGAGCACTGTGGAAGTGTTTGTCTTTTTATTACAATTCACAATAAAGAAATTGTTCCAGTAGAATAATAACATTACATTAAACAATAAACAGTGTTCTAGCCAGGCATTAAATAGCGCTAGCACCCACTACGCTTTCGAGAATTAGCACTACGCTTGAATCCGGTCCCTACGCTACCACTACGCTATAAATTTAAGAGCAAGAGTATATGTTTATTCTAAAAAAATGAAATGAACTAAATTTTGCCTAAAATAATCTTTAAAATGTTTGCTCAAAACAGTAAAGGGAAAGTGGCCAGGAATTGCCCCAGATTGCACCACAGAGCATCTAGAATCAAACAATTTTCGGGCCCCTTAAGCGGACCCGGGACCCCACGCCGTAAGGGCTTCACGCTCTACACTTTGTCAATCCTTGAGCTAAATGCCTCTATGCTTTAATTCCACCCAGGCTAGAACACTGTATATAAAAATTAGCAATAAAAGGAATGGATTAAAAGAAGGTAAGACCGTGGAGGAAAAACATTTCTATCACCTGAAGGTTTAGTCTGCTTATTTAAAATATGAGACAAATTTACAGTAGAAAACATCGGAGCGATGCCATCACTCCAGTACTGTACTGATAGTCATGTGACTCCGGGTAGTCCTGCCATTGGTCGATCATCAACGACGGGAAAACTGGCTTACTATCTAGTTTTAACACCAGCTTTACTTTACCGTTTGACAAACTGTGCCAGAGCATCCCTCGACGGAGTTGGTTTGTCATCGGAGGCATTCACAAAGTCATCTACCAACTTGGTTTCCATGGAGACGTCTTCCACAGACACCGACTCCAACCTGAGACCAAACAATGTGACAAAAAGTGAAGAAAGTTGAAGACAAATTGCAACGTATGCATTTCGGTTTACAGACACTACAGAGATGTGCAGGGCGTTTCAATATGATGGAAACTCACCGTTGGCAGAGGATTTAACATAATTCTTATACGGTTTTACTTTTCTTGTACATATTATTCCCCAACCATCCCCAAATCCACCAAAATCCAACACCATGTTGTGTTGTATTATGATGGACTCGGGACTGTAGAGCCTTGGCACCATTACTTTACATATGACGCCCCAATTTGTCCAAGTTAAAGTGTTGGATTTTGACAGGTTGAGGAAGCCTCCTAGTAAAAGTACCACATGGGTTAGGGTTTAAAGTATTGACCTTTAAGCGTTAAATAGCCCCCCAAAAAAATTTACATTGCCTTTGTACCTGAATTTAATGAACCATTTCAACACATTTAAAACAAATGCAGTCATTTCTTTGTTTTCACTGTGCGAAAAGTCCAGGAATTTTAGTTTAGTGTTACATTTCGTAACAATTCAGGCTCCAGTGTTTCAGGTTTATATGACTTTAGTCCTGGGGGATGATTATATAATTAAAGACAACATGGTGCATTATGTAAGCGACTGCAAGGGGACCTTTCTTTGACTAATACCCTGTAACTTCTTTTGATGTTTGAAAAATAACGAAGTTCATCAGGACCAATAATGATACACGACAATGAACCTAAAGCTCCCTTGGTCGGATGATTAGTAATCAAGTTATTGAGTCTCTATGCTGTTACATTGTGTGCTTTTGGATAATAAAACCAGAGGTTACCATACAGTTATCCTTGGACAACGTGGAATGTCCTCATTTCTGTTTCAATATTAACCCTAACATCCGAGGCATTCATTTGGGGTGAAGACCTGTGTACTACGAAATACTACTAGCACTGAGTCTCTCTGTCTTTGATGATTGAGTGTTTCATGACAGCAGTCAAGATACTTGCAACTACAGAGTACTATTTCTGTGTAATACAGTTTAGTTTTAAATACTGGGTAAAATATATTTGTGGTCAATGAATTGGATGGCTAAGATAAAAAATTGTATCATCTCTGAAAACCAGTAGTTCATGCTGCGTTTTTGCCTTAAATGAAAACATTTTCAAAGTGAACAAAGAAACTGGCAGGAGCGGGATTCGAACCTGGGACCTCCGGGTTACCGTACCGGCGCTCTACCAACTGAGCTATCTTGCCCTATGTTGGCAGTCTCTTAAATTGTCAGTATCTTTGTTCAGGTGGGTGCTAGTCAGAAGTCATAAACCCAGAATGCCGTATAGCCAGGGATCACACCCGATTTTACGATACGACCTTGGAAGCGACATTGTGGGGATCACTCAATGAGGATACGACTTTTTTTTTTAACTTATAATTCATCATACAATCCACAAGGGAAATTGACTAGGTAAATTTGAATACATTTTCAAAGCGAACAAAAAAAACTGGCAGGAGCGGGATTCGAACCTGGGACCTTTTTGCCTCCAACCCCAGCAATAAACAGCAGTACTACATATTACTACGTACTTTATTTGGGGTGAAGTATCAAATACTAAAAATTACTGCAAGCATTGTACACAAATATGCACACTACAACTACTAGTAGTATTTTGTAGCTTTATGTGGGGTTAGGGTTAAAACATAACGACTTTATTCGTGTGACTTTTTTGTTCACCACTTATGCTTAAGGGTCCATACTTTGACAATGTACATACAAAAGTTGAAATGCTTTCGAGATGTATTCCCCCAAATGTGGGTTTTCGTACTTCTGAACCAACCTGTACATTAGCAGTGGGAGAAATCAGATATTTCAAAATCCGGTTATCCTAATTTTATTCAAACCGAAAGTTCCCATCCAGCTAGCTCATTAGCTAGGCAACATATAGTGACGAGCGAGGTGCTGCATGAAAAGTCCTCTCAATGACTGGATATAGTTTGCAGGATTCAGTGACCACTGGGCCTTTACAAAAACACTCCATAGCTGTAGTGTTGAAACAAATGGATGGGCAGGCTATTCATGTACAAAGAAGACCTCAAGCAAGTGAATGCAGTTACAAGCAGATACCATGCAGCACATTGAAGGTGTCACAAAAAAATGGAAGGCTTAATTTTGTTTAACCCTCTTATACTCTAAACACCAACTCTCACAGTTTGTGTGTGTTTCAACCTGTCACTTGATAGGTTTTGATATATGGGGTAGCTGGCTTCATTTTGGCCTTGAGAACAGGAGGGTTGAGGTTTCTTTGGAATATCTTGTTTCTGAAATTGAAACCGAATAGCGGAATTCAAACTTGAATGTTACAAAAATCTTAGATTTTTTTTTTCCACCACTACTGTACATACGGTAAAGGTTTTTACAGTCCCCGCAGAACTTGAAGAGTACAAGCATTTTTCAAACAAACCTCTCTGACAGGTCGGTGCTGTCCCCGCTTTGTTGTCCGTCGCTATTTGATGCGTTACTGCCACGCCCTCCTGAACCCTCCTCCCACCCACCTGCTGGTTTGCCTTGCGTATGCACTGTTGTACAAAGTGAATAAAGAAGGAAGTGACCATAGAGATTACACAGGTTGGATAAACCGTCCTACACTCCCACAACTTCACCATACACAACCTTACGGCTGTCTGGTTTTGTAAGGCCACACAGATGTGTACAGATACTGCTTCACTGTAAGATTCTGTAAGGTCGAACAGTTCTCCTTTGATGCACAGCGGAGCACAGTGTAACTGCTTGCCTTTCGCACATACACATTTGTAAAGGTTTTTTTAACACCTTGAATACAGATGACGGCCATAGCCGGTTGTCTATATGCATATTCCTGCACATACTCAATCCATTCATGTTTCAACTATATTGTTCTTGAATGGGAGTGTAATGAATACATGGATCTTTTTCAAACAAAGCTTTCATCCACATGAAAGGGAGGGCTCAAAGTGTGATGAATAGGACCACTCTATTCAGTGTGGTGCCTATTGTTTGCAGTTATGCTTGGCTGCACAGTCCGTTCTTGGCATACCCCATCAATAACGGCCGGACACATGGGGTTATTGGTTACCTTGCATATCACAAAATCGCTTTGCAGTGTTTTGCCAAATGTGAATAAGGAAAACTTACAAGGTATTGGCAGAAAAAAAAAAAAAATCTGGACCACTCGACACCGTATGACACCAAAAGCAGTGCAAATTAATTCATCACCATACAGTACGGGAAGGTGAGTTGGTCTCACCAATGGTGGAAGTTGCCCTGCCTGGGTCTATAGGTCTGAAAATTGGGATGATTTCTTCGGTATCTATTGAAGATTTATCCTCTATTTAGATCTGGACCCAGGAAAACCGTAAGGGTGGTAGGGCTGGCAACCTAAAATGTGGCCAACCCCACCACCTCTGTTGTAGCCATTTACTTAGTGGCTTTTAGTCTTGTATTGGGCGACTTCCATTAAAACCCTAACCCCTTTGGTAACTTTACAAGAAAGTATCCTGAATCCGCCAAAATCCACCTATTTTGTCATGCACAAAAAGTGGGTTTTGGTGACTGCTCAATATGGAGGTATCCTGAATCCATCAAAATCCTGCAGTACCGCCAGGCTTACAATCCTCAATCCATCAAAATCCCCCAGTTTTCAATATGGAGATATCCTGAATCCGCCGAAATCCTCCAAAACAGGGTTTGGATTTTGATGGATTTAGGTAGGTTAGGGTAAAAAAAAAAAAAAAAAAAAAACAACACCAAAAAGCTACAAACACACAGCTTGTTAAAATTATATTCGATCACATGAAGTGTAGCCCAAACAAAATCGGAAGCAAAAAAATATAAAAAATAAAAACCAACAAAAATTACTGCAAAAAATCCCATACAATGATACAGTTGTCTAATAACTAAATGCCTCCCTCCCCCTCAACCCATCCAAAGATGCCATGTTACCCCTTTCCTAAATGAAAATTTAAATGTCAAAAAAAACAAAAACAGTATGGCACTGTGAATGGCCTGGATGTGATTTCTCTACAAAAATGGAAAGGTGACTCGCCTGGATGTGATTTTGGTAGGGATTAGCCAATATCACATCCACACCACTAAAATCACATCCGAGCCAGAAATCACATCCAGGATTAAGTCGTTAAATTCCAAGATCACATCCTGTGTTAGCACCTTGCCAAAATCACATCCACTGTCTGGCCACTTAACCAAAATCACATCCAGTGTCTGGGCCCTAGCCAAAATCACATCGTGTTTTCGCACCTCTTCAAAATCACATCCAGGATTAAGTCATAAAACCCAATATCACATCCTGGTTGCCCACTAGTCAAAGATCACATCTGTCAAAGGGGATTGACAGCTCTATTATTCAATATCACATCCTTGTGGTCAGGCGCACAGCCATAAAGCCAAGATAATAATCCCTGACTATAACAGCTATGTTTACCAATTAATTATGGGTCAACAGTGGCCAAGATAATTAGTTTGTCTGTAGCCAGACCATGCTTACCGTTATGATTACATGTACATGTTCTGTTATGTGTTGCTACATGTAGGGCATTATTTTTAGTGTTGACACATAATAGAGGTAGAAAACGCCTGTTAAAACAATTTAATGATATTTATTTGATTGATAGTCTCTGAAACTAGATCTTGGAAGATCATTTTCCTGTGTCTTTTGAAGTCATGGTAATATCTTTTCTTCAACAGTAAATTGTTCATTGCAAGCGCATGTTTGTAGACGAAGCCATCCAATGGAAAATTAGTAACTAGGAAAACACAACCTCCGTGAATGAACCTACAATTACCAGTCTCACAAAGACTATATTTTTACCGTTTGATTGGTTGATTTCCCCATCCATACTGTAATTCCTCACATCTGCCTGTCATACCACTCAACCTAATAACATAATTGATGATGGAAACCTGCAACACCCCCCTTATATGCTTTGAGCAACGTTTGTATTAAAAGAAGTTAGCATTGTTGTAATATGCCAAAGAAACCACACATATATTAAAACTATATTTATAACAATTTTGCAATGCATGACGGACAATTTCTATTTGATTTATTATTGTGTCATTTCTATAAACCCACAACTTATTGTTTCGTTCACAATGGCACAATACAATGTTTCTTTCAACAAAATTTTCTGAAATACCTTTTTGGATTTTACCCTTTTACATGTATTATATGGACGCTTCCAAATTAAAGCAAATCAAATGAATCAAACCAATATAATCGTGGAAAACCACAATTTGTTTACTTAAATTAGAATGTAAATTGTCAGTAGCTACTTCTGTTGGGCTTAGATTAAATTCAGAAAAAAATGACATCAAGTGCTGTTATGTTTAAGAAGTAAAACAAGAGTCGTCCCTGAAAAGACTTATGTTCCCAATATGGAGGCTATTTATTTATTTTTCAGAAAATCAATATTCACAAATAGATAGATACACATAACAGGGGTACACATGTACATGTACATGTACAGTTAATTAAAAACAAAACAGTTGATCCTTTCTGGGATAGCCTAATAAAGCAATTTTTAAGGCATATTTCCATTGGGGTACCAGCGGTCACATAGACAATTAAGACAGTTTGTGCACAAACTCCAAATAGAACGCTTCAACTTGGTATGAAAATACCTCATTTTCATTTGAAAAATGACAGTTGCCAATCCATGACATTCATGTATTATTTGACATTGCTCAACCGTTAATCCTTTTGAATTATGATATATGGTCATGCCTGAAGATTAGAGTTGTTTAGCTTCATTTTCAAATCTTTAAAAATTCATTACTGCAAGTTATTTCATCTAATGAATACATTGATTTGAATTGTTCGTATGTTAAAATGCGACCCCGTATTTATGTACACTGAACAACTTTACAATTTCCCGAACACTTTTCACTACTTGTTGCAATTTCTTTGTCATGACACCAAAATGAAGCCATCGCAATAATAATGATACTGCTAAATCACACTGGAATCAATTTGAACGATTTTGCATCCATATTTCACATTAAAAAAGTACCGATAGACCAAATAATTAGGCATAATTTTCACGTCAGAATCTTTCACAGACAATTGCTTCTTGCAGGTCTCCATGTTAATTAATGCAATAGAGTCGACCGACGGATATGGACAATCAACTGCCATGGACACACTTCTGTCAAAAAATCTAAATTCGGCTCTGATTGGCTGACGTGTAGGGTTGATAAAATTTGAATTCACCCATATATCAAACATTCGCTTTGTAGCATGTGATGCGGGCTTCATTGATAATCTAATTCTACCAAGTGCGCTCCCACAGTATCCTTGTGTAGGTTATCATACATACATACAAATTATTTACTTCTTGAAAAGGCTTTAGTTGTCAGCTGAGCTAGACCAGATGACATTTTAACCTGTTTCACAACATCGTACATAAATTACTCCAATGATGGACATGGCGATGAGAGTTTTAAATTGTAATGTTCTTCAAAGGTGTACAACCGTCTTCCACAAAACGGGGGATTTTCCCTTTTGGGAAAACTGCACCATCATCACAAGACACGAAGCAGTATGGTTGTTTTTGTAGATGCAACATTACTCACATGAAATTAATGTGACAATCCTTTAAATAGAGATGTATCGTGCAGTGGTGAAGAAAGTTCACTATTGTTCTCATTTGCTTTATGACTGGAAAAAATAAAAACGATGTATGCCTGCAGTAGCAAGTTAGGAGAACAGCCCATTAGAAAATCTAGGGTATATCCTTTTCAACCCCAGTGGGTTTGAGTATAATTATAAAACACACTCCTCCCATGTCCAGCCAAGATAATCCCCATAATCACTTAAATAAACAAACTCCTGTGACCAACACATCTCCCTGGATGAGTGCTGGAACTATTTTCATTGCAGACCGTAATGGTCGTTCTCTGTCATTTCTTTATTGATTTTTACCATTAGAAAAAGAAAACAAAACAACATCTCACACATGTAATGATTTTAATATTTATA
Organism: Hippasteria phrygiana; assembly: GCA_037893225.1. NCBI lineage: Eukaryota > Metazoa > Echinodermata > Asteroidea > Valvatida > Goniasteridae > Hippasteria > Hippasteria phrygiana. The sequence continues at coordinate 366,058 of JAZGUH010000085.1, read as the reverse complement.
TCGGCTTATATCATGATATTAAGTTGCACAAAAATGAAGTGGATTCATTCAGGCAGGATCACTTATCATACTCCTAATGGGATTAGTGCTGATAAGAATCCTAATCTCCCAGGCTGCTGACTCTGCTTTAGACCAGTCAATAGGGTTGGTCAGGTTGGCCTTCTAATCAAAGGATGTATTCATCACACAGTGACAGTCAATGGATTTTTAAAAGTCTCCCCATACATGTACATGTAAATGCTCCATGCAAAAGCTTTGAGTGTGTAGACATGGTACATATGTATAAAAGATACAATTGGCTACACTGTTGATTCTATAAAAAATGAGTTTATGGTGACATATTTCTCTTAGTCAATGGCTATGTGCTTTTGAAGTCTGTACAAGTTTGTTTGTCCCAGATTTGCATGAAGAATGTCACATGATATTCAACAGATGCTATGATAAGCTAATGTTTATAGTTAATTGTGGTTCTGCCAGCTTAAAAAAAATGGATTTTCAAAAATGCGAATGTTAAGGGACACAAATTGTTATACACAATAGGACATATGTGCCACATGCAGTTTTTTTCATCAACTCTTTTAAATAATGTACATGAGTTATATCCCTTTCAGAACACATCCATGTTGAGTTGACAACCAGATCCTACGAAATGAACTTACTTAAAAACATTTTATGACTTATATTTTTGGGTGCATTAGAAATTATGGAAAGATGTGTACAATTGGCTGAACAACAGTTTTTATATGACTTGATTTTAAGATTTTACAATCCATATGAACATTAAGTGGTTAAAAATCCGAACAGTTCCTATTAGTTTCCATTGTACTCATGCAAGTAAGGGCCCGAACTCTGCCGACTTGTGATTCATTTTGTTGGGCCACAATGTATGTCATGATGTTTACTTTATTTGACATTATTATTTGGATCGCAGCTTATATTATCCTTGACTACGTGTATTTTGGATTGTTATGTTCTCTATTTTTCATCTTATGTGCTGTTTTAAAGGGACACATTGCTTTGGATTTTGCGATTTGGGCTTTAAAACTGAAATGGATATGGTTGGGAAGCTTTTTTAAAAGTAGAATATAAAGATTCACATAACTATCCTTTCAAGTTGCGTGGTTTTTGTTTAATTTCGTGACAAATAACGTACGGTCCGCCATAATTTGTGACTCCACAAAATGGCGGACGGTTGAAGTACGTTCTGTTGATCCATTTTGATGTACTGTGGCACGGCGCGCAGCACTGGTGATATGTGTCGCGAGGTAGAGAATTGTACCTGGCGATCATTTGATAGGTTCACAAGGCCACTGGCTGCAGCGCCAGCCTAAAGACTCTTACAGCGTATTTTGCGCATTATTTAGACGGTGGTATTTACTACTGGAAATAAGTCTATGTTTCGCGGGTCAGATGTCAGGGGTCAGCGACCAATTTTTTGTTTTGTAATCACCACTCACTATATTTACAACACATTATACATGTTTTTTTGCATGAACAACTCTTATAAAAGATAAGGAACATTTCCAAACAGCAACATTTCATGACATTTGAAGGCAATTTACGTGTCCCTTTAATTGTTAGATATATCCAAGTGGTCTAGAATTTAGAAACTCTAAAAACATGGTTGATAATTCGTAGCTGTCAATCTTTACATACCTTCAAATGCCTTCTTAAAACATTCCTGTTTAACTCAACTTATAATTAGATTGCTGGTTTTGTTTCAAGTATACATACATGTACATGTATATTTAACTATTTGTAGAGTTCTGGACAGTTTCTTTTCTTCAAGCGCCTCGGAATATGTCTACATAGATAGATGGCGCTTTACAAATGCTTGTATTATTATTATTATTATGATAATATATACACATGTACTTTGCATATGTCCAATTCAAGTAGCCTTTTTATCAAAAGATTACATGAAAACCTATGCATGTACATGTACTTTTTCTTAGAATTTGTTGCACTACATCATGAAGGACGGAAGGAATAGAGCAGGCTGTGATGGCTCAAGATACATGTACTTGGCTGATTTGAACAAATGGAGTACCAGAAGTACATGTACATTGTTCTGTTTACATGCACACAGGGCCACCTACACACAGTTTGTATACTACATGTGTGATGTGTAGGTGCATGCTGGCATCTTCCTCAGCCAGTTTCCAGGAATTGCCCATTCAAACCCCACTACTTAATTCCTCTTATCAGTTGTGTCAGTGTTTGTTATGCAGATCAGGAGAGCCATAAAACCTGCATGTACATGTATGCATGCCCATAGGTGTGCATCATGTACTGTACATGTATGCTGAAATGCCTGCTCACTTTTACAGTACACTACACTGCAATGCCCTTATTTTTAGTATTGAAAACAATGCTTGAAGCATGTTTCTTCCCATATGTGATTGGGTAGGATTTTGTCATCTCACGTCAAGTTTCATAACAGTCAACCCATCGGTGCTCATTTTAGAGCCAAAAAGCTAAAATTTAATTATTATACTTTATTATTTGAAACAAGTACCGGTACCCTAAAAAGTCATTTTTTGCCATAACATTCGAAATTTTTAATGAAAGTCCTTTTTCTTCCAGTATATGATTGGGTAGGTTGTTGCGACATCTCACGTCAAGTTTCATAACAGTGGACTCATCGGTGCTCATTTTAGAGCCAAAAACCAAAATTGTATTATTGTTCTCACTACCAGTACCCTAAAAGGTCATTTTTGGCCATAAAATTTGAAATTTTGCATGAAGTTCCTTTTTCTTCCCATATGTGATTGGGTAGGTTGTTGCGACATCTCACGTCGAGTTTTATAAAAATTAACTCATCGGTGCTCATTTTAGACCCAAAAAGCAAAATGTCATCATTATACTCTATAAATGGAACAAGTACCCTAAAAGGTCATTTTTGGCCATAAAATTTGAAATTTTCAATGAAGGTCCTTTTTCTTCCAGTATATGATTGGGTAGGTTGTTGCGACATCTCACGTCGAGTTTTATAAAAGTCAACTTATCGGTGCTCATTTTAGAGCCAAAAAGCAAAATTGTATTATTGTACTCACTACATGTACCAGTACCCTAAAAGGTAATTTTTTGCCATAACATTTGAAATTTTGCATGAAGTTCCATTTTCTTCCCATATGTGATTGGGTAGGTTGTTGCGACATCTCACGTCAAGTTTTATAGAAATCAACCTATCGGTGGTCATTTTAGACCCAAAAAGCAAAATGTCATCATTATACTCTATATAAAATGGAACAAGTACCCTAAAAGGTAATTTTTGGCCATAAAATTTGAAATTTTCAATAAAGGTCCTTTTTCTTTCAGTATATGATTGGGTAGGTTGTTGCGACATCTCACGTCAAGTTTCATAAGAGTGGACGCATCGCTGCTTATTTTAGAGCCAAAAACCTAAAAATTTTAAGTTTAGTTTTATACTTGGAACAATATATACCATGGAACAAGTACCCTAAAAGGTCATTTTTGGACATAAAATTTTACATTTTCAATGAAGGTCCTTTTTCTTCCCATATGTGATTGGGTAGGTTATTGCGACATCTCATGTCAAGTTTCATATTACAGTGAACGCATCGGTGCTCATTTTAGAGCCAAAAACCAAAATTTCATGATTGTACTTTAATAATTGAACAAGTACCGGTACCCTAAAAAGTCATTTTTTGCCATAACATTCGAAATTTTTAATGAAAGTCCTTTTTCTTCCAGTATATGATTGGGTAGGTTGTTGCGACATCTCACGTCAAGTTTCATAACAGTGGACTCATCGGTGCTCATTTTAGAGCCAAAAACCAAAATTGTATTATTGTTCTCACTACCAGTACCCTAAAAGGTCATTTTTGGCCATAAAATTTGAAATTTTGCATGAAGTTCCTTTTTCTTCCCATATGTGATTGGGTAGGTTGTTGCGACATCTCACGTCGAGTTTTATAAAAATTAACTCATCGGTGCTCATTTTAGACCCAAAAAGCAAAATGTCATCATTATACTCTATAAATGGAACAAGTACCCTAAAAGGTCATTTTTGGCCATAAAATTTTACATTTTCAATGAAGGTCCTTTTTCTTCCAGTATATGATTGGGTAGGTTGTTGCGACATCTCACGTCAAGTTTTATAAAAATCAACTCATCGGTGCTCATTGTAGAGCCAAAAACCAAAATTTCATGATTGTACTTTAATAATTGAACAAGTACCAGTACCCTAAAAAGTCATTTTTTGCCATAACATTCGAAATTTTTAATGAAAGTCCTTTTTCTTCCAGTATATGATTGGGTAGGTTGTTGCGACATCTCACGTCAAGTTTCATAACAGTGGACTCATCGGTGCTCATTTTAGAGCCAAAAACCAAAATTGTATTATTGTACTCACTACCAGTACCCTAAAAGGTCATTTTTGGCCATAAAATTTGAAATTTTGCATGAAGTTCCTTTTTCTTCCCATATGTGATTGGGTAGGTTGTTGCGACATTTCACGTCGAGTTTTATAAAAATTAACTCATCGGTGCTCATTTTAGACCCAAAAAGCAAAATGTCATCATTATACTCTATAAATGGAACAATTACCCTAAAAGGTCATTTTTGGCCATAAAATTTGAAATTTTCAATGAAGGTCCTTTTTCTTCCAGTATATGATTGGGTAGGTTGTTGCGACATCTCACGTCAAGTTTTATAAAACTTAGTCAACTCATCGGTGTTCATTTTAGAGCCAAAAAGCAAAATTGTATTATTGTACTCACTGTACCAGTACCCTAAAAGGTAATTTTTTGCCATAACATTTGAAATTTTGCATGAAGTTCCTTTTTCTTCCCATATGTGATTGGGTAGGTTGTTGCGACATCTCAAGTCGAGTTTCATAAAAGTCAACTCATCGGTGCTCATTTTAGACCCGAAAAGCAAAATGTCATCATTATACTCTATAAATGGAACAAGTACCCTAAAAGGTCATTTGAGGAAAATCTATTACCGTGACTTCAAAAGACCCAGGAAAACGATCTTCCAAGATCTAGTTTCAGAGAGTATCAATCAAATTAATATCATTAAATTGTTTCAACAGGCGTTTTCTACCTCTATGTGTCAACACTAATAATAATGCCCTACATATGTAGCTACTGGTACACACAACAGAACATGTACATTGTGTACATGTAATCATAACAGTAAGCATGGTCTGGCTACAGACAAACTAATTATCTTGGCCACTGTTGACCCATAATTAATTGGTAAACATAGCTGTTATAGTCAGGGATTATTATCTTGGCTTTATGGCTGTGCGCCTGACCACAAGGATGTGATATTGAATAATAGAGCTGTCAATCCCCTTTGACAGATGTGATCTTTGACTAGTGGGCAACCAGGATGTGATATTGGGTTTTATGACTTAATCCTGGATGTGATTTTGAAGAGGTGCGAAAACACGATGTGATTTTGGCTAGGGCCCAGACACTGGATGTGATTTTGGTTAAGTGGCCAGACAGTGGATGTGATTTTGGCAAGGTGCTAACACAGGATGTGATCTTGGACTTTAACGACTTAATCCTGGATGTGATTTCTGGCTTGGATGTGATTTTGGATAATCCCTGCCAAAATCACATTCTAGCTCCAATATCACATCCACCAAAATCACCTTTCCATTTTTGTAGAGAAATCACATCCAGGCCATTCACAGTGTGGGTTCATTAAACTGCTCCTTAATTTCCTCCCATAAAACCTCCTGTGTTATAATGCCTCCCTACTGAAGAAAAAAATCCAATCTGTACCACTAGCCTCCTAGCATTTCAAAATTTGACTACTTTTCAAGAGTGATTTGTGGATATCTAAGTCATATGAAAAGAATACACAAAAACCCCCAATTTTGACTGGTTCATTCATGGCTCAGTGGCCTAACTTTTTTTTATGGAAGTCGCCCCAATACAAGGCTAAACGCCACTCTAGGTGAAGGGCTACAACAGAGGTGATGGAGTTGGCCACATTTTAGGTTGCCAGGGTTACCACGCTTACGGTTTTCCTAGGCCAAGATCTAAATAGAGGATCAATCTTCAATAGATATCAAAGAAATTATCCCAATTTTCAGACCTATAGACCAGGCAGAGTAACTTCCACCGTTGGTAAGGCCAACGCACCTCACTCATGTAAAATCAGAAAAAATAAAATAAATTGTTTTACCCGATGTGACTCTTCTCACGTCCCGGTTGCTGGGCTGGCAGCTTCTGACCGTCGGCACTGCCCCCTCGTCAAACACCAAGGGCTTGTACTCCCCTGGTCTGCCCACAGGCTCCGCCCCCAAGGGGGCATTTTGTTTTCCACACAAAAATGAAAACACGGCCGACGAGCTACGGTCTAACTCTGAGCCACCCAGAGGCCTGTAGTCACCCTTTGATGAGCTACTGTGGGTCGAAGCTGCAGACGACTCACGGAAGGAGTCGGTGAGCTGCCGGAAACCCTCTATGATGGTGTCGCCCACAGATTCTGCAGAAAAAGAGAAGGGAAGTGAGCCCAACATTTCAAAGCTGCGTGAGGCTATCAAACTTGGGGCCAATTTTATGGAGCCAAGCACAAAATATTGGTAAGCGTGGGAAAACTTCCGCTTCGTAAAAACAGGTCACCAGCCAAAAAACAGGTCACCAGCCAAAAATTATCCTAGCTCTAACCAGGGGCCAATTTCATAAAGCTGTTAAGCACAAAAATTTGCTAAGCATGAAAATGTCTTGCTTAATAAAAACAGGTTACCAGCCAAAAATCCATGTAATTTTCATGCTAAGCAATCAACAGCTGAATACCAGTCAAAAGCAATATTCCACACATGGAAATCTGGTTGGTAATCCAGTTTTTATCAAGGAAGCATTTGCATGCTAAGCAAATTTTTGTGCTAAACAGCTTTATGAAATTGGCCCCAGTTCTTGGCTGATTTTTGCTTGGAAAGAAAATGTGCTTCGCGATATTTTGTGCTGAGTTCCATAAAACTGGGCCTTGGTCTTGAGTAAATTTGACCCTCAAACCCGACTACATTAGTGGGAAGATGGAATTTGCATCAGGGTTGATGTAAAATTAGAAGTGAGATTTTTGCCCTTCTCAATGATTACCCGGTTCCACTCGTTACTCGGTACCCTTTGCTACATTGAATTCGAATTGGCCAGCCTGGCGCAAACAAGCTCGGTGGTTGAGTGGTTAAGACGTCTGCACTATCAAGCAGGAGATCGTGGGTTCGAATCCCGCCCGAGTAAGCTTGCATGAATTTCTTCTCACAGGCTCTCAGAAGGCACTTAGCATACAGTGTTTCATACACTGCGCATACACCGGGAAAGGGCAAACAATCTGACTTCTAATTTGGTACATTAGACCTGGTATATCTAGTGAAAATAACCATCAGCAGGATGGCCAGGTTGAAAATAAGTACGGTTTAATGTTCCTCGTCTGCTTAATTATTAAAAGCCACATGGATTGTTTTCTAAAAAAGAGGGGTTTGGCAATTGCCACAGACTGCCATTTTAGCACTCACCGAACCACCACTGTCCCAAAAGGAATTTACTTCAAATGTCTTGCTGAAGGACACAAGGACCATGAACCCCGGCTGAGCTCCAACCCATATTTGGAAAACTTTGCCATCTCTTGTGAGTCTGATACCCGTCAACACTAGACCAAAGAAATCCACAACCATGTAATGATTTGGTGTTTGGATTAATAAACCACCGATGTACAGAATACTGATTGTAGTTCAAAGCCCTACGCATTCACCCTGACCCCCTGGGGCCAATTTCACGGCGAGGTTAAGCACAAAAATGTGCTCAGCATGAAAAGTCTTCCTTGATAAAAACGGGATTGCCAACCAAATTTTGATGTGAAGTGTATCGCTTGAGGCTGGTATTCAGCTGTTGTTTGCTTAGCATGAAAATCCCATGGCCTTTTGGCTGGTAACCTGTTTTAACTAAGCAAGACTTTTTGGTGCTAAGCAAATTTCTGTGCTTAGCAGCTCCGTGAAATTAACCCTAGTGCTTGTGCACTAAAGCGGAATGCCAAACCATCAAACTCCAACAACCAACCATTGCACATACATGTAGGGAATGTAAGGGAATGTACTGATCCTGCCATAGTCCAACAGGCTGCTCCAAGGAAGGGGTACTGGGTATGCCAAACTCCAACACCCCCTGTACTGTTTGATTTTGATGGACTTAGGACACGAGGCCCTGTGCAATGTTTCTGATGTGTTGCTTTATAATACTAAACTCATCAAAATCTAACTATATGTTTGTACAAAAAACAAAAATTTTGTCAAACAATCCACAAGGGAAACTGACTAGGTAATTTGAATACATTTTCAAAGTGAACAAAGAAAACTGGCTGGAGCAGGATTCGAACCTGCAACCTCCGGGTTACCGTACCGGCGCTCTACCAACTGAGCCATCTTGCCCTATGTTGGCGATTTCCCAAATTGTCAGTGTCTTTGTTCGGGGGGCGCTAGTCAGAAGTTATAAACCATTAATGCCGTATAGCCAGGGATCATGCCCAATTTTACGATACAACCTGGGAAGCGACATTTTGGGGATCACTCAATGAGGATATGACTTTTTTTACCGGTACTTACAATTCGTGAAACAATCCAAAATTTCTTTTTGACAGACTCATGCAGCAAAGGTGCAAACTGGTTGACCCTAACATTTCTCCACACATGGGGGTATTGCAAGTGGTTCCACCCAGTACCACTACCTATTCACTGCAACCATCCCTGTGTGTCCCTAGCGCAGTCCAACACCCAGTACCACCAGCCAGTCATTGCACTGACCCACCCCTGTGTGCCCACTCAATCAAAATCCAACACCATCACCTCTAACCTTTGTTCCTTGGTCTAACGAAGTCCTACATGTTCATAATGTGTGGTACATAATGTGTGGTACTGAACCACCCAAAACTTGGCAGAATCTACTGTTGGAGTTTGGTGGGCTTGGGGTAGTTAGGGTTAATAATCCTCATTATCTGGTCACATCCAGTCTCACTTTGTTTGTGTAACGGCACCCCCGTGTTGCCGAACCCTTTCATGCCGCTGCCACTTCGACTTGTCCCTCGTCCTCCCGCTGCTGTTGCCATCTTTTGGCTGGGGTCTTTGCTCTTAGACTGCTCTGTGTCAAACAAAACCTCAGACAGCTCCTGAACAGGAACAAGTGTGTTGGAAACAGAATACAAACAAATTGCACTCACAGAGTTTATCAGAGACTGTTATTCAAGAATGCAGGAAGCCCTATCTTTTCACTCTTGTTGTTCCAAAGGCTAGTACTGTGAGATACTCAAAAGTTGTTTTCGCTCATACTGCCTCCCTTCGGAATTTCTTACCTGTAACCTGCTTCCATTACACCTGTAATCTTTCACGATTCCAACAAAAAGTGAATAGATACCTTCTATCTTTTGCAGCCAGCCCACACCATGAGGGGCCTTTTGGCCTTGTGCTGGGAAAAATAGGAATGCACCTGTGCACACATCCTCACATATGCACCCTTACGAGATACCACTATTGTCCACTTTACTTTCCTTCTATTATTCTCCTTTGTCGCTATTGAAATCTCAAACTCCATAGCGTTTTCCTCATGGGGCACCTAGATTTCTAAAGACTTCCTCGTGGGGCACCATTGTCATCATTGTTACCCATTGTGCATGGTACCCCCTAAGGCAGTACTTGTACGAACACCACACTTTGTAACACACCGGTACTTCTTTGTTCTGCCTGGCCCAGACTCTAATCCCTCATCCGCCTGAGGGTTTTTATTTTTATTTTATTTTATTTTATTTTATTTTATTTATTATTCGGCATTCAGCCGGGATAGCCGGCTTTTGACCTATTTCCAGTGGGGTCCCATATGATAGAAGGAAGTTACAGTTTTAGACGTGGGAGGAAAACCCCAGAGAAAATTCTGGAGAAAACCCACGGAATCGGGTAGGGACTGAAAACCCACTTCACATGTTGGCCCCAGCCGGGATTCGAACTGGGGTCACAGTGGTGAAAGCCGAGTAAAGTACCACTACACGAACCTGATTCCCCCCTGGCGGTGTTTCTTGGTCAAAATAGCCCAGACATTTTTAATCATGGTCCTGGAGCGGGCCCAGGGAGCGGATGATACACCATTCATGAAAGGTCTCTTAAGAAGCCTTCCATTTTTGGACCTTCTTCTGGGAAGGCCCGGAATTAATGTAAATTCTCAGCCACTGGATAAACACACACTAAAGCTTATACCGTGCTTATACCATGCTACTTGGCTGTGTCTGACTTTGTGATTATTCAAACTCTGTTTTAATAAACCATCTCTAGGAAGAGATATTTTGCCTGTTTTTGTTGCATGAGATATTTTTCTGACCTTGGCAGCAGATCTGACTGCAATGTACGGAGCGTTACCATGGAGAGGATCCGGTGGTCCATTAAATTCTGTCAGGATTACAAACAAAAGTAGAAAATAAACTTTTAATCATTTTTGTCAGAGTACGTCAATCTTTTCAAACTACGAGGTGCGATAAAAAAGTTCCGAGACTGTTCCTGTTGCGAACGAACGGGGGGCAGCACAGTAATGCGCATATAGCAGGTGTAAGCAATAACTTTCGTGAGTTAGTATTTCAAGTTACATCGCTTGATCAATGTCAGCACCTGTGTTTTGTGACCACTGGTACGTGCGCATTTGCGATTTTAGAATGGACCTGAAACTTGAGCAGAAGCAGCACCGTGTCGAAGTCTGTGAGGATCTCCGTCAACAGGCCCGGGATGACCCAAACTTCATGTCCAGGATCATCAGCGGGGACAAGTGTTGGGTCTACGGCTATGACCCAGAGACCAAACAGCAGTCTTCGCAGTGGAAGAGCCCGCAGTCTACAAGACCGAAGAAGGCGCATAGGGTCTGGAGCGCAACCAAGACTGCAAGAGCATGCTCGTCATATTCTTTGACATTTGCGGGAGGGGTGCATCACGGGGGGAGGGGAAGGGAGTAGGGTTATAGTCAACCCAGATACCTCCCTGTTCGATCACACCTGATAATGATTTGAGATGTAAAAATATATACATGTATGCTATACCGGATGGACATTTATAAGCTTACTTTACACAGCATTTCAAAAACTTGGACAAAGTTCATTGTCAAGCTCATTTTTACCAATTTAACTAATATCAGAGTTGTATTTATCTGTTCAATTATCTCTGCAATAAGTGGGGGAAAAAAGCATTTGATAATGATCCATGCAACTGTTTTCATGAATGGATACTTACTGGTAGCAAGTTGAACTCCTGTGGATCGTCGCAGTAGACCATTATGAAACTCCTCACTACCATTTTCAACTACGTATTTCATTACTCGCAGCACCTGATGAAAAATATCAAGCAGTGTTCCAAAAGTGGGGGTGAGTTTGGGGAGGAAGCAGGGGTGATAATAGGCGAAGTGGTTAAAATTCTGAAACCCAAATTATTTTTCTGCATTAACCCTAACCCCTACGAGGTATTCTCTGAGCACCCCGCCAAATGCAACAGAATGCAACACAGCTGAAATAAGAACCCTGCCAAATGCAATGTTGCACTGTGCAGTGAACTCATCTGTACCAGCCTTGTTGCTGGAGGCTTATACATGTATAATACTAAATACAAAAATAATGCATCAGACCAGGAGACATGCCTTGACTGCTAAATGCAACAACTTTTTACCATTGGTGCATTCTGTTGCATTTAACAGGGTTAGAGTTAAAAACGCTTTATTTCCCACAAAACAAAATATGATTTTGAGACACGACAGCATTTGATGGATGAAATACATGTATGTAAGCATATCCCTGTGAACCCCTTGCATGGGATTTTCGATCCAAGATGGAAGGCGAAGACGGTGTGGTTTCCAGAACAGGTGTCCAAAGGATAGAAGCCTTCAAACTATTGTCCCACCTTGACAAAGAGTACATTATGACTTCTGGGTTTAACAGTTTAATTAAACCTCCCAGTGATTCTGGGATCTAATATTGGGGGTTTCTCAAACCCTGGCTTCGGCTTGGGCTTCATCTCCAGCTATTCCCCAGTCCCATTGCCAATCTGAAGCCTTGAATACATAAATATATTAACAGACTCTGGCTCCGGATTAAAACATTAGATGATTAATTTTTGTATTTAATGCTAAATGTTGCCAAAGTTGGGTTTATTTCTTAATTATTCATTTAAAAATAAAAACAATTTACCCATGATTTTTTTTTCTTCGATCAACCGATCCTCCACTGAGGCCAAAAAAATATGAGAACCATAGAATTAAAAAGGGGAAAAGATGACCTTTAATACCCCACCAAAATCGGTAAGGAACAGCAAATCTTGGAAAATAACCATCCATTTGTGTTTATGATTGTATAAACACTTAGCACCACCTTTAATTTTGAGAATTTTGTTGGGACATTTTAGCGCAATATAGGGGAAGAAAGTTTGTGTTTTCTGTGTTAGATGTTCTTAGCACAGTGTATGGTCACTCAAAGTGTTCACATACATGTTGATTTCTTCCTCATTGTTTTTACAGATTTTGCTGACATAAATCTTGAAATAACAGGTTGTGCCACATGTTTATATCAATATATACCTTGAACTTGATGTGGTGAGATGATTTGTCCAATCTATCAACCAGAACATCGAGCAACGATTTGCAGTAGTTGCTGGAGACATATGTAAGATCTGCTCCAAAACGATGACAACAAAAGATACTGTATTTATTAATCCTAACTCCCCAGATTGTGTGAAAAATCATATTAAAATTGGAGGATTTGGAAAGAGGGCATCCAAATTGGCAATACAGTAAAAAAATTGGGTGTCCAAATTGCTTAGAATATAATTAACAAATAAAACAGTGTCTGAATTAAAATAGGGTCTTTTGGAGACCATGCGGTTTACAGATTCCAATCCAAATAAGAAAAATGCAAGTTTTGATTTTGAAGCAATGATGAATACATACATTTGTAAAATAGAGATTTTGATATTTTAGAACTTCGAGACTTAGCGTGGACAAATTCACGGGGCCATCCACGCCTGTGCCGCAAGCTATACTTTGTATGACTGCAAATACTAAATTGATGCATTCAGTCACCCAAAGCTCAGGGTTGACAAAAGGATGGTATTTGGAGGCCACAAGTAATGGCCACCTGTGTCGGACCAGTACAGGCCAATATTAAACAGAGAAGGTGCAAATTTATCTATAGGTGTGGTTGTTTTAACTGCTGAGACCATCACAGCCCAAAAAAGGTTACTTTTTTTTCAATTACTAAAACACTAAAAATACAGTAAAAGATGGGCGTAAGCACAATCTGTCCAATTGTCCAATACCTGCAATCTCTTGATACAGGTAGCCAGCGGTAGGAATGTCGTCATCTGATGTTGCCTTTATTATCATGGGGAGCTGAAATGAGGACGATCATATTCCTTTTTCAATTAATATTGAATGAAGAAAGCTGAGTACACCCGAACAGGTAAATTTCTGAGCGACACTGGTTGGGAGAATTACAAATAAACAGAATAAAAAATTTTTAAAATAAAATCTAATTTTAGGTTATTGGAATTGCCAAGCCAGTTATAGCGACATTGTTATGTACACAAGTAAATATTGTCAGTGTTATGAAATTCCCCTCACGAAATGTACATATATGCCCCTCATTCAGTATTATGTACAACTGTCACAAATGTGGGCGAGGCCACGCGTCACTTATTTGCATACGCGTGTGACCTCGGCTGACCCTAACTTGTGAATGAATGGGTCAAAGTTATTTACGCCAAGCCTTATCGGCTTATGTGCCAGAAAGTTCTGTGTAGAAATCTCGTTCACGCTCGTTCTTTCGAGAAGTTTGTGGCGTGATTGTAAGCCTTCAGTTTTTAGATTTGTAAGATGATTCTGGATTTGAGTAATTTCTGGAATGAATGAAATTCTTTATATACGGGCTAACTTCAAAACAAAATCAGGACTTTAGACGGACGGAGAATTTCGTTGGGATTTTGGTTATCGAGTTCATCGAGCCGTTTTATTCGGACCTGTGACCTCTATATGACTCGTCTGCGTAGGAGCGTCTGGAGAGAGTTAGAGCCGAGTTTTATTTCCGGACAAAGAGACATCTATTTGTGAACTGTCGCCGGTTCATTATTTGGGGTCTCATATTCCCATACTTTCGCGACGGGAGCCAGTTTGTGTCGTCCCCCGCTGTTTTCGTCTCTCTTCGGCTGTTTTGGAGGTTAATTCGCCCGGTGTTCCAGCTCGCCAAAATGTTTTATTCGCTCGCATTATTGATGTCGTCCTCGTCCGCTGCTGAGTTCCCAAGTCGTCCAAGTCCTCGCCCATTGCAGAGCTGCCCAAGTCATCTGAGCCCTTGCCTAAAAGTCCTCGCCCGTAAGATCCTTTTAAGTTATAAATATATTGTATAAGATCTTTTCTTAATTCTACACTTGTTAAACCCTACTGATTCTTGAATCTTCTCATTATTAAATCACATTGTTTCTTTGTTCTTTACATCAGTGTGATCTTGTTTGATTTCTTTGTTGTATCTGAGAAAATTCAGGCTTTTTCTAGTAATTTATATTAACGGATAGTCTGGAGATTTTCAGACCGTAACAACAGCATTACAAACCAACAGGTATGCCTTACATAAAGGGCAGGGTTTTAGTTTTTGAGGGAAATTTTTGGGGTAAAGCGATGATGAAGACGACAAAACGCAATGCGAAAATAAAGATGGCGATCACCGCGATGCACAGTAAACACACAAAACCACGTTGATAGTCGCATGGCAACTGCCGAAAATGCGTAAGAAAAAGAGAGGCCCTACATTACACAATCGCCAAAATTATTATATTATGCATTGGCAAAACAAATTCAACATCTAGACTATTTTGTTTTTGGGGGGGGGGCAATGTACTTGTAAAAATGTACTTTGCTCAACCCTAACACTGCTGAATCCATCAATTTCAATACGACTTTCCACACACCCTTGGGGGTTAGCATGGTCATGGTTGAAACGGTAGTGTAATGACTTATTTAAATTAGTGACAGGCCTATCACTTTGTACAGTAAAAACTTAAGTTTTGCTTTTATTCTACCTCTTTTCCAATTCTGCTCAAGTACATGGTAATTCTGATATAATTATTTGGTCTTGTGATCTGGCCACTAAGGCTGCATGTACACAGTGCAGTATAGACATATCTGCAAGATTTTGGGTCATCTTGTAGTTGTACCCGTGTCAATACATGTACCCAGGTCAACTCGTACCCAGGTCAACTCGTACCCAGGTCAACACGTACCCAGGTCAACTCGTACCCAGGTCAACTCGTACCCAGGTCAACTCGTACCCAGGTCAACTCAAACCCAGGTCAACTCGAATCCAATGTTAAAATTGGGGCGATTGTGTAGTGTAGGACCCTGTTCCCTATCCCAAGGGAACAAAAATCCACTTTTAGGTTATTGGAATTGCCAAACTAGTTAGTGACATTACACACCAACAGGTATGCCGTAGATAAAGGGTAGGGTTTTAGTTTTGAGGAAAATTTTGGGGTAAAGCGGCGATGAGGATGACAAAACGCAACGCGAAAATATAGATGGCGATCACCGCGATGCACAGTGAACACGCAAAACCGCGTTCATTCGCATAGCAACTGCCATAAAAGCGCGTAAGAAAATTGCATTTTCTACCAAAATAAACTGTTCAAAATTACAAAAAACGATGTCAATAGAATTAAGAGAAGTCTGCTTTAGGTTGAATCTAATTTCGGAAAGATTTTACTTTAATACCCTCACCAAAATCGGTCAAGAACAGCAACATCTTGGAAAATAACCAACCCTCTTTGATAACAACTGTCTAAACATGTGGCACAACCTGTTATTTTAAGATTTATGTCAGCAAAATCTGTAAAAATGAAGAAATCAACATGTATGTGAACACATTGAGTGAATACATCGTGCCAAGAAAGTTCTAACACAGAAAACACAAACGTTCTTTTCCTATATTGCACTAAAATGTCCCAACAAAATTCTCAAAAATACAAGGTTGTGCCAAGTGTTTATACAATTATGAACACAGATGGACACCGATTTTGGTGGGGGTTATTAAAGTAAAATCTTTCCCTAATTTCATCAAAACTAAAGAGGGGCCCTACACTACACAATCGCCAAAATTGACAACTCATCTGCAACTGTCCGGGAACTGGGCATGCCTTGTGTTCTCTGGTTCATCGTTAACAAATTTTGAAGGACAGTAACTCTTACCAAAAAGAAATGACATTTTTGTGCGCATGCCCTTTTATAACAGGCAATGATGATAAAAAACAGAAATTTGCTGTTACCTTATGCACAAACGTGACTTTTCCCACAACATCGGACATTACCGTGGACGCCGCCATGTTCCTGCTGGAGTATTTTTAACTCGTTTATAAGACCTTATGCGTTGACGTCACAATAACCCTAACAACCAATCACGACGCCATCTTCGAGGTCAACGGACTGCCCGCGAATGCATGTTTATATTAAACGTACGTACATGTACGTGTATAACGTATGCACACACTAGTTTTGGCATGTTTCAGCGCCAGTTCGACTAGATCGTGTTGAAATCAAGTTGCTTTTGACAGTTTTGTCACCATGTCTGAGTATCTGTCTGCATATGTGTGTGAGTTGACGGGTGCATCAAAAGCTAGATATTTAGAGAAACTAACAGCATGCCAGTTAAAGGACGATCCCTATCGTTTGGATGCAAAGAGCCTGGACGCTGCACCTGAACATATTCCTGACGTGCAGTGGAATGATTTGTATATTTACATGATTTCTACTCCCAGCCAGCACACTCGGGAAGAAATAAAAGTAATGTATTGTTAGGCTATGCCATTTTTTCCCGTCATGTCTTTTGTGTTTGATAGGAAATAGACCTGATGACATAGCCTAGGCCAGGTTTGCCTGGTACTGGGGTGGCTAGCCCCACTACTTTAGTGTAGCTGGCGGATTTTGACATCAGCCCGATGTCAAAATCCGCCAGCTACACTAAAGTAGTGGGGCTACGGGGTGGCCAAATTGGAATACCATGAATACCAGGCCTACCCTATGGGGAACCCCATAGACTAGTAGTACTAGTACTAGTAGTAGTAGTAGTAGTAGTAGGGGTATACCACATGCCTCCCCTTATTTTTCTTGGGTAATCGTGTAGGCCTAGGGGCTTAGTTTGGGATGGAAAGATTTTTCATTAATACCCCCACCAAAATCGGCCAGGAACATCAAAATATTGGAAAATAACCATCCATTTCTGTTCAGAACTGTATACATTTTTGGCACAATCTTGAATTTTGTGACTTCATTCTGGAATTTTTTGTGCTAAATCTAACGTTATATAGCCTTTATAGGGGAAGCAAAAGTTTGCGTTTTCTGTGACTGTTATCTTGGCACGGTCATTGAAAAGGGAAACTGACTAGGTAAATTTGAATAAATTTTCAGATACTGACAATTTGGGAGACCGCCAACATAGGGCAAAATAGCTCAGTTGGTAGAGCGCCGGTACGGTAACCCGGAGGTCGCAGGTTCGAATCCCGCTCCTGCCAGTTTCTTTGTTCACTTTGAAAACACTTTATATTTGAACGAATATCACCAAATGTATTAATTGGAAATTAATTTGTTTAATTTATTTATTTCATGCATGGAAATCCATGACTGGATCAGACAGTTTTATCAAAGCTGGATGGGTGCATGATATGAGACTTCACACCTACAAATCTGAATCAGGGGAGACCAGATATGTTGTGATAGGCAAGGTGAAGCACAGCCAGAGAATGTCGGCTACTCCTCTTGTTCCCTGGTTTGCTGCAGAGAAATCTGGAGAAATTCTAGCTGCACACTGCACATGTATGGCTGGGTAGGATACATCGTTACATAGCATTTGACACTGAAATATTTTCTGCTGTTTGTCCTGGTAATAATCATTGTTGTCTGATATTTCTGTGTAAAATAATCTTCAAAGCAAATAAAATATGACTTCTCTTTTGATTTATTATTGACTTGCCTAACAGATTGGGAGAAGCCTGTACCCATGTTGCTGCACTGATGTCCAGCGTCATGAAAGCCAATCAGCTCAGGAAAGTTTCAGGATTTGATGCCTGCACTTCCAAAAAGTGTGCATGGCTACCAGCGAACAGAAATGTAAGCCAAACTTTACTCAAAAAGCATATATAATCACATAGTCGCACAAAACTGTTTCAGGCGTCGATGTTTTCATGTACTTTAACAAAACTTGGGAATAATTTGGCTCGACGTGACTCTGGACTGCCAGTCTGAACTGAGTGTAGGGCTACCATCACAAACTAGCATATAAATGTGAAGAACCAACACAGGAGCCTGTGCACAGTGTTTTCTGAGGTATCATGTTGCAACATAAAGCTATCCTTCTTTAATGTGTTGATGATTATGTGTTTTTCCATTTTCAAGGTGTCTGCCGCACAAGTGAAATGCATCAACTTCAGCAAACCTTCAACCAACTCCTGTAAGAAACCAAGGACAGAATCTGTAACAACACCCCCAACATCAGAAGAGCTGGCAGCATTCCATGCATCTCTTAGGCAAGTACCAGCTCGGCCAGTTGTTCATCTTGTCATGGACGAGTATGCCCATGAGTTCATCCCCTCATCTGCTACTGACAAGTATCCAAAGGCCCTGTCATCCCTCTATGACTCGAATAACTTGGACCTGACCTACCCTCAACTTCTTCAAACATGTGTCGCTGTTGCCGACTCAATAAAGGTAAAACCTAATTCTTTACTGCAGAATACTATTAAATAAACTGTACTAACAAACAGTGTATAAAACCTGATGACAGTCTTTGTCCTTGGAAACTTAAGAATCAACGGAAAATCAAGAACACAATTACATTTTACTTGCTGTTCCTGTTTAAGCTTAGCCAGCATGAATAAAGGAAAATTTTCACTAGACGGATCGTTTAAACTCTGCCCTTTGACAGATTCACTAATCACTGTCGTAGGAACGAATTAAAAAGTCTTACAAAGTCTGACATACGTGTGCCTACTACGTGTGGCTCGTAAAGATGTGACTGGTTTTTACGCCGAGGGGTAGAGCTTATAGGGGATCAATCTGTTCCTGAAATAAAGTGTGCTGATTTGTTGTCCCTGATAAGAATTGGATAATTTCAAAGAGATATTGGTGTCAGAAAATGGCATTTTGCTTGGGGATGATGTAAATTTAAAGAGGTGTTTTGCCCTGTCTGCCATTTTTGCCATATATCATGTTGGGGAAGGGCAAAAATCCTCTTTAAAAATATTGATATAGTGTGGACTTTTAATACTATCAAAATTAGTTTGTGGAATGATGAACATGTAATAGCTGAGATTTATTGAGCTGTTCTGTTCTCCACTTAATGCAGATTACAACAGAGCAGTGCAGAGCTGTTGAAGAGGGAACACGTGGTCAGGCATCCAGCAAGTTTTGGTTCACTCAGAGGGCTGGTCGAATCACGGCATCAATCTTCAAAAGTGCAGCGCGGACAAACCCTGCAATGCCATCTGCTACTCTCATAAAGAGAGTCTGCTATCCAGAGGCATTCCGATTCTCTACCGCAGCCACCAGGTATGTCAGATTGTTCGCTTGAAATGCTACCTGTAGAGTGGGCTTGGGTGATTCTATGAAGGTGTCTACTCTACTGGATTCCAACATTGGATTCGGAATCGAGATTCCATTTTCTTGACTCCTTGTACAGCCAATTTCTGTTTCCTTTGACTAGTTTCCAGGCACCGCCCAATGATTCTAAAACTGGCCGACTCAAACACTGCTGTAGAGTAGGCCTACTTCCTGTAAATGTCACCTTATCATTTATCTTTAACTATGAATATGATTTAAAATTGCAGGTGGGGATGTGACCACGAGAAGGAAGCAAGAGGGGCGTATTGCTGTCTGGAGGGTCATAAACATGAGGACCTTGTTGTGAAAGACTGTGGTCTACACATCAGCCCAAAACACCCTTTTGTAGGGGCATCCCCCGATGGACTGTTACACTGTAAATGTTGCCAACCTCGTCTCCTCGAAGTTAAGTGCCCCTATTGTGTACGAGATGGTCTTCCATCTACAGAAATGCCCCAAAGTCTTTGCATGGAGAAAAGAGATGGTCACTGGCAACTGAAAAACGACCATCAATACTATTATCAAGTCCAGTGCCAGTTAAATGTGTGTGATGTGGAAAGAGCAGTATTCGTACTTTGGACAAGGGAAAACATTACTGTCCAGGAGATCCCTAGAGATAGGACATTTTTTGATGAGGCTCTATTGGCTGTCAAATCATTCTTTGTGATCGGGGTCCTGCCAGAATTGATTGGGAAATGGCTGTCCCGCAAACCAGTACAGTCTTTAACAGGAACTGTCCAGGTACCAGAGCCAGTAGACACAGTTGTTGACGACAGTGAGAATGAGACAGACAGGCTGTGGTGCTTTTGTGAAAAGCCTTCATTTGGACAAATGATTAAATGTGACCATAAGAAGTGTGGCATTATATGGTTCCATATGGATTGCCTACTAATTCGCGTACCACCAAAAGGAAAATGGTTCTGTCCTCATTGTAGAAAATTACCCAAGTATTCTGATGCAAAGAAGAAGCCTCAACGTGACCAGATTCTACAAAATGAGTCGTAAAGGTATAGCATTGATAAAGCTGTCATCAACACGTGCAAAGTGTTCATACTTTTTGTGATATACATGTACGTGTGTACCGTACATGGACTGACAAAACCTGTGAAAGTTTGAGTTCAATGCGCCCTCCGAATCATTAGAAAATAGCAGTAAAAAAAAAGGTGTACATTCATAGTGTTATTTTGATTCTTACAAATGAAATACGCCACAGCGTTCTTGGAGGTTTTTAGAAACAACGTTCTCGAAGCCGACAGATGGAAATATTTCACAGGAGGATTGGTACTGGTATTTATAAAAGCTTTCAGATTGAAATTAACAATTGATCATTACCAAAGCTATATCATACCTTTAAGGACATTTTGTTAGTTTTTGCTTGCATTATAAAGAGTATAGGCTTGGATGCTCATTTGAATTCCCTTCAAGCAATGTCTCAAGTTGAACACACTGATCAAGCTAGGAGATAAACGATTCAATTTGAAATTCTCAGGGTACCATGCCCAAACACTTTAATGTAACAGTTTTGAATTTTAGCTCACTAAAAAAGAGATGTTCGTAGAACAGAGGTATTAACTCAATGTTTTAACTCCAATGCTCGGAACATCATTCGTTTTGAGTTAGTAACTTCAAATGTTGTATTCGCTAAAAATTCTTTCTGGTTGTACATATGTACTTTCCACCATGCAAAGCCTAAATTGAATTTGTTTTCATATTCCTTGTTTTCTAAAAACAACCTGTACATGTACGTCTGTTCACAAATCATTTCAAAGCAGTCTTCTAAATACATGTACAAATCTAGGTTCAAAATTTGCAGTACAGTACAATGTAGTCTTTCATCTAGCCCCAGGTTTTTGGTTTTAGCAAGAGATAGGGGCTAGTGAAAAAATCACAACAGTATCAGGTTTTTTTTGCCACTGAGCTTTGCAAAGGACGGCAAATTTCCTAGGCGACCCATGCACTGATTTTCAGAGACCAAATCTGATACAGATTATTGGAAGTTGCATAGCATGATATACTGAATGCAAAGGATGACACCAATAATTTTTCATCACTTTTAGAACTTTTTTTCCAGGACTACTAAAAATTCTGAAGGGCTAGCCAATTGTCGACGTGAGTAGTCCTGTGGGGCTACCTTTAAATTGAAGTTGATTTTGACCCTGCAAATGATTTCAAAGCAGTGTGTAATGAAAACAGCCATCAGGCTTGAAAATGAGAGTGTACATTTTCAGTCATAACATTCTTATGAAATGATATTGTTCACTGGTGAAATTAAGCAATTTCTGTGCAATATACCACTATTGAGGTGTAAAGAAATTTAAAAGCATGTTAAGATCACATGCTTGAAGTATGGCTTCAGAATGGGTATAGAATACAAAATAAGCGAGTTTGTAATTACGAATTACATGTACGCATGCACAGAAGATCTTTTTCACTGCTCAGATCAACAAAATGTATCTTGCTGGTTTCAGCTAGATTTGGGTTAAAGATACATTATCTGTGTTCATAAACAATTCTTTTGTCTTGTCATCAAAAGTCCTGTTGGAAATAAACTATTCATGAACTGTTACCAAGAGAACTGTTTGCTATTTTTCTTCCCCTGTAGCTTGTAAATGACTTGATCACAACTCTTCAAATTTGAAAAATTTGTGTTTGTTTGAACCTCAAAAAAAGTGTTTTTCTGCATGTATTGTGGGCATCTGTAACCCTCTGAAAAAAGGGCTTTAATCATGGTTCCTATCAAGCCTCTACGACACAAATTGAAATCTGTAAAAGTTATTCAGTTTCTAAACGGTGAATTTCTTGTTCAATTTGTCATAATGGACAGGCATTCTTGTATCATACAGGTAAATAATCTAGGCTTGTTTCAATTATATTACTTGTTCAATTTAGAATTGTTATCACTCAAAACTAAAGCAACCTATTCAGTATTTATGACATTAGGATGCGACTTGAACATTTTCCAATGTCTGTCCCTGTTTTGAACATGAAGTCTTGAAGATGCACATGTACACCCTATAGTTTCAAAAATACACAGAGGTTTAACCTAGGATTGGCCAGTGGCAATCCATCAATAGATAGCTTTGCATTAGGAACAAAATTTGGGATAATTTATTCATTTCATTACTACTTCCTAACACTTTGACAAAACATCTGTCCATGTTATGAACGTTAAATCTTGAAGATGATCCTGAGAAATTTCTCAAATGTTTTGGTGGGCAGTGTTTTTACAAGGATATGAGATGTAGAGAAAGAAATAACATGGCAAATTACTTGATGTATTGACTTCTGACCTTGGTTCTCTCCAAATATTTGTAACCATAATTGGGGAATGGCCCATTTACAAGTTTTGAAATTTACTCATTTGGAACTACACCTGGGCAGAGATTAACAAGAGCACAAGCTACTTTCACCATTTTGTCCACAGTAGTTTCTGATGCCCCGTCACTAACCAGTGTTATTGGCAACTGGTTTTGGAGAATGGTATACTTTTGTTTGACCATTCCTATTACTCGTTCTACATGTATCCTTACACATGATAATTCCCGACTCCAGTCTACCTCTATCTTCTCTAACTGCTTCTTACCCTTTGTGAATGGAGGAATCTTTACTTCGGCCATCGCCATGCCACAATAATCACCTACAAAGAATCCCCTATCAGCGATAACCAAATCACCTGGCATCAATTGGTTTATAAGGCCACTGTTTTCTGTGATTTCTGTGTCACTAGCTCGTCCTCCCCAACACTTGCTCACAAAACTTATCGAGCCCTGTGGTGTAATACCTATGAGAAATTTTACTGTTGAATGGTGCTTATAATTACTCCAAACCTGAGCACGTGCTAACAAGTCAGATGGCTGCTCAATGAAAATCTCTGTACAATCTATTATAACAGCACACTTTTTGAAAAACCTTCGAAAGGAGGATGGCATGCTTAACCTCAAGGATTCCCGGCTTGGCCAGTAAATTAAGCTGTCCAACTTTACGGCCATTATGTCAAGAATTCTGTGGAAGTTTCTCGAAACAGTTGACTGGCTGACGCCAAACCTGTATGCCAAATCATCGTCAAACAAATTTAGTCGCATCTTCATAAGAAAGAGTAGCACTTTGCTAAATTGTGAAAGTTTTCGACTGCTGGGTAGAGCAGAGGCAATAAGATTAAACAAGGCAAGAAACATTTCCCAAGACGGGAGTCCTGTGTAAAATTTAAGTTTGGAACTGTCCTCTTTGAAATCATTTTCTTCAAGGCCTGAGGACTTCAGTTTCTCTTTTACGTCAAACAATTCCGATCGAAGTGCTTTGTTGTCTTTCTGTAGCTGTTCGATTTTCTCCTCCAGGGCACATATGTCACTGCATGATAAGTCAGTCTGAGTCTCTGTTCCCATGTCTTGTGGTGACAGATGTGCTTCAAATGTACATGTATCAGTTTTTTTCACGCCTTTGCGAAGTTCAAGCAGTGCTGATGCAGCTGCAACATCATCTGCTTTCCTCTTCCGCTGCCTCAACCTACTATAGCGTGCTGAGGAGTCCTGGTCCAGAGTTGAACTGCTGTAGCCCATGTTCTTGGTTGGAGCCCAGTCAAAATGGTCTACATCGTGTAGATATGCTGGTTTTCCTGTAATGTTATAATAGTACAAAAAAGGGGAGGAAACAAATTAGCAGTTTAGCTCTCTATTAACAAGAAAAATAACAAAATTCAGGTTTCAACCAAAAAAAAAACATGTTTTGGCAGTTGGTAAAACCCGGAGCCTCCATAGTATTTTTAAACAAACAAATTGAATTTTGTTAATAATCTGCTGGGTTTGTTTTTGCTACTGAAAGTGAAACGATCAGTTTTATTCTTTTCAATTATGTATGCAGGCATGGCAGGGCAATTTCTTTTATCAGCAGCATTGACAGAACATTTTCTACTACAGTTACATTGATTTGTTTATGCAATTCGCCTACCACAAGGCAAAGACCACTTATTGACTTAATTGGGGCTACCAAGGGGAGATAGAACAGAGAAACCAGCCCCCCTTTGCACTAAAACAAGATCCATCATGTTCCACAGATCTCTTCACAGTGCGAATAGAGCTAGGAGGGGTAACTAGTCCAAAGTCAAGAAGGCATAAGACTCTACCCCCAATAGTGATGGAGAAACTGCGTGATCAATGTGTCATTTCTCCACTATTGCTCCGCTTTTTGGGCATAATTTTTCTCTCTTTCCAAGGGTGAAGACACAAGGATAAAATGTAGCATTTATAATCTTATACAAAATGCAACCCAGAATGCTCTACTAACATGACTAAAGTCGTTTCACTCGTTTCAATTTTCTAGCCTCTGTTTATCAACATCGTTTTGGATACAACACGGACACTTTGTACATTTTCACTAAACCTTTTCGACATTCCCATCAAAGCATCATGGGAACTGCATCAGCCCTAACTGGCATTAGAAGAGCAAGCACATTAGACATGTTACTTGTTAGAACGGATGTGATTGGTCGCATGGTCACATGTTCGTTGTCATGCTTGCAAAAATCCTCTTCCGATTGGCTAATAATATGACATTATTAGCTGTTCTGATTCCAGAAATTTGCATTCATCAGTAACTGGTACCCTGAGAGGGATTCCCGAATTATTTCCTTTATTGTTATTGACATTTAAATTGATTTTTCTGGTTATTATTTTCCTTCTGTTCCATGCAAAGATATGTGAAAAGGGTATCGCTCAACTCATGACAGAAATTTAGCATAAAATCAATTATTATTTGGACTGGTTCACAGTGCCACAGGTTTGTGTAACTGTTAAAAATTACATGGTTTGTTTGGCCTCCAAACCCACAATGCATTGAGAATGTCGAAAAGGTTTATTGGAATTTACATTCCCTTACCCCTGACGAAATGGGCCGAGCATACGCGTGATGACTTTGACGGCTTCCATCCTTCACGTTTTATGTTGGCCAACCATTTCTCTCGCCGCCGTTTTGAAATATTTCTTGAATATTCTCCTTGGTGTTCTAGCACAGCAGGTATACAGAAAAAGGATATCTCCTTCTCTCTATTGCTACGATTCGAACAGCCGACAACACAACAGAAATTCACCATTTTTTGGCAGCTTTCTTGACTACAGTACTACGTTCAGGAGGTAGCAAGATAGGTGTATCGACGACGCGTAAATTAACGTACGTACGATCGACCTCGAACAACTAACTGTTTGTCCTCTGGGCGAGGGCGCCCTTCAGTAACTAAGGTCCCATGACGTCATACCCATAACGTCTATAGCCCCCCCGCCGCCCGCGCAAATCCATTTTCAATAAAGCTAAAGATTAGAAACACGCTTTTAATTTATGTCTGCCATCTGCTGACGTTGAGTTCCCTTTTAAATATTCAAAATCTCGGTATCTTGTCTAAAAATTCCCGAAAAACTTTGATATTGTTTGTAGCAATATTTCCCCTACCTGGAGGTAGTAAGACTTGTACCAGGTTTTGGCAAATGTTGTGATTTTCCCCAAGATCTTGGGAATTTCGGTGGAAAAAGTATGGATCGCGCATGCGCAAAATGCTTACACATATACGGACGCGTACGGACCATTCCACTGTCTTGGAAAATCTTGGGAATTGTACAGTGGTCGGGTAATCGTGGGATTTTACAAATTTTTTGATTGCCTTGGGCTGGCCCATGACATGGTCATGGAGGAAGGATATGGCTGGCCGGCCTTTAAATCACGCGCACTGTGCATCGCATCATGGAGGAAGGAACACTAACATGATCGCATGCACGTGATTTTCTGGCCGGATCCATGGAGCATGGAGGTAGAGCTCAGGCTACCCAGCAGAAATGAGCAAGTTCGATCAAGGACTATAGTTAACCACAGTTCGACTAACCCTAATCGAACGCCCGCTAGTATAGTCGACGATGGTTGGACTAGTCTAGTCAACGATTCGCGACTAGCCACCTGGCTCAAGCTAGCCGCGGATTCGGCCGGATTTCTGGCCGCGTATTCAGCCGCGGATTCATCCGCGTATTCAGCAAGAATCGAAAAATCTATAACGCATGTGGTAAAAGGTGATCTATTTTCCAGAAAGTTCACTTCGCTTATTTAACGAATTTTTCATAAAAAAACAAAACTAACAATACTTTTTCATGCCATATTAAAACGCACAACATAAGCCACAGTTTTATAAACCATTTTTGTAATTTTGATGAAGTAATTACTGTTCAATTAGCTGCTCAATGGTAATCATCACATTTCCTGTTATTTTTCAAAGCTTTTAGAAATGGTGAAAAGTGAATGCAACATTTAAAACAAAGTGTACCTCACATGTTATAAACAACTCCAACTTTTATTTCATAATCTACAAGACCATGCTTCTGGGCACACTTAATTTTGGTATAGGCTTCAGCCGAACACTAATTAGTGCCTAATTAGCCCGTTAAAGATACCCCGTTTTCACTGCACTATTGTAATGCGGTTCTTTCGGCTGCGTACATAACTACCCCGTTAAAACAAAGTGTACCTCACATGTTGTCAAAAACTCCAACTTTTATTTCATAATCTACAAGACCATGCTTCTGGGCACACTTTATTTTGGTATAGGCTTCAGCCGAATACTAATTAGTGCCTAATTAGCCCGTTAAAGATACCCCGTTTGCACTGCACTATTGTAATGCGGTTCTTTCGGCTGCGTACATAACTACCCCGTTAAAACAAAGTGTACCTCACATGTTATGAAAAAATACAACTTTTATTTCATAATCTACAAGACCATGCTTCTGGGCACACTTAATTTTGGTATAGGCTTCAGCCGAACACTAATTAGTGCCTAATTAGCCCGTTAAAGATACCCCGTTTTCACTGCACTATTGTAATGCGGTTCTTTCGGCTGCGTACATAACTACCCCGTTAAAACAAAGTGTACCTCACATGTTGTCAAAAACTCCAACTTTTATTTCATAATCTACAAGACCATGCTTCTGGGCACACTTAATTTTGGTATAGGCTTCAGCCGAACACTAATTAGTGCCTAATTAGCCCGTTAAAGATACCCCGTTTTCGCTGCACTATTGTAATGCGGTTCTTTCGGCTGGGTACATAATTACCCCGTTAAAACAAAGTGTACCTCACATGTTGTCAAAAACTCCAACTTTTATTTCATAATCTACAAGTCCATGCTTCTGGGCACACTTTATTTTGGTATAGGCTTCAGCCGAACACTAATTAGTGCCGAATTAGCCCGTTAAAGATACCCCGTTTTCACTGCACTATTGTAATGCCTTCTTTTCGGCTGGGTACATCACTAACCTTTAAAACAAAGTGTACCTCACATGTTACGAAAAAATCCAACTTTTATTTCATAATCTACAAGACCATGCTTCTCGGCACACTTTATTTTGGTATAGGCTTCAGCCGAATACTAATTAGTGCCTAATTAGCCTGTTAAAGATACCCCGTTTTCACTGCACTATTGTAATGCCTTCTTTTCGGCTGCGTACATCACTAACATTTAAAACAAAATGTACCTCACATGTTATGAAAAACTCCAACTTTTATTTCATAATCTACAAGACCATGCTTCTGGACACACTTTATTTTGGTATAGGCTTCATCCGAACAATAATTAGTGCCTAATTAGCACGTTACAGATACCCCGTTTTCACTGAACTATTGTAATGCGTTTTTTCGGCTGCGTAGTACATAACTACCCCGTTAAAACAAAGTGTACCTCACATGTTATCAAAAACTCCAACTTTTATTTCATAATCTACAAGACCATGCTTCTGGACACACTTTATTTTGGTATAGGCTTCATCCAAATACTAATTAGTAAAGTCTAATTGAGTATGAGCCCAGCGCTTTTCGTAGTATAATACACAGTCGCTAAACAAAAATTGGTGTGCTTCAGCTACGGTAGCAGCAGTATATACATATATATATACAAAACGACTGAAATTGCGCCTACATGAAGCTTTTTGTGCAATTTGGTACCCGTACTTCGTTTTTATGGCGTGTCAGCCGAAGTAGTTTTGGAACCACCCAGCTGTTTCACGCCAACCCCACCATACCTGAAACGCTGATTTTCGTGTGACGAATTTGTTGCTTTTATTTGCTGAAACACACGAATATGGCTATATTTGTGTGCGTTAGCATTCGTACGGCGAAGAAGGTTGTTAAGCCGTGGTACGCTAGAACAGTGGCAGATAGTTCGACGAAGTTGTGTGATGTTTTTTCACAATTCGCCAGCTTTGAATTTGACCAAGGAAATGACATTGATAAATACCAGATGACCCTGGTGAGAAGAACGCTGTCATGACATGGTGTCAGTGTTGTAGTCAAGACCAGGCAGTCCGAGACCAAGACCGAGACCGACAGTCCGAGACCAAGACCAAGACCGACAGTCCGAGACCAAGCTAGACCAAGACCAGACTTGTAAATAAAGGCATGTAAATCATCTTTGTATGTTGATCTAAAACTGTGGGGGTTCAGCTAGGGTATGGGGTATGACCATAGAGCTGTGTTTAGTTTGACAGGAATGGTCTTGGAGTGTATTCTAGCATTGTTGTTGGTTTTTACTTTGTATTCTTTAATAAAGTTTTTACTTTTCGGCCTAATTTGAATTTCACAACATTCACAGTGCACTTCAGCACTTTTCAGACACTGGTGTACCTATGTAAAGCTACAAAAAAAAGTGACAATTTAAAATAGTATTTCCTTCAAATTGTATTTTATTTCTCAGGAAAAACATTTACAGAGGTGCCCCTGGCCCTCTGCATGTCTCAAGAAAATGTCATGCCATCATGGTGATTTTATTGCAGCAGTTTACCCAACAGTATACAATCACGTTACAGAAATACAGGCCTATAATTTAGATCGTTTCTGACAAAATCTTATGTGATTGGCAAGCAGATGAGGTGTGCAATTGTTTGGACATTTAACAGGCTTCTTTAGAAATTGAAACAAACATGCCATTGACAAGCATGCAAGAAAGACAAATCTTAGGCCTAATTCATCGGGTGATGAAGCCGCACATGTTTGATGAAGGCAGACGTTAGTGTTGGGTGATACGATAAAATCGCGATGATGTGATATTCGCCTCCCAAAAATCGATATCGGCTACATGCTTTTAAAATCGAAAAATCGAGATATCGCCGATATCATTTTTAAAATCGGCTATTTTTTTCGGAACCCCTATTTTCCCTTAAAAAATCGGTGATACTTTCTTTTTACCAGCAAATTCGCTAAAATTAATTTCCTTGTAAGCGAGGTTCAAGTCGAAGTGACATCATCCTTTCGAACGTTTTATTTATCGTGTAAATAATGTGCTCCCCACCCCTTCCCCGGGCTGCCCCAGGTCTTATGTGGGGTTTTGGTAACATTTTTCAAGCCCCATAGGGTGGGGATTTTGGTAACTCATTTTGCCATTGTTTCCACATCATCAGAAGTTCAAAACCAGGAGGTGGGGTGCCCCACCCATGTATGTCGGGGATTGTCACTAAAATTTTGCACCAGTGGTGGGGATTTGGTCACTTCAAAAGTGACAATCCCCACATCTTGGGTGGGGCAGCCCCAGGGGAGGGGAGGGGTGGGGAAGCAATTGATAGGTGCATAAGATAATTGACCACTTGGTGGCTCGGTGATTCGTATTTCGGGGGACGTTTTAAGAAAATCACTAAATGACATTGAACAAGCGAATTGGTGTAATTTCTATTCATGGTAGGCAGCTAGAAAATGATCATTTTCACCGCAATTAGACCAAATTATGCCGATTGTATTGCAAAGGAGTTGTTTTCAAAACTTAACACTGGTGTTATCCCCAGTGTAATTTTCATAAAGTTAACCCTGAAAACTTCTCAAAATGTGGTTTTGTGTAGACAGCCATATTTAAATCTATGCAAATTAGTGGGCGTATCCATTTCAACCATTCATTGAGAAATGCTTCAATGCTTTTCTGCACTTGGGGCTGCTCGCACGTGGTTCGTGCCTCAATACGCTCATACGCATGAAATACAGTTTCACTTTATGCAACGACAATGAAATAAAGGATCACAAATACAAGAAAATTCAGTTCAATGATTTATTTAGACAGCATGGGATTATGGCCTGCAAGCACGATGATGCCGAGTACAAAAAACCACTTGATAATTAAAATCGATAACATGATATAATTGATATATATCAGGGGCGGATCTAGGTTTTACCCAAGGGGGGGTTTACCTGAGGTGATTGGCCTACACACCCCAGCGTGCCGATTTTTCGACACCCGACACTGGTTATTTTTTTTTTCTCAGCCCATGGGGGGGGGGGGGGGTTTAAACCCCCAACCCCCCCCCCCCCCCCGTAGATCCGCCACTGTATATATATAATTGTATGTTTGGCAAAGACAACAATAATTATTGTATACAAGGACAGTATATAACTGCATCTTGATAACTCGGGGCAATCTTCGTTCCGTTACATAACAGCAAGAATTGCAATCGGAATAATACCAAATATATCGGCTACTATAATCCAGATCAAAAGACAAAATTATTCAACACATGACTTATTCATGAAAATATATAATAGATAAAAGGCAGGCAAACAAACAAACAAACAAACAAACACCCCAACAAACAAACAAACAAACAAACAAACAAACAAACAAACAAACAAACAAACACCCCAACAACCCAACAACCCAACAAACAAACAAACAAACAAACAAACAAACAAACAAACAAACAAACAAACAAACAAACAAACAAACAAACAAACAAACAAACAAACAAACAAACCCTCGTTGGCCGTAAAGAGCAAATGCCCTTCTCATTCTTGGCCCTTTCGGCCTTTCAGGCGTCTGCCTGGAACAAGAAAAAACAAGTACACAACGATCACACAGCCTCGTTGGCTTTACAAGGCAGCTGCCTTTCTCATACTAGGCCTGCTCGGCCGTCTGGAGCAAAAAGAGAGAACTTCTAAGAAAGACAACTGTACATTTATGGCAGGGTATTATTGGTAGTGTAACTTCGCAATTATATCTCAAGATTCGAAAATTCTGAATAAATGGAAGAGGTGAGAAATTTATTGACCATGCAATAAACCTGTAAACAGACTGAACAAACTTTGAATGCAAACATAGGATCAAGGAGTCAAATATTTGCTTGACAGGTTGCAACGTGCAAAACGCCAACAACAATTAATATATGGTTCAATTAAACAGGGCTTTAGATACCTCCAAACGTTGGCTAATATCTCTCTGTACATAACGATTTTTAGCCGATGTTGTCTTCCAACGGCCATGTTGGAGAATGAGATCTTCTGGGATATTATGATTGGCTAAATGGGAAGCTCCACCAGACCTTAAACTATGAAGGCCAAAAGATTTAACTTAAACAACACCGATGGATCGGAGAGCATCGAAAAACAACTCCCTACACCTAGAATAACCGAGTGGTCTATTTTGGGTGCGCTTGTAAGAATTCAAGGAGGAACAGAAAGTGAGGGGAGTAAAAATGAACAGATCATCTCCCAGCTTAATACCAGACCTGTCAATGAATTTCATCAAAAGGGCATATGGCGAATAGAAATCCTCCGAAGCAGGAAGGAAGGCCACGTCGCCCTCTCTGAAAATATCGGTTTTCGATTTGGGGATACGAATTTTTATACCGTCGTCATTGGGCAACTTAGTAATATGGTTGGCCTTGATTTCGGCAATTTCGTTGTGTCTGAATAACAAGGCATATTTTAAACAGACATAGCAAGCTGACCTGAGTTGCATCAGTGTACAATCATCTTTGGCGAAATTATCCAAAATTCTTCGAAGCTGATCTAACGACAAGGGACGTTTCTGGGCGGGAGGATTGTGAAGACCTTTTCTGGCACTGATCAAGATATGTTGAACAATGGGAGAATCTATTGGGTTATTTTTAATGTCGAGTAAAGAGTGAAACCATTTTATAGCAGCAGCAGTGGTCGAGACTACGCTCTCGGAATGAGAGATAGACTTAGTATGAAATAAAAAGGCTGCAACAACCTCATCTTGAATTGGAAAAGACAAGGGAATTTTACGGCATGACAACCAATTTATGAAATTGCGACACTTGTAAAGGTAAGAATTAGAAGTACCAACTGCTTTTGCTGCAATAGCTTCAAACATCAACTGTTCTTTAGAATCCGAAACTGTGGAAGGGAATTCGGACCAAAAGGGCTGATCTCGAATAATCTGTAGAATAAAGAATAAAAGAAAAGAAATGCGATTAATATTGGTATGCATGAATATCAGGGGGTACTAAGAAAACGGAAAGAAATCCAACTTCACTGCTGCCATTACACCTTCAAAGTTGGGTGAACCAAACAGAGAATTTTTGTTTCTCCCATGTACTAACGCACACCTGCCAGGCATAGTAAAGAAATCAACGATAAAAGGCAAGAACGTTGTCCATAACATAGGCCAGAATGGGCTAGAGGGCCACCATGGGCAGACTAAGATCCCAGTTCCGTGACAACATTGCAAGTGAATCAGAACAGAGGGAATTAATGTAACGGGGAACTAATAGTACATTTTCCCCTGACCAGTCTTGAGCGAAAGCGTCCACAGCTTCCGCCCCGGGATTCCAAAACCTGGAGAAAAATCGAGGCAATTTTGCATTATAGTATGACGCGAAACAATCAATCGTCAGAGGACCCCATGAATTATTGATAGATTCGAAGAATTCGTCCGATATACACCAGTCTTCTACATCAATGAGCTTGCTAATAAAATCGGCTTGATCATTAAGGGAACGAGGAATCCAATCAACTTCGAGCCGAATGCGATTGTTAAGGCAAAATTTGAAAATCTTGAAGGCTAAGGATTGAAGATGGTCTTTCATGCTCCCCACTTCGAGAATTATGGCCGCAGCCTGACTATCTGTGAACAATTTTACCCGGGAGGAAGAAATTAAAGGCAAAAATGAACCAAGAGCAAATGAAATCGCTTCAAGTTCACGCCAAGTTGAACTCTTTGTCCTTTCTTCAGGAGTCCAATTCTTATGAGCAACGTGATTTTCGTTGCACGTGATTGCACCCGACCCTACTGAACTTGCATCTGAAAATATGCTAACTTTGTTAACTCTTGGGGAAAGGAAAACTTGCCGAATGTTAAGACGGGAAACATTATCACGCCAAAACTGAATCTCGATGAGACACTTATCATCGAGAATAATCACTAAATCCTCGTCAGCGGCTGCAGTTATGCGAATTTGACAAGATCGAGTCATAAGCCTGCTGACGTTCCTATAACTGGCGACAGAGAAATGATCTGCCCAACAAAGGAATGAAGGTCCCTGATTGAGCAAGAGGGAAATCTTAGCAGGGAAACGATGGAGGCTCGAAGTTTGGTTATCCTACGGTCCAACACCTTAAGAGTACCCATACTGGAATCCCAAATCATGCCTAGCCAAACAATAGAGCGAGTGGGCTTCCAAACACTTTTGGCTATGTTGTAAATGAAACCAGCATTCAATAAATCTGATCGAACATGGGCAGAAACTTGTGAGGCTAATGTGACATGTTTATCTTGGGAAAGATTCGATCGGGGTACAATTATAAAACCATCATCCAGATAGAGGGAAATAAAAATGCCACAAGAACGCCAATGCGTAACCCAAGGTTTCATAATTTTGGTGAAAATCCAGGGGGCAGAGGTAAGGCCAAAGGGGAGAACTGTGAACTCAAAATATCTCTGAATGCCAGCAATGCACCAAGAAAACCCAAAATACTTGTGAAATTGTGGAGCAATATCAACGTGATGATATCCAGATTTTAAATCAAAGGAGAACAAAAGAGCATCTGAACTGAAGTATGGTAATGCGACCTTCCAGTCATCTATTTTGAAATGGTTCTTCTGCACATACTTGTTCAACTGACTCAAGTCTAGAATTAGACGATTTTTGCCCGAGGCCTGGGAAACAACAGAAAGTGGACTCGTAACGTAAGAAGGGAAACTGTTTTCCCCAATTCTATCAGAAGCCAATAATTCGAAAATGGATTCTGTGACAAAGGTTGAATTGTGAAGAGCCGAAAAGTTGTTTCGAAGAGTCATAGGCGGGGGATCTTCAATGAACCATAATTTGAAACCTTCATTTATAATGGACATGATCATGTGTGGAACACCTATACGTTCCCAGAATTCACAGTGTGATCGTAATCTACCTTTCACATGCAATTTGTCGGAGGTTAGATAATCATATTGATAATCACATGGTACCTGAATGATATCAGAAAACTTCTTGGTGATAGGTTCACTGCTATGAATCTGATTAGGAAGAGGCTTGGGCCCGGGAATCTTTGGGGAACTCTGTTGCTCTATCGGCGCTTGAGGGCAGCAGTGGTCGGTACGACATCGGTGCTTGACCGGGGAAACTCCTTGTGGCTGGGGGGCCAAGAATGGGGTTGAATCTGGACCTCGATCTTTGCTGGTAGAAGCCGCCATTGGCGGCAGCGAAGGGACATTGTCTCGACCAATGGCCTTGCATGCCACAGGCATAGCAGATAGAGCTCGACATGCCTGTAAAAAATAAAGATAAAACAAACAAAAACCAAAAAAGAGCAAACAAATCCGGAAATGATAAA
This sequence comes from Hippasteria phrygiana, assembly GCA_037893225.1. Classification (NCBI taxonomy): domain Eukaryota; kingdom Metazoa; phylum Echinodermata; class Asteroidea; order Valvatida; family Goniasteridae; genus Hippasteria; species Hippasteria phrygiana. The sequence continues at coordinate 330,857 of JAZGUH010000085.1, read as the reverse complement.
GCAAGAAATTGGGGTGGGAGGGTGGGGAAAATGCGATAAAGCAGAAATGGGAGTTGTAAATACAACACTCAGCATGCGTGCAAGAGCCTGAAGTGACTGGCGAGAGCCATGCAAAGCGGTTATATGCCAAGAAGACAATACTATTGTCTAGTAGGAGGGAGGCATTTCCAAAGACATGCAAATTGCACGGATGCAAACCCCGAGTAATTCTTACGGGATCCCATATACTCCAGTTGAAGAAGGGTGTGACCCATTGCATCCCATAAGGTCCCATTAGGTCCAGTTAATACATCTCTTCAGGTTATAATGAATTTCCCATTGAAATAAAGGGATCCCGTTCAGTCCCATTGACACCCGTAAGCACCCGTTGAGTCCCATTAAAGTTTTCAATGGGACACAATGGGATTCAACTGGAATTTTCTCCTGGGATCCGTCGTTGGTAGTCTTGGTCAAGTGCAAACAACCACACTGAATGCTATACATGTACAATGGTACATGCAGCTAACGTGTTGCAAACTTCGTCTGGAGAAAAGGCTACTATAAGACCTGGGGGTTAGAGCAATTGGTTCAATAACTCCAAACCCTAAAGCGCATCTGCGCGTGCGCGTTGCTTTGTTGCTAGCCTTCGTCAAGTGCAAGCAACCGCACTGAATGCCACCATCTTATTCCCAGTGTACAATGCACGTACACACAGCTAACGTGTAGCGAAATTTGTCTTGAGAAAAGACAAACACGTGCAGCGCATGCGTTGTACAATGTGTATACATGTACAATGTCTGTCTTGTGTGCGCGCGTACGTACAAAAGACCTACAATCATACAGTGAAAATATAGCTGAAAATTTGAAAAGTAGAAAAATGCATTTAACCAAAACGTTCAATCTGCTTTTCTGCTATTTTAACGGCAGAAAAGCAGATGTCCACTTTTGAACCTTTATAGTGAGTGTGCATGGAGAAATAGCTAGAGCATATGAAGCATGCACGATATGGGGGAAAAGGGGAACCCCCTCTTTTGTGTTGGCCATTGTGTTCCCGGAATCTCAGGAATTCTATTCAGAATTCTAGGGGGATGTGTTAGATAACAATAATCTGAAGCGTGCTTAGGGTATAGGGATAAAAGGGGGGGGGGGGGGGTGTACTCTTTTCCCCCATATCGTGCAGGGTATCAGCTAGAGGGCGCTGCCGTGCGCGCTGTACGTCGCACCGCGCTAAGGACGTCTTGGAACCAAGACTACCATGGACCATGCAGACATGTGTGTAACACATAGAGTTATATAACTCTATGGTGTAACATAAACGACGAGTACCATGCCAGCGCAGCGACATTTACTTTTCAGTACATTATGCAGCGATAGTTATTGGTGACCAATGAATGAATTCCTCATCAGCAGAAGGCTTCGGTGAAAAGAAAGCCAAGTCTAGAAAGAATTTACTTTTCTGACTGACTACAAACTGAAGTTTTTTTCTTGCTAGCGGTGACGTAGTGCGGACGTGCTCTGTGCGGTGGCGCGAATTTCAAATTTTATTTTCGGCTCCTCGCCAACGGTTGATCTCCAGATCATCAATTTCTACTTCAACGGACGCGGGTAAGTAATATCAGATTATCGTGAGGTGTATCGGAAAATATTCCCCAATATCACATCCATATCGGCCATGGCCGATCTATCTGATTCTGATCATGATGACACATCATGGGATCAGCTTTCTCAAAATCAAATGGAAGCACAAGATCAAAATCCTGATCCTGATGAACAGCCATGGTCAACATTTGATGTCATGTACAGTCAGGCACAAAACAATACCCAAACCCCCTGGCAAACTCAAAGCAGGAAACGTACCAAACACAGTCTAAGCTATAGTGATGTCTATACAGATTCTGAATACGAGTCCCCAAATGAACAACCAACAAAACGTCGACGGGAAACACAGTAAAATACGATACTTATCAATCTCAACCCACATTAGTAACCATTACCTCTCCAGATGTCAAACTGTCAAAAATAAACCCAATCAGAATTGCCAAAGCTTTGAACAATGTGGGAAACCTAAAAGACTACATCAAGAGTGTCTCCAAGAATAATCAAGGAGGCATCACAGTTAAATGTCACACATCAGCTCAAGCAAAAAAAACTCAAAATCATCAGTCGCCTAGAACAATGGAGTGTACAAGCAGAATTTGCAAAATCAGAAACTCAAAGTAAAGGTGTCATCTATGGCATAGAACCTGACACATCAGAAGACGAAATTCTATCTGTATGTAAGCAACATGGAGTCGTAGAAGTCAAACGACTCATGCGCAAAAGAGATGGCAAACTTGAAAAGAGCCTCTCTATCTGTTTGACTTTTAATTCACCAAACCCACCATCCCGGATACAAATAGGATATGAAAATTTCATAGTCAAACCGTACATCCCTCCCATAATCCGATGCTTCAACTGTCAAAGACTGGGCCATACTGCAAAAAACTGCAGAAGCTCTACACGCTGTGTGCGATGTGGAGGGCCCCACAACTATGAACAGTGTAAGCAAAAAGACAACACTAGATGTTGCAGATGTGGAGGAGACCATTCACCGGCTTATGGGGGATGCAGCACCATCAAACAGGAAAAGCGAATTCAAGGAATCAGAGTCACATATAATATTTCATATGCCGAAGCTGCAAATGCAATCAAAACTGACATATCAATACGCACGAGCTCTCAGTTGACTCCCTCGCCAGCACAACCATGTTCCAACATGGCACAATCCTCAAGCAACGGAAACAAAAATTCTCTGCGGTCAAACACAAACACCATGGAAAACACAAATACGATGCCAACCACACCAATCACAAAAACCCCAACCTCCAAAGACGCGAGCACTCAAACTATTGCAACGGAAGGAACACAAACCGAGCACACACATTGCATGTGCAACGAACAATACCTAACGGAACTTCTCTCAGGCACGATACAAATATGGGACACGCTGAAGAACAAAGAGGAAAGAGACACATCGATTAAGGCCCTTGTCAATCACATGATCCATTCTGACAACCCCCCAACACAGACTAAAGAAACAAGGAAGGCAAAGAACATCCACACGTACCAATACAAGGAGGCGAATCGGGCCCCAAACCTACCCAAGATAAGACCAAGATATCTTCGACCCAAAAAAACGCAGACCCGTCAGAAGCCCATAAAACCAGCCAGATCACTATACATAGGAAAATCGAACAAAACTTCGTCATGATTTTTCTTATTATGGTGTTTATCTTACAATGGAATGCACAGTCTCTTACAGCTCATTGCAATGAATTTAAATCATCTATAAACAATTTTTCCTGGACACAAAAACCAGATCTCATATGTATTCAGGAAACCTGGCTTAAAGACAGAACACAGGAACTAAAAAAAGGGGAGGAGGCTGTGCATTCCTTGTTAAACGTGGTCTAGCCTTTAAATACATACATGGTTCTGACACTCCTATTGAGTATCAAATTGGAGAAATTTATGATACCTATAAAAATAAACCAACATCATCAACATATATAACCCATGCAACGCCTTAGAAGACAGCTATCTAAGAGAGATACTAAATAGAACTGTGAATCCTCGCATAATTTGTGGAGATTTGAATGGTCATAACCCCCTGTGGGGCAGCTCTAAGCTTGACCATAACGGCAAGATTATTGACGATATAATAACAGATTTTGATATGGTCTGTGTTAATTCTGGTCAAGGTACAAGAGCGAATAGTTCTCATGGTACTCTTTCTTGTATTGATGTCACTTTTGTCTCACCTAATCTAGCTGCTAAATGTAACTGGACAGTTCTGGATGATTCCTGGGGAAGTGATCACTGCCCCATCATCACTGATTATAATCATTCTATTTATAAAAGTAAAGCTAATTTCACACCTAAATGGTCCATTAAAAAAGCTGATTGGAATAAATTTCAAGTTGCTTGCAATCTGAATATATCTGAACCCAACACTTCAGAAAACATTGATGATACATACAACAACTTCATCAATGAGCTTGAGTCAGCCATGAGCTGCTCAATTCCAAAAACCAACCCAAACCACAATAAAACCCCTACCTCCTGGTGGAATGATGATTGCAAACAGGCCATAGATAGTAAGAAAAAAGCTCTTAATATTTTCAGAAAAACTCGTCTTCCTACAGACCTTATAGAGTATAAAAGGGCTTGTGCCATAGCCAGGAAGACAATTAAAAATGCTAAAAGAAAAGATTGGGAAATCTTTTGCAACGAAATAAATCCGAAAACTAATACTAAAGTTATTTGGAACAAAATTAAACGAATAGAAAAAACTCGTAATACAAGTAGCATACCAGTTCTAAACCACAATGGCACAGATATCATTATACCAAGACAAGGCTGAAGCCCTTGCCGACAGCTATGCTAAAGTCAGCAGCACGAACAATTACAGCCCTTTATTTACCCCCATCAAAAATAAAGCTGAAATGATTTTTGTATTGATAGTAACAATGACAGTGTGATTAATGAGCCTCTTACCTTAGAAGAATTAAACCATGCAATTGATTCCTCTAAGTGCACCTCTCCTGGTAAAGATGGAATAAGAAACGATGTCATTAAACACCTCCCCATGAAAATTCGTAATTACGTACTCATCATCTTTAACATGATATGGTATACCTCTCAATGCCCCAAACAATGGAAGGATGCTATCCTTATTCCATTCCTCAAACCAGGAAAAGAATCCACCAACCCCCTATCATATAGACCCATTGCACTCACAGCTACTTTCTGTAAAATAATGGAACGAATTGTTAATTCTCGATTACTATGGTATCTAGAAACCCATAACTTATTATCCAATCCCCTGAGTGGTTTCCGGAAAGGAAGAAGTACCAAAGATCACATTGTCAATTTGGAATCATCTATCAATAAAGCCAGGAGTAATAAAGAAAGCACCCTTGCTATTTTTCTTGACATTGAAAAAGCTTATGATATGCTTTGGCGCAAAGGTATTATTATTAAATTACATTCCATGGGTATTTATGGTCGGATAATAAAATGGATTGATAATTTCCTTAATGATAGAAAAATTCAAGTTAAAGTTAATAATTGTCTTTCTAAAGAAAGAACCATGGAAAATGGTGTTCCACAGGGCAGTGTTATCAGACCTCTCCTTTTTAACGTTGCTGTCAATGATCTCTCCCACCATGTCGTTGATGCAAATGTCTCACAATATGCAGATGATATCGCCATCTGGAAATCCAACAGAAACACATCTTACCTAGAAATGAAAATCTAACAAAACCTTAATAATGTCAAATCTTGGTGTGACAAATTGGGTTTTAAGTTGTCTATCCCAAAACAATTGTTGTCTTGTTCACCAATAAAAAACTTATCAATATCTCCCTGCACATCCAAAACCTTAGATTACAGACTTTGTCCTCGGCCAAATTCCTGGGAGTGATTTTTGACAGCAAATTAACATGGAATCCACACATCGACAGTATAATTACAAAATGTAAAAAGAGACATAACATCCTCAGATGCATTAGCGGTATTTCCTGGGGGGCCGATTGTAAAACACTTTATCAGCTATATAGTGCTCTAATAAAACCCATCTTGGAATACGGGTGTGAAGCTTTCGACTCTGCATCCCTGACTGCCAAGCAAAAACTTGACAGTATTCAATACCAAGCTCTTAAAATTTGTACAGGAGCTATTCACAGTTCCCCACTTTTTAGGCTACAGACCGAATGTGGAGACCCACCTTTGGCTCTACGTAGACAGTTCTTATGTAACCTATACGGAATCAAAGTAAATACACACAAAACACATCCTAATGATGACATCCATTCTGATAACTGGCAAAAGCATTATTTTGCTGACAAATGGATGTCTACAACCCACAACACCCCTTTTGAAGCTAGGATCTCCCAATACCCGTATGCAGTTTTCCCCCTCAACGACCCCACTCCTTTCTGGCATTATAACAAGCCTTCTGTCTCCACTGAAATCCTCTCTCGAGTGGCAGATGCTACAAATATTTATGACAAGAAAAATCTTAGTTTAGAGACCATCAATACAACATGGATAAATTCTCTACACACTTATACACGGATGGCTCTCACAATCCCACTCTTGATACTGTCGGATGTGGTATATATATCCCCCAACTTAAATACAGTAAAGCTTCCCGCCTCAATAATGGCGTCTCTATCTTTACAGCAGAACTTTTCGCAATTCTCCTTGCATTAGAATGGGTTGAAGATGTTAAGCCTTTACATACATGCATTTTCAGTGATTGCCTTAGTGCCATCCAGTCTATCTCTAAAACCTTCCCCAAACATAAAATCGTTTGTGATATTCGCCACACCTTAAATAACATCCACTACCAAGGCATTATAGTTAACTTTGAATGGATCCCTGGGCACTGTGGGATCAATGGAAATGAAAGAGCTGATGAAATCGCCAAATCAGCCACACACAAAACCAGTATCGATCACCACATACCCCTCCTAGAGAATGAAATCAAACACATTCTTAAAGAAGAACTTAAGGAAAAATGGACCAAAACCATTCCCATCACTAATCTAAATAATATAAAATATAAGCCATCTTTCATTTTCTCTAGCTGGGGAATGTCACGTACCCACGAAGTTATCATGCATAGACTTAGACTTGGTGTATGTAAAGGCTTAAATAATTTCCTATATAAAATCGGCAAACATCCAAATGGATTATGTGAAGTATGCTCATGCACTGAGGGTGTTAAGCATTTTCTCTTGAACTGTCGTAAATATAACGTCCAAAGACAAATCCTCATCAAATCACTTGGTCTCCTCAATACCCAAATAACACTCCAACAACTTCTTGTACACAAACAAAACAGCCAACATATTATCAAATATGTACGTAACTGTAATGTTAATATATAATTCCCCGATACACCTCGCTGATATTCTTGATATTGCACTAGCTTCTGGGATGGGAAAGTGTAAATGGTTGGCTAGACATAGTATCACCAATCATCACCTGGGGGTGTTGCGGACCTGCAAATCAGCCGGCGGGGCCCGGGCACTTAAATTGCATGGTACACGGTCCGACCTTGCAGGACACTTGTGACACTTTGTGTTTGGAGGATCATGGGCATTTTATGGTGGCCCTAAAGGGACATAATCGGTCGTGAATGTATTTATTTGGGCGTGAATATTTTTGCGACATCGTGAATATTTTCGCGACGTCGCGAATTTATTCACGACAAGTCTTGAATATTTTTGCGACGTCGTGAATATTTTCGCAACTAGTCGTGAATTTTTCACGACTGGTCGCGAATTTTGTCGCAAATATTTGTTCAGTAGCTTGGAGGGTATTTAACCGAACGCGCGATAGAGGGCGTTATTACAATTCGCGCGTGATATGGTCAGTCCATTGTACACGTCGTACGTCGAGTCAAAAACCTAAATGGAGATGATGGAGGAATATTTTCGTGAATATTTTCGCGACGTCGCAAAAATATTCACGACCGATTATGTCCCTTCAGGGCCACCATAGCATTTTCCTTTTCCCTACCTAAATACCTGTATGTCCCCACGTTTGTAGTTTCGATTCTATATTTTCCGAATAACCCACAGAGTCGCTTAGACCACACGACCTTAGTACTACGTCACTCTACCGCTCACGACTTGAATGTACTATGTACAGTCGAGTTTTTCTATCGTTAATGGCACAAAGGGCATAATACAATGCCGTACGCGCCAACCCTATCTACAACAACAACAACACAACAAACTGAAACAGTAGTATAGAGCAAAGCTCTGGATTATGGAGGACGATAGCAACTTGGATATTGCTTCAAAGGTAATGTAGCCCCTCATCTTTCATTTTATGGATGGATTGGGGGAGGGATTGTTCAGCCATTAATTGTTTACATTGACAACGGCCCTGCGTATGTAGCCTACATACCGTCGATGTTTTCACGAAGTGACAAAAACCTGAAAAATCCATATTTTGTCGAATTTGAGATTTTTACATAATTTTAATGTTAGTTGGACTTGAAACATTTTAAACCAATTTCCAAAGCCTAATGTTAATTAGTTTTTTAATTATCGGGAGTTGTTAATTAACAAAAAGTTGGCAGTCTATAACTAGTATAAGTTACTGTTTTCACGAAGTGACAAAAACTACGCCCTATGGTAAAATAAGTATAGCGTCTGGGTTTTGATGTTTTCACGAAGTGACAAAAACTACGCGCTATAATGGTAAAATAAGTAGAGCGTCTGGGTTTTGATGTTTTCACGAAGTGACAAAAACTACGCGCTATGGTAAAATAAGTAGAGCGTCTGGGTTTTGATGTTTTCACGAAGTGACAAAAACTTTAATACTATTTAATTAATGCAGATATTGATTTAAAGATACAAAGCAATGAATGTATAGCTCACACACCTGGACATCTTATATTTATACTGCCTGGCTCCTGGAAAGTCTGCGAAATCAAGATTTCTAAAAGAGTAAAATTAAAAATGCGATTTACTCCAAACGTCATTTTCGCCGGAAACAGAGTTTTTGTCACTTCGTGAAAACAACGTTGATACATTGTAATTTGTAGTAATGTACGGTAAACTAGTATTAACGGGTCAACTCGTCGTAGGCCTGCCCTACATAGACCTTATCGCAAATACCGCCTGGATGAGACGTCACAATGGTTACTAGGGACGTGCGAAAGAATCGCGCACCAAAATCGCTCCCATTTCCTTCCCACAATCCCTTGTGACCATTGTGACGTCTCGACCAGGCAGTATTTGCGATATGGTCTATGTGGTAAGCACTTATAAAGAACCACCAAAATGACATCGTCACGTGCATCGCGCCTTGTGCCTAGTATTCAATAAGGCCTTGTGCCTATTCAATAAGGCCTTGTGCCTATTCAATAAGGCCTTGTGCCTATTCAATAAGGCCTTGTGCCTATTCAATAAGGCCTTGTGCCTATTCAATAAGGCCTTGTGCACTTTCAGTAATACATGATGATGTCGTTTTGGTTGTTCTGGAACAGTGCCTTCCCCTACATGTACCTTGGCCAACTCTACTTCCAGAACTGTAAGGTTTTCACAAACCTTACAGAGAGACACATTGAACCTGCTGTGGACGATTTTCTTCCATAGTTTTGACCCTCAATAACTTTCTAGTCACGAAATTTTCTGCCCCAAGATTTCACATGCCTTAACTTGATATGGCCATGTACACATAGGCTAGGTTCACTTCCTTGAAATGTAACTCAAAAAGTGAAATTTTACGGAAATTTCGCTTACCAAGACCACATCAATCGCCAATCCGGAGTTTCGCATCCGTTTTTGTCGACTGAGGGCGCTTCAATGCTCTTGACCAACCACAGCGCGGCTTTCATAAACAACACGCGAGGCAAAAACACACCAAATTGACGGATTGTTTTCGCAGGAAACAGTTATCAGAAAAACTAGCAGCCGCGTTACCGCATAAAAAGCGGCGCGGTAACGCGGCTGCTAGTAGTATGCCGTACGAACCTAAAAAAAATATTCAGACGACTGTTTTCTGTGTTTTTGCCTCGCGTGTTGTTTATGAAAGCCGCGCTGTGGTTGGTCAAGAGCATTGAAGCGCCCTCAGTCGACAAAAACGGATGCGAAACTCCGGATTGGCGATTGATGTGGTCTTGGTAAGCGAAATTTCCGTAAAATTTCACTTTTTGAGTTACATTTCAAGGAAGTGAACCTAGCCTATGTGTACATGGCCATATCAAGTTAAGGCATGTGAAATCTTGGGGCAGAAAATTTCGTGACTAGAAAGTTATTGAGGGTCAAAACTATGGAAGAAAATCGTCCACAGCAGGTTCAATGTGTCTCTCTGTAAAGTTTGTGAAAACCTTACAGTTCTGGAAGTAGGCCAACTCGTACCTTCAACTCGACATCATCGTACCAACTCGTACCTTGGGCAACTCGTACCCCGACACAGGAACTCCTAGAAAGACGCAGATTTTTCCCATAGGCTAGTAGTAGTAGGCCTACAGCAAGAATAAGAAAGTCATTCCCATGCACCCACGTTTGACACATGTGCACACGAAAACCGCCGAACGGTTTTCCCCCAAAATCCCACTCGGCCACATTTACATCCTCACCTTGTGTGCGCCAAGCAAAAGATCGCCTGAAGCGGTTCCAATTTTTCGAAAAAAGTGAAAAAATATCTCCGATCCGTACTGACAGCAAATGACACGACATGCACGATACGACTGTTGCCGGCCATCCGGGTCATGTGCGCGGGTCGTACCAGACAAGCTCATGATTATTCATGTCAAAAATCTGAAGTACGGCGCTCACGGCATGCACTGCTGTCGTGTCCGCGCTCCGTTACCATGGTTACCGGCCGTCCGCATCGCGTGCATCGATCACTACATACAAGTACGCATGTACATGTTTCCAGTGTATACATAGTGATCGATGCGCGCGATGCGGCCGGTAACGGACACGACTGCAGTGCGCGCCGTACTTTAGATTTTTGACATGAATAATCATGAGCTTGTCTGGTCCGACCCGCGCACATGACCCAGCCGGCCGGCAACAGTCGCATCGGGCATGTCGTGTCATTTGCTGTCGGTACGGATCGGAGATATTTTTTCACTTTTTTCGAAAATTGGAACCGCTTCAGGCGATCTTTTGCTTGGCGCACACAAGGTGAGGATGTAAATGTGGCTGAGTGGGATTTTTGGGGAAAACCGTTCATCAGCGGTTTTCGTGCGCACATGTCAAACGTGGGTGCATGGGAATGACTTTCTTATTCTTGCTGTACTAGCCTATGGGAAAAATCGGCGTCTTTCTATGGGGTTCCTGTCGGGAACCCCATAGTTCTAGGGTAGGGCAACTCGTACCCCTAAAACTATGGGGTTCCGACAGGAACCCCATAGAAAGACGCCGATTTTTCCCATAGGCTAGTACAGCAAGAATAAGAAAGTCATTCCCATGCAATCACGTTTCTACATTGTACACGAGAATTACTGCACGGTTTTCCCCAAAAATCATAATATGCCTCATTTACATCCTCACCTTGCTTGCGCCAAGTCAATTTTCGCCTGAAACGGTTCCAATTTGCAGAAAAAAAATGACAAAAATCTTCAGTCGTTCCGAAGCGAACACACACACACACCATCGAGGAAGCCGCACACACGAAGCTCCTATTTGGTATCCCGGCATGCATCCTGCCGGGTCATGTGCGGGGGGGCCGTGGGTCGGTCAAGTCATGATTATTCATCGAAAATTTGAAGCGCGGTACGGCAGGCAACTGCCGCGTGTCCGTTATATACCGTCTGCATGCATTGCCTGTCGTACCGCGCTTCAAATTTTCGATGAATAATCATGACTTGACCGACCCACGGCCCCCCCGCACATGACCCGGCAGGATGCATGCCGGGATACCAAATAGGAGCTTCGTGTGTGCGGCTTCCTCGATGGTTTGTGTGTGTGTTCGCTTCGGAACGACTGAAGATTTTTGTCATTTGTTTTCTGCAAATTGGAACTGTTTCAGGCGAAAATTGACTTGGCGCAAGCAAGGTGAGGATGTAAATGAGGCATATTATGATTTTTGGGGAAAACCGTGCAGTAATTCTCGTGTACAATGTAGAAACGTGATTGCATGGGAATGACTTTCTTATTCTTGCTGTACTAGCCTATGGGAAAAATCGGTGTCTTTCGATGGGGTTCCTGTCGGAACCCCATAGTTCTAGGGGTAGGGCAACTCGTACCTTGGCCAACTCGTACCTTGGCCAACTCGTACCTTGGCCAACTCGTACCTTCATTCAACTTCAAGACAACTCCTACCTTTACACAGAAGTCAAGTCGTACCTATACGGCTATAGTCATAGTCATAGTCAATCAGGGTCTGAAATGGTCCGGGCCGTAAACTGATTGATGTGCTTTGATCCTAACGTTAGCTGGTTAGGCCTAATTAATTGTACTCTTTGACGACTTTATTTTAGACGTTGCTGGAAAAGGAATGAACAAATTCATTCAATTTATCAAGTTTAATAATAATTGTACTTTTGCTATTTTAGATTTTGCTGGAAAAGGAACACAGGAAATTCATTTGTGTGGTAGGCCCTACATTGTTAAAAGTGAACTGCGGACATGTATTCTTTAAAAAGATGACCGTGCGCTAGGGCTGACGATATTGATTTTTTTTCGTAGTCGATTTTTTTACCTCGCGATATCGCCGATATGGCGATAAAATCGTCAACAAATTTCAGCATGATTGAAATGTCGCAAAAGTTTGTTCATAACTACATAATCGGCGGACGTGTTTGTCGCCAGTCATTGTTTGAGGCCGTTCTTAGGCCAGCCATCAATATTGAGAAACAGCGTAGTCTAAAGGCCTTTTCACATTAGAGCGCCGAACCCCGGGGCGAACTCGCCCCAGTGTTTTCACCCCCGAGTTCAAACCCGCGTCGTTTCACACTCGTATCGCGCAAACCTACCTCAGCCAACCCCAGGGCGAGCTCGCCCCGGGGTTAGGCATGAGCGTTTCCGGGGCCGCCCCCGAGATTTTGTCTAGTGTGAAAAGGCCTAGCTTAGTCTGGGGATGTCTGGATCAAAGCCTTTTCTTTGTTACCGCCACCAGCCAGAGCCATTACCCTATACACACAGACTATTGTTACCTAACATACCTCTCTAGATTTCTGAAAAGAATTCCTGAGATTCCGGGAACACAATGAACGACACAAGGGGGGGGGGGTCTCTTTCCCACATATCGTGCTTCAAATGGCCAAAGCTGGGCTGGCTAATTTGCATGTGAATGAAACTAAATATTACAATGAAGTGCGGAGTACGCTGATTGTTTAGACATTTAGAACGTTTTAATAGATTTTGCATCTTATCGCAGATTTACTGACAGCTCAAGTTGTCCATTATTATAAATTTAGACTTTAAACCGAACGAATTGCAATTAAGCAATTAATAGGCGCATTATTTACACTATAAATAAAAAGTTCGAAAGGATGATGTCACTTCGACTTGAACCTCGCTTACAAGGAAATTAATATTAGCGAATTTGCTGGTAACAAGAAGTATCACTGATTTTTAAGGGAAAATAGGGATTCCGAAAAAAATTGGCGATATCTCAATTTTTCGGTTTAAAAAAACATGTAGCCGATTTCGATTTTTGGGCGGCGAATATCGCATCATCGCGATTTTATCGTCGTATCGCCCAGCACTACCGTGTGCCACACTTATTAAATGACCGTAACCCAAATGCTTTTCGTCTGATCAGTTTATTACTTAATAGCTGTTAGTTTTGTTTGGGAAAGGGCCGGGCGGGGGTGGGGGGAAGGGAGGGGGGAGGGAGGGGGGTCGGGTTTGGGGTGGGGTGGGGGCGGGCGGGTCAGATCAGGTCGGGGGTTATCAATTGATAGGCGCATTACATGCATCAAGTTATTTAAACCTATGTACATACCAAGAGATGAATACTGTATCAGGTAGTACATTACACACACAATGTACATGTACTTCAGAATCATATGCATTGTACCCAAGATAAATGTAGTACACTGTTTCAGGAAACTGGTCTTATACATCCCTTTAGAGTGAGTATAAGCGATTTAAAGTTAAAGAAAGTCAGGTTTGAATAACAGAAATTGTTTTTACAAAAAAAAAAAAAACGTGATTTTTATTAGTGATTTTTTTCCAGTGATTTAAATCATGATTTAAATCAATGATTTATTGGAATTACCAAACTAGTTAGCGACATTACAAACCAACAGGTACATATGCCGTAGATAAAGGGCAGGGTTTTAGTTTTGAGGGAAATTTTGTGGTAAAGCGGAGATGAGGACGACAAAACGCAATGCGAAAATAAAGATGGCGTTCACTGCGACGCACAGTAAACACGCAAAACCGCATTCATTCGCATAGCAACTGCCGTAAAGCTACTGAAATAAACTGTTCAAAATTACAAAAAACGATGTCAATAGAATTGAGAGAAGTCTGCTTTAGGTAGAAAAAGTCATTTTGGAATGAGAAAAAATACCCTTGCATCTAATTTCATCAAAACTAAAGAGGGGCCCTACACTACACAATCGCCAAAAAAAAAGAGGTCCACACGAAGCAGGAGATAAACTTTATGTGGACTTGCACATGTCCACATCGGGTTTCCCCCTCTATGAAAAAGGGCTTCAGAGGCATTTTTGGGTTAGTGTTATCTGTCGCAAAATGAAGTGGAACACTTAAAGGCAGTGTACATGATTGGTCATTGTTGCAGTTTTCAGAAATGGGCGGATTTGGGGGTTAGTTTTTTATAGGAAATATCATTCCACTGCGTTGTTAGATAGCGAAAAAAACGAGAGAAAAACTACGCTCGTTTTCAACCGTCGGGCGGATGGTAGCCTTTATTCAAGGCACGCATGGCTATCTGAGCTTGTGACGCGCCCCGGATATGCCATGGCGTCATCATGTCCGGGGCGCGCCATGAGTAATGGCTACAGGGCAGTTTTCCAACGATTTCCAGCTGGAAATCGTTGGAAAACGAATATTCATTTCCACTTTGCTTGACAACGACAGCACACCTGGTGCCATCATTTCACAGGATGATTGAGACTACTATTAACTTAAGTCTACTAAGGTATAACGTAATAATTCAGTAAAAAGAAATTGGAGGATTACCAATCGTGTACACTACATTTAAGCCTCAGGGGATCACGGTAAAAAAACATTCAGCTTTTGTCTCCATTTTTCTTAACTACATGAAAACAAAGGAAAGTCCACACTAAAGTACATGTACAGGGTGGACTTGTGGTGTCATAGCCAAACTATTAGGCCTGTTCCGGGTATCCGGGTACCCGAATGCCGGCTTCAATACCCGGATCAATTTTTCTGGTTCGGGTACCCAAAACTTAAGGTGAAAAATTCAAAGTAAAATTTCAAACCAAAAATAAGTAAATAAATAAAGACAAATTGATCCATTTCCAACTCTGTTTCGACCCAAAAGATCCGAACGGTCTGGCGGTGTTTTGAAAACAATGCGTCAACCAAAATGCAGTGAATGGAAATTGTCAATAATGTGGCCGACCAATATGCTGTTTATATCTTATCTTGGCTATCTTGTTAAGCCCGGTTCATACTTCATGCGAATGCGAAGCGAATTTGGCGTCATGAAACATTCGCAGCGAAGCTTCGCACAAGTTGAAATGTGTTCAACTTTTGCGAATTCGCAGCGCGAATGATTGGCGTTGACGTCATCAATGCGCTTTGCATTCGCATGAAGTATGAACCGGGCTTTACTCTTTCAATGGAATGTGAGCTGTGGTTTGTACACTGCGACGGAACTCCGCGGTATGATCAAAGAGCGGGCGGGAATATTGACCTTGAGAAAGTGAATGTTGTTCAGATACTGGGGCAGCGGAAATGGTCAGTGCTCTCAGTATTACAGGTATTTGCTTGGAGTAATTTATTTGATGGTGTGTGATTATTTGAATGCACAGGCCTACAAAATATAGGCCCCAAGTATTGAGACATCCGCCTTTGAACTTGCCGCACGTTACTGGTAATGTACGCATTTAGCGTGGCACATTCTTGCTTTGTCAAATTCGTGAATAGGACTTAATTTACTATGATCTCACCGTACTTCCAACTCCAAATCAAATGGATGCCACGCCACCACAATAATTATGAGAGATGATTGGTTGAATAATGAGTTAGTTTGGATCCTTCAAAACTCCATAAATTATACGTTTTGCTAAAAAATAACTGGTAATCAAGATATAAACAAATAATTAAACTAGTTACATTGAATCATCCGCTGTTTTAAATAAAGAAAACAAGATCCCCACTCCCCCCCCCCAAAAAAGAAAAGAAATAAGAGATAATAAGAGATAATATATAGAAGGTAGTTAACGCCCCCAAAAAATGGGCCCCCATTCTTAAGATCAGACATAAGTTTTTAAGATCTTATACACTTTACATCTTGGCCGTCTGCTATACAACATCCAATGATTTAACCAAGTGACCCAAACTACATGTACTTTGCCAATGAGTGAACGCAAAAAAACAACTAAAACAGGTCCCCATTCTTCAGATCGGACATACATGTAGGCCTAAGTTTTTGAAGATCATCATTCGGTGTCATACACTTTACATCTTGCCCAGAGGTCCTCTTTGTCATTTCCGAAGCCTAAAAAAAACCCCAAAATAAACAAAATTATATCAAATACAAGTTAACTCGCCAAGTTCTCAAGAATGGCCACCCCCCCAAAAAAATGAAAGAAAAGTTTATATTAATGATAGTTGTTCAAAAATCTATCGGGTTATATCGCTGGGAAATCATAGGCCTACATGTACATGTACTTCCAATGTGGGAAGTAGGCCTACATGTACATGTACATGTACATGCGGATCAATTTTTTTAACGAGCCCAAACATGCGTCATGATTTCTCATCAACTTAATTTTAAAAAGGAATTTGTATATATCCAACAAAACCTATCGCGCGGTACGAGTTGGCGAAGGTACGAGTTGGCGAAGGTACGAGTTGGCGAAGGTACGAGTTGGCGAAGGTACGAGTTGGCGAAGGTACGAGTTGGCGAAGGTACGAGTTGGCGAAGGTACGAGTTGGCGAAGGTACGAGTTGGCGAAGGTACGAGTTGGCGAAGGTACGAGTTGGCGAAGGTACGAGTTGGCGAAGGTACGAGTTGGCGAAGCTACGAGTTGTGCGAGTTGTCCGGGGCGCGAGTTGTCCGGGGTATGAGTTAAGACAACTCGTACCGCGCGATAGGTTTTGTTGGATATATACGAACTACTTTTTAAAATTAAGTTCATGAGAAATCATGACGCATGTTTGGGCTCGTTAATAAAATTGATCCGCATGTACATGTAGGCCTACTTCCCACATTGGAAGTACATGTACATGTAGGCCTATGATTTCCCAGCGATATAACCCGATAGATTTTTGAACAACTATCATTAATATAAACTTTTCTTTCCTTTTTTTTTTGGGGGGGGGGCATTCTTGTGAACTTGGCGAATTAACTTGTATAATTTAGTTTATTTTAGGTTTTTTTTTAGGCTTTGGAAATGACAAGACGTAAAGTGTATGACACCGAATGATGATCTTCAAAAACTTAGGCCTATGTCCGATCTTAAGATTGGTGAACTGTTTTAGTTTTTTTTTGCGTTCACTCACTAGAAAAAGGCCCAAAACACCTAAAAAGAAAAAAATCGTGAAAATATTCGAAACAAAAACTAAGTTTCTTGGTTTATTTTGCCGTAAGAATTGGTCTAGACTCCTTTTCCACGTTCGCAATACAACTGTTCATGGTATACTATACTGACATCGCATGACTATGCGTAGAGTCTATCAATTGAGTACATGTATATGAGCCCGACGTCTAGACTCTTTGTCCACGTTAGCAATACAAATGTTCATGGTATACTGAGTGATATTGCATGACTGTGCGTAAAGTCTAATTGAGTATGAGCTCGGCGCTTTTCGTAGTATAATACACAGTCGCTAAACAAAAATTGGTGTGCTTCAGCTACGGTAGCAGCATTATATATATATATACGAAACGACTGAAATTGCGCCTACATGAAGCTTTTTGTGCAATTTGGTACCCGTACTTCGTTTTTATGGCATGTCAGCCGAAGTAGTTTTGGAACCACCCAGCTGTTTCACGCCAACCCCACCATTCCTGAAAAGCTGATTTTCGAGTGACGAATTTGTTGCTTTTATTTGCTGAAACACACGAATGTGGCTATATTTGTGTGCGTTAGCATTCGTACGGCGAAGAAGGTTGTTAAGCCGTGGTACGCTAGAACAGTGGCAGATAGTTCGACGAAGTTGTGTGATGTTTTTTCACAATTCGTCAGCGGTGAATTTGACCAAGGAAATGACATTGGTGATTAATACCAGATGACCCTGGTGAGTAGAACGCTGTCATGACATGGTGTCAGTGTTGTAGTCAAGACCAGGCAGTCCGAGACCAAGACGGAGACCGACAGTCCGAGACCAAGACCAAGACCGAGACCGACAGTCCAAGACCAAGACCAGACTTGTAAATACATTTGTGAAGGCATGTAAATCATCTTTGTATGTTAATAATCTAAAACTGTGGGGGTTCAGCTAGGGTATGGGGTATGACCATAGAGCTGTGTTTAGTTTGACAGGAATGGTCTTGGAGTGTACTCTAGCATTGTTGTTGGTTTTTACTTTGTATTCTTTAATAAAGTTTTTACTTTTCGGCCTAATTTGAATTTCACATGATTCACAGTGCATGCAGTGCACTTCAGCACGTTTCAGACACTGGTGTACCTATGTTAGGAAAGTCCACACTAAAGTACATGTACAGGGTGGACTTGTGGTGTCATAGCCAAACTATTAGGCCTGTTCCGGGTATCCGGGTACCCGAATGCCGGCTTCAATACCCGGATCCATTTTTCCAGTTCGGGTACCCAAAACTTAAGGTGAAAAATTCAAAGTAAAATTTCAGACCAAAAATAAGTAAATAAATAAAGACAAATTGATCCATTTCCAACTCTGTTTCGACCCAAAAGATCCGAACGGTCTGGCGGTGTTTTGAAAACAATGCGTCAACCAAAATGCAGTGAATGGAAATTGTCAATAATGTGGCCGACCAATATGCTGTTTATATCTTATCTTGGCTATCTTGTTAAGCCCGGTTCATACTTCATGCGAATGCGAAGCGAATTTGGCGTCATGAAACATTCGCAGCGAAGCTTCGCACAAGTTGAAATGTGTTCAACTTTTGCGAATTCGCAGCGCGAATGATTGGCGTTGACGTCATAAATTCGCTTTGCATTCGCATGAAGTATGAACCGGGCTTTACTCTTTCAATGGAATGTGAGCTGCGGTTTGTACACTGCGACGGAACTCCGCGGTATGATCAAAGAGCGGGCGGGAATATTGATCTTGAGAAAGTGAATGTTGTTCAGATACTGGGGCAGCGGAAATGGTCAGTGCTCTCAGTATTACAGGTATTTGCTTGGAGTAATTTATTTGATGGTGTGTGATTATTTGAATGCACAGGCCTACAAAATATAGGCCCCAAGTATTGAGACATCCGCCTTTGAACTTGCCGCACGTTACTGGTAATGTATGCATTTAGCGTGGCACATTCTTGCTTTGTCAAATTCGTGAATAGGACTTAATTTACTATGATCTCACCATACTTCCAACTCCAAATCAAATGGATGCCACGCCACCACAATAATTATGAGAGATGATTGGTTGAATAATGAGTTAGTTTGGATCCTTCAAAACTCCATAAATTATACGTTTTGCTAAAAAATAACTGGTAATCAAGATATAAACAAATAATTAAACTAGTTACATTGAATCATCCGCTGTTTTAAATAAAGAAAACAAGATCCCCACTCCCCCCCCCCAAAAAAAGAAAAGAAATAAGAGATAATAAGAGATAATAAATAGAAGGTAGTTAACGCCCCCAAAAAATGGGCCCCCATTCTTAAGATCGGACATACATGTAGGCCTAAGTTTTTGAAGATCATCATTCGGTGTCATACACTTTACGTCTTGCCCAGAGGTCCTCTTTGTCATTTCCGAAGCCTAAAAAAAACCCCAAAATAAACAAAATTATATCAAATACAAGTTAATTCGCCAAGTTCTCAAGAATGGCCACCCCCAAAAAAAAATGAAAGAAAAGTTTATATTAATGATAGTTGTTCAAAAATCTATCGGGTTATATCGCTGGGAAATCATAGGCCTAAATGTACATGTACTTCCAATGTGGGAAGTAGGCCTACACGTACATGTACATGCGGATAAATTTTTTTAACGAGCCGAAACATGCGTCATGATTTCTCATCAACTTAATTTTAAAAAGGAATTTGTATATATCCAACAAAACCTATCGCGCGGTACGAGTTGTCTTAATTAGAGGTACGAGTTGGCGAAGGTACGAGTTGGCGAAGGTACGAGTTGGCGAAGGTACGAGTTGGCCAAGATACGAGTTGGCGAAGGTACGAGTTGGCGAAGGTACGAGTTGGCGAAGGTACGAGTTGGCGAAGGTACGAGTTGGCGAAGGTACGAGTTGGCGAAGGTACGAGTTGGCGAAGGTACGAGTTGGCGAAGGTACGAGTTGGCGAAGGTACGAGTTGTGCGAGTTGTCCGGGGCGCGAGTTGTCCGGGGTACGAGTTAAGACAACTCGTACCGCGCGATAGGTTTTGTTGGATATATACGAACTCCTTTTTAAAATTAAGTTCATGAGAAATCATGACGCATGTTTGGGCTCGTTAAAAAAATTGATCCGCATGTACATGTAGGCCTACTTCCCACATTGGAAGTACATGTACATGTAGGCCTATGATTTCCCAGTGATATAACCCCATAGATTTTTGAACAACTATCATTAATATAAACTTTTCTTTCCTTTTTTTTTGGGGGGGGGGGGGCCATTCTTGTGTACTTGGCGAATTAACTTGTATAATTTAGTTTATTTTGGTTTTTTTTTTAGGCTTTGGAAATGACAAGACGTAAAGTGTATGACACCGAATGATGATCTTCAAAAACTTAGGCCTACATGTATGTCCGATCTTAAGATTGGTGAACTGTTTTAGTTTTTTTTTTGCGTTCACTCACTAGAAAAAGGCCCAAAACACCTAAAAAGAAAAAAATCGTGAAAATATTCGAAACAAAAACTAAGTTTCTTGGTTTATTTTGCCGTAAGAATTGGTCTAGACTCCTTTTCCACGTTCGCAATACAACTGTTCATGGTATACTATACTGACATCGCATGACTATGCGTAGAGTCTATCAATTGAGTACATGTATATGAGCCCGACGTCTAGACTCTTTGTCCACGTTAGCAATACAAATGTTCGTGGTATACTGAGTGATATTGCATGACTGTGCGTAAAGTCTAATTGAGTATGAGCTCGGCGCTTTTCGTAGTATAATACACAGTCGCTAAACAAAAATTGGTGTGCTTCAGCTACGGTAGCAGCATTATATACATATATATGTGACCCGCTCCAGAAAATGGTGATATAAGTCGCGCTATGCATTTACGTGTAATGGCCCTTTCAACCCAAGAGGGTGACATTTTTCATAAAAATTCATTTTTTTGTTTTTTGTCTTTCATGATATCTTAAATATCTAAAGTTTCAGGTTTGGTGCACAACAATGTTGATTTCAGTGAATAAAGTGAAAAAATAACCTTTTTAGAGTGCATTGTTCCATTGCATTGAATTAGAACTACATATTTCACAGCCTGTTTTCTCTGTTGTGCAATTTTGAACCCCATAGAACTAATTCATATGCAAAAGTGCGATATCTCCAGAACGGAAAGGGCTTTGGAGCTCTATCATGTACCAAATGAAAGCTTACATTGCAGGCTTTCCAAACATACTTAAAACTCAATTTTCATATTTTGCGACATAATATACCTTTTTTCAGAGCGGGTCACATATATACAAAACGACTGAAATTGCGCCTACATGAAGCTTTTTGTGCAATTTGGTACCCGTACTTCGTTTTCATGGCATGTCAGCCGAAGTAGTTTTGGAACCACCCAGCTGTTTCACGCCAACCCCACCATTCCTGAAAAGCTGATTTTCGTGTGACGAATTTGTTGCTTTTATTTGCTGAAACACACGAATGTGGCTATATTTGTGTGCGTTAGCATTCGTACGGCGAAGAAGGTTGTTAAGCCGTGGTACGCTAGAACAGTGGCAGATAGTTTGACGAAGTTGTGTGATGTTTTTTCACAATTCGCCAGCGGTGAATTTGACCAAGGAAATGACATTGGTGATTAATACCAGATGACCCTGGTGAGTAGAACGCTGTCATGACATGGTGTCAGTGTTGTAGTCAAGACAAGGAAGTCCGAGACCAAGACCGAGACCGACAGTCCGAGCCCAAGACCAAGACCAGACTTGTAAATACATTTGTAAAGGCATGTAAATCATCTTTGTATGTTGATCTAAAACTGGGGGGGGTTCAGCTAGGGTATGGGGTATGACCATATGTGACCCGCTCCAGAAAAAGGTGATATAAGTCGCGCTATACATTTACGTGTAATGGCCCTTTCAATGTTGAGAGGGTGAAATTTTTCGTCAAAATTCATTTTTTGGTTTTTATCTTTAATGACGTCTTAATTATCTGAAGTTTCAGGTTTGGTGCACAGCAATGTTGATTTCAGTGAATAGAGTGAACAAATAACCTTTTTAGAGTGCATTGTTCCATTGCATTGTATAAGAACTAGCTATTTCACAGCCTGATTTCTCTGTTGTGCAATTTGAACTCCATAGAACTAATTAATATGCAAAAACTTGATATCTCCAGAACGGAAAGGGCTTTGGAGCTCTATCATGTAGCAAATGAAAGCTTACATTGCGGGCTTTCCAAACATACTTAAAACTCATTTTTCATATTTTGCGACATAATATACCTTTTTCCAGAGCGGGTCACATATAGAGCTGTGTTTAGTTTGACAGGAATGGTCTGGGAGTGTACTCTAGCATTGTTGTTGGTTTTTACTTTGTATTCTTCAATAAAGTTTTTACTTTTCGGCCTAATTTGAATTTCACAACATTCACAGTGCATGCAGTGCACTTAAGCACTTTTCAGACACTGGTGTACCTATGTAAAGCTACAAAAAAAGTGACAATTTAAAATAGTATTTCCTTCAAATTGTATTTGGCCCTCTGTCTCAAGAAAATGTCATGCCATCATGGTGATTTTATTGCAGCAGTTTACCCAACAGTATACAATCACGTTACAGAAATACAGGCCTATAATTTAGATCGTTTCTGACAAAATCTTATGTGATTGGCAAGCAGATGAGATGTGCAATTGTTTGGACATTTAACAGGCTTCTTTAGAAATTGAAACAAACATGTCATTGACAAGCATGCAAGAAAGAAAAATCTTAGGCCTAATTCATCGGGTGATGAAGCCGCACATGTTTGATGAAGGCAGACGTTAGTGCTGGGTGATACGATAAAATCGCGATGATGCGATATTCGCCTCCCAAAAATTGAAATCGGCTACATGCTTTTAAAATCGAAAAATCGAGATATTGCCGATATCATTTTTTAAATCGGCTATTTTTTTCGGAACCCCTATTTTCCCTTCTCGGTGATACTTTCTTTTCACCAGCAAATTCGCTAAAATTAATTTCCTTGTAAGCGAGGTTCAAGTCGAAGTGACATCATCCTTTCAAACTTTTTATTTATCGTGTAAATAATGTGCTCCCCCGCCCCTCCCCCGGGCTGCCCCAGGTCTTATGTGGGGTTTTGGTAACATTTTTCAAGCCCCAGGGTGGGGATTTTGGTCACTCATTTTGCCATTGTTTCCACATCAGAAAAAGTTCAAAACCATGAGGTGGGGGTGCCCCACCCATGTATGTCAGGGATTGTCACTAAAATTTTGCTCCAGGGGTGGGGATTTGGTCACTTCAAAAGTGACAATCCCACATCTTGGGTGGGGCAGCCCCAGGAGAGGGGTGGGGGAAGCAATTGATAGGTGCATAAGATAATTGACCACTTGGCAGACTTGGTGGCTCGGTGATTCGTATTTCGGGGGACGTTTTAAGAAAATCACCAAATGACATTGAACAAGCGAATTGGTGTAATTTCTATTCATGGTAGGCAGTTAGAAAATGATAATTTTCACCACAATTAGACCAAATTATGCCGATTAGTGGGCGTATCCATTTCAACCATTCATTGAGAAATGCTTCAATGCTTTTCTGCACTTGGGGCTGCTCGCACGTGGTTTGTGCCTCAAGCTCTAAATATATCAGCTAGTTCACGCAGATTGACTGTTGGTATCTACACAATTGGCTGGTACCCGTCGATAGTCTAGTGGGCGGGCTTAACGCAATCTTGGCGTGAAAATCACCAGAAAAATTAGAGCAAGCAGAACAAATATAGCACAAGGGGAAACATACATGTAGCTGATTAAATAAATTCATCGATTGCCGTATTTAACGTCGAGCAAGGAAAATAATGTTTACCCTCCTGTGGCTGAATTAAACGTAAGGATGGATTATTGTATCCTTTGCTTGGAATATTAATGCTCACCTGTTCCGACATGCTACATGTATGTTTAAAAAAAATCAGTACTTATTACAATGTCAGTATTCATTCGCCCTGAAATAGAAAGGATGTCTGAAATAAAATATCCTGCACCCCTAGCCCTGAAACCTTTGTGATTGACAGCTTAACTTTTGCGAGGTATACAATTATTGGCTGTTTCGGAAGTTTGTTTGTTTGTTTTCTTTCTTTTTTCAGACTTTTGCCCATAGCATTTGTACACGTTTTCTTTCTTACCGGCACTTTGGCTACTATATCCTTCCTCTATGATTAAAGCAACCGATTGCCTTTAAACTTAACAGACACTTAAACCAAATGCTCAGAATGTGTGCCGAACTTTTACATCATGATGACGTCATCACATGATTTTTTATGAATTTTTCAAATTTTTTTAATCGTAACATTCTTTTCAATATATCTATCGAACAAAACAAGATATTTAAAAAATTCTTTTTGTTATAGCTTTGGTGTTTTAAAGATATGCCCTGAAAGGCGAAAATTGTGTGACGTCATGATGACGTCATCAAAAATGTGGTGTTTTTTTTAACGCATGTAAGGGTCAATCCGATTACAAAAATGTATACATGGATTTTGTCTGTACCTAATTCCAAAATTTCATGATTGTGGCTCACTCAAGTAAGAAATGACAGCCATTTCATGATTGTGGCTCACTCAAGTAAGAAATGACAGCCATTTCAAAATTTAGACTAAATTCAATATAACACAAAGGAGTTATGGGAAGGGCAGATAACCATGGCTTAAATGTGCATGCTGTTTATAAAAAGGCTGATTTGTAGTCTTTTCAAGTCGCTAGACTATTGCCCATAGCATTTGTAAACGTTTTCTTTCTTACCGGCACTTTGGGTACTTTTAAACTTGGCAGACACTTAGACTAACTGTTCACAATGTGTGCCGAACTTTTACCTCATGATGACGTCATCACATGTCACGTGACGTCATCTTAAAGGGGCAGTTTTTGAAGCCATATATCTACAAAAGTACAAGCTCGATTAAGTTGAAATGTAATATATAGGTAGGCCAGCAGGTTTATAGATGAAAATTGACATGACGTTATGATGACTTCATCACATGTCACCCGACGTCATCTTAAAGGGGCAGTTTTTGAAGCCACATATAAACAAAAGTACAAGTTCGATTAAGTTGATAAGTAATATCTAGGTAGCCCAGTAGGTTTATAGCTGAAAATTGACATGACATTATCATGATGTCATTACATGTCACGTGACGTCATCTTAAAGGGGCAGTTTTTGAAGCCACATACATGTATAAACAAAAGTACCCGCACCCTTAAAAACCCGCACCCTTAAAAACCCGCACCCTTAAAACCCGCACCCTTAAAACCCGCACCCTTAAAACCCGCACCCTTAAAACCCGCACCCTTAAAACCCGCACCCTTAAAACCCGCACCCTTAAAACCCGCACCCTTAAAACCCGCAATCGGGTCCAACCAAATTCCACATAGAAAAACATGGAATTTTGTATTTTCACCAAATTGTCTTAAGAAGAAAAATGTCTTTACTGCACTTGAAGAATTTCTTTTCGGCTGCAGCGCTGTTACTTGCCCACAAATTGCTTGTTAAAATTGCATTGTGTAACAAGGCCCTAACTCTAGCACTCTTAAAACCCGCACCCTTAAAACCTGCACCCTTAAAACCCGCACCCTTAAAACCCGCACCCTTAAAACCCGCACCCATCTCTTACTCTCACATTCTAACCCGAACACAAGCACTCTCACTCTAAGGGCCATGTCACACAGGACAATTTTCAGGCAATCGGGTCCAACCAAATTCCACATAGAAAAACAGGGAATTTTCTATTTTCACCAAATTGTCTTAAGAAGAAAAATGTCTTTATTGCACTTGAAGAATTTCTTTTCGGCTGCAGCGCTGTTACTTGCCCACAAATTGCTTGTTAAAATTGCATTGTGTAACAAGGCCCTAACTCTAGCACTCTTAAAACCCGCACCCTTAAAACCCGCACCCTTAAAACCCGCACCCTTAAAACCCGCACCCTTAAAACCCGCACCCTTAAAACCCGCACCCTTAAAACCCGCAATCGGGTCCAACCAAATTCCACATAGAAAAACATGGAATTTTGTATTTTCACCAAATTGTCTTAAGAAGAAAAATGTCTTTACTGCACTTGAAGAATTTCTTTTCGGCTGCAGCGCTGTTACTTGCCCACAAATTGCTTGTTAAAATTGCATTGTGTAACAAGGCCCTAACTCTAGCACTCTTAAAACCCGCACTCTTAAAACCCGCACTCTTAAAACCCGCACTCTTAAAACCCGCACTCTTAAAACCCGCACTCTTAAAACCCGCACCCTTAAAACCCGCACCCTTAAAACCCGCACCCTTAAAACCCGCACCCTTAAAACCCGCACCCCTAAAACCCGCACCCTTAAAACCCGCACCCTTAAAACCCGCACACTTAAAACCCGCACCCTTAAAACCCGCACCCTTAAAACCCGCACCCTTAAAACCCGCACCCTTAAAACCCGCACCCTTAAAACCCGCACCCTTAAAACCCGCACCCTTAAAACCTGCACCCATCTCTTACTCTCACATTCTAACCCGAACACAAGCACTCTCACTCTAAGGGCCATGTCACACAGGACAATTTTCAGGCAATCGGGTCCAACCAAATTCCACATAGAAAAACGGGGAATTTTCTATTTTCAACCAATTGTCTTAAGAAGAAAAATGTCTTTATTGCACTTGAAGAATTTCTTTTCGGCTGCAGCGCTGTTACTTGCCCACAAATTGCTTGTTAAAATTGCATTGTGTAACAAGGCCCTAACTCTAGCACTCTTAAAACCCGCACCCTTAAAACCCGCACCCTTAAAACCCGCACCCTTAAAACCCGCACCCTTAAAACCCGCACCCTTAAAACCCGCACCCTTAAAACCCGCACCCTTAAAACCCGCACCCTTAAAACCCGCACCCTTAAAACCCGCACCCTTAAAACCGGTACTCTAACTCGAACCTTAAGCCTCACACTTGCACTCAAACCCTTAACTCTAACAACTAATTTGAACACCCCTAACTCGCTTACTCTATTTTTCCATCAACTCCAGGAGAGATCAACCTCCGGCTCCTGGCTGTTCAAGACCTCGAGGCCTTACAAGATTATATCCTGGACAGAACTGAAAGGCCTAGTGAGATAGAGAGCATATGAAATCATGCTGTAGGATGCGGGCTTAGATCAGCACAACAGACCTATGGTGTTTTGTAGACGAGTAAGTCTAACACTCTCTCTATCTATCTCTGTCTCTCTATCTCTTACTCTCACATTCTAACCCGAACACAAGCACTCTCACTCTAAGGGCCATGTCACACAGGACAATTTTCAGGCAATCGGGTCCAACCAAATTCCACATAGAAAAACATGGAATTTTGTATTTTCACCAAATTGTCTTAAGAAGAAAAACGTCTTTATTGCACTTGAAGAATTTCTTTTCGGCTGCAGCGCTGTTACTTGCCCACAAATTGCTTGTTAAAATTGCATTGTGTAACAAGGCCCTAACTCTAGCACTCTTAAAACCCGCACCCTTAAAACCCGCACTCTTAAAACCCGCACCCTTAAAACCCGCACCCTTAAAACCCGCACCCTTAAAACCCGCACCCTTAAAACCCGCACCCTTAAAACCCGCACCCTTAAAACCCGCAATCGGGTCCAACCAAATTCCACATAGAAAAACATGGAATTTTGTATTTTCACCAAATTGTCTTAAGAAGAAAAATGTCTTTACTGCACTTGAAGAATTTCTTTTCGGTTGCAGCGCTGTTACTTGCCCACAAATTGCTTGTTAAAATTGCATTGTGTAACAAGGCCCTAACTCTAGCACTCTTAAAACCCGCACCCTTAAAACCCGCACCCTTAAAACCCGCACCCTTAAAACCTGCACCCTTAAAACCGCACCCATCTCTTACTCTCACATTCTAACCCGAACACAAGCACTCTCACTCTAAGGGCCATGTCACACAGGACAATTTTCAGGCAATCGGGTCCAACCAAATTCCACATAGAAAAACAGGGAATTTTCTATTTTCACCAAATTGTCTTAAGAAGAAAAATGTCTTTATTGCACTTGAAGAATTTCTTTTTGGCTGCAGCGCTGTTACTTGCCCACAAATTGCTTGTTAAAATTGCATTGTGTAACAAGGCCCTAACTCTAGCACTCTTAAAACCCGCACTCTTAAAACCCGCACCCTTAAAACCCGCACCCTTAAAACCCGCACCCTTAAAACCTGCACCCTTAAAACCCGCACCCTTAAAACCCGCACCCTTAAAACCCGCACCCTTAAAACCCGCACCCTTAAAACCTGCACCCTTAAAACCCGCAATCGGGTCCAACCAAATTCCACATAGAAAAACATGGAATTTTGTATTTTCGCCAAATTGTCTTAAGAAGAAAAATGTCTTTACTGCACGTGAAGAATTTCTTTTCGGCTGCAGCGCTGTTACTTGCCCACAAATTGCTTGTTAAAATTGCATTGTGTAACAAGGCCCTAACTCTAGCACTCTTAAAACCCGCACTCTTAAAACCCGCACTCTTAAAACCCGCACTCTTAAAACCCGCACCCTTAAAACCCGCACCCTTAAAACCCGCACCCTTAAAACCCGCACCCTTAAAACCCGCACCCTTAAAACCCGCACCCTTAAAACCCGCACCCTTAAAACCCGCACCCTTAAAACCCGCACCCTTAAAACCCGCACCCTTAAAACCTGCACCCATCTCTTACTCTCACATTCTAACCCGAACACAAGCACTCTCACTCTAAGGGCCATGTCACACAGGACAATTTTCAGGCAATCGGGTCCAACCAAATTCCACATAGAAAAACAGGGAATTTTCTATTTTTACCAAATTGTCTTAAGAAGAAAAATGTCTTTATTGCACTTGAAGAATTTCTTTTCGGCTGCAGCGCTGTTACTTGCCCACAAATTGCTTGTTAAAATTGCATTGTGTAACAAGGCCCTAACTCTAGCTTAAAACCCGCACCCTTAAAACCCGCACCCTTAAAACCCGCACCCTTAAAACCCGCACCCTTAAAACCCGCACCCTTAAAACCCGCACCCTTAAAACCCGCACCCTTAAAACCCGCACCCTTAAAACCCGCACCCTTAAAACCCGCACCCTTCAAACCCGCACCCTTCAAACCCGCACCCTTCAAACCCGCACCCTTCAAACCCGCACCCTTCAAACCCGCACCCTTCAAACCCGCACCCTTCAAACCCGCACCCTTCAAACCCGCACCCTTCAAACCCGCACCCTTCAAACCCGCACCCTTAAAACCGGTACTCTAACTCGAACCTTAAGCCTCACACTTGCACTCAAACCCTTAACTCTAACAACTAATTTGAACACCCCTAACTCGCTTACTCTATTTTTCCATCAACTCCAGGAGAGATCAACCTTAAAACCCGCACCCTTAAAACCCCGCACCCATCTCTTACTCTCACATTCTAACCCGAACACAAGCACTCTCACTCTAAGGGCCATGTCACACAGGACAATTTTCAGGCAATCGGGTCCAACCAAATTCCACATAGAAAAACATGGAATTTTGTATTTTCACCAAATTGTCTTAAGAAGAAAAATGTCTTTATTGCACTTGAAGAATTTCTTTTCGACTGCAGCGCTGTTACTTGCCCACAAATTGCTTGTTAAAATTGCATTGTGTAACAAGGCCCTAACTCTAGCACTCTTAAAACCCGCACTCTTAAAACCCGCACTCTTAAAACCCGCACCCTTAAAACCCGCACCCTTAAAACCCGCAATCGGGTCCAACCAAATTCCACATAGAAAAACATGGAATTTTGTATTTTCACCAAATTGTCTTAAGAAGAAAAATGTCTTTACTGCACTTGAAGAATTTCTTTTCGGTTGCAGCGCTGTTACTTGCCCACAAATTGCTTGTTAAAATTGCATTGTGTAACAAGGCCCTAACTCTAGCACTCTTAAAACCCGCACCCTTAAAACCCGCACCCTTAAAACCCGCACCCTTAAAACCTGCACCCTTAAAACCGCACCCATCTCTTACTCTCACATTCTAACCCGAACACAAGCACTCTCACTCTAAGGGCCATGTCACACAGGACAATTTTCAGGCAATCGGGTCCAACCAAATTCCACATAGAAAAACAGGGAATTTTCTATTTTCACCAAATTGTCTTAAGAAGAAAAATGTCTTTATTGCACTTGAAGAATTTCTTTTTGGCTGCAGCGCTGTTACTTGCCCACAAATTGCTTGTTAAAATTGCATTGTGTAACAAGGCCCTAACTCTAGCACTCTTAAAACCCGCACTCTTAAAACCCGCACCCTTAAAACCCGCACCCTTAAAACCCGCACCCTTAAAACCCGCACCCTTAAAACCCGCACCCTTAAAACCCGCACCCTTAAAACCCGCACCCTTAAAACCCGCACCCTTAAAACCTGCACCCTTAAAACCCGCAATCGGGTCCAACCAAATTCCACATAGAAAAACATGGAATTTTGTATTTTCGCCAAATTGTCTTAAGAAGAAAAATGTCTTTACTGCACGTGAAGAATTTCTTTTCGGCTGCAGCGCTGTTACTTGCCCACAAATTGCTTGTTAAAATTGCATTGTGTAACAAGGCCCTAACTCTAGCACTCTTAAAACCCGCACTCTTAAAACCCGCACTCTTAAAACCCGCACTCTTAAAACCCGCACCCTTAAAACCCGCACCCTTAAAACCCGCACCCTTAAAACCCGCACCCTTAAAACCCGCACCCTTAAAACCCGCACCCTTAAAACCTGCACCCATCTCTTACTCTCACATTCTAACCCGAACACAAGCACTCTCACTCTAAGGGCCATGTCACACAGGACAATTTTCAGGCAATCGGGTCCAACCAAATTCCACATAGAAAAACAGGGAATTTTCTATTTTTACCAAATTGTCTTAAGAAGAAAAATGTCTTTATTGCACTTGAAGAATTTCTTTTCGGCTGCAGCGCTGTTACTTGCCCACAAATTGCTTGTTAAAATTGCATTGTGTAACAAGGCCCTAACTCTAGCTTAAAACCCGCACCCTTAAAACCCGCACCCTTAAAACCCGCACCCTTAAAACCCGCACCCTTAAAACCCGCACCCTTAAAACCCGCACCCTTAAAACCCGCACCCTTAAAACCCGCACCCTTAAAACCCGCACCCTTCAAACCCGCACCCTTCAAACCCGCACCCTTCAAACCCGCACCCTTCAAACCCGCACCCTTCAAACCCGCACCCTTCAAACCCGCACCCTTCAAACCGGTACTCTAACTCGAACCTTAAGCCTCACACTTGCACTCAAACCCTTAACTCTAACAACTAATTTGAACACCCCTAACTCGCTTACTCTATTTTTCCATCAACTCCAGGAGAGATCAACCTTAAAACCCGCACCCTTAAAACCCCGCACCCATCTCTTACTCTCACATTCTAACCCGAACACAAGCACTCTCACTCTAAGGGCCATGTCACACAGGACAATTTTCAGGCAATCGGGTCCAACCAAATTCCACATAGAAAAACATGGAATTTTGTATTTTCACCAAATTGTCTTAAGAAGAAAAATGTCTTTATTGCACTTGAAGAATTTCTTTTCGACTGCAGCGCTGTTACTTGCCCACAAATTGCTTGTTAAAATTGCATTGTGTAACAAGGCCCTAACTCTAGCACTCTTAAAACCCGCACTCTTAAAACCCGCACTCTTAAAACCCGCACCCTTAAAACCCGCACCCTTAAAACCCGCAATCGGGTCCAACCAAATTCCACATAGAAAAACATGGAATGTTGTATTTTCACCAAATTGTCTTAAGAAGAAAAATGTCTTTACTGCACTTGAAGAATTTCTTTTCGGCTGCAGCGCTGTTACTTGCCCACAAATTGCTTGTTAAAATTGCATTGTGTAACAAGGCCCTAACTCTAGCACTCTTAAAACCCGCACCCTTAAAACCCGCACCCTTAAAACCCGCACCCTTAAAACCCGCACCCTTAAAACCCGCACCCTTAAAACCCGCACCCTTAAAACCCGCACCCTTAAAACCCGCACCCTTAAAACCCGCACCCTTAAAACCCGCACCCATTTCTTACTCTCACATTCTAACCCGAACACAAGCACTCTCACTCTAAGAAAAAAAATGTCTTTACTGCACTTGAAGAATTTCTTTTCGGTTGCAGCGCTGTTACTTGCCCACAAATTGCTTGTTAAAATTGCATTGTGTAACAAGGCCCTAACTCTAGCACTCTTAAAACCCGCACTCTTAAAACCCGCACCCTTAAAACCCGCACCCTTAAAACCCGCACCCTTAAAACCCGCACCCTTAAAACCCGCAATCGGGTCCAACCAAATTCCACATAGAAAAACATGGAATTTTGTATTTTCACCAAATTGTCTGAAGAAGAAAAATGTCTTTACTGCACTTGAAGAATTTCTTTTCGGCTGCAGCGCTGTTACTTGCCCACAAATTGCTTGTTAAAATTGCATTGTGTAACAAGGCCCTAACTCTAGCACTCTTAAAACCCGCACTCTTAAAACCCGCACTCTTAAAATCCGCACCCTTAAAACCCGCACCCTTAAAACCCGCACCCTTAAAACCCGCACCCTTAAAACCCGCACCCTTAAAACCCGCACCCTTAAAACCCGCACCCTTAAAACCCGCACCCTTAAAACCTGCACCCATCTCTTACTCTCACAAATTGTCTTAAGAAGAAAAATGTCTTTATTGCACTTGAAGAATTTCTTTTCGGCTGCAGCGCTGTTACTTGCCCACAAATTGCTTGTTAAAATTGCATTGTGTAACAAGGCCCTAACTCTAGCACTCTTAAAACCCGCACCCTTAAAACCCGCACCCTTAAAACCCGCACCCTTAAAACCCGCACCCTTAAAACCCGCACCCTTAAAACCCGCACCCTTAAAACCCGCACCCTTAAAACCCGCACCCTTAAAACCCGCACCCTTAAAACCCGCACCCTTAAAACCCGCACCCTTAAAACCCGCACCCTTAAAACCGGTACTCTAACTCGAACCTTAAGCCTCACACTTGCACTCAAACCCTTAACTCTAACAACTAATTTGAACACCCCTAACTCGCTTACTCTATTTTTCCATCAACTCCAGGAGAGATCAATCTCCGGCTCCTGGCTGTTCAAGACCTCGAGGCCTTACAAGATTATATCCTGGACAGAACTGAAAGGCCTAGTGAGATAGAGAGCATATGAAATCATGCTGTAGGATGCGGGCTTAGATCAGCACAACAGACCTATGGTGTTTTGTAGACGAGTAAGTCTAACACTCTCTCTATCTATCTCTGTCTCTCTATCTCTTACTCTCACATTCTAACCCGAACACAAGCACTCTCACTCTAAGGGCCATGTCACACAGGACAATTTTCAGGCAATCGGGTCCAACCAAATTCCACATAGAAAAACATGGAATTTTGTATTTTCACCAAATTGTCTTAAGAAGAAAAACGTCTTTATTGCACTTGAAGAATTTCTTTTCGGCTGCAGCGCTGTTACTTGCCCACAAATGGCTTGTTAAAATTGCATTGTGTAACAAGGCCCTAACTCTAGCACTCTTAAAACCCGCACCCTTAAAACCCGCACCCTTAAAACCCGCACCCTTAAAACCTGCACCCTTAAAACCCGCACCCATCTCTTACTCTCACATTCTAACCCGAACACAAGCACTCTCACTCTAAGGGCCATGTCACACAGGACAATTTTCAGGCAATCGGGTCCAACCAAATTCCACGTAGAAAAACAGGGAATTTTCTATTTTCACCAAATTGTCTTAAGAAGAAAAATGTCCTTATTGCACTTGAAGAATTTCTTTTTGGCTGCAGCGCTGTTACTTGCCCACAAATTGCTTGTTAAAATTGCATTGTGTAACAAGGCCCTAACTCTAGCACTCTTAAAACCCGCACTCTTAAAACCCGCACCCTTAAAACCCGCACTCTTAAAACCCGCACCCTTAAAACCCGCACCCTTAAAACCCGCACCCTTAAAACCCGCACCCTTAAAACCCGCACCCTTAAAACCTGCACCCTTAAAACCCGCACCCTTAAAACCCGCACCCTTAAAACCCGCACCCATCTCTTACTCTCACATTCTAACCCGAACACAAGCACTCTCACTCTAAGGGCCATGTCACACAGGACAATTTTCAGGCAATCGGGTCCAACCAAATTCCACATAGAAAAACATGGAATTTTGTATTTTCACCAAATTGTCTTAAGAAGAAAAATGTCTTTATTGCACTTGAAGAATTTCTTTTCGGCTGCAGCGCTGTTACTTGCCCACAAATTGCTTGTTAAAATTGCATTGTGTAACAAGGCCCTAACTCTAGCACTCTTAAAACCCGCACCCTTAAAACCCGCACCCTTAAAACCCGCACCCTTAAAACCCGCACCCTTAAAACCCGCACCCTTAAAACCTGCACCCTTAAAACCCGCACCCATCTCTTACTCTCACATTCTAACCCGAACACAAGCACTCTCACTCTAAGGGCCATGTCACACAGGACAATTTTCAGGCAATCGGGTCCAACCAAATTCCACATAGAAAAACAGGGAATTTTCTATTTTCACCAAATTGTCTTAAGAAGAAAAATGTCTTTATTGCACTTGAAGAATTTCTTTTCAGCTGCAGCGCTGTTACTTGCCCACAAATTGCTTGTTAAAATTGCATTGTGTAACAAGGCCCTAACTCTAGCACTCTTAAAACCCGCACTCTTAAAACCCGCACCCTTAAAACCCGCACCCTTAAAACCTGCACCCTTAAAACCTGCACCCTTAAAACCCGCACCCATCTCTTACTCTCACATTCTAACCCGAACACAAGCACTCTCACTCTAAGGGCCATGTCACACAGGACAATTTTCAGGCAATCGGGTCCAACCAAATTCCACATAGAAAAACAAGGAATTTTCTATTTTCACCAAATTGTCTTAAGAAGAAAAATGTCTTTATTGCACTTGAAGAATTTCTTTTCGGCTGCAGCGCTGTTACTTGCCCACAAATTGCTTGTTAAAATTGCATTGTGTAACAAGGCCCTAACTCTAGCACTCTTAAAACCCGCACCCTTAAAACCCGCACCCTTAAAACCCGCACCCTTAAAACCCGCACCCTTAAAACCCGCACCCTTAAAACCCGCACCCTTAAAACCCGCACCCATCTCTTACTCTCACATTCTAACCCGAACACAAGCACTCTCACTCTAAGGGCCATGTCACACAGGACAATTTTCAGGCAATCGGGTCCAACCAAATTCCACATAGAAAAACAGGGAATTTTCTATTTTCACCAAATTGTCTTAAGAAGAAAAATTTCTTTATTGCACTTGAAGAATTTCTTTTCGGCTGCAGCGCTGTTACTTGCCCACAAATTGCTTGTTAAAATTGCATTGTGTAACAAGGCCCTAACTCTAGCACTCTTAAAACCCGCACTCTTAAAACCCGCACTCTTAAAACCCGCACCCTTAAAACCCGCACCCTTAAAACCCGCACCCTTAAAACCCGCACCCTTAAAACCCGCACCCTTAAAACCCGCACCCTTAAAACCCGCACCCTTAAAACCCGCACCCTTAAAACCCGCACCCTTAAAACCCGCACCCTTCAAACCCGCACCCTTCAAACCCGCACCCTTCAAACCTGCACCCTTCAAACCCGCACCCTTAAAACCCGCAATCGGGTCCAACCAAATTCCACATAGAAAAACATGGAATTTTGTATTTTCACCAAATTGTCTTAAGAAGAAAAATGTCTTTACTGCACTTGAAGAATTTCTTTTCGCTTGCAGCGCTGTTACTTGCCCACAAATTGCTTGTTAAAATTGCATTGTGTAACAAGGCCCTAACTCTAGCACTCTTAAAACCCGCACCCTTAAAACCCGCACCCTTAAAACCCGCACCCTTAAAACCCGCACCCATCTCTTACTCTCACATTCTAACCCGAACACAAGCACTCTCACTCTAAGGGCCATGTCACACAGGACAATTTTCAGGCAATCGGGTCCAACCAAATTCCACATAGAAAAACAGGGAATTTTCTATTTTCACCAAATTGTCTTAAGAAGAAAAATTTCTTTATTGCACTTGAAGAATTTCTTTTCGGCTGCAGCGCTGTTACTTGCCCACAAATTGCTTGTTAAAATTGCATTGTGTAACAAGGCCCTAACTCTAGCACTCTTAAAACCCGCACTCTTAAAACCCGCACTCTTAAAACCCGCACCCTTAAAACCCGCACCCTTAAAACCCGCACCCTTAAAACCCGCACCCTTAAAACCCGCACCCTTAAAACCCGCACCCTTAAAACCCGCAATCGGGTCCAACCAAATTCCACATAGAAAAACATGGAATTTTGTATTTTCACCAAATTGTCTTAAGAAGAAAAATGTCTTTACTG
Organism: Hippasteria phrygiana; assembly: GCA_037893225.1. Lineage (NCBI taxonomy): Eukaryota > Metazoa > Echinodermata > Asteroidea > Valvatida > Goniasteridae > Hippasteria > Hippasteria phrygiana. The sequence goes on along the minus strand of JAZGUH010000085.1, from coordinate 294,365 downwards.
CACTTGAAGAATTTCTTTTCGGCTGCAGCGCTGTTACTTGCCCACAAATTGCTTGTTAAAATTGCATTGTGTAACAAGGCCCTAACTCTAGCACTCTTAAAACCCGCACCCTTAAAACCCGCACCCTTCAAACCCGCACCCTTAAAACCCGCACCCATCTCTTACTCTCACATTCTAACCCGAACACAAGCACTCTCACTCTAAGGGCCATGTCACACAGGACAATTTTCAGGCAATCGGGTCCAACCAAATTCCACATAGAAAAACAGGGAATTTTCTATTTTCACCAAATTGTCTTAAGAAGAAAAATGTCTTTATTGCACTTGAAGAATTTCTTTTCGGCTGCAGCGCTGTTACTTGCCCACAAATTGCTTGTTAAAATTGCATTGTGTAACAAGGCCCTAACTCTAGCACTCTTAAAACCCGCACTCTTAAAACCCGCACTCTTAAAACCCGCACCCTTAAAACCCGCACCCTTAAAACCCGCACCCTTAAAACCCGCACCCTTAAAACCCGCACCCTTAAAACCCGCACCCTTAAAACCCGCACCCTTAAAACCCGCACCCTTAAAACCCGCACCCTTAAAACCCGCACCCTTAAAACCCGCACCCTTAAAACCCGCACCCTTAAAACCTGGACCCTTAAAACCCGCAATCGGGTCCAACCAAATTCCACATAGAAAAACATGGAATTTTGTATTTTCGCCAAATTGTCTTAAGAAGAAAAATGTCTTTACTGCACTTGAAGAATTTCTTTTCGGCTGCAGCGCTGTTACTTGCCCACAAATTGCTTGTTAAAATTGCATTGTGTAACAAGGCCCTAACTCTAGCACTCTTAAAACCCGCACTCTTAAAACCCGCACTCTTAAAACCCGCACTCTTAAAACCCGCACTCTTAAAACCCGCACTCTTAAAACCCGCACCCTTAAAACCCGCACTCTTAAAACCCGCACCCTTAAAACCCGCACCCTTAAAACCCGCACCCTTAAAACCCGCACCCTTAAAACCCGCACCCTTAAAACCCGCACCCTTAAAACCCGCACCCTTAAAACCCGCACCCTTAAAACCCGCACCCTTAAAACCTGCACCCATCTCTTACTCTCACATTCTAACCCGAACACAAGCACTCTCACTCTAAGGGCCATGTCACACAGGACAATTTTCAGGCAATCGGGTCCAACCAAATTCCACATAGAAAAACAGGGAATTTTCTATTTTCACCAAATTGTCTTAAGAAGAAAAATGTCTTTATTGCACTTGAAGAATTTCTTTTCGGCTGCAGCGCTGTTACTTGCCCACAAATTGCTTGTTAAAATTGCATTGTGTAACAAGGCCCTAACTCTAGCACTCTTAAAACCCGCACCCTTAAAACCCGCACCCTTAAAACCCGCACCCTTAAAACCCGCACCCTTAAAACCCGCACCCTTAAAACCGGTACTCTAACTCGAACCTTAAGCCTAACACTTGCACTCAAACCCTTAACTCTAACAACTAATTTGAACACCCCTAACTCGCTTACTCTATTTTTCCATCAACTCCAGGAGAGATCAACCTCCGGCTCCTGGCTGTTCAAGACCTCGAGGCCTTACAAGATTATATCCTGGACAGAACTGAAAGGCCTAGTGAGATAGAGAGCATATGAAATCATGCTGTAGGATGCGGGCTTAGATCAGCACAACAGACCTATGGTGTTTTGTAGACGAGTAAGTCTAACACTCTCTCTATCTATCTCTGTCTCTCTATCTCTTACTCTCACATTCTAACCCGAACACAAGCACTCTCACTCTAAGGGCCATGTCACACAGGACAATTTTCAGGCAATCGGGTCCAACCAAATTCCACATAGAAAAACAGGGAATTTTGTATTTTCACCAAATTGTCTTAAGAAGAAAAACGTCTTTATTGCACTTGAAGAATTTCTTTTCGGCTGCAGCGCTGTTACTTGCCCACAAATTGCTTGTTAAAATTGCATTGTGTAACAAGGCCCTAACTCTAGCACTCTTAAAACCCGCACTCTTAAAACCCGCACTCTTAAAAGCCGCACCCTTAAAACCCGCACCCTTAAAACCCGCACCCTTAAAACCCGCACCCTTAAAACCCGCACCCTTAAAACCCGCAATCGGGTCCAACCAAATTCCACATAGAAAAACATGGAATTTTGTATTTTCACCAAATTGTCTTAAGAAGAAAAATGTCTTTACTGCACTTGAAGAATTTCTTTTCGGCTGCAGCGCTGTTACTTGCCCACAAATTGCTTGTTAAAATTGCATTGTGTAACAAGGCCCTAACTCTAGCACCCTTAAAACCCGCACCCTTAAAACCCGCACCCTTAAAACCCGCACCCTTAAAACCCGCACCCTTAAAACCCGCACCCTTAAAACCCGCACCCTTAAAACCCGCACCCTTAAAACCCGCACCCTTAAAACCCGCACCCTTAAAACCCGCACCCATCTCTTACTCTCACATTCTAACCCGAACACAAGCACTCTCACTCTAAGGGCCATGTCACACAGGACAATTTTCAGGCAATCGGGTCCAACCAAATTCCATATAGAAAAACAGGGAATTTTCTATTTTCACCAAATTGTCTTAAGAAGAAAAATGTCTTTATTGCACTTGAAGAATTTCTTTTCGGCTGCAGCGCTGTTACTTGCCCACAAATTGCTTGTTAAAATTGCATTGTGTAACAAGGCCCTAACTCTAGCACTCTTAAAACCCGCACTCTTAAAACCCGCACTCTTAAAAGCCGCACCCTTAAAACCCGCACCCTTCAAACCCGCACCCTTAAAACCCGCACCCTTAAAACCCGCAATCGGGTCCAACCAAATTCCACATAGAAAAACATGGAATTTTGTATTTTCACCAAATTGTCTTAAGAAGAAAAATGTCTTTACTGCACTTGAAGAATTTCTTTTCGGCTGCAGCGCTGTTACTTGCCCACAAATTGCTTGTTAAAATTGCATTGTGTAACAAGGCCCTAACTCTAGCACCCTTAAAACCCGCACCCTTAAAACCCGCACCCTTAAAACCCGCACCCTTAAAACCCGCACCCTTAAAACCCGCACCCTTAAAACCCGCACCCTTAAAACCTGCACCCATCTCTTACTCTCACATTCTAACCCGAACACAAGCACTCTCACTCTAAGGGCCATGTCACACAGGACAATTTTCAGGCAATCGGGTCCAACCAAATTCCACATAGAAAAACAGGGAATTTTCTATTTTCACCAAATTGTCTTAAGAAGAAAAATGTCTATATTGCACTTGAAGAATTTCTTTTCGGCTGCAGCGCTGTTACTTGCCCACAAATTGCTTGTTAAAATTGCATTGTGTAACAAGGCCCTAACTCTAGCACTCTTAAAACCCGCACCCTTAAAACCCGCACCCTTAAAACCCGCACCCTTAAAACCCGCACCCTTAAAACCCGCACCCTTAAAACCCGCACCCTTAAAACCGGTACTCTAACTCGAACCTTAAGCCTAACACTTGCACTCAAACCCTTAACTCTAACAACTAATTTGAACACCCCTAACTCGCTTACTCTATTTTTCCATCAACTCCAGGAGAGATCAACCTCCGGCTCCTGGCTGTTCAAGACCTCGAGGCCTTACAAGATTATATCCTGGACAGAACTGAAAGGCCTAGTGAGATAGAGAGCATATGAAATCATGCTGTAGGATGCGGGCTTAGATCAGCACAACAGACCTATGGTGTTTTGTAGACGAGTAAGTCTAACACTCTATCTATCTCTGTCTCTCTATCTCTTACTCTCACATTCTAACCCGAACACAAGCACTCTCACTCTAAGGGCCATGTCACACAGGACAATTTTCAGGCAATCGGGTCCAACCAAATTCCACATAGAAAAACAGGGAATTTTGTATTTTCACCAAATTGTCTTAAGAAGAAAAACGTCTTTATTGCACTTGAAGAATTTCTTTTCGGCTGCAGCGCTGTTACTTGCCCACAAATTGCTTGTTAAAATTGCATTGTGTAACAAGGCCCTAACTCTAGCACTCTTAAAACCCGCACTCTTAAAACCCGCACTCTTAAAAGCCGCACCCTTAAAACCCGCACCCTTAAAACCCGCACCCTTAAAACCCGCACCCTTAAAACCCGCACCCTTAAAACCCGCAATCGGGTCCAACCAAATTCCACATAGAAAAACATGGAATTTTGTATTTTCACCAAATTGTCTTAAGAAGAAAAATGTCTTTACTGCACTTGAAGAATTTCTTTTCGGCTGCAGCGCTGTTACTTGCCCACAAATTGCTTGTTAAAATTGCATTGTGTAACAAGGCCCTAACTCTAGCACCCTTAAAACCCGCACCCTTAAAACCCGCACCCTTAAAACCCGCACCCTTAAAACCCGCACCCTTAAAACCCGCACCCTTAAAACCCGCACCCTTAAAACCCGCACCCTTAAAACCCGCACCCATCTCTTACTCTCACATTCTAACCCGAACACAAGCACTCTCACTCTAAGGGCCATGTCACACAGGACAATTTTCAGGCAATCGGGTCCAACCAAATTCCATATAGAAAAACAGGGAATTTTCTATTTTCACCAAATTGTCTTAAGAAGAAAAATGTCTTTATTGCACTTGAAGAATTTCTTTTCGGCTGCAGCGCTGTTACTTGCCCACAAATTGCTTGTTAAAATTGCATTGTGTAACAAGGCCCTAACTCTAGCACTCTTAAAACCCGCACTCTTAAAACCCGCACTCTTAAAAGCCGCACCCTTAAAACCCGCACCCTTAAAACCCGCACCCTTAAAACCCGCACCCTTAAAACCCGCACCCTTAAAACCCGCAATCGGGTCCAACCAAATTCCACATAGAAAAACATGGAATTTTGTATTTTCACCAAATTGTCTTAAGAAGAAAAATGTCTTTACTGCACTTGAAGAATTTCTTTTCGGCTGCAGCGCTGTTACTTGCCCACAAATTGCTTGTTAAAATTGCATTGTGTAACAAGGCCCTAACTCTAGCACCCTTAAAACCCGCACCCTTAAAACCCGCACCCTTAAAACCCGCACCCTTAAAACCCGCACCCTTAAAACCCGCACCCTTCAAACCCGCACCCTTCAAACCCGCACCCTTCAAACCCGCACCCTTCAAACCCGCACCCTTCAAACCCGCAATCGGCTCCAACCAAATTCCACATAGAAAAACATGGAATTTTGTATTTTCACCAAATTGTCTTAAGAAGAAAAATGTCTTTACTGCACTTGAAGAATTTCTTTTCGGTTGCAGCGCTGTTACTTGCCCACAAATTGCTTGTTAAAATTGCATTGTGTAACAAGGCCCTAACTCTAGCACTCTTAAAACCCGCACCCTTAAAACCCGCACCCTTAAAACCCGCACCCTTAAAACCCGCACCCATCTCTTACTCTCACATTCTAACCCGAACACAAGCACTCTCACTCTAAGGGCCATGTCACACAGGACAATTTTCAGACAATCGGGTCCAACCAAATTCCACATAGAAAAACAGGGAATTTTCTATTTTCACCAAATTGTCTTAAGAAGAAAAATGTCTTTATTGCACTTGAAGAATTTCTTTTCGGCTGCAGCGCTGTTACTTGCCCACAAATTGCTTGTTAAAATTGCATTGTGTAACAAGGCCCTAACTCTAGCACTCTTAAAACCCGCACTCTTAAAACCCGCACCCTTAAAACCCGCACCCTTAAAACCCGCACCCTTAAAACCCGCACCCTTAAAACCCGCACCCTTAAAACCCGCACCCTTAAAACCCGCACCCTTAAAACCCGCACCCTTAAAACCCGCACCCTTAAAACCCGCACCCTTAAAACCTGCACCCTTAAAACCCGCAATCGGGTCCAACCAAATTCCACATAGAAAAACATGGAATTTTGTATTTTCGCCAAATTGTCTTAAGAAGAAAAATGTCTTTACTGCACTTGAAGAATTTCTTTTCGGCTGCAGCGCTGTTACTTGCCCACAAATTGCTTGTTAAAATTGCATTGTGTAACAAGGCCCTAACTCTAGCACTCTTAAAACCCGCACTCTTAAAACCCGCACTCTTAAAACCCGCACTCTTAAAACCCGCACTCTTAAAACCCGCACTCTTAAAACCCGCACTCTTAAAACCCGCACCCTTAAAACCCGCACCCTTAAAACCCGCACCCTTAAAACCTGCACCCATCTCTTACTCTCACATTCTAACCCGAACACAAGCACTCTCACTCTAAGGGCCATGTCACACAGGACAATTTTCAGGCAATCGGGTCCAACCAAATTCCACATAGAAAAACAGGGAATTTTCTATTTTCACCAAATTGTCTTAAGAAGAAAAATGTCTTTATTGCACTTGAAGAATTTCTTTTCGGCTGCAGCGCTGTTACTTGCCCACAAATTGCTTGTTAAAATTGCATTGTGTAACAAGGCCCTAACTCTAGCACTCTTAAAACCCGCACCCTTAAAACCCGCACCCTTAAAACCCGCACCCTTAAAACCCGCACCCTTAAAACCCGCACCCTTAAAACCCGCACCCTTAAAACCCGCACCCATAAAACCTGCACCCTTAAAACCCGCACCCATCTCTTACTCTCACATTCTAACCCGAACACAAGCACTCTCACTCTGAGGGCCATGTCACACAGGACAATTTTCAGGCAATCGGGTCCAACCAAATTCCACATAGAAAAACATGGAATTTTGTATTTTCACCAAATTGTCTTAAGAAGAAAAATGTCTTTACTGCACTTGAAGAATTTCTTTTCGGCTGCAGCGCTGTTACTTGCCCACAAATTGCTTGTTAAAATTGCATTGTGTAACAAGGCCCTAACTCTAGCACTCTTAAAACCCGCACCCTTAAAACCCGCACCCTTAAAACCCGCACCCTTAAAACCCGCACCCTTAAAACCCGCACCCTTAAAACCCGCACCCATCTCTTACTCTCACATTCTAACCCGAACACAAGCACTCTCACTCTAAGGGCCATGTCACACAGGACAATTTTCAGGCAATCGGGTCCAACCAAATTCCATATAGAAAAACAGGGAATTTTCTATTTTCACCAAATTGTCTTAAGAAGAAAAATGTCTTTATTGCACTTGAAGAATTTCTTTTCGGCTGCAGCGCTGTTACTTGCCCACAAATTGCTTGTTAAAATTGCATTGTGTAACAAGGCCCTAACTCTAGCACTCTTAAAACCCGCACTCTTAAAACCCGCACTCTTAAAAGCCGCACCCTTAAAACCCGCACCCTTAAAACCCGCACCCTTAAAACCCGCACCCTTAAAACCCGCACCCTTAAAACCCGCAATTGGGTCCAACCAAATTCCACATAGAAAAACATGGAATTTTGTATTTTCACCAAATTGTCTTAAGAAGAAAAATGTCTTTACTGCACTTGAAGAATTTCTTTTCGGCTGCAGCGCTGTTACTTGCCCACAAATTGCTTGTTAAAATTGCATTGTGTAACAAGGCCCTAACTCTAGCACTCTTAAAACCCGCACCCTTAAAACCCGCACCCTTAAAACCCGCACCCTTAAAACCCGCACCCTTAAAACCCGCACCCTTAAAACCCGCACCCTTAAAACCCGCACCCTTAAAACCCGCACCCTTAAAACCCGCACCCTTAAAACCCGCACCCTTAAAACCGGTACTCTAACTCGAACCTTAAGCCTAACACTTGCACTCAAACCCTTAACTCTAACAACTAATTTGAACACCCCTAACTCGCTTACTCTATTTTTCCATCAACTCCAGGAGAGATCAACCTCCGGCTCCTGGCTGTTCAAGACCTCGAGGCCTTACAAGATTATATCCTGGACAGAACTGAAAGGCCTAGTGAGATAGAGAGCATATGAAATCATGCTGTAGGATGCGGGCTTAGATCAGCACAACAGACCTATGGTGTTTTGTAGACGAGTAAGTCTAACACTCTCTCTATCTATCTCTGTCTCTCTATCTCTTACTCTCACATTCTAACCCGAACACAAGCACTCTCACTCTAAGGGCCATGTCACACAGGACAATTTTCAGGCAATCGGGTCCAACCAAATTCCACATAGAAAAACAGGGAATTTTCTATTTTCACCAAATTGTCTTAAGAAGAAAAATGTCTTTATTGCACTTGAAGAATTTCTTTTCGGCTGCAGCGCTGTTACTTGCCCACAAATTGCTTGTTAAAATTGCATTGTGTAACAAGGCCCTAACTCTAGCACTCTTAAAACCCGCACCCTTAAAACCCGCACCCTTAAAACCCGCACCCTTAAAACCCGCACCCTTAAAACCCGCACCCTTAAAACCCGCACCCTTAAAACCCGCACCCTTAAAACCCGCACCCTTAAAACCCGCACCCTTAAAACCCGCACCCTTAAAACCGGTACTCTAACTCGAACCTTAAGCCTCACACTTGCACTCAAACCCTTAACTCTAACAACTAATTTGAACACCCCTAACTCGCTTACTCTATTTTTCCATCAACTCCAGGAGAGATCAACCTCCGGCTCCTGGCTGTTCAAGACCTCGAGGCCTTACAAGATTATATCCTGGACAGAACTGAAAGGCCTAGTGAGATAGAGAGCATATGAAATCATGCTGTAGGATGCGGGCTTAGATCAGCACAACAGACCTATGGTGTTTTGTAGACGAGTAAGTCTAACACTCTCTCTATCTATCTCTGTCTCTCTATCTCTTACTCTCACATTCTAACCCGAACACAAGCACTCTCACTCTAAGGGCCATGTCACACAGGACAATTTTCAGGCAATCGGGTCCAACCAAATTCCACATAGAAAAACATGGAATTTTGTATTTTCACCAAATTGTCTTAAGAAGAAAAACGTCTTTATTGCACTTGAAGAATTTCTTTTCGGCTGCAGCGCTGTTACTTGCCCACAAATTGCTTGTTAAAATTGCATTGTGTAACAAGGCCCTAACTCTAGCACTCTTAAAACCCGCACTCTTAAAACCCGCACCCTTAAAACCCGCACCCTTAAAACCCGCACCCTTAAAACCCGCACCCTTAAAACCCGCACCCTTAAAACCCGCACCCTTAAAACCCGCACCCTTAAAACCCGCACCCTTAAAACCCGCACCCTTAAAACCCGCACCCTTAAAACCCGCAATCGGGTCCAACCAAATTCCACATAGAAAAACATGGAATTTTGTATTTTCACCAAATTGTCTTAAGAAGAAAAATGTCTTTACTGCACTTGAAGAATTTCTTTTCGGTTGCAGCGCTGTTACTTGCCCACAAATTGCTTGTTAAAATTGCATTGTGTAACAAGGCCCTAACTCTAGCACTCTTAAAACCCGCACCCTTAAAACCCGCACCCTTAAAACCTGCACCCTTAAAACCCGCACCCATCTCTTACTCTCACATTCTAACCCGAACACAAGCACTCTCACTCTAAGGGCCATGTCACACAGGACAATTTTCAGGCAATCGGGTCCAACCAAATTCCACATAGAAAAACAGGGAATTTTCTATTTTCACCAAATTGTCTTAAGAAGAAAAATGTCCTTATTGCACTTGAAGAATTTCTTTTTGGCTGCAGCGCTGTTACTTGCCCACAAATTGCTTGTTAAAATTGCATTGTGTAACAAGGCCCTAACTCTAGCACTCTTAAAACCCGCACTCTTAAAACCCGCACCCTTAAAACCCGCACTCTTAAAACCCGCACCCTTAAAACCCGCACCCTTAAAACCCGCACCCTTAAAACCCGCACCCATCTCTTACTCTCACATTCTAACCCGAACACAAGCACTCTCACTCTAAGGGCCATGTCACACAGGACAATTTTCAGGCAATCGGGTCCAACCAAATTCCACATAGAAAAACATGGAATTTTGTATTTTCACCAAATTGTCTTAAGAAGAAAAATGTCTTTATTGCACTTGAAGAATTTCTTTTCGGCTGCAGCGCTGTTACTTGCCCACAAATTGCTTGTTAAAATTGCATTGTGTAACAAGGCCCTAACTCTAGCACTCTTAAAACCCGCACCCTTAAAACCCGCACCCTTAAAACCCGCACCCTTAAAACCCGCACCCATTTCTTACTCTCACATTCTAACCCGAACACAAGCACTCTCACTCTAAGAAAAAAAATGTCTTTACTGCACTTGAAGAATTTCTTTTCGGTTGCAGCGCTGTTACTTGCCCACAAATTGCTTGTTAAAATTGCATTGTGTAACAAGGCCCTAACTCTAGCACTCTTAAAACCCGCACCCTTAAAACCCGCACCCTTAAAACCCGCACCCTTAAAACCTGCACCCTTAAAACCCGCACCCATCTCTTACTCTCACATTCTAACCCGAACACAAGCACTCTCACTCTAAGGGCCATGTCACACAGGACAATTTTCAGGCAATCGGGTCCAACCAAATTCCACATAGAAAAACAGGGAATTTTCTATTTTCACCAAATTGTCTTAAGAAGAAAAATGTCCTTATTGCACTTGAAGAATTTCTTTTTGGCTGCAGCGCTGTTACTTGCCCACAAATTGCTTGTTAAAATTGCATTGTGTAACAAGGCCCTAACTCTAGCACTCTTAAAACCCGCACTCTTAAAACCCGCACCCTTAAAACCCGCACTCTTAAAACCCACACCCTTAAAACCCGCACCCTTAAAACCCGCACCCTTAAAACCCGCACCCTTAAAACCCGCACCCTTAAAACCTGCACCCTTAAAACCCGCACCCTTAAAACCCGCACCCATCTCTTACTCTCACATTCTAACCCGAACACAAGCACTCTCACTCTAAGGGCCATGTCACACAGGACAATTTTCAGGCAATCGGGTCCAACCAAATTCCACATAGAAAAACATGGAATTTTGTATTTTCACCAAATTGTCTTAAGAAGAAAAATGTCTTTATTGCACTTGAAGAATTTCTTTTCGGCTGCAGCGCTGTTACTTGCCCACAAATTGCTTGTTAAAATTGCATTGTGTAACAAGGCCCTAACTCTAGCACTCTTAAAACCCGCACCCTTAAAAACCGCACCCTTAAAACCCGCACCCTTAAAACCCGCACCCTTAAAACCCGCACCCTTAAAACCTGCACCCTTAAAACCCGCACCCATCTCTTACTCTCACATTCTAACCCGAACACAAGCACTCTCACTCTAAGGGCCATGTCACACAGGACAATTTTCAGGCAATCGGGTCCAACCAAATTCCACATAGAAAAACAGGGAATTTTCTATTTTCACCAAATTGTCTTAAGAAGAAAAATGTCCTTATTGCACTTGAAGAATTTCTTTTCGGCTGCAGCGCTGTTACTTGCCCACAAATTGCTTGTTAAAATTGCATTGTGTAACAAGGCCCTAACTCTAGCACTCTTAAAACCCGCACTCTTAAAACCCGCACCCTTAAAACCCGCACTCTTAAAACCCGCACCCTTAAAACCCGCACCCTTAAAACCCGCACCCTTAAAACCCGCACCCTTCAAACCCGCACCCTTCAAACCCGCACCCTTCAAACCCGCACCCTTCAAACCCGCAATCGGCTCCAACCAAATTCCACATAGAAAAACATGGAATTTTGTATTTTCACCAAATTGTCTTAAGAAGAAAAATGTCTTTACTGCACTTGAAGAATTTCTTTTCGGTTGCAGCGCTGTTACTTGCCCACAAATTGCTTGTTAAAATTGCATTGTGTAACAAGGCCCTAACTCTAGCACTCTTAAAACCCGCACCCTTAAAACCCGCACCCTTAAAACCCGCACCCTTAAAACCCGCACCCTTAAAACCCGCACTCTTAAAACCCGCACTCTTAAAACCCGCACCCTTAAAACCCGCACCCTTAAAACCCGCACCCTTAAAACCTGCACCCATCTCTTACTCTCACATTCTAACCCGAACACAAGCACTCTCACTCTAAGGGCCATGTCACACAGGACAATTTTCAGGCAATCGGGTCCAACCAAATTCCACATAGAAAAACAGGGAATTTTCTATTTTCACCAAATTGTCTTAAGAAGAAAAATGTCTTTATTGCACTTGAAGAATTTCTTTTCGGCTGCAGCGCTGTTACTTGCCCACAAATTGCTTGTTAAAATTGCATTGTGTAACAAGGCCCTAACTCTAGCACTCTTAAAACCCGCACCCTTAAAACCCGCACCCTTAAAACCCGCACCCTTAAAACCCGCACCCTTAAAACCCGCACCCTTAAAACCCGCACCCTTAAAACCCGCACCCATAAAACCTGCACCCTTAAAACCCGCACCCATCTCTTACTCTCACATTCTAACCCGAACACAAGCACTCTCACTCTGAGGGCCATGTCACACAGGACAATTTTCAGGCAATCGGGTCCAACCAAATTCCACATAGAAAAACATGGAATTTTGTATTTTCACCAAATTGTCTTAAGAAGAAAAATGTCTTTACTGCACTTGAAGAATTTCTTTTCGGCTGCAGCGCTGTTACTTGCCCACAAATTGCTTGTTAAAATTGCATTGTGTAACAAGGCCCTAACTCTAGCACTCTTAAAACCCGCACCCTTAAAACCCGCACCCTTAAAACCCGCACCCTTAAAACCCGCACCCTTAAAACCCGCACCCTTAAAACCCGCACCCTTAAAACCCGCACCCTTAAAACCCGCACCCATCTCTTACTCTCACATTCTAACCCGAACACAAGCACTCTCACTCTAAGGGCCATGTCACACAGGACAATTTTCAGGCAATCGGGTCCAACCAAATTCCATATAGAAAAACAGGGAATTTTCTATTTTCACCAAATTGTCTTAAGAAGAAAAATGTCTTTATTGCACTTGAAGAATTTCTTTTCGGCTGCAGCGCTGTTACTTGCCCACAAATTGCTTGTTAAAATTGCATTGTGTAACAAGGCCCTAACTCTAGCACTCTTAAAACCCGCACTCTTAAAACCCGCACTCTTAAAAGCCGCACCCTTAAAACCCGCACCCTTAAAACCCGCACCCTTAAAACCCGCACCCTTAAAACCCGCACCCTTAAAACCCGCACCCTTAAAACCCGCACCCTTAAAACCCGCACCCTTAAAACCCGCACCCTTAAAACCCGCACCCTTAAAACCGGTACTCTAACTCGAACCTTAAGCCTCACACTTGCACTCAAACCCTTAACTCTAACAACTAATTTGAACACCCCTAACTCGCTTACTCTATTTTTCCATCAACTCCAGGAGAGATCAACCTCCGGCTCCTGGCTGTTCAAGACCTCGAGGCCTTACAAGATTATATCCTGGACAGAACTGAAAGGCCTAGTGAGATAGAGAGCATATGAAATCATGCTGTAGGATGCGGGCTTAGATCAGCACAACAGACCTATGGTGTTTTGTAGACGAGTAAGTCTAACACTCTCTCTATCTATCTCTGTCTCTCTATCTCTTACTCTCACATTCTAACCCGAACACAAGCACTCTCACTCTAAGGGCCATGTCACACAGGACAATTTTCAGGCAATCGGGTCCAACCAAATTCCACATAGAAAAACATGGAATTTTGTATTTTCACCAAATTGTCTTAAGAAGAAAAACGTCTTTATTGCACTTGAAGAATTTCTTTTCGGCTGCAGCGCTGTTACTTGCCCACAAATTGCTTGTTAAAATTGCATTGTGTAACAAGGCCCTAACTCTAGCACTCTTAAAACCCGCACTCTTAAAACCCGCACCCTTAAAACCCGCACCCTTAAAACCCGCACCCTTAAAACCCGCACCCTTAAAACCCGCACCCTTAAAACCCGCACCCTTAAAACCCGCACCCTTAAAACCCGCACCCTTAAAACCCGCACCCTTAAAACCCGCACCCTTAAAACCCGCAATCGGGTCCAACCAAATTCCACATAGAAAAACATGGAATTTTGTATTTTCACCAAATTGTCTTAAGAAGAAAAATGTCTTTACTGCACTTGAAGAATTTCTTTTCGGTTGCAGCGCTGTTACTTGCCCACAAATTGCTTGTTAAAATTGCATTGTGTAACAAGGCCCTAACTCTAGCACTCTTAAAACCCGCACCCTTAAAACCCGCACCCTTAAAACCTGCACCCTTAAAACCCGCACCCATCTCTTACTCTCACATTCTAACCCGAACACAAGCACTCTCACTCTAAGGGCCATGTCACACAGGACAATTTTCAGGCAATCGGGTCCAACCAAATTCCACATAGAAAAACAGGGAATTTTCTATTTTCACCAAATTGTCTTAAGAAGAAAAATGTCCTTATTGCACTTGAAGAATTTCTTTTTGGCTGCAGCGCTGTTACTTGCCCACAAATTGCTTGTTAAAATTGCATTGTGTAACAAGGCCCTAACTCTAGCACTCTTAAAACCCGCACTCTTAAAACCCGCACCCTTAAAACCCGCACTCTTAAAACCCGCACCCTTAAAACCCGCACCCTTAAAACCCGCACCCATCTCTTACTCTCACATTCTAACCCGAACACAAGCACTCTCACTCTAAGGGCCATGTCACACAGGACAATTTTCAGGCAATCGGGTCCAACCAAATTCCACATAGAAAAACATGGAATTTTGTATTTTCACCAAATTGTCTTAAGAAGAAAAATGTCTTTATTGCACTTGAAGAATTTCTTTTCGGCTGCAGCGCTGTTACTTGCCCACAAATTGCTTGTTAAAATTGCATTGTGTAACAAGGCCCTAACTCTAGCACTCTTAAAACCCGCACCCTTAAAACCCGCACCCATTTCTTACTCTCACATTCTAACCCGAACACAAGCACTCTCACTCTAAGAAAAAAAATGTCTTTACTGCACTTGAAGAATTTCTTTTCGGTTGCAGCGCTGTTACTTGCCCACAAATTGCTTGTTAAAATTGCATTGTGTAACAAGGCCCTAACTCTAGCACTCTTAAAACCCGCACCCTTAAAACCCGCACCCTTAAAACCCGCACCCTTAAAACCTGCACCCTTAAAACCCGCACCCATCTCTTACTCTCACATTCTAACCCGAACACAAGCACTCTCACTCTAAGGGCCATGTCACACAGGACAATTTTCAGGCAATCGGGTCCAACCAAATTCCACATAGAAAAACAGGGAATTTTCTATTTTCACCAAATTGTCTTAAGAAGAAAAATGTCCTTATTGCACTTGAAGAATTTCTTTTTGGCTGCAGCGCTGTTACTTGCCCACAAATTGCTTGTTAAAATTGCATTGTGTAACAAGGCCCTAACTCTAGCACTCTTAAAACCCGCACTCTTAAAACCCGCACCCTTAAAACCCGCACTCTTAAAACCCGCACCCTTAAAACCCGCACCCTTAAAACCCGCACCCTTAAAACCCGCACCCTTAAAACCCGCACCCTTAAAACCTGCACCCTTAAAACCCGCACCCTTAAAACCCGCACCCATCTCTTACTCTCACATTCTAACCCGAACACAAGCACTCTCACTCTAAGGGCCATGTCACACAGGACAATTTTCAGGCAATCGGGTCCAACCAAATTCCACATAGAAAAACATGGAATTTTGTATTTTCACCAAATTGTCTTAAGAAGAAAAATGTCTTTATTGCACTTGAAGAATTTCTTTTCGGCTGCAGCGCTGTTACTTGCCCACAAATTGCTTGTTAAAATTGCATTGTGTAACAAGGCCCTAACTCTAGCACTCTTAAAACCCGCACCCTTAAAACCCGCACCCTTAAAACCCGCACCCTTAAAACCCGCACCCTTAAAACCCGCACCCTTAAAACCTGCACCCTTAAAACCCGCACCCATCTCTTACTCTCACATTCTAACCCGAACACAAGCACTCTCACTCTAAGGGCCATGTCACACAGGACAATTTTCAGGCAATCGGGTCCAACCAAATTCCACATAGAAAAACAGGGAATTTTCTATTTTCACCAAATTGTCTTAAGAAGAAAAATGTCCTTATTGCACTTGAAGAATTTCTTTTTGGCTGCAGCGCTGTTACTTGCCCACAAATTGCTTGTTAAAATTGCATTGTGTAACAAGGCCCTAACTCTAGCACTCTTAAAACCCGCACTCTTAAAACCCGCACCCTTAAAACCCGCACTCTTAAAACCCGCACCCTTAAAACCCGCACCCTTAAAACCCGCACCCTTAAAACCCGCACCCTTAAAACCCGCACCCTTAAAACCTGCACCCTTAAAACCCGCACCCTTAAAACCCGCACCCATCTCTTACTCTCACATTCTAACCCGAACACAAGCACTCTCACTCTAAGGGCCATGTCACACAGGACAATTTTCAGGCAATCGGGTCCAACCAAATTCCACATAGAAAAACATGGAATTTTGTATTTTCACCAAATTGTCTTAAGAAGAAAAATGTCTTTATTGCACTTGAAGAATTTCTTTTCGGCTGCAGCGCTGTTACTTGCCCACAAATTGCTTGTTAAAATTGCATTGTGTAACAAGGCCCTAACTCTAGCACTCTTAAAACCCGCACCCTTAAAACCCGCACCCTTAAAACCCGCACCCTTAAAACCCGCACCCATTTCTTACTCTCACATTCTAACCCGAACACAAGCACTCTCACTCTAAGAAAAAAAATGTCTTTACTGCACTTGAAGAATTTCTTTTCGGTTGCAGCGCTGTTACTTGCCCACAAATTGCTTGTTAAAATTGCATTGTGTAACAAGGCCCTAACTCTAGCACTCTTAAAACCCGCACCCTTAAAACCTGCACCCTTAAAACCCGCACCCTTAAAACCTGCACCCTTAAAACCCGCACCCATCTCTTACTCTCACATTGTAACCCGAACACAAGCACTCTCACTCTAAGGGCCATGTCACACAGGACAATTTTCAGGCAATCGGGTCCAACCAAATTCCACATAGAAAAACAGGGAATTTTCTATTTTCACCAAATTTTCTTAAGAAGAAAAATGTCTTTATTGCACTTGAAGAATTTCTTTTCGGCTGCAGCGCTGTTACTTGCCCACAAATTGCTTGTTAAAATTGCATTGTGTAACAAGGCCCTAACTCTAGCACTCTTAAAACCCGCACTCTTAAAACCCGCACTCTTAAAATCCGCACCCTTAAAACCCGCACCCTTAAAACCCGCACCCTTAAAACCCGCACCCTTAAAACCCGCACCCTTAAAACCCGCACCCTTAAAACCCGCACCCTTAAAACCCGCAATCGGGTCCAACCAAATTCCACATAGAAAAACATGGAATTTTGTATTTTCACCAAATTGTCTTAAGAAGAAAAATGTCTTTACTGCACTTGAAGAATTTCTTTTCGGTTGCAGCGCTGTTACTTGCCCACAAATTGCTTGTTAAAATTGCATTGTGTAACAAGGCCCTAACTCTAGCACTCTTAAAACCCGCACCCTTAAAACCCGCACCCTTAAAACCTGCACCCTTAAAACCCGCACCCATCTCTTACTCTCACATTCTAACCCGAACACAAGCACTCTCACTCTAAGGGCCATGTCACACAGGACAATTTTCAGGCAATCGGGTCCAACCAAATTCCACATAGAAAAACAGGGAATTTTCTATTTTCACCAAATTGTCTTAAGAAGAAAAATGTCCTTATTGCACTTGAAGAATTTCTTTTTGGCTGCAGCGCTGTTACTTGCCCACAAATTGCTTGTTAAAATTGCATTGTGTAACAAGGCCCTAACTCTAGCACTCTTAAAACCCGCACTCTTAAAACCCGCACCCTTAAAACCCGCACTCTTAAAACCCGCACCCTTAAAACCCGCACCCTTAAAACCCGCACCCTTAAAACCCGCACCCATCTCTTACTCTCACATTCTAACCCGAACACAAGCACTCTCACTCTAAGGGCCATGTCACACAGGACAATTTTCAGGCAATCGGGTCCAACCAAATTCCACATAGAAAAACATGGAATTTTGTATTTTCACCAAATTGTCTTAAGAAGAAAAATGTCTTTATTGCACTTGAAGAATTTCTTTTCGGCTGCAGCGCTGTTACTTGCCCACAAATTGCTTGTTAAAATTGCATTGTGTAACAAGGCCCTAACTCTAGCACTCTTAAAACCCGCACCCTTAAAACCCGCACCCTTAAAACCCGCACCCTTAAAACCCGCACCCATTTCTTACTCTCACATTCTAACCCGAACACAAGCACTCTCACTCTAAGAAAAAAAATGTCTTTACTGCACTTGAAGAATTTCTTTTCGGTTGCAGCGCTGTTACTTGCCCACAAATTGCTTGTTAAAATTGCATTGTGTAACAAGGCCCTAACTCTAGCACTCTTAAAACCCGCACCCTTAAAACCCGCACCCTTAAAACCCGCACCCTTAAAACCTGCACCCTTAAAACCCGCACCCATCTCTTACTCTCACATTCTAACCCGAACACAAGCACTCTCACTCTAAGGGCCATGTCACACAGGACAATTTTCACGCAATCGGGTTCAACCAAATTCCACATAGAAAAACAGGGAATTTTCTATTTTCACCAAATTGTCTTAAGAAGAAAAATGTCCTTATTGCACTTGAAGAATTTCTTTTTGGCTGCAGCGCTGTTACTTGCCCACAAATTGCTTGTTAAAATTGCATTGTGTAACAAGGCCCTAACTCTAGCACTCTTAAAACCCGCACTCTTAAAACCCGCACCCTTAAAACCCGCACTCTTAAAACCCGCACCCTTAAAACCCACACCCTTAAAACCCGCACCCTTAAAACCCGCACCCTTAAAACCCGCACCCTTAAAACCTGCACCCTTAAAACCCGCACCCTTAAAACCCGCACCCATCTCTTACTCTCACATTCTAACCCGAACACAAGCACTCTCACTCTAAGGGCCATGTCACACAGGACAATTTTCAGGCAATCGGGTCCAACCAAATTCCACATAGAAAAACATGGAATTTTGTATTTTCACCAAATTGTCTTAAGAAGAAAAATGTCTTTATTGCACTTGAAGAATTTCTTTTCGGCTGCAGCGCTGTTACTTGCCCACAAATTGCTTGTTAAAATTGCATTGTGTAACAAGGCCCTAACTCTAGCACTCTTAAAACCCGCACCCTTAAAACCCGCACCCTTAAAACCCGCACCCTTAAAACCCGCACCCTTAAAACCCGCACCCTTAAAACCTGCACCCTTAAAACCCGCACCCATCTCTTACTCTCACATTCTAACCCGAACACAAGCACTCTCACTCTAAGGGCCATGTCACACAGGACAATTTTCAGGCAATCGGGTCCAACCAAATTCCACATAGAAAAACAGGGAATTTTCTATTTTCACCAAATTGTCTTAAGAAGAAAAATGTCCTTATTGCACTTGAAGAATTTCTTTTTGGCTGCAGCGCTGTTACTTGCCCACAAATTGCTTGTTAAAATTGCATTGTGTAACAAGGCCCTAACTCTAGCACTCTTAAAACCCGCACTCTTAAAACCCGCACCCTTAAAACCCGCACTCTTAAAACCCGCACCCTTAAAACCCGCACCCTTAAAACCCGCACCCTTAAAACCCGCACCCATCTCTTACTCTCACATTCTAACCCGAACACAAGCACTCTCACTCTAAGGGCCATGTCACACAGGACAATTTTCAGGCAATCGGGTCCAACCAAATTCCACATAGAAAAACATGGAATTTTGTATTTTCACCAAATTGTCTTAAGAAGAAAAATGTCTTTATTGCACTTGAAGAATTTCTTTTCGGCTGCAGCGCTGTTACTTGCCCACAAATTGCTTGTTAAAATTGCATTGTGTAACAAGGCCCTAACTCTAGCACTCTTAAAACCCGCACCCTTAAAACCCGCACCCTTAAAACCCGCACCCTTAAAACCCGCACCCATTTCTTACTCTCACATTCTAACCCGAACACAAGCACTCTCACTCTAAGAAAAAAAATGTCTTTACTGCACTTGAAGAATTTCTTTTCGGTTGCAGCGCTGTTACTTGCCCACAAATTGCTTGTTAAAATTGCATTGTGTAACAAGGCCCTAACTCTAGCACTCTTAAAACCCGCACCCTTAAAACCCGCACCCTTAAAACCCGCACCCTTAAAACCTGCACCCTTAAAACCCGCACCCATCTCTTACTCTCACATTCTAACCCGAACACAAGCACTCTCACTCTAAGGGCCATGTCACACAGGACAATTTTCAGGCAATCGGGTCCAACCAAATTCCACATAGAAAAACAGGGAATTTTCTATTTTCACCAAATTGTCTTAAGAAGAAAAATGTCCTTATTGCACTTGAAGAATTTCTTTTTGGCTGCAGCGCTGTTACTTGCCCACAAATTGCTTGTTAAAATTGCATTGTGTAACAAGGCCCTAACTCTAGCACTCTTAAAACCCGCACTCTTAAAACCCGCACCCTTAAAACCCGCACTCTTAAAACCCGCACCCTTAAAACCCGCACCCTTAAAACCCGCACCCTTAAAACCCGCACCCTTAAAACCCGCACCCTTAAAACCTGCACCCTTAAAACCCGCACCCTTAAAACCCGCACCCATCTCTTACTCTCACATTCTAACCCGAACACAAGCACTCTCACTCTAAGGGCCATGTCACACAGGACAATTTTCAGGCAATCGGGTCCAACCAAATTCCACATAGAAAAACATGGAATTTTGTATTTTCACCAAATTGTCTTAAGAAGAAAAACGTCTTTATTGCACTTGAAGAATTTCTTTTCGGCTGCAGCGCTGTTACTTGCCCACAAATTGCTTGTTAAAATTGCATTGTGTAACAAGGCCCTAACTCTAGCACTCTTAAAACCCGCACCCTTAAAACCCGCACCCTTAAAACCCGCACCCTTAAAACCCGCACCCTTAAAACCCGCACCCTTAAAACCTGCACCCTTAAAACCCGCACCCATCTCTTACTCTCACATTCTAACCCGAACACAAGCACTCTCACTCTAAGGGCCATGTCACACAGGACAATTTTCAGGCAATCGGGTCCAACCAAATTCCACATAGAAAAACAGGGAATTTTCTATTTTCACCAAATTGTCTTAAGAAGAAAAATGTCCTTATTGCACTTGAAGAATTTCTTTTTGGCTGCAGCGCTGTTACTTGCCCACAAATTGCTTGTTAAAATTGCATTGTGTAACAAGGCCCTAACTCTAGCACTCTTAAAACCCGCACTCTTAAAACCCGCACCCTTAAAACCCGCACTCTTAAAACCCGCACCCTTAAAACCCACACCCTTAAAACCCGCACCCTTAAAACCCGCACCCTTAAAACCCGCACCCTTAAAACCTGCACCCTTAAAACCCGCACCCTTAAAACCCGCACCCATCTCTTACTCTCACATTCTAACCCGAACACAAGCACTCTCACTCTAAGGGCCATGTCACACAGGACAATTTTCAGGCAATCGGGTCCAACCAAATTCCACATAGAAAAACATGGAATTTTGTATTTTCACCAAATTGTCTTAAGAAGAAAAATGTCTTTATTGCACTTGAAGAATTTCTTTTCGGCTGCAGCGCTGTTACTTGCCCACAAATTGCTTGTTAAAA
The DNA here is from genome assembly GCA_037893225.1 of Hippasteria phrygiana. Taxonomy (NCBI): domain Eukaryota; kingdom Metazoa; phylum Echinodermata; class Asteroidea; order Valvatida; family Goniasteridae; genus Hippasteria; species Hippasteria phrygiana. The sequence continues at coordinate 272,972 of JAZGUH010000085.1, read as the reverse complement.
TTGCATTGTGTAACAAGGCCCTAACTCTAGCACTCTTAAAACCCGCACCCTTAAAACCCGCACCCTTAAAACCCGCACCCTTAAAACCCGCACCCATTTCTTACTCTCACATTCTAACCCGAACACAAGCACTCTCACTCTAAGAAAAAAAATGTCTTTACTGCACTTGAAGAATTTCTTTTCGGTTGCAGCGCTGTTACTTGCCCACAAATTGCTTGTTAAAATTGCATTGTGTAACAAGGCCCTAACTCTAGCACTCTTAAAACCCGCACCCTTAAAACCTGCACCCTTAAAACCCGCACCCTTAAAACCTGCACCCTTAAAACCCGCACCCATCTCTTACTCTCACATTGTAACCCGAACACAAGCACTCTCACTCTAAGGGCCATGTCACACAGGACAATTTTCAGGCAATCGGGTCCAACCAAATTCCACATAGAAAAACAGGGAATTTTCTATTTTCACCAAATTGTCTTAAGAAGAAAAATGTCTTTATTGCACTTGAAGAATTTCTTTTCGGCTGCAGCGCTGTTACTTGCCCACAAATTGCTTGTTAAAATTGCATTGTGTAACAAGGCCCTAACTCTAGCACTCTTAAAACCCGCACTCTTAAAACCCGCACTCTTAAAATCCGCACTCTTAAAACCCGCACCCTTAAAACCCGCACCCTTAAAACCCGCACCCTTAAAACCCGCACCCTTAAAACCTGCACCCTTAAAACCCGCACCCATCTCTTACTCTCACATTGTAACCCGAACACAAGCACTCTCACTCTAAGGGCCATGTCACACAGGACAATTTTCAGGCAATCGGGTCCAACCAAATTCCACATAGAAAAACAGGGAATTTTCTATTTTCACCAAATTGTCTTAAGAAGAAAAATGTCCTTATTGCACTTGAAGAATTTCTTTTTGGCTGCAGCGCTGTTACTTGCCCACAAATTGCTTGTTAAAATTGCATTGTGTAACAAGGCCCTAACTCTAGCACTCTTAAAACCCGCACCCTTAAAACCCGCACTCTTAAAACCCGCACCCTTAAAACCCACACCCTTAAAACCCGCACCCTTAAAACCCGCACCCTTAAAACCCGCACCCTTAAAACCTGCACCCTTAAAACCCGCACCCTTAAAACCCGCACCCATCTCTTACTCTCACATTCTAACCCGAACACAAGCACTCTCACTCTAAGGGCCATGTCACACAGGACAATTTTCAGGCAATCGGGTCCAACCAAATTCCACATAGAAAAACATGGAATTTTGTATTTTCACCAAATTGTCTTAAGAAGAAAAATGTCTTTATTGCACTTGAAGAATTTCTTTTCGGCTGCAGCGCTGTTACTTGCCCACAAATTGCTTGTTAAAATTGCATTGTGTAACAAGGCCCTAACTCTAGCACTCTTAAAACCCGCACCCTTAAAACCCGCACCCTTAAAACCCGCACCCTTAAAACCCGCACCCATTTCTTACTCTCACATTCTAACCCGAACACAAGCACTCTCACTCTAAGAAAAAAAATGTCTTTACTGCACTTGAAGAATTTCTTTTCGGTTGCAGCGCTGTTACTTGCCCACAAATTGCTTGTTAAAATTGCATTGTGTAACAAGGCCCTAACTCTAGCACTCTTAAAACCCGCACCCTTAAAACCTGCACCCTTAAAACCCGCACCCTTAAAACCCGCACCCTTAAAACCTGCACCCTTAAAACCCGCACCCATCTCTTACTCTCACATTGTAACCCGAACACAAGCACTCTCACTCTAAGGGCCATGTCACACAGGACAATTTTCAGGCAATCGGGTCCAACCAAATTCCACATAGAAAAACAGGGAATTTTCTATTTTCACCAAATTGTCTTAAGAAGAAAAATGTCTTTATTGCACTTGAAGAATTTCTTTTCGGCTGCAGCGCTGTTACTTGCCCACAAATTGCTTGTTAAAATTGCATTGTGTAACAAGGCCCTAACTCTAGCACTCTTAAAACCCGCACTCTTAAAACCCGCACTCTTAAAATCCGCACTCTTAAAACCCGCACCCTTAAAACCCGCACCCTTAAAACCCGCACCCTTAAAACCCGCACCCTTAAAACCCGCACCCTTAAAACCCGCACCCTTAAAACCCGCACCCTTAAAACCCGCACCCTTAAAACCCGCAATCGGGTCCAACCAAATTCCACATAGAAAAACATGGAATTTTGTATTTTCACCAAATTGTCTTAAGAAGAAAAATGTCTTTACTGCACTTGAAGAATTTCTTTTCGGCTGCAGCGCTGTTACTTGCCCACAAATTGCTTGTTAAAATTGCATTGTGTAACAAGGCCCTAACTCTAGCACTCTTAAAACCCGCACCCTTAAAACCCGCACCCTTAAAACCCGCACCCTTAAAACCCGCACCCTTAAAACCCGCACCCTTAAAACCCGCACCCTTAAAACCCGCACCCTTAAAACCCGCACCCTTAAAACCGGTACTCTAACTCGAACCTTAAGCCTAACACTTGCACTCAAACCCTTAACTCTAACAACTAATTTTAACACCCCTAACTCGCTTACTCTATTTTTCCATCAACTCCAGGAGAGATCAACCTCCGGCTCCTGGCTGTTCAAGACCTCGAGGCCTTACAAGATTATATCCTGGACAGAACTGAAAGGCCTAGTGAGATAGAGAGCATATGAAATCATGCTGTAGGATGCGGGCTTAGATCAGCACAACAGACCTATGGTGTTTTGTAGACGAGTAAGTCTAACACTCTCTCTATCTATCTCTGTCTCTCTATCTCTTACTCTCACATTCTAACCCGAACACAAGCACTCTCACTCTAAGGGCCATGTCACACAGGACAATTTTCAGGCAATCGGGTCCAACCAAATTCCACATAGAAAAACATGGAATTTTGTATTTTCACCAAATTGTCTTAAGAAGAAAAACGTCTTTATTGCACTTGAAGAATTTCTTTTCGGCTGCAGCGCTGTTACTTGCCCACAAATTGCTTGTTAAAATTGCATTGTGTAACAAGGCCCTAACTCTAGCACTCTTAAAACCCGCACCCTTAAAACCCGCACCCTTAAAACCCGCACCCTTAAAACCCGCACCCATAAAACCTGCACCCTTAAAACCCGCACCCATCTCTTACTCTCACATTCTAACCCGAACACAAGCACTCTCACTCTAAGGGCCATGTCACACAGGACAATTTTCAGGCAATCGGGTCCAACCAAATTCCACATAGAAAAACATGGAATTTTGTATTTTCACCAAATTGTCTTAAGAAGAAAAATGTCTTTACTGCACTTGAAGAATTTCTTTTCGGCTGGAGCGCTGTTACTTGCCCACAAATTGCTTGTTAAAATTGCATTGTGTAACAAGGCCCTAACTCTAGCACTCTTAAAACCCGCACTCTTAAAACCCGCACTCTTAAAACCCGCACTCTTAAAACCCGCACCCTTAAAACCCGCACCCTTAAAACCCGCACCCTTAAAACCCGCACCCTTAAAACCCGCACCCTTAAAACCCGCACCCTTAAAACCCGCACCCTTAAAACCCGCACCCTTAAAACCCGCACCCTTAAAACCCGCACCCTTAAAACCCGCACCCTTAAAACCCGCAATCGGGTCCAACCAAATTCCACATAGAAAAACATGGAATTTTGTATTTTCACCAAATTGTCTTAAGAAGAAAAATGTCTTTACTGCACTTGAAGAATTTCTTTTCGGCTGCAGCGCTGTTACTTGCCCACAAATTGCTTGTTAAAATTGCATTGTGTGACAAGGCCCTAACTCTAGCACTCTTAAAACCCGCACCCTTAAAACCCGCACCCTTAAAACCCGCACCCTTAAAACCCGCACCGTTAAAACCCGCACCCTTAAAACCCGCACCCTTAAAACCCGCACCCTTAAAACCCGCACCCTTAAAACCCGCACCCTTAAAACCGGTACTCTAACTCGAACCTTAAGCCTAACACTTGCACTCAAACCCTTAACTCTAACAACTAATTTTAACACCCCTAACTCGCTTACTCTATTTTTCCATCAACTCCAGGAGAGATCAACCTCCGGCTCCTGGCTGTTCAAGACCTCGAGGCCTTACAAGATTATATCCTGGACAGAACTGAAAGGCCTAGTGAGATAGAGAGCATATGAAATCATGCTGTAGGATGCGGGCTTAGATCAGCACAACAGACCTATGGTGTTTTGTAGACGAGTAAGTCTAACACTCTCTCTATCTATCTCTGTCTCTCTATCTCTTACTCTCACATTCTAACCCGAACACAAGCACTCTCACTCTAAGGGCCATGTCACACAGGACAATTTTCAGGCAATCGGGTCCAACCAAATTCCACATAGAAAAACATGGAATTTTGTATTTTCACCAAATTGTCTTAAGAAGAAAAACGTCTTTATTGCACTTGAAGAATTTCTTTTCGGCTGCAGCGCTGTTACTTGCCCACAAATTGCTTGTTAAAATTGCATTGTGTAACAAGGCCCTAACTCTAGCACTCTTAAAACCCGCACCCTTAAAACCCGCACCCTTAAAACCCGCACCCTTAAAACCCGCACCCATAAAACCTGCACCCTTAAAACCCGCACCCATCTCTTACTCTCACATTCTAACCCGAACACAAGCACTCTCACTCTAAGGGCCATGTCACACAGGACAATTTTCAGGCAATCGGGTCCAACCAAATTCCACATAGAAAAACATGGAATTTTGTATTTTCACCAAATTGTCTTAAGAAGAAAAATGTCTTTATTGCACTTGAAGAATTTCTTTTCGGCTGCAGCGCTGTTACTTGCCCACAAATTGCTTGTTAAAATTGCATTGTGTAACAAGGCCCTAACTCTAGCACTCTTAAAACCCGCACCCTTAAAACCCGCACCCTTAAAACCCGCACCCTTAAAACCCGCACCCATTTCTTACTCTCACATTCTAACCCGAACACAAGCACTCTCACTCTAAGAAAAAAAATGTCTTTACTGCACTTGAAGAATTTCTTTTCGGTTGCAGCGCTGTTACTTGCCCACAAATTGCTTGTTAAAATTGCATTGTGTAACAAGGCCCTAACTCTAGCACTCTTAAAACCCGCACCCTTAAAACCTGCACCCTTAAAACCCGCACCCTTAAAACCCGCACCCTTAAAACCTGCACCCTTAAAACCCGCACCCATCTCTTACTCTCACATTGTAACCCGAACACAAGCACTCTCACTCTAAGGGCCATGTCACACAGGACAATTTTCAGGCAATCGGGTCCAACCAAATTCCACATAGAAAAACAGGGAATTTTCTATTTTCACCAAATTGTCTTAAGAAGAAAAATGTCTTTATTGCACTTGAAGAATTTCTTTTCGGCTGCAGCGCTGTTACTTGCCCACAAATTGCTTGTTAAAATTGCATTGTGTAACAAGGCCCTAACTCTAGCACTCTTAAAACCCGCACTCTTAAAACCCGCACTCTTAAAATCCGCACTCTTAAAACCCGCACCCTTAAAACCCGCACCCTTAAAACCCGCACCCTTAAAACCCGCACCCTTAAAACCCGCACCCTTAAAACCCGCACCCTTAAAACCCGCACCCTTAAAACCCGCACCCTTAAAACCCGCAATCGGGTCCAACCAAATTCCACATAGAAAAACATGGAATTTTGTATTTTCACCAAATTGTCTTAAGAAGAAAAATGTCTTTACTGCACTTGAAGAATTTCTTTTCGGCTGCAGCGCTGTTACTTGCCCACAAATTGCTTGTTAAAATTGCATTGTGTAACAAGGCCCTAACTCTAGCACTCTTAAAACCCGCACCCTTAAAACCCGCACCCTTAAAACCCGCACCCTTAAAACCCGCACCCTTAAAACCCGCACCCTTAAAACCCGCACCCTTAAAACCCGCACCCTTAAAACCGGTACTCTAACTCGAACCTTAAGCCTAACACTTGCACTCAAACCCTTAACTCTAACAACTAATTTTAACACCCCTAACTCGCTTACTCTATTTTTCCATCAACTCCAGGAGAGATCAACCTCCGGCTCCTGGCTGTTCAAGACCTCGAGGCCTTACAAGATTATATCCTGGACAGAACTGAAAGGCCTAGTGAGATAGAGAGCATATGAAATCATGCTGTAGGATGCGGGCTTAGATCAGCACAACAGACCTATGGTGTTTTGTAGACGAGTAAGTCTAACACTCTCTCTATCTATCTCTGTCTCTCTATCTCTTACTCTCACATTCTAACCCGAACACAAGCACTCTCACTCTAAGGGCCATGTCACACAGGACAATTTTCAGGCAATCGGGTCCAACCAAATTCCACATAGAAAAACATGGAATTTTGTATTTTCACCAAATTGTCTTAAGAAGAAAAACGTCTTTATTGCACTTGAAGAATTTCTTTTCGGCTGCAGCGCTGTTACTTGCCCACAAATTGCTTGTTAAAATTGCATTGTGTAACAAGGCCCTAACTCTAGCACTCTTAAAACCCGCACCCTTAAAACCCGCACCCTTAAAACCCGCACCCTTAAAACCCGCACCCATAAAACCTGCACCCTTAAAACCCGCACCCATCTCTTACTCTCACATTCTAACCCGAACACAAGCACTCTCACTCTAAGGGCCATGTCACACAGGACAATTTTCAGGCAATCGGGTCCAACCAAATTCCACATAGAAAAACATGGAATTTTGTATTTTCACCAAATTGTCTTAAGAAGAAAAATGTCTTTATTGCACTTGAAGAATTTCTTTTCGGCTGCAGCGCTGTTACTTGCCCACAAATTGCTTGTTAAAATTGCATTGTGTAACAAGGCCCTAACTCTAGCACTCTTAAAACCCGCACCCTTAAAACCCGCACCCTTAAAACCCGCACCCTTAAAACCCGCACCCATTTCTTACTCTCACATTCTAACCCGAACACAAGCACTCTCACTCTAAGAAAAAAAATGTCTTTACTGCACTTGAAGAATTTCTTTTCGGTTGCAGCGCTGTTACTTGCCCACAAATTGCTTGTTAAAATTGCATTGTGTAACAAGGCCCTAACTCTAGCACTCTTAAAACCCGCACCCTTAAAACCTGCACCCTTAAAACCCGCACCCTTAAAACCCGCACCCTTAAAACCTGCACCCTTAAAACCCGCACCCATCTCTTACTCTCACATTGTAACCCGAACACAAGCACTCTCACTCTAAGGGCCATGTCACACAGGACAATTTTCAGGCAATCGGGTCCAACCAAATTCCACATAGAAAAACAGGGAATTTTCTATTTTCACCAAATTGTCTTAAGAAGAAAAATGTCTTTATTGCACTTGAAGAATTTCTTTTCGGCTGCAGCGCTGTTACTTGCCCACAAATTGCTTGTTAAAATTGCATTGTGTAACAAGGCCCTAACTCTAGCACTCTTAAAACCCGCACTCTTAAAACCCGCACTCTTAAAATCCGCACTCTTAAAACCCGCACCCTTAAAACCCGCACCCTTAAAACCCGCACCCTTAAAACCCGCACCCTTAAAACCCGCACCCTTAAAACCCGCACCCTTAAAACCCGCAATCGGGTCCAACCAAATTCCACATAGAAAAACATGGAATTTTGTATTTTCACCAAATTGTCTTAAGAAGAAAAATGTCTTTACTGCACTTGAAGAATTTCTTTTCGGCTGCAGCGCTGTTACTTGCCCACAAATTGCTTGTTAAAATTGCATTGTGTAACAAGGCCCTAACTCTAGCACTCTTAAAACCCGCACCCTTAAAACCCGCACCCTTAAAACCCGCACCCTTAAAACCCGCACCCTTAAAACCCGCACCCTTAAAACCCGCACCCTTAAAACCCGCACCCTTAAAACCGGTACTCTAACTCGAACCTTAAGCCTAACACTTGCACTCAAACCCTTAACTCTAACAACTAATTTTAACACCCCTAACTCGCTTACTCTATTTTTCCATCAACTCCAGGAGAGATCAACCTCCGGCTCCTGGCTGTTCAAGACCTCGAGGCCTTACAAGATTATATCCTGGACAGAACTGAAAGGCCTAGTGAGATAGAGAGCATATGAAATCATGCTGTAGGATGCGGGCTTAGATCAGCACAACAGACCTATGGTGTTTTGTAGACGAGTAAGTCTAACACTCTCTCTATCTATCTCTGTCTCTCTATCTCTTACTCTCACATTCTAACCCGAACACAAGCACTCTCACTCTAAGGGCCATGTCACACAGGACAATTTTCAGGCAATCGGGTCCAACCAAATTCCACATAGAAAAACATGGAATTTTGTATTTTCACCAAATTGTCTTAAGAAGAAAAACGTCTTTATTGCACTTGAAGAATTTCTTTTCGGCTGCAGCGCTGTTACTTGCCCACAAATTGCTTGTTAAAATTGCATTGTGTAACAAGGCCCTAACTCTAGCACTCTTAAAACCCGCACCCTTAAAACCCGCACCCTTAAAACCCGCACCCTTAAAACCCGCACCCATAAAACCTGCACCCTTAAAACCCGCACCCATCTCTTACTCTCACATTCTAACCCGAACACAAGCACTCTCACTCTAAGGGCCATGTCACACAGGACAATTTTCAGGCAATCGGGTCCAACCAAATTCCACATAGAAAAACATGGAATTTTGTATTTTCACCAAATTGTCTTAAGAAGAAAAATGTCTTTACTGCACTTGAAGAATTTCTTTTCGGCTGGAGCGCTGTTACTTGCCCACAAATTGCTTGTTAAAATTGCATTGTGTAACAAGGCCCTAACTCTAGCACTCTTAAAACCCGCACTCTTAAAACCCGCACTCTTAAAACCCGCACTCTTAAAACCCGCACCCTTAAAACCCGCACCCTTAAAACCCGCACCCTTAAAACCCGCACCCTTAAAACCCGCACCCTTAAAACCCGCACCCTTAAAACCCGCACCCTTAAAACCCGCACCCTTAAAACCCGCAATCGGGTCCAACCAAATTCCACATAGAAAAACATGGAATTTTGTATTTTCACCAAATTGTCTTAAGAAGAAAAATGTCTTTACTGCACTTGAAGAATTTCTTTTCGGCTGCAGCGCTGTTACTTGCCCACAAATTGCTTGTTAAAATTGCATTGTGTGACAAGGCCCTAACTCTAGCACTCTTAAAACCCGCACCCTTAAAACCCGCACCCTTAAAACCCGCACCCTTAAAACCCGCACCGTTAAAACCCGCACCCTTAAAACCCGCACCCTTAAAACCCGCACCCTTAAAACCCGCACCCTTAAAACCCGCACCCTTAAAACCGGTACTCTAACTCGAACCTTAAGCCTAACACTTGCACTCAAACCCTTAACTCTAACAACTAATTTTAACACCCCTAACTCGCTTACTCTATTTTTCCATCAACTCCAGGAGAGATCAACCTCCGGCTCCTGGCTGTTCAAGACCTCGAGGCCTTACAAGATTATATCCTGGACAGAACTGAAAGGCCTAGTGAGATAGAGAGCATATGAAATCATGCTGTAGGATGCGGGCTTAGATCAGCACAACAGACCTATGGTGTTTTGTAGACGAGTAAGTCTAACACTCTCTCTATCTATCTCTGTCTCTCTATCTCTTACTCTCACATTCTAACCCGAACACAAGCACTCTCACTCTAAGGGCCATGTCACACAGGACAATTTTCAGGCAATCGGGTCCAACCAAATTCCACATAGAAAAACATGGAATTTTGTATTTTCACCAAATTGTCTTAAGAAGAAAAACGTCTTTATTGCACTTGAAGAATTTCTTTTCGGCTGCAGCGCTGTTACTTGCCCACAAATTGCTTGTTAAAATTGCATTGTGTAACAAGGCCCTAACTCTAGCACTCTTAAAACCCGCACCCTTAAAACCCGCACCCTTAAAACCCGCACCCTTAAAACCCGCACCCATAAAACCTGCACCCTTAAAACCCGCACCCATCTCTTACTCTCACATTCTAACCCGAACACAAGCACTCTCACTCTAAGGGCCATGTCACACAGGACAATTTTCAGGCAATCGGGTCCAACCAAATTCCACATAGAAAAACATGGAATTTTGTATTTTCACCAAATTGTCTTAAGAAGAAAAATGTCTTTATTGCACTTGAAGAATTTCTTTTCGGCTGCAGCGCTGTTACTTGCCCACAAATTGCTTGTTAAAATTGCATTGTGTAACAAGGCCCTAACTCTAGCACTCTTAAAACCCGCACCCTTAAAACCCGCACCCTTAAAACCCGCACCCTTAAAACCCGCACCCATTTCTTACTCTCACATTCTAACCCGAACACAAGCACTCTCACTCTAAGAAAAAAAATGTCTTTACTGCACTTGAAGAATTTCTTTTCGGTTGCAGCGCTGTTACTTGCCCACAAATTGCTTGTTAAAATTGCATTGTGTAACAAGGCCCTAACTCTAGCACTCTTAAAACCCGCACCCTTAAAACCTGCACCCTTAAAACCCGCACCCTTAAAACCCGCACCCTTAAAACCTGCACCCTTAAAACCCGCACCCATCTCTTACTCTCACATTGTAACCCGAACACAAGCACTCTCACTCTAAGGGCCATGTCACACAGGACAATTTTCAGGCAATCGGGTCCAACCAAATTCCACATAGAAAAACAGGGAATTTTCTATTTTCACCAAATTGTCTTAAGAAGAAAAATGTCTTTATTGCACTTGAAGAATTTCTTTTCGGCTGCAGCGCTGTTACTTGCCCACAAATTGCTTGTTAAAATTGCATTGTGTAACAAGGCCCTAACTCTAGCACTCTTAAAACCCGCACTCTTAAAACCCGCACTCTTAAAATCCGCACTCTTAAAACCCGCACCCTTAAAACCCGCACCCTTAAAACCCGCACCCTTAAAACCCGCACCCTTAAAACCCGCACCCTTAAAACCCGCACCCTTAAAACCCGCACCCTTAAAACCCGCACCCTTAAAACCCGCACCCTTAAAACCCGCAATCGGGTCCAACCAAATTCCACATAGAAAAACATGGAATTTTGTATTTTCACCAAATTGTCTTAAGAAGAAAAATGTCTTTACTGCACTTGAAGAATTTCTTTTCGGCTGCAGCGCTGTTACTTGCCCACAAATTGCTTGTTAAAATTGCATTGTGTAACAAGGCCCTAACTCTAGCACTCTTAAAACCCGCACCCTTAAAACCCGCACCCTTAAAACCCGCACCCTTAAAACCCGCACCCTTAAAACCCGCACCCTTAAAACCCGCACCCTTAAAACCCGCACCCTTAAAACCGGTACTCTAACTCGAACCTTAAGCCTAACACTTGCACTCAAACCCTTAACTCTAACAACTAATTTTAACACCCCTAACTCGCTTACTCTATTTTTCCATCAACTCCAGGAGAGATCAACCTCCGGCTCCTGGCTGTTCAAGACCTCGAGGCCTTACAAGATTATATCCTGGACAGAACTGAAAGGCCTAGTGAGATAGAGAGCATATGAAATCATGCTGTAGGATGCGGGCTTAGATCAGCACAACAGACCTATGGTGTTTTGTAGACGAGTAAGTCTAACACTCTCTCTATCTATCTCTGTCTCTCTATCTCTTACTCTCACATTCTAACCCGAACACAAGCACTCTCACTCTAAGGGCCATGTCACACAGGACAATTTTCAGGCAATCGGGTCCAACCAAATTCCACATAGAAAAACATGGAATTTTGTATTTTCACCAAATTGTCTTAAGAAGAAAAACGTCTTTATTGCACTTGAAGAATTTCTTTTCGGCTGCAGCGCTGTTACTTGCCCACAAATTGCTTGTTAAAATTGCATTGTGTAACAAGGCCCTAACTCTAGCACTCTTAAAACCCGCACCCTTAAAACCCGCACCCTTAAAACCCGCACCCTTAAAACCCGCACCCATAAAACCTGCACCCTTAAAACCCGCACCCATCTCTTACTCTCACATTCTAACCCGAACACAAGCACTCTCACTCTAAGGGCCATGTCACACAGGACAATTTTCAGGCAATCGGGTCCAACCAAATTCCACATAGAAAAACATGGAATTTTGTATTTTCACCAAATTGTCTTAAGAAGAAAAATGTCTTTATTGCACTTGAAGAATTTCTTTTCGGCTGCAGCGCTGTTACTTGCCCACAAATTGCTTGTTAAAATTGCATTGTGTAACAAGGCCCTAACTCTAGCACTCTTAAAACCCGCACCCTTAAAACCCGCACCCTTAAAACCCGCACCCTTAAAACCCGCACCCATTTCTTACTCTCACATTCTAACCCGAACACAAGCACTCTCACTCTAAGAAAAAAAATGTCTTTACTGCACTTGAAGAATTTCTTTTCGGTTGCAGCGCTGTTACTTGCCCACAAATTGCTTGTTAAAATTGCATTGTGTAACAAGGCCCTAACTCTAGCACTCTTAAAACCCGCACCCTTAAAACCTGCACCCTTAAAACCCGCACCCTTAAAACCCGCACCCTTAAAACCTGCACCCTTAAAACCCGCACCCATCTCTTACTCTCACATTGTAACCCGAACACAAGCACTCTCACTCTAAGGGCCATGTCACACAGGACAATTTTCAGGCAATCGGGTCCAACCAAATTCCACATAGAAAAACAGGGAATTTTCTATTTTCACCAAATTGTCTTAAGAAGAAAAATGTCTTTATTGCACTTGAAGAATTTCTTTTCGGCTGCAGCGCTGTTACTTGCCCACAAATTGCTTGTTAAAATTGCATTGTGTAACAAGGCCCTAACTCTAGCACTCTTAAAACCCGCACTCTTAAAACCCGCACTCTTAAAATCCGCACTCTTAAAACCCGCACCCTTAAAACCCGCACCCTTAAAACCCGCACCCTTAAAACCCGCACCCTTAAAACCCGCACCCTTAAAAAACCCGCACCCTTAAAACCCGCACCCTTAAAACCCGCACCCTTAAAACCCGCAATCGGGTCCAACCAAATTCCACATAGAAAAACATGGAATTTTGTATTTTCACCAAATTGTCTTAAGAAGAAAAATGTCTTTACTGCACTTGAAGAATTTCTTTTCGGCTGCAGCGCTGTTACTTGCCCACAAATTGCTTGTTAAAATTGCATTGTGTAACAAGGCCCTAACTCTAGCACTCTTAAAACCCGCACTCTTAAAACCCGCACTCTTAAAACCCGCACTCTTAAAACCCGCACCCTTAAAACCCGCACCCTTAAAACCCGCACCCTTAAAACCCGCACCCTTAAAACCCGCACCCTTAAAACCCGCACCCTTAAAACCCGCACCCTTAAAACCCGCACCCTTAAAACCCGCACCCTTAAAACCCGCACCCTTAAAACCCGCACCCTTAAAACCCGCAATCGGGTCCAACCAAATTCCACATAGAAAAACATGGAATTTTGTATTTTCACCAAATTGTCTTAAGAAGAAAAATGTCTTTACTGCACTTGAAGAATTTCTTTTCGGCTGCAGCGCTGTTACTTGCCCACAAATTGCTTGTTAAAATTGCATTGTGTGACAAGGCCCTAACTCTAGCACTCTTAAAACCCGCACCCTTAAAACCCGCACCCTTAAAACCCGCACCCTTAAAACCCGCACCGTTAAAACCCGCACCCTTAAAACCCGCACCCTTAAAACCCGCACCCTTAAAACCCGCACCCTTAAAACCCGCACCCTTAAAACCGGTACTCTAACTCGAACCTTAAGCCTAACACTTGCACTCAAACCCTTAACTCTAACAACTAATTTTAACACCCCTAACTCGCTTACTCTATTTTTCCATCAACTCCAGGAGAGATCAACCTCCGGCTCCTGGCTGTTCAAGACCTCGAGGCCTTACAAGATTATATCCTGGACAGAACTGAAAGGCCTAGTGAGATAGAGAGCATATGAAATCATGCTGTAGGATGCGGGCTTAGATCAGCACAACAGACCTATGGTGTTTTGTAGACGAGTAAGTCTAACACTCTCTCTATCTATCTCTGTCTCTCTATCTCTTACTCTCACATTCTAACCCGAACACAAGCACTCTCACTCTAAGGGCCATGTCACACAGGACAATTTTCAGGCAATCGGGTCCAACCAAATTCCACATAGAAAAACATGGAATTTTGTATTTTCACCAAATTGTCTTAAGAAGAAAAACGTCTTTATTGCACTTGAAGAATTTCTTTTCGGCTGCAGCGCTGTTACTTGCCCACAAATTGCATGTTAAAATTGCATTGTGTAACAAGGCCCTAACTCTAGCACTCTTAAAACCCGCACCCTTAAAACCCGCACCCTTAAAACCCGCACCCTTAAAACCCGCACCCTTAAAACCCGCACCCATAAAACCTGCACCCTTAAAACCCGCACCCATCTCTTACTCTCACATTCTAACCCGAACACAAGCACTCTCACTCTAAGGGCCATGTCACACAGGACAATTTTCAGGCAATCGGGTCCAACCAAATTCCACATAGAAAAACATGGAATTTTGTATTTTCACCAAATTGTCTTAAGAAGAAAAATGTCTTTATTGCACTTGAAGAATTTCTTTTCGGCTGCAGCGCTGTTACTTGCCCACAAATTGCTTGTTAAAATTGCATTGTGTAACAAGGCCCTAACTCTAGCACTCTTAAAACCCGCACCCTTAAAACCCGCACCCTTAAAACCCGCACCCTTAAAACCCGCACCCATTTCTTACTCTCACATTCTAACCCGAACACAAGCACTCTCACTCTAAGAAAAAAAATGTCTTTACTGCACTTGAAGAATTTCTTTTCGGTTGCAGCGCTGTTACTTGCCCACAAATTGCTTGTTAAAATTGCATTGTGTAACAAGGCCCTAACTCTAGCACTCTTAAAACCCGCACCCTTAAAACCTGCACCCTTAAAACCCGCACCCTTAAAACCCGCACCCTTAAAACCTGCACCCTTAAAACCCGCACCCATCTCTTACTCTCACATTGTAACCCGAACACAAGCACTCTCACTCTAAGGGCCATGTCACACAGGACAATTTTCAGGCAATCGGGTCCAACCAAATTCCACATAGAAAAACAGGGAATTTTCTATTTTCACCAAATTGTCTTAAGAAGAAAAATGTCTTTATTGCACTTGAAGAATTTCTTTTCGGCTGCAGCGCTGTTACTTGCCCACAAATTGCTTGTTAAAATTGCATTGTGTAACAAGGCCCTAACTCTAGCACTCTTAAAACCCGCACTCTTAAAACCCGCACTCTTAAAATCCGCACTCTTAAAACCCGCACCCTTAAAACCCGCACCCTTAAAACCCGCACCCTTAAAACCCGCACCCTTAAAACCCGCACCCTTAAAACCCGCACCCTTAAAACCCGCAATCGGGTCCAACCAAATTCCACATAGAAAAACATGGAATTTTGTATTTTCACCAAATTGTCTTAAGAAGAAAAATGTCTTTACTGCACTTGAAGAATTTCTTTTCGGCTGCAGCGCTGTTACTTGCCCACAAATTGCTTGTTAAAATTGCATTGTGTAACAAGGCCCTAACTCTAGCACTCTTAAAACCCGCACCCTTAAAACCCGCACCCTTAAAACCCGCACCCTTAAAACCCGCACCCTTAAAACCCGCACCCTTAAAACCCGCACCCTTAAAACCGGTACTCTAACTCGAACCTTAAGCCTAACACTTGCACTCAAACCCTTAACTCTAACAACTAATTTTAACACCCCTAACTCGCTTACTCTATTTTTCCATCAACTCCAGGAGAGATCAACCTCCGGCTCCTGGCTGTTCAAGACCTCGAGGCCTTACAAGATTATATCCTGGACAGAACTGAAAGGCCTAGTGAGATAGAGAGCATATGAAATCATGCTGTAGGATGCGGGCTTAGATCAGCACAACAGACCTATGGTGTTTTGTAGACGAGTAAGTCTAACACTCTCTCTATCTATCTCTGTCTCTCTATCTCTTACTCTCACATTCTAACCCGAACACAAGCACTCTCACTCTAAGGGCCATGTCACACAGGACAATTTTCAGGCAATCGGGTCCAACCAAATTCCACATAGAAAAACATGGAATTTTGTATTTTCACCAAATTGTCTTAAGAAGAAAAACGTCTTTATTGCACTTGAAGAATTTCTTTTCGGCTGCAGCGCTGTTACTTGCCCACAAATTGCTTGTTAAAATTGCATTGTGTAACAAGGCCCTAACTCTAGCACTCTTAAAACCCGCACCCTTAAAACCCGCACCCTTAAAACCCGCACCCTTAAAACCCGCACCCATAAAACCTGCACCCTTAAAACCCGCACCCATCTCTTACTCTCACATTCTAACCCGAACACAAGCACTCTCACTCTAAGGGCCATGTCACACAGGACAATTTTCAGGCAATCGGGTCCAACCAAATTCCACATAGAAAAACATGGAATTTTGTATTTTCACCAAATTGTCTTAAGAAGAAAAATGTCTTTACTGCACTTGAAGAATTTCTTTTCGGCTGGAGCGCTGTTACTTGCCCACAAATTGCTTGTTAAAATTGCATTGTGTAACAAGGCCCTAACTCTAGCACTCTTAAAACCCGCACTCTTAAAACCCGCACTCTTAAAACCCGCACTCTTAAAACCCGCACCCTTAAAACCCGCACCCTTAAAACCCGCACCCTTAAAACCCGCACCCTTAAAACCCGCACCCTTAAAACCCGCACCCTTAAAACCCGCACCCTTAAAACCCGCACCCTTAAAACCCGCACCCTTAAAACCCGCAATCGGGTCCAACCAAATTCCACATAGAAAAACATGGAATTTTGTATTTTCACCAAATTGTCTTAAGAAGAAAAATGTCTTTACTGCACTTGAAGAATTTCTTTTCGGCTGCAGCGCTGTTACTTGCCCACAAATTGCTTGTTAAAATTGCATTGTGTGACAAGGCCCTAACTCTAGCACTCTTAAAACCCGCACCCTTAAAACCCGCACCCTTAAAACCCGCACCCTTAAAACCCGCACCGTTAAAACCCGCACCCTTAAAACCCGCACCCTTAAAACCCGCACCCTTAAAACCCGCACCCTTAAAACCCGCACCCTTAAAACCGGTACTCTAACTCGAACCTTAAGCCTAACACTTGCACTCAAACCCTTAACTCTAACAACTAATTTTAACACCCCTAACTCGCTTACTCTATTTTTCCATCAACTCCAGGAGAGATCAACCTCCGGCTCCTGGCTGTTCAAGACCTCGAGGCCTTACAAGATTATATCCTGGACAGAACTGAAAGGCCTAGTGAGATAGAGAGCATATGAAATCATGCTGTAGGATGCGGGCTTAGATCAGCACAACAGACCTATGGTGTTTTGTAGACGAGTAAGTCTAACACTCTCTCTATCTATCTCTGTCTCTCTATCTCTTACTCTCACATTCTAACCCGAACACAAGCACTCTCACTCTAAGGGCCATGTCACACAGGACAATTTTCAGGCAATCGGGTCCAACCAAATTCCACATAGAAAAACATGGAATTTTGTATTTTCACCAAATTGTCTTAAGAAGAAAAACGTCTTTATTGCACTTGAAGAATTTCTTTTCGGCTGCAGCGCTGTTACTTGCCCACAAATTGCTTGTTAAAATTGCATTGTGTAACAAGGCCCTAACTCTAGCACTCTTAAAACCCGCACCCTTAAAACCCGCACCCTTAAAACCCGCACCCTTAAAACCCGCACCCATAAAACCTGCACCCTTAAAACCCGCACCCATCTCTTACTCTCACATTCTAACCCGAACACAAGCACTCTCACTCTAAGGGCCATGTCACACAGGACAATTTTCAGGCAATCGGGTCCAACCAAATTCCACATAGAAAAACATGGAATTTTGTATTTTCACCAAATTGTCTTAAGAAGAAAAATGTCTTTATTGCACTTGAAGAATTTCTTTTCGGCTGCAGCGCTGTTACTTGCCCACAAATTGCTTGTTAAAATTGCATTGTGTAACAAGGCCCTAACTCTAGCACTCTTAAAACCCGCACCCTTAAAACCCGCACCCTTAAAACCCGCACCCTTAAAACCCGCACCCATTTCTTACTCTCACATTCTAACCCGAACACAAGCACTCTCACTCTGAGAAAAAAAATGTCTTTACTGCACTTGAAGAATTTCTTTTCGGTTGCAGCGCTGTTACTTGCCCACAAATTGCTTGTTAAAATTGCATTGTGTAACAAGGCCCTAACTCTAGCACTCTTAAAACCCGCACCCTTAAAACCTGCACCCTTAAAACCCGCACCCTTAAAACCCGCACCCTTAAAACCTGCACCCTTAAAACCCGCACCCATCTCTTACTCTCACATTGTAACCCGAACACAAGCACTCTCACTCTAAGGGCCATGTCACACAGGACAATTTTCAGGCAATCGGGTCCAACCAAATTCCACATAGAAAAACAGGGAATTTTCTATTTTCACCAAATTGTCTTAAGAAGAAAAATGTCTTTATTGCACTTGAAGAATTTCTTTTCGGCTGCAGCGCTGTTACTTGCCCACAAATTGCTTGTTAAAATTGCATTGTGTAACAAGGCCCTAACTCTAGCACTCTTAAAACCCGCACTCTTAAAACCCGCACTCTTAAAATCCGCACTCTTAAAACCCGCACCCTTAAAACCCGCACCCTTAAAACCCGCACCCTTAAAACCCGCACCCTTAAAACCCGCACCCTTAAAACCCGCACCCTTAAAACCCGCACCCTTAAAACCCGCACCCTTAAAACCCGCAATCGGGTCCAACCAAATTCCACATAGAAAAACATGGAATTTTGTATTTTCACCAAATTGTCTTAAGAAGAAAAATGTCTTTACTGCACTTGAAGAATTTCTTTTCGGCTGCAGCGCTGTTACTTGCCCACAAATTGCTTGTTAAAATTGCATTGTGTAACAAGGCCCTAACTCTAGCACTCTTAAAACCCGCACCCTTAAAACCCGCACCCTTAAAACCCGCACCCTTAAAACCCGCACCCTTAAAACCCGCACCCTTAAAACCCGCACCCTTAAAACCGGTACTCTAACTCGAACCTTAAGCCTAACACTTGCACTCAAACCCTTAACTCTAACAACTAATTTTAACACCCCTAACTCGCTTACTCTATTTTTCCATCAACTCCAGGAGAGATCAACCTCCGGCTCCTGGCTGTTCAAGACCTCGAGGCCTTACAAGATTATATCCTGGACAGAACTGAAAGGCCTAGTGAGATAGAGAGCATATGAAATCATGCTGTAGGATGCGGGCTTAGATCAGCACAACAGACCTATGGTGTTTTGTAGACGAGTAAGTCTAACACTCTCTCTATCTATCTCTGTCTCTCTATCTCTTACTCTCACATTCTAACCCGAACACAAGCACTCTCACTCTAAGGGCCATGTCACACAGGACAATTTTCAGGCAATCGGGTCCAACCAAATTCCACATAGAAAAACATGGAATTTTGTATTTTCACCAAATTGTCTTAAGAAGAAAAACGTCTTTATTGCACTTGAAGAATTTCTTTTCGGCTGCAGCGCTGTTACTTGCCCACAAATTGCTTGTTAAAATTGCATTGTGTAACAAGGCCCTAACTCTAGCACTCTTAAAACCCGCACCCTTAAAACCCGCACCCTTAAAACCCGCACCCTTAAAACCCGCACCCATAAAACCTGCACCCTTAAAACCCGCACCCATCTCTTACTCTCACATTCTAACCCGAACACAAGCACTCTCACTCTAAGGGCCATGTCACACAGGACAATTTTCAGGCAATCGGGTCCAACCAAATTCCACATAGAAAAACATGGAATTTTGTATTTTCACCAAATTGTCTTAAGAAGAAAAATGTCTTTATTGCACTTGAAGAATTTCTTTTCGGCTGCAGCGCTGTTACTTGCCCACAAATTGCTTGTTAAAATTGCATTGTGTAACAAGGCCCTAACTCTAGCACTCTTAAAACCCGCACCCTTAAAACCCGCACCCTTAAAACCCGCACCCTTAAAACCCGCACCCATTTCTTACTCTCACATTCTAACCCGAACACAAGCACTCTCACTCTAAGAAAAAAAATGTCTTTACTGCACTTGAAGAATTTCTTTTCGGTTGCAGCGCTGTTACTTGCCCACAAATTGCTTGTTAAAATTGCATTGTGTAACAAGGCCCTAACTCTAGCACTCTTAAAACCCGCACCCTTAAAACCTGCACCCTTAAAACCCGCACCCTTAAAACCCGCACCCTTAAAACCTGCACCCTTAAAACCCGCACCCATCTCTTACTCTCACATTGTAACCCGAACACAAGCACTCTCACTCTAAGGGCCATGTCACACAGGACAATTTTCAGGCAATCGGGTCCAACCAAATTCCACATAGAAAAACAGGGAATTTTCTATTTTCACCAAATTGTCTTAAGAAGAAAAATGTCTTTATTGCACTTGAAGAATTTCTTTTCGGCTGCAGCGCTGTTACTTGCCCACAAATTGCTTGTTAAAATTGCATTGTGTAACAAGGCCCTAACTCTAGCACTCTTAAAACCCGCACTCTTAAAACCCGCACTCTTAAAATCCGCACTCTTAAAACCCGCACCCTTAAAACCCGCACCCTTAAAACCCGCACCCTTAAAACCCGCACCCTTAAAACCCGCACCCTTAAAACCCGCACCCTTAAAACCCGCAATCGGGTCCAACCAAATTCCACATAGAAAAACATGGAATTTTGTATTTTCACCAAATTGTCTTAAGAAGAAAAATGTCTTTACTGCACTTGAAGAATTTCTTTTCGGCTGCAGCGCTGTTACTTGCCCACAAATTGCTTGTTAAAATTGCATTGTGTAACAAGGCCCTAACTCTAGCACTCTTAAAACCCGCACCCTTAAAACCCGCACCCTTAAAACCCGCACCCTTAAAACCCGCACCCTTAAAACCCGCACCCTTAAAACCGGTACTCTAACTCGAACCTTAAGCCTAACACTTGCACTCAAACCCTTAACTCTAACAACTAATTTTAACACCCCTAACTCGCTTACTCTATTTTTCCATCAACTCCAGGAGAGATCAACCTCCGGCTCCTGGCTGTTCAAGACCTCGAGGCCTTACAAGATTATATCCTGGACAGAACTGAAAGGCCTAGTGAGATAGAGAGCATATGAAATCATGCTGTAGGTTGCGGGCTTAGATCAGCACAACAGACCTATGGTGTTTTGTAGACGAGTAAGTCTAACACTCTCTCTATCTATCTCTGTCTCTCTATCTCTTACTCTCACATTCTAACCCGAACACAAGCACTCTCACTCTAAGGGCCATGTCACACAGGACAATTTTCAGGCAATCGGGTCCAACCAAATTCCACATAGAAAAACATGGAATTTTGTATTTTCACCAAATTGTCTTAAGAAGAAAAACGTCTTTATTGCACTTGAAGAATTTCTTTTCGGCTGCAGCGCTGTTACTTGCCCACAAATTGCTTGTTAAAATTGCATTGTGTAACAAGGCCCTAACTCTAGCACTCTTAAAACCCGCACCCTTAAAACCCGCACCCTTAAAACCCGCACCCTTAAAACCCGCACCCATAAAACCTGCACCCTTAAAACCCGCACCCATCTCTTACTCTCACATTCTAACCCGAACACAAGCACTCTCACTCTAAGGGCCATGTCACACAGGACAATTTTCAGGCAATCGGGTCCAACCAAATTCCACATAGAAAAACATGGAATTTTGTATTTTCACCAAATTGTCTTAAGAAGAAAAATGTCTTTACTGCACTTGAAGAATTTCTTTTCGGCTGGAGCGCTGTTACTTGCCCACAAATTGCTTGTTAAAATTGCATTGTGTAACAAGGCCCTAACTCTAGCACTCTTAAAACCCGCACTCTTAAAACCCGCACTCTTAAAACCCGCACTCTTAAAACCCGCACCCTTAAAACCCGCACCCTTAAAACCCGCACCCTTAAAACCCGCACCCTTAAAACCCGCACCCTTAAAACCCGCACCCTTAAAACCCGCACCCTTAAAACCCGCAATCGGGTCCAACCAAATTCCACATAGAAAAACATGGAATTTTGTATTTTCACCAAATTGTCTTAAGAAGAAAAATGTCTTTACTGCACTTGAAGAATTTCTTTTCGGCTGCAGCGCTGTTACTTGCCCACAAATTGCTTGTTAAAATTGCATTGTGTGACAAGGCCCTAACTCTAGCACTCTTAAAACCGGCACCCTTAAAACCCGCACCCTTAAAACCCGCACCCTTAAAACCCGCACCCTTAAAACCCGCACCCTTAAAACCCGCACCCTTAAAACCGGTACTCTAACTCGAACCTTAAGCCTAACACTTGCACTCAAACCCTTAACTCTAACAACTAATTTTAACACCCCTAACTCGCTTACTCTATTTTTCCATCAACTCCAGGAGAGATCAACCTCCGGCTCCTGGCTGTTCAAGACCTCGAGGCCTTACAAGATTATATCCTGGACAGAACTGAAAGGCCTAGTGAGATAGAGAGCATATGAAATCATGCTGTAGGATGCGGGCTTAGATCAGCACAACAGACCTATGGTGTTTTGTAGACGAGTAAGTCTAACACTCTCTCTATCTATCTCTGTCTCTCTATCTCTTACTCTCACATTCTAACCCGAACACAAGCACTCTCACTCTAAGGGCCATGTCACACAGGACAATTTTCAGGCAATCGGGTCCAACCAAATTCCACATAGAAAAACATGGAATTTTGTATTTTCACCAAATTGTCTTAAGAAGAAAAACGTCTTTATTGCACTTGAAGAATTTCTTTTCGGCTGCAGCGCTGTTACTTGCCCACAAATTGCTTGTTAAAATTGCATTGTGTAACAAGGCCCTAACTCTAGCACTCTTAAAACCCGCACCCTTAAAACCCGCACCCTTAAAACCCGCACCCTTAAAACCTGCACCCTTAAAACCCGCACCCATCTCTTACTCTCACATTCTAACCCGAACACAAGCACTCTCACTCTAAGGGCCATGTCACACAGGACAATTTTCAGGCAATCGGGTCCAACCAAATTCCACATAGAAAAACATGGAATTTTGTATTTTCACCAAATTGTCTTAAGAAGAAAAATGTCTTTACTGCACTTGAAGAATTTCTTTTCGGCTGGAGCGCTGTTACTTGCCCACAAATTGCTTGTTAAAATTGCATTGTGTAACAAGGCCCTAACTCTAGCACTCTTAAAACCCGCACTCTTAAAACCCGCACTCTTAAAACCCGCACTCTTAAAACCCGCACCCTTAAAACCCGCACCCTTAAAACCCGCACCCTTAAAACCCGCACCCTTAAAACCCGCACCCTTAAAACCCGCACCCTTAAAACCCGCACCCTTAAAACCCGCAATCGGGTCCAACCAAATTCCACATAGAAAAACATGGAATTTTGTATTTTCACCAAATTGTCTTAAGAAGAAAAATGTCTTTACTGCACTTGAAGAATTTCTTTTCGGCTGCAGCGCTGTTACTTGCCCACAAATTGCTTGTTAAAATTGCATTGTGTGACAAGGCCCTAACTCTAGCACTCTTAAAACCGGCACCCTTAAAACCCGCACCCTTAAAACCCGCACCCTTAAAACCCGCACCCTTAAAACCCGCACCCTTAAAACCCGCACCCTTAAAACCCGCACCCTTAAAACCGGTACTCTAACTCGAACCTTAAGCCTAACACTTGCACTCAAACCCTTAACTCTAACAACTAATTTTAACACCCCTAACTCGCTTACTCTATTTTTCCATCAACTCCAGGAGAGATCAACCTCCGGCTCCTGGCTGTTCAAGACCTCGAGGCCTTACAAGATTATATCCTGGACAGAACTGAAAGGCCTAGTGAGATAGAGAGCATATGAAATCATGCTGTAGGATGCGGGCTTAGATCAGCACAACAGACCTATGGTGTTTTGTAGACGAGTAAGTCTAACACTCTCTCTATCTATCTCTGTCTCTCTATCTCTTACTCTCACATTCTAACCCGAACACAAGCACTCTCACTCTAAGGGCCATGTCACACAGGACAATTTTCAGGCAATCGGGTCCAACCAAATTCCACATAGAAAAACATGGAATTTTGTATTTTCACCAAATTGTCTTAAGAAGAAAAACGTCTTTATTGCACTTGAAGAATTTCTTTTCGGCTGCAGCGCTGTTACTTGCCCACAAATTGCTTGTTAAAATTGCATTGTGTAACAAGGCCCTAACTCTAGCACTCTTAAAACCCGCACCCTTAAAACCCGCACCCTTAAAACCCGCACCCTTAAAACCCGCACCCATAAAACCTGCACCCTTAAAACCCGCACCCATCTCTTACTCTCACATTCTAACCCGAACACAAGCACTCTCACTCTAAGGGCCATGTCACACAGGACAATTTTCAGGCAATCGGGTCCAACCAAATTCCACATAGAAAAACATGGAATTTTGTATTTTCACCAAATTGTCTTAAGAAGAAAAATGTCTTTACTGCACTTGAAGAATTTCTTTTCGGCTGGAGCGCTGTTACTTGCCCACAAATTGCTTGTTAAAATTGCATTGTGTAACAAGGCCCTAACTCTAGCACTCTTAAAACCCGCACTCTTAAAACCCGCACTCTTAAAAGCCGCACCCTTAAAACCCGCACCCTTAAAACCCGCACCCTTAAAACCCGCACCCTTAAAACCCGCAATCGGGTCCAACCAAATTCCACATAGAAAAACATGGAATTTTGTATTTTCACCAAATTGTCTTAAGAAGAAAAATGTCTTTACTGCACTTGAAGAATTTCTTTTCGGCTGCAGCGCTGTTACTTGCCCACAAATTGCTTGTTAAAATTGCATTGTGTAACAAGGCCCTAACTCTAGCACTCTTAAAACCCGCACTCTTAAAACCCGCACCCTTAAAACCCGCACCCTTAAAACCCGCACCCTTAAAACCCGCACCCTTAAAACCCGCACCCTTAAAACCCGCACCCTTAAAACCCGCACCCTTAAAACCCGCACCCTTAAAACCCGCACCCATCTCTTACTCTCACATTCTAACCCGAACACAAGCACTCTCACTCTAAGGGCCATGTCACACATGACAATTTTCAGGCAATCGGGTCCAACCAAATTCCACATAGAAAAACAGGGAATTTTCTATTTTCACCAAATTGTCTTAAGAAGAAAAATGTCTTTATTGCACTTGAAGAATTTCTTTTCGGCTGCAGCGCTGTTACTTGCCCACAAATTGCTTGTTAAAATTGCATTGTGTAACAAGGCCCTAACTCTAGCACTCTTAAAACCCGCACTCTTAAAACCCGCACCCTTAAAACCCGCACCCTTAAAACCCGCACCCTTAAAACCCGCACCCTTAAAACCCGCACCCTTAAAACCCGCACCCTTAAAACCCGCACCCTTAAAACCCGCACCCTTAAAACCCGCACCCTTAAAACCCGCACCCTTAAAACCCGCACCCTTAAAACCCGCACCCTTAAAACCGGTACTCTAACTCGAACCTTAAGCCTCACACTTGCACTCAAACCCTTAACTCTGACAACTAATTTGAACACCCCTAACTCGCTTACTCTATTTTTCCATCAACTCCAGGAGAGATCAACCTCCGGCTCCTGGCTGTTCAAGACCTCGAGGCCTTACAAGATTATATCCTGGACAGAACTGAAAGGCCTAGTGAGATAGAGAGCATATGAAATCATGCTGTAGGATGCGGGCTTAGATCAGCACAACAGACCTATGGTGTTTTGTAGACGAGTAAGTCTAACACTCTCTCTATCTATCTCTGTCTCTCTATCTCTTACTCTCACATTCTAACCCGAACACAAGCACTCTCACTCTAAGGGCCATGTCACACAGGACAATTTTCAGGCAATCGGGTCCAACCAAATTCCACATAGAAAAACATGGAATTTTGTATTTTCACCAAATTGTCTTGAGAAGAAAAACGTCTTTATTGCACTTGAAGAATTTCTTTTCGGCTGCAGCGCTGTTACTTGCCCACAAATTGCTTGTTAAAATTGCATTGTGTAACAAGGCCCTAACTCTAGCACTCTTAAAACCCGCACTCTTAAAACCCGCACCCTTAAAACCCGCACCCTTAAAACCCGCACCCTTAAAACCCGCACCCTTAAAACCCGCACCCTTAAAACCCGCACCCTTAAAACCCGCACCCTTAAAACCCGCACCCTTAAAACCTGCACCCTTAAAACCCGCAATCGGGTCCAACCAAATTCCACATAGAAAAACATGGAATTTTGTATTTTCGCCAAATTGTCTTAAGAAGAAAAATGTCTTTACTGCACTTGAAGAATTTCTTTTCGGCTGCAGCGCTGTTACTTGCCCACAAATTGCTTGTTAAAATTGCATTGTGTAACAAGGCCCTAACTCTAGCACTCTTAAAACCCGCACTCTTAAAACCCGCACTCTTAAAACCCGCACCCTTAAAACCCGCACCCTTAAAACCCGCACCCTTAAAACCCGCACCCTTAAAACCCGCACCCTTAAAACCCGCACCCTTAAAACCCGCACCCTTAAAACCCGCACCCTTAAAACCCGCACCCTTAAAACCCGCACCCTTAAAACCCGCACCCTTAAAACCCGCACCCTTAAAACCCGCACCCTTAAAACCCGCACCCTTAAAACCCGCACCCTTAAAACCTGCACCCATCTCTTACTCTCACATTCTAACCCGAACACAAGCACTCTCACTCTAAGGGCCATGTCACACAGGACAATTTTCAGGCAATCGGGTCCAACCAAATTCCACATAGAAAAACATGGAATTTTCTATTTTCACCAAATTGTCTTAAGAAGAAAAATGTCTTTATTGCACTTGAAGAATTTCTTTTCGGCTGCAGCGCTGTTACTTGCCCACAAATTGCTTGTTAAAATTGCATTGTGTAACAAGGCCCTAACTCTAGCACTCTTAAAACCCGCACCCTTAAAACCCGCACCCTTAAAACCCGCACCCTTAAAACCCGCACCCTTAAAACCCGCACCCTTAAAACCCGCACCCTTAAAACCCGCACCCTTAAAACCCGCACCCTTAAAACCCGCACCCTTAAAACCGGTACTCTAACTCGAACCTTAAGCCTCACACTTGCACTCAAACCCTTAACTCTAACAACTAATTTGAACACCCCTAACTCGCTTACTCTATTTTTCCATCAACTCCAGGAGAGATCAACCTCCGGCTCCTGGCTGTTCAAGACCTCGAGGCCTTACAAGATTATATCCTGGACAGAACTGAAAGGCCTAGTGAGATAGAGAGCATATGAAATCATGCTGTAGGATGCGGGCTTAGATCAGCACAACAGACCTATGGTGTTTTGTAGACGAGTAAGTCTAACACTCTCTCTATCTATCTCTGTCTCTCTATCTCTTACTCTCACATT
The DNA here is from genome assembly GCA_037893225.1 of Hippasteria phrygiana. Classification (NCBI taxonomy): domain Eukaryota; kingdom Metazoa; phylum Echinodermata; class Asteroidea; order Valvatida; family Goniasteridae; genus Hippasteria; species Hippasteria phrygiana. The sequence continues at coordinate 245,698 of JAZGUH010000085.1, read as the reverse complement.
CTAACCCGAACACAAGCACTCTCACTCTAAGGGCCATGTCACACAGGACAATTTTCAGGCAATCGGGTCCAACCAAATTCCACATAGAAAAACATGGAATTTTGTATTTTCACCAAATTGTCTTAAGAAGAAAAACGTCTTTATTGCACTTGAAGAATTTCTTTTCGGCTGCAGCGCTGTTACTTGCCCACAAATTGCTTGTTAAAATTGCATTGTGTAACAAGGCCCTAACTCTAGCACTCTTAAAACCCGCACTCTTAAAACCCGCACCCTTAAAACCCGCACCCTTAAAACCCGCACCCTTAAAACCCGCACCCTTAAAACCCGCACCTTTAAAACCCGCACCCTTAAAACCCGCACCCTTAAAACCCGCACCCTTAAAACCCGCACCCTTAAAACCCGCACCCTTAAAACCCGCACCCTTAAAACCCGCACCCTTAAAACCCGCACCCTTAAAACCCGCAATCGGGTCCAACCAAATTCCACATAGAAAAACATGGAATTTTGTATTTTCACCAAATTGTCTTAAGAAGAAAAATGTCTTTACTGCACTTGAAGAATTTCTTTTCGGTTGCAGCGCTGTTACTTGCCCACAAATTGCTTGTTAAAATTGCATTGTGTAACAAGGCCCTAACTCTAGCACTCTTAAAACCCGCACCCTTAAAACCCGCACCCTTAAAACCCGCACCCTTAAAACCCGCACCCTTAAAACCTGCACCCTTAAAACCCGCACCCATCTCTTACTCTCACATTCTAACCCGAACACAAGCACTCTCACTCTAAGGGCCATGTCACACAGGACAATTTTCAGGCAATCGGGTCCAACCAAATTCCACATAGAAAAACAGGGAATTTTCTATTTTCACCAAATTGTCTTAAGAAGAAAAATGTCTTTATTGCACTTGAAGAATTTCTTTTTGGCTGCAGCGCTGTTACTTGCCCACAAATTGCTTGTTAAAATTGCATTGTGTAACAAGGCCCTAACTCTAGCACTCTTAAAACCCGCACCCTTAAAACCCGCACCCTTAAAACCCGCAATCGGGTCCAACCAAATTCCACATAGAAAAACATGGAATTTTGTATTTTCACCAAATTGTCTTAAGAAGAAAAATGTCTTTACTGCACTTGAAGAATTTCTTTTCGGCTGCAGCGCTGTTACTTGCCCACAAATTGCTTGTTAAAATTGCATTGTGTAACAAGGCCCTAACTCTAGCACTCTTAAAACCCGCACCCTTAAAACCCGCACCCTTAAAACCCGCACGCTTAAAACCCGCACCCTTAAAACCCGCACCCTTAAAACCCGCACCCTTAAAACCCGCACCCTTAAAACCCGCACCCTTAAAACCCGCACCCTTAAAACCCGCACCCTTAAAACCCGCACCCTTAAAACCTGCACCCATCTCTTACTCTCACATTCTAACCCGAACACAAGCACTCTCACTCTAAGGGCCATGTCACACAGGACAATTTTCAGGCAATCGGGTCCAACCAAATTCCACATAGAAAAACAGGGAATTTTCTATTTTCACCAAATTGTCTTAAGAAGAAAAATGTCTTTATTGCACTTGAAGAATTTCTTTTCGGCTGCAGCGCTGTTACTTGCCCACAAATTGCTTGTTAAAATTGCATTGTGTAACAAGGCCCTAACTCTAGCACTCTTAAAACCCGCACCCTTAAAACCCGCACCCTTAAAACCCGCACCCTTAAAACCCGCACCCTTAAAACCCGCACCCTTAAAACCCGCACCCTTAAAACCCGCACCCTTAAAACCGGTACTCTAACTCGAACCTTAAGCCTAACACTTGCACTCAAACCCTTAACTCTAACAACTAATTTGAACACCCCTAACTCGCTTACTCTATTTTTCCATCAACTCCAGGAGAGATCAACCTCCGGCTCCTGGCTGTTCAAGACCTCGAGGCCTTACAAGATTATATCCTGGACAGAACTGAAAGGCCTAGTGAGATAGAGAGCATATGAAATCATGCTGTAGGATGCGGGCTTAGATCAGCACAACAGACCTATGGTGTTTTGTAGACGAGTAAGTCTAACACTCTCTCTATCTATCTCTGTCTCTCTATCTCTTACTCTCACATTCTAACCCGAACACAAGCACTCTCACTCTAAGGGCCATGTCACACAGGACAATTTTCAGGCAATCGGGTCCAACCAAATTCCACATAGAAAAACATGGAATTTTGTATTTTCACCAAATTGTCTTAAGAAGAAAAACGTCTTTATTGCACTTGAAGAATTTCTTTTCGGCTGCAGCGCTGTTACTTGCCCACAAATTGCTTGTTAAAATTGCATTGTGTAACAAGGCCCTAACTCTAGCACTCTTAAAACCCGCACCCTTAAAACCCGCACCCTTAAAACCCGCACCCTTAAAACCCGCAATCGGGTCCAACCAAATTCCACATAGAAAAACATGGAATTTTGTATTTTCGCCAAATTGTCTTAAGAAGAAAAATGTCTTTACTGCACTTGAAGAATTGCTTTTCGGCTGCAGCGCTGTTACTTGCCCACAAATTGCTTGTTAAAATTGCATTGTGTAACAAGGCCCTAACTCTAGCACTCTTAAAACCCGCACCCTTAAAACCCGCACCCTTAAAACCCGCACCCTTAAAACCCGCACCCTTAAAACCCGCACCCTTAAAACCCGCACCCTTAAAACCCGCACCCTTAAAACCTGCACCCATCTCTTACTCTCACATTCTAACCCGAACACAAGCACTCTCACTCTAAGGGCCATGTCACACAGGACAATTTTCAGGCAATCGGGTCCAACCAAATTCCACATAGAAAAACAGGGAATTTTCTATTTTCACCAAATTGTCTTAAGAAGAAAAATGTCTTTATTGCACTTGAAGAATTTCTTTTCGGCTGCAGCGCTGTTACTTGCCCACAAATTGCTTGTTAAAATTGCATTGTGTAACAAGGCCCTAACTCTAGCACTCTTAAAACCCGCACCCTTAAAACCCGCACCCTTAAAACCCGCACCCTTAAAACCCGCACCCTTAAAACCCGCACCCTTAAAACCCGTACTCTAACTCGAACCTTAAGCCTAACACTTGCACTCAAACCCTTAACTCTAACAACTAATTTGAACACCCCTAACTCGCTTACTCTATTTTTCCATCAACTCCATTAGAGATCAACCTCCGGCTCCTGGCTGTTCAAGACCTCGAGGCCTTACAAGATTATATCCTGGACAGAACTGAAAGGCCTAGTGAGATAGAGAGCATATGAAATCATGCTGTAGGATGCGGGCTTAGATCAGCACAACAGACCTATGGTGTTTTGTAGACGAGTAAGTCTAACACTCTCTCTATCTATCTCTGTCTCTCTATCTCTTACTCTCACCTTCTAACCCGAACACAAGCACTCTCACTCTAAGGGCCATGTCACACAGGACAATTTTCAGGCAATCGGGTCCAACCAAATTCCACATAGAAAAACATGGAATTTTGTATTTTCACCAAATTGTCTTAAGAAGAAAAACGTCTTTATTGCACTTGAAGAATTTCTTTTCGGCTGCAGCGCTGTTACTTGCCCACAAATTGCTTGTTAAAATTGCATTGTGTAACAAGGCCCTAACTCTAGCACTCTTAAAACCCGCACCCTTAAAACCCGCACCCTTAAAACCCGCACCCTTAAAACCCGCACCCTTAAAACCCGCACCCTTAAAACCCGCACCCTTAAAACCTGCACCCTTAAAACCCGCACCCATCTCTTACTCTCACATTCTAACCCGAACACAAGCACTCTCACTCTAAGGGCCATGTCACACAGGACAATTTTCAGGCAATCGGGTCCAACCAAATTCCACATAGAAAAACATGGAATTTTCTATTTTCACCAAATTGTCTTAAGAAGAAAAATGTCTTTACTGCACTTGAAGAATTTCTTTTCGGCTGCAGCGCTGTTACTTGCCCACAAATTGCTTGTTAAAATTGCATTGTGTAACAAGGCCCTAACTCTAGCACTCTTAAAACCTGCACCCTTAAAACCCGCACCCTTAAAACCCGCACCCTTAAAACCCGCACCCTTAAAACCCGCACCCATCTCTTACTCTCACATTCTAACCCGAACACAAGCACTCTCACTCTAAGGGCCATGTCACACAGGACAATTTTCAGGCAATCGGGTCCAACCAAATTCCACATAGAAAAACATGGAATTTTGTATTTTCACCAAATTGTCTTAAGAAGAAAAATGTCTTTACTGCACTTGAAGAATTTCTTTTCGGCTGCAGCGCTGTTACTTGCCCACAAATTGCTTGTTAAAATTGCATTGTGTAACAAGGCCCTAACTCTAGCACTCTTAAAACCCGCACTCTTAAAACCCGCACTCTTAAAACCCGCAATCGGGTCCAACCAAATTCCACATAGAAAAACATGGAATTTTGTATTTTCACCAAATTGTCTTAAGAAGAAAAATGTCTTTACTGCACTTGAAGAATTTCTTTTCGGCTGCAGCGCTGTTACTTGCCCACAAATTGCTTGTTAAAATTGCATTGTGTAACAAGGCCCTAACTCTAGCACTCTTAAAACCCGCACTCTTAAAACCCGCACCCTTAAAACCCGCACCCTTAAAACCCGCACCCTTAAAACCCGCACCCTTAAAACCCGCACCCTTAAAACCCGCACCCATCTCTTACTCTCACATTCTAACCCGAACACAAGCACTCTCACTCTAAGGGCCATGTCACACAGGACAATTTTCAGGCAATCGGGTCCAACCAAATTCCACATAGAAAAACAGGGAATTTTCTATTTTCACCAAATTGTCTTAAGAAGAAAAATGTCTTTACTGCACTTGAAGAATTTCTTTTCGGCTGCAGCGCTGTTACTTGCCCACAAATTGCTTGTTAAAATTGCATTGTGTAACAAGGCCCTAACTCTAGCACTCTTAAAACCCGCACTCTTAAAACCCGCACCCTTAAAACCCGCACCCTTAAAACCCGCACCCTTAAAACCCGCACCCTTAAAACCTGCACCCTTAAAACCCGCACCCTTAAAACCCGCACCCTTAAAACCCGCACCCATCTCTTACTCTCACATTCTAACCCGAACACAAGCACTCTCACTCTAAGGGCCATGTCACACAGGACAATTTTCAGGCAATCGGGTCCAACCAAATTCCACATAGAAAAACAGGGAATTTTCTATTTTCACCAAATTGTCTTAAGAAGAAAAATGTCTTTACTGCACTTGAAGAATTTCTTTTCGGCTGCAGCGCTGTTACTTGCCCACAAATTGCTTGTTAAAATTGCATTGTGTAACAAGGCCCTAACTCTAGCACTCTTAAAACCCGCACTCTTAAAACCCGCACCCTTAAAACCCGCACCCTTAAAACCCGCACCCTTAAAACCCGCACCCTTAAAACCTGCACCCTTAAAACCCGCACCCTTAAAACCCGCACCCTTAAAACCCGCACCCTTAAAACCTGCACCCTTAAAACCCGCAATCGGGTCCAACCAAATTCCACATAGAAAAACATGGAATTTTGTATTTTCGCCAAATTGTCTTAAGAAGAAAAATGTCTTTACTGCACTTGAAGAATTTCTTTTCGGCTGCAGCGCTGTTACTTGCCCACAAATTGCTTGTTAAAATTGCATTGTGTAACAAGGCCCTAACTCTAGCACTCTTAAAACCCGCACTCTTAAAACCCGCACCCTTAAAACCCGCACCCTTAAAACCCGCACCCTTAAAACCCGCACCCTTAAAACCCGCACCCTTAAAACCCGCACCCTTAAAACCCGCACCCTTAAAACCCGCACCCTTAAAACCCGCACCCTTAAAACCCGCACCCTTAAAACCCGTACTCTAACTCGAACCTTAAGCCTAACACTTGCACTCAAACCCTTAACTCTAACAACTAATTTGAACACCCCTAACTCGCTTACTCTATTTTTCCATCAACTCCATTAGAGATCAACCTCCGGCTCCTGGCTGTTCAAGACCTCGAGGCCTTACAAGATTATATCCTGGACAGAACTGAAAGGCCTAGTGAGATAGAGAGCATATGAAATCATGCTGTAGGATGCGGGCTTAGATCAGCACAACAGACCTATGGTGTTTTGTAGACGAGTAAGTCTAACACTCTCTCTATCTATCTCTGTCTCTCTATCTCTTACTCTCACCTTCTAACCCGAACACAAGCACTCTCACTCTAAGGGCCATGTCACACAGGACAATTTTCAGGCAATCGGGTCCAACCAAATTCCACATAGAAAAACATGGAATTTTGTATTTTCACCAAATTGTCTTAAGAAGAAAAACGTCTTTATTGCACTTGAAGAATTTCTTTTCGGCTGCAGCGCTGTTACTTGCCCACAAATTGCTTGTTAAAATTGCATTGTGTAACAAGGCCCTAACTCTAGCACTCTTAAAACCCGCACCCTTAAAACCCGCACCCTTAAAACCCGCACCCTTAAAACCCGCACCCTTAAAACCCGCACCCTTAAAACCCGCACCCATCTCTTACTCTCACATTCTAACCCGAACACAAGCACTCTCACTCTAAGGGCCATGTCACACAGGACAATTTTCAGGCAATCGGGTCCAACCAAATTCCACATAGAAAAACATGGAATTTTGTATTTTCACCAAATTGTCTTAAGAAGAAAAATGTCTTTACTGCACTTGAAGAATTTCTTTTCGGCTGCAGCGCTGTTACTTGCCCACAAATTGCTTGTTAAAATTGCATTGTGTAACAAGGCCCTAACTCTAGCACTCTTAAAACCCGCACTCTTAAAACCCGCACTCTTAAAACCCGCAATCGGGTCCAACCAAATTCCACATAGAAAAACATGGAATTTTGTATTTTCACCAAATTGTCTTAAGAAGAAAAATGTCTTTACTGCACTTGAAGAATTTCTTTTCGGCTGCAGCGCTGTTACTTGCCCACAAATTGCTTGTTAAAATTGCATTGTGTAACAAGGCCCTAACTCTAGCACTCTTAAAACCCGCACTCTTAAAACCCGCACCCTTAAAACCCGCACCCTTAAAACCCGCACCCTTAAAACCCGCACCCTTAAAACCCGCACCCTTAAAACCCGCACCCTTAAAACCCGCACCCTTAAAACCCGCACCCTTAAAACCCGCACCCTTAAAACCCGCACCCTTAAAACCCGCACCCTTAAAACCCGCACCCTTAAAACCCGCACCCTTAAAACCCGCACCCTTAAAACCCGTACTCTAACTCGAACCTTAAGCCTAACACTTGCACTCAAACCCTTAACTCTAACAACTAATTTGAACACCCCTAACTCGCTTACTCTATTTTTCCATCAACTCCATTAGAGATCAACCTCCGGCTCCTGGCTGTTCAAGACCTCGAGGCCTTACAAGATTATATCCTGGACAGAACTGAAAGGCCTAGTGAGATAGAGAGCATATGAAATCATGCTGTAGGATGCGGGCTTAGATCAGCACAACAGACCTATGGTGTTTTGTAGACGAGTAAGTCTAACACTCTCTCTATCTATCTCTGTCTCTCTATCTCTTACTCTCACCTTCTAACCCGAACACAAGCACTCTCACTCTAAGGGCCATGTCACACAGGACAATTTTCAGGCAATCGGGTCCAACCAAATTCCACATAGAAAAACATGGAATTTTGTATTTTCACCAAATTGTCTTAAGAAGAAAAACGTCTTTATTGCACTTGAAGAATTTCTTTTCGGCTGCAGCGCTGTTACTTGCCCACAAATTGCTTGTTAAAATTGCATTGTGTAACAAGGCCCTAACTCTAGCACTCTTAAAACCCGCACCCTTAAAACCCGCACCCTTAAAACCCGCACCCTTAAAACCCGCACCCTTAAAACCCGCACCCTTAAAACCCGCACCCTTAAAACCTGCACCCTTAAAACCCGCACCCATCTCTTACTCTCACATTCTAACCCGAACACAAGCACTCTCACTCTAAGGGCCATGTCACACAGGACAATTTTCAGGCAATCGGGTCCAACCAAATTCCACATAGAAAAACATGGAATTTTCTATTTTCACCAAATTGTCTTAAGAAGAAAAATGTCTTTACTGCACTTGAAGAATTTCTTTTCGGCTGCAGCGCTGTTACTTGCCCACAAATTGCTTGTTAAAATTGCATTGTGTAACAAGGCCCTAACTCTAGCACTCTTAAAACCTGCACCCTTAAAACCCGCACCCTTAAAACCCGCACCCTTAAAACCCGCACCCTTAAAACCCGCACCCATCTCTTACTCTCACATTCTAACCCGAACACAAGCACTCTCACTCTAAGGGCCATGTCACACAGGACAATTTTCAGGCAATCGGGTCCAACCAAATTCCACATAGAAAAACATGGAATTTTGTATTTTCACCAAATTGTCTTAAGAAGAAAAATGTCTTTACTGCACTTGAAGAATTTCTTTTCGGCTGCAGCGCTGTTACTTGCCCACAAATTGCTTGTTAAAATTGCATTGTGTAACAAGGCCCTAACTCTAGCACTCTTAAAACCCGCACTCTTAAAACCCGCACTCTTAAAACCCGCAATCGGGTCCAACCAAATTCCACATAGAAAAACATGGAATTTTGTATTTTCACCAAATTGTCTTAAGAAGAAAAATGTCTTTACTGCACTTGAAGAATTTCTTTTCGGCTGCAGCGCTGTTACTTGCCCACAAATTGCTTGTTAAAATTGCATTGTGTAACAAGGCCCTAACTCTAGCACTCTTAAAACCCGCACTCTTAAAACCCGCACCCTTAAAACCCGCACCCTTAAAACCCGCACCCTTAAAACCCGCACCCTTAAAACCCGCACCCTTAAAACCCGCACCCATCTCTTACTCTCACATTCTAACCCGAACACAAGCACTCTCACTCTAAGGGCCATGTCACACAGGACAATTTTCAGGCAATCGGGTCCAACCAAATTCCACATAGAAAAACAGGGAATTTTCTATTTTCACCAAATTGTCTTAAGAAGAAAAATGTCTTTACTGCACTTGAAGAATTTCTTTTCGGCTGCAGCGCTGTTACTTGCCCACAAATTGCTTGTTAAAATTGCATTGTGTAACAAGGCCCTAACTCTAGCACTCTTAAAACCCGCACTCTTAAAACCCGCACCCTTAAAACCCGCACCCTTAAAACCCGCACCCTTAAAACCCGCACCCTTAAAACCTGCACCCTTAAAACCCGCACCCTTAAAACCCGCACCCTTAAAACCCGCACCCATCTCTTACTCTCACATTCTAACCCGAACACAAGCACTCTCACTCTAAGGGCCATGTCACACAGGACAATTTTCAGGCAATCGGGTCCAACCAAATTCCACATAGAAAAACAGGGAATTTTCTATTTTCACCAAATTGTCTTAAGAAGAAAAATGTCTTTACTGCACTTGAAGAATTTCTTTTCGGCTGCAGCGCTGTTACTTGCCCACAAATTGCTTGTTAAAATTGCATTGTGTAACAAGGCCCTAACTCTAGCACTCTTAAAACCCGCACTCTTAAAACCCGCACCCTTAAAACCCGCACCCTTAAAACCCGCACCCTTAAAACCCGCACCCTTAAAACCTGCACCCTTAAAACCCGCACCCTTAAAACCCGCACCCTTAAAACCCGCACCCTTAAAACCTGCACCCTTAAAACCCGCAATCGGGTCCAACCAAATTCCACATAGAAAAACATGGAATTTTGTATTTTCGCCAAATTGTCTTAAGAAGAAAAATGTCTTTACTGCACTTGAAGAATTTCTTTTCGGCTGCAGCGCTGTTACTTGCCCACAAATTGCTTGTTAAAATTGCATTGTGTAACAAGGCCCTAACTCTAGCACTCTTAAAACCCGCACTCTTAAAACCCGCACCCTTAAAACCCGCACCCTTAAAACCCGCACCCTTAAAACCCGCACCCTTAAAACCCGCACCCTTAAAACCCGCACCCTTAAAACCCGCACCCTTAAAACCCGCACCCTTAAAACCCGCACCCTTAAAACCTGCACCCATCTCTTACTCTCACATTCTAACCCGAACACAAGCACTCTCACTCTAAGGGCCATGTCACACAGGACAATTTTCAGGCAATCGGGTCCAACCAAATTCCACATAGAAAAACAGGGAATTTTCTATTTTCACCAAATTGTCTTAAGAAGAAAAACGTCTTTATTGCACTTGAAGAATTTCTTTTCGGCTGCAGCGCTGTTACTTGCCCACAAATTGCTTGTTAAAATTGCATTGTGTAACAAGGCCCTAACTCTAGCACTCTTAAAACCCGCACCCTTAAAACCCGCACCCTTAAAACCCGCACCCTTAAAACCCGCACCCTTAAAACCCGCAATCGGGTCCAACCAAATTCCACATAGAAAAACATGGAATTTTGTATTTTCACCAAATTGTCTTAAGAAGAAAAATGTCTTTACTGCACTTGAAGAATTTCTTTTCGGTTGCAGCGCTGTTACTTGCCCACAAATTGCTTGTTAAAATTGCATTGTGTAACAAGGCCCTAACTCTAGCACTCTTAAAACCCGCACCCTTAAAACCCGCACCCTTAAAACCCGCACCCTTAAAACCTGCACCCTTAAAACCCGCACCCATCTCTTACTCTCACATTCTAACCCGAACACAAGCACTCTCACTCTAAGGACCATGTCACACAGGACAATTTTCAGGCAATCCAGTCCAACCAAATTCCACATAGAAAAACATGGAATTTTCTATTTTCACCAAATTGTCTTAAGAAGAAAAATGTCTTCATTGCACTTGAAGAATTTCTTTTCGGCTGCAGCGCTGTTACTTGCCCACAAATTGCTTGTTAAAATTGCATTGTGTAACAAGGCCCTAACTCTAGCACTCTTAAAACCCGCACCCTTAAAACCCGCACCCTTAAAACCCGCACCCTTAAAACCCGCACCCTTAAAACCCGCACCCTTAAAACCCGTACTCTAACTCGAACCTTAACCCTAACACTTGCACTCAAACCCTTAACTCTAACAACTAATTTGAACACCCCTAACTCGCTTACTCAATTTTTCCATCAACTCCAGGAGAGATCAACCTCCGGCTCCTGGCTGTTCAAGACCTCGAGGCCTTACAAGATTATATCCTGGACAGAACTGAAAGGCCTAGTGAGATAGAGAGCATATGAAATCATGCTGTAGGATGCGGGCTTAGATCAGCACAACAGACCTATGGTGTTTTGTAGACGAGTAAGTCTAACACTCTCTCTATCTATCTCTGTCTCTCTATCTCTTACTCTCACATTCTAACCCGAACACAAGCACTCTCACTCTAAGGGCCATGTCACACAGGACAATTTTCAGGCAATCGGGTCCAACCAAATTCCACATAGAAAAACATGGAATTTTGTATTTTCACCAAATTGTCTTAAGAAGAAAAATGTCTTTATTGCACTTGAAGAATTTCTTTTCGGCTGCAGCGCTGTTACTTGCCCACAAATTGCTTGTTAAAATTGCATTGTGTAACAAGGCCCTAACTCTAGCACTCTTAAAACCCGCACTCTTAAAACCCGCACCCTTAAAACCTGCACCCTTAAAACCCGCACCCTTAAAACCCGCACCCATCTCTTACTCTCACATTCTAACCCGAACACAAGCACTCTCACTCTAAGGGCCATGTCACACAGGACAATTTTCAGGCAATCGGGTCCAACCAAATTCCACATAGAAAAACAGGGAATTTTCTATTTTCACCAAATTGTCTTAAGAAGAAAAATGTCTTTATTGCACTTGAAGAATTTCTTTTCGGCTGCAGCGCTGTTACTTGCCCACAAATTGCTTGTTAAAATTGCATTGTGTAACAAGGCCCTAACTCTAGCACTCTTAAAACCCGCACTCTTAAAACCCGCACCCTTAAAACCCGCACCCTTAAAACCCTCACCCTTAAAACCTGCACCCTTAAAACCCGCACCCTTAACCCTAACACTTGCACTCAAACCCTTAACTCTAACAACTAATTTGAACACCCCTAACTCGCTTACTCTATTTTTCCATCAACTCCAGGAGAGATCAACCTCCGGCTCCTGGCTGTTCAAGACCTCGAGGCCTTACAAGATTATATCCTGGACAGAACTGAAAGGCCTAGTGAGATAGAGAGCATATGAAATCATGCTGTAGGATGCGGGCTTAGATCAGCACAACAGACCTATGGTGTTTTGTAGACGAGTAAGTCTAACACTCTCTCTATCTATCTCTGTCTCTCTATCTCTTACTCTCACATTCTAACCCGAACACAAGCACTCTCACTCTAAGGACCATGTCACACAGGACAATTTTCAGGCAATCCGGTCCAACCAAATTCCACATAGAAAAACATGGAATTTTCTATTTTCACCAAATTGTCTTAAGAAGAAAAATGTCTCTATTGCACTTGAAGAATTTCTTTTCGGCTGCAGCGCTGTTACTTGCCCACAAATTGCTTGTTAAAATTGCATTGTGTAACAAGGCCCTAACTCTAGCACTCTTAAAACCCGCACCCTTAAAACCCGCACCCTTAAAACCCGCACCCTTAAAACCCGCACCCTTAAAACCCGCACCCTTAAAACCCGCACCCTTAAAACCCGCACCCTTAAAACCCGCACCCTTAAAACCCGTACTCTAACTCGAACCTTAACCCTAACACTTGCACTCAAACCCTTAACTCTAACAACTAATTTGAACACCCCTAACTCGCTTACTCTATTTTTCCATCAACTCCAGGAGAGATCAACCTCCGGCTCCTGGCTGTTCAAGACCTCGAGGCCTTACAAGATTATATCCTGGACAGAACTGAAAGGCCTAGTGAGATAGAGAGCATATGAAATCATGCTGTAGGATGCGGGCTTAGATCAGCACAACAGACCTATGGTGTTTTGTAGACGAGTAAGTCTAACACTCTCTCTATCTATCTCTGTCTCTCTATCTCTTACTCTCACATTCTAACCCGAACACAAGCACTCTCACTCTAAGGGCCATGTCACACAGGACAATTTTCAGGCAATCGGGTCCAACCAAATTCCACATAGAAAAACATGGAATTTTGTATTTTCACCAAATTGTCTTAAGAAGAAAAATGTCTTTACTGCACTTGAAGAATTTCTTTTCGGCTGCAGCGCTGTTACTTGCCCACAAATTGCTTGTTAAAATTGCATTGTGTAACAAGGCCCTAACTCTAGCACTCTTAAAACCCGCACCCTTAAAACCCGCACCCTTAAAACCCGCACCCTTAAAACCTGCACCCTTAAAACCCGCACCCATCTCTTACTCTCACATTCTAACCCGAACACAAGCACTCTCACTCTAAGGGCCATGTCACACAGGACAATTTTCAGGCAATCGGGTCCAACCAAATTCCACATAGAAAAACATGGAATTTTGTATTTTCACCAAATTGTCTTAAGAAGAAAAATGTCTTTACTGCACTTGAAGAATTTCTTTTCGGCTGCAGCGCTGTTACTTGCCCACAAATTGCTTGTTAAAATTGCATTGTGTAACAAGGCCCTAACTCTAGCACTCTTAAAACCCGCACTCTTAAAACCCGCACCCTTAAAACCCGCACCCTTAAAACCCGCACCCTTAAAACCCGCACCCTTAAAACCCGCACCCTTAAAACCCGCACCCTTAAAACCCGCACCCTTAAAACCCGCACCCATCTCTTACTCTCACATTCTAACCCGAACACAAGCACTCTCACTCTAAGGGCCATGTCACACAGGACAATTTTCAGGCAATCGGGTCCAACCAAATTCCACATAGAAAAACAGGGAATTTTCTATTTTCACCAAATTGTCTTAAGAAGAAAAATGTCTTTACTGCACTTGAAGAATTTCTTTTCGGCTGCAGCGCTGTTACTTGCCCACAAATTGCTTGTTAAAATTGCATTGTGTAACAAGGCCCTAACTCTAGCACTCTTAAAACCCGCACCCTTAAAACCCGCACCCTTAAAACCCGCACCCTTAAAACCCGCAATCGGGTCCAACCAAATTCCACATAGAAAAACATGGAATTTTGTATTTTCACCAAATTGTCTTAAGAAGAAAAATGTCTTTATTGCACTTGAAGAATTTCTTTTCGGCTGCAGCGCTGTTACTTGCCCACAAATTGCTTGTTAAAATTGCATTGTGTAACAAGGCCCTAACTCTAGCACTCTTAAAACCCGCACCCTTAAAACCTGCACCCTTAAAACCCGCACCCTTAAAACCCGCACCCTTAAAACCCGCACCCTTAAAACCCGCACCCATCTCTTACTCTCACATTCTAACCCGAACACAAGCACTCTCACTCTAAGGGCCATGTCACACAGGACAATTTTCAGGCAATCGGGTCCAACCAAATTCCACATAGAAAAACAGGGAATTTTCTATTTTCACCAAATTGTCTTAAGAAGAAAAATGTCTTTATTGCACTTGAAGAATTTCTTTTCGGCTGCAGCGCTGTTACTTGCCCACAAATTGCTTGTTAAAATTGCATTGTGTAACAAGGCCCTAACTCTAGCACTCTTAAAACCCGCACCCTTAAAACCCGCACCCTTAAAACCCGCACCCTTAAAACCCGCACCCTTAAAACCCGCACCCTTAAAACCCTCACCCTTAAAACCTGCACCCTTAAAACCCGCACCCTTAACCCTAACACTTGCACTCAAACCCTTAACTCTAACAACTAATTTGAACACCCCTAACTCGCTTACTCTATTTTTCCATCAACTCCAGGAGAGATCAACCTCCGGCTCCTGGCTGTTCAAGACCTCGAGGCCTTACAAGATTATATCCTGGACAGAACTGAAAGGCCTAGTGAGATAGAGAGCATATGAAATCATGCTGTAGGATGCGGGCTTAGATCAGCACAACAGACCTATGGTGTTTTGTAGACGAGTAAGTCTAACACTCTCTCTATCTATCTCTGTCTCTCTATCTCTTACTCTCACATTCTAACCCGAACACAAGCACTCTCACTCTAAGGGCCATGTCACACAGGACAATTTTCAGGCAATCGGGTCCAACCAAATTCCACATAGAAAAACATGGAATTTTGTATTTTCACCAAATTGTCTTAAGAAGAAAAAAGTCTTTATTGCACTTGTAGAATTTCTTTTCAGCTGCAGCGCTGTTACTTGCCCACAAATTGCTTGTTAAAATTGCATTGTGTAACAAGGCCCTAACTCTAGCACTCTTAAAACCCGCACTCTTAAAACCCGCACCCTTAAAACCCGCACCCTTAAAACCCGCACCCTTAAAACCCGCACCCTTAAAACCTGCTCCCTTAAAACCCGCACCCATCTCTTACTCTCACATTCTAACCCGAACACAAGCACTCTCACTCTAAGGACCATGTCACACAGGACAATTTTCAGGCAATCCGGTCCAACCAAATTCCACATAGAAAAACAATGAATTTTCTATTTTCACCAAATTGTCTTAAGAAGAAAAATGTCTCTATTGCACTTGAAGAATTTCTTTTCGGCTGCAGCGCTGTTACTTGCCCACAAATTGCTTGTTAAAATTGCATTGTGTAACAAGGCCCTAACTCTAGCACTCTTAAAACCCGCACCCTTAAAACCCGCACCCTTAAAACCCGCACCCTTAAAACCCGCACCCTTAAAACCCGCACCCTTAAAACCCGTACTCTAACTCGAACCTTAACCCTAACACTTGCACTCAAACCCTTAACTCTGACAACTAATTTGAACACCCCTAACTCGCTTACTCTATTTTTCCATCAACTCCAGGAGAGATCAACCTCCGGCTCCTGGCTGTTCAAGACCTCGAGGCCTTACAAGATTATATCCTGGACAGAACTGAAAGGCCTAGTGAGATAGAGAGCATATGAAATCATGCTGTAGGATGCGGGCTTAGATCAGCACAACAGACCTATGGTGTTTTGTAGACGAGTAAGTCTAACACTCTCTCTATCTATCTCTGTCTCTCTATCTCTTACTCTCACATTCTAACCCGAACACAAGCACTCTCACTCTAAGGGCCATGTCACACAGGACAATTTTCAGGCAATCGGGTCCAACCAAATTCCACATAGAAAAACATGGAATTTTGTATTTTCACCAAATTGTCTTAAGAAGAAAAACGTCTTTATTGCACTTGAAGAATTTCTTTTCGGCTGCAGCGCTGTTACTTGCCCACAAATTGCTTGTTAAAATTGCATTGTGTAACAAGGCCCTAACTCTAGCACTCTTAAAACCCGCACTCTTAAAACCCGCACCCTTAAAACCCGCACCCTTAAAACCCGCACCCTTAAAACCCGCACCCTTAAAACCCGCACCTTTAAAACCCGCACCCTTAAAACCCGCACCCTTAAAACCCGCACCCTTAAAACCCGCACCCTTAAAACCTGCACCCTTAAAACCCGCACCCATCTCTTACTCTCACATTCTAACCCGAACACAAGCACTCTCACTCTAAGGGCCATGTCACACAGGACAATTTTCAGGCAATCGGGTCCAACCAAATTCCACATAGAAAAACATGGAATTTTCTATTTTCACCAAATTGTCTTAAGAAGAAAAATGTCTTTACTGCACTTGAAGAATTTCTTTTCGGCTGCAGCGCTGTTACTTGCCCACAAATTGCTTGTTAAAATTGCATTGTGTAACAAGGCCCTAACTCTAGCACTCTTAAAACCTGCACCCTTAAAACCCGCACCCTTAAAACCCGCACCCTTAAAACCCGCACCCTTAAAACCCGCACCCTTAAAACCCGCACCCATCTCTTACTCTCACATTCTAACCCGAACACAAGCACTCTCACTCTAAGGGCCATGTCACACAGGACAATTTTCAGGCAATCGGGTCCAACCAAATTCCACATAGAAAAACATGGAATTTTGTATTTTCACCAAATTGTCTTAAGAAGAAAAATGTCTTTACTGCACTTGAAGAATTTCTTTTCGGCTGCAGCGCTGTTACTTGCCCACAAATTGCTTGTTAAAATTGCATTGTGTAACAAGGCCCTAACTCTAGCACTCTTAAAACCCGCACTCTTAAAACCCGCAATCGGGTCCAACCAAATTCCACATAGAAAAACATGGAATTTTGTATTTTCACCAAATTGTCTTAAGAAGAAAAATGTCTTTACTGCACTTGAAGAATTTCTTTTCGGCTGCAGCGCTGTTACTTGCCCACAAATTGCTTGTTAAAATTGCATTGTGTAACAAGGCCCTAACTCTAGCACTCTTAAAACCCGCACCCTTAAAACCCGCACCCTTAAAACCCGCACCCTTAAAACCCGCACCCTTAAAACCCGCACCCTTAAAACCCGCACCCATCTCTTACTCTCACATTCTAACCCGAACACAAGCACTCTCACTCTAAGGGCCATGTCACACAGGACAATTTTCAGGCAATCGGGTCCAACCAAATTCCACATAGAAAAACAGGGAATTTTCTATTTTCACCAAATTGTCTTAAGAAGAAAAATGTCTTTACTGCACTTGAAGAATTTCTTTTCGGCTGCAGCGCTGTTACTTGCCCACAAATTGCTTGTTAAAATTGCATTGTGTAACAAGGCCCTAACTCTAGCACTCTTAAAACCCGCACTCTTAAAACCCGCACCCTTAAAACCCGCACCCTTAAAACCCGCACCCTTAAAACCCGCACCCTTAAAACCCGCACCCTTAAAACCCGCACCCTTAAAACCCGCACCCTTAAAACCTGCACCCTTAAAACCCGCAATCGGGTCCAACCAAATTCCACATAGAAAAACATGGAATTTTGTATTTTCGCCAAATTGTCTTAAGAAGAAAAATGTCTTTACTGCACTTGAAGAATTTCTTTTCGGCTGCAGCGCTGTTACTTGCCCACAAATTGCTTGTTAAAATTGCATTGTGTAACAAGGCCCTAACTCTAGCACTCTTAAAACCCGCACTCTTAAAACCCGCACCCTTAAAACCCGCACCCTTAAAACCCGCACCCTTAAAACCCGCACCCTTAAAACCCGCACCCTTAAAACCCGCACCCTTAAAACCCGCACCCTTAAAACCCGCACCCTTAAAACCCGCACCCTTAAAACCCGCACCCATCTCTTACTCTCACATTCTAACCCGAACACAAGCACTCTCGCTCTAAGGGCCATGTCACACAGGACAATTTACAGGCAATCGGGTCCAACCAAATTCCACATAGAAAAACAGGGAATTTTCTATTTTCACCAAATTGTCTTAAGAAGAAAAACGTCTTTATTGCACTTGAAGAATTTCTTTTCGGCTGCAGCGCTGTTACTTGCCCACAAATTGCTTGTTAAAATTGCATTGTGTAACAAGGCCCTAACTCTAGCACTCTTAAAACCCGCACCCTTAAAACCCGCACCCTTAAAACCCGCACCCTTAAAACCCGCACCCTTAAAACCCTCACCCTTAAAACCTGCACCCTTAAAACCCGCACCCTTAACCCTAACACTTGCACTCAAACCCTTAACTCTAACAACTAATTTGAACACCCCTAACTCGCTTACTCTATTTTTCCATCAACTCCAGGAGAGATCAACCTCCGGCTCCTGGCTGTTCAAGACCTCGAGGCCTTACAAGATTATATCCTGGACAGAACTGAAAGGCCTAGTGAGATAGAGAGCATATGAAATCATGCTGTAGGATGCGGGCTTAGATCAGCACAACAGACCTATGGTGTTTTGTAGACGAGTAAGTCTAACACTCTCTCTATCTATCTCTGTCTCTCTATCTCTTACTCTCACATTCTAACCCGAACACAAGCACTCTCACTCTAAGGACCATGTCACACAGGACAATTTTCAGGCAATCCGGTCCAACCAAATTCCACATAGAAAAACATGGAATTTTCTATTTTCACCAAATTGTCTTAAGAAGAAAAATGTCTCTATTGCACTTGAAGAATTTCTTTTCGGCTGCAGCGCTGTTACTTGCCCACAAATTGCTTGTTAAAATTGCATTGTGTAACAAGGCCCTAACTCTAGCACTCTTAAAACCCGCATCCTTAAAACCTGCACCCTTAAAACCCGCACCCTTAAAACCCGCACCCTTAAAACCCGCACCCTTAAAACCCGCACCCTTAAAACCCGCACCCTTAAAACCCGCACCCTTAAAACCCGCACCCTTAAAACCCGCACCCTTAAAACCCGTACTCTAACTCGAACCTTAACCCTAACACTTGCACTCAAACCCTTAACTCTAACAACTAATTTGAACACCCCTAACTCGCTTACTCTATTTTTCCATCAACTCCAGGAGAGATCAACCTCCGGCTCCTGGCTGTTCAAGACCTCGAGGCCTTACAAGATTATATCCTGGACAGAACTGAAAGGCCTAGTGAGATAGAGAGCATATGAAATCATGCTGTAGGATGCGGGCTTAGATCAGCACAACAGACCTATGGTGTTTTGTAGACGAGTAAGTCTAACACTCTCTCTATCTATCTCTGTCTCTCTATCTCTTACTCTCACATTCTAACCCGAACACAAGCACTCTCACTCTAAGGGCCATGTCACACAGGACAATTTTCAGGCAATCGGGTCCAACCAAATTCCACATAGAAAAACATGGAATTTTGTATTTTCACCAAATTGTCTTAAGAAGAAAAATGTCTTTACTGCACTTGAAGAATTTCTTTTCGGCTGCAGCGCTGTTACTTGCCCACAAATTGCTTGTTAAAATTGCATTGTGTAACAAGGCCCTAACTCTAGCACTCTTAAAACCCGCACCCTTAAAACCCGCACCCTTAAAACCCGCACCCTTAAAACCCGCACCCATCTCTTACTCTCACATTCTAACCCGAACACAAGCACTCTCACTCTAAGGGCCATGTCACACAGGACAATTTTCAGGCAATCGGGTCCAACCAAATTCCACATAGAAAAACATGGAATTTTGTATTTTCACCAAATTGTCTTAAGAAGAAAAATGTCTTTACTGCACTTGAAGAATTTCTTTTCGGCTGCAGCGCTGTTACTTGCCCACAAATTGCTTGTTAAAATTGCATTGTGTAACAAGGCCCTAACTCTAGCACTCTTAAAACCCGCACTCTTAAAACCCGCACCCTTAAAACCCGCACCCTTAAAACCCACACCCTTAAAACCCGCACCCTTAAAACCCGCACCCTTAAAACCCGCACCCTTAAAACCCGCACCCATCTCTTACTCTCACATTCTAACCCGAACACAAGCACTCTCACTCTAAGGGCCATGTCACACAGGACAATTTTCAGGCAATCGGGTCCAACCAAATTCCACATAGAAAAACAGGGAATTTTCTATTTTCACCAAATTGTCTTAAGAAGAAAAATGTCTTTACTGCACTTGAAGAATTTCTTTTCGGCTGCAGCGCTGTTACTTGCCCACAAATTGCTTGTTAAAATTGCATTGTGTAACAAGGCCCTAACTCTAGCACTCTTAAAACCCGCACTCTTAAAACCCGCACCCTTAAAACCCGCACCCTTAAAACCCGCACCCTTAAAACCTGCACCCTTAAAACCCGCACCCTTAAAACCCGCACCCTTAAAACCTGCACCCTTAAAACCCGCAATCGGGTCCAACCAAATTCCACATAGAAAAACATGGAATTTTGTATTTTCGCCAAATTGTCTTAAGAAGAAAAATGTCTTTACTGCACTTGAAGAATTTCTTTTCGGCTGCAGCGCTGTTACTTGCCCACAAATTGCTTGTTAAAATTGCATTGTGTAACAAGGCCCTAACTCTAGCACTCTTAAAACCCGCACTCTTAAAACCCGCACCCTTAAAACCCGCACCCTTAAAACCCGCACCCTTAAAACCCGCACCCTTAAAACCCGCACCCTTAAAACCCGCACCCTTAAAACCCGCACCCTTAAAACCTGCACCCATCTCTTACTCTCACATTCTAACCCGAACACAAGCACTCTCACTCTAAGGGCCATGTCACACAGGACAATTTTCAGGCAATCGGGTCCAACCAAATTCCACATAGAAAAACAGGGAATTTTCTATTTTCACCAAATTGTCTTAAGAAGAAAAACGTCTTTATTGCACTTGAAGAATTTCTTTTCGGCTGCAGCGCTGTTACTTGCCCACAAATTGCTTGTTAAAATTGCATTGTGTAACAAGGCCCTAACTCTAGCACTCTTAAAACCCGCACCCTTAAAACCCGCACCCTTAAAACCTGCACCCTTAAAACCCGCACCCTTAAAACCCGCAATCGGGTCCAACCAAATTCCACATAGAAAAACATGGAATTTTGTATTTTCACCAAATTGTCTTAAGAAGAAAAATGTCTTTATTGCACTTGAAGAATTTCTTTTCGGCTGCAGCGCTGTTACTTGCCCACAAATTGCTTGTTAAAATTGCATTGTGTAACAAGGCCCTAACTCTAGCACTCTTAAAACCCGCACTCTTAAAACCCGCACCCTTAAAACCTGCACCCTTAAAACCCGCACCCTTAAAACCCGCACCCATCTCTTACTCTCACATTCTAACCCGAACACAAGCACTCTCACTCTAAGGGCCATGTCACACAGGACAATTTTCAGGCAATCGGGTCCAACCAAATTCCACATAGAAAAACAGGGAATTTTCTATTTTCACCAAATTGTCTTAAGAAGAAAAATGTCTTTATTGCACTTGAAGAATTTCTTTTCGGCTGCAGCGCTGTTACTTGCCCACAAATTGCTTGTTAAAATTGCATTGTGTAACAAGGCCCTAACTCTAGCACTCTTAAAACCCGCACCCTTAAAACCCGCACCCTTAAAACCCGCACCCTTAAAACCCGCACCCTTAAAACCCGCACCCTTAAAACCCGTACTCTAACTCGAACCTTAACCCTAACACTTGCACTCAAACCCTTAACTCTAACAACTAATTTGAACACCCCTAACTCGCTTACTCTATTTTTCCATCAACTCCAGGAGAGATCAACCTCCGGCTCCTGGCTGTTCAAGACCTCGAGGCCTTACAAGATTATATCCTGGACAGAACTGAAAGGCCTAGTGAGATAGAGAGCATATGAAATCATGCTGTAGGATGCGGGCTTAGATCAGCACAACAGACCTATGGTGTTTTGTAGACGAGTAAGTCTAACACTCTCTCTATCTATCTCTGTCTCTCTATCTCTTACTCTCACATTCTAACCCGAACACAAGCACTCTCACTCTAAGGGCCATGTCACACAGGACAATTTTCAGGCAATCGGGTCCAACCAAATTCCACATAGAAAAACATGGAATTTTGTATTTTCACCAAATTGTCTTAAGAAGAAAAAAGTCTTTATTGCACTTGTAGAATTTCTTTTCAGCTGCAGCGCTGTTACTTGCCCACAAATTGCTTGTTAAAATTGCATTGTGTAACAAGGCCCTAACTCTAGCACTCTTAAAACCCGCACTCTTAAAACCCGCACCCTTAAAACCCGCACCCTTAAAACCCGCACCCTTAAAACCTGCTCCCTTAAAACCCGCACCCATCTCTTACTCTCACATTCTAACCCGAACACAAGCACTCTCACTCTAAGGACCATGTCACACAGGACAATTTTCAGGCAATCCGGTCCAACCAAATTCCACATAGAAAAACATGGAATTTTCTATTTTCACCAAATTGTCTTAAGAAGAAAAATGTCTCTATTGCACTTGAAGAATTTCTTTTCGGCTGCAGCGCTGTTACTTGCCCACAAATTGCTTGTTAAAATTGCATTGTGTAACAAGGCCCTAACTCTAGCACTCTTAAAACCCGCACCCTTAAAACCCGCACCCTTAAAACCCGCACCCTTAAAACCCGCACCCTTAAAACCCGTACTCTAACTCGAACCTTAACCCTAACACTTGCACTCAAACCCTTAACTCTAACAACTAATTTGAACACCCCTAACTCGCTTACTCAATTTTTCCATCAACTCCAGGAGAGATCAACCTCCGGCTCCTGGCTGTTCAAGACCTCGAGGCCTTACAAGATTATATCCTGGACAGAACTGAAAGGCCTAGTGAGATAGAGAGCATATGAAATCATGCTGTAGGATGCGGGCTTAGATCAGCACAACAGACCTATGGTGTTTTGTAGACGAGTAAGTCTAACACTCTCTCTATCTATCTCTGTCTCTCTATCTCTTACTCTCACATTCTAACCCGAACACAAGCACTCTCACTCTAAGGGCCATGTCACACAGGACAATTTTCAGGCAATCGGGTCCAACCAAATTCCACATAGAAAAACATGGAATTTTGTATTTTCACCAAATTGTCTTAAGAAGAAAAATGTCTTTATTGCACTTGAAGAATTTCTTTTCGGCTGCAGCGCTGTTACTTGCCCACAAATTGCTTGTTAAAATTGCATTGTGTAACAAGGCCCTAACTCTAGCACTCTTAAAACCCGCACCCTTAAAACCCGCACCCTTAAAACCTGCACCCTTAAAACCAGCACCCATCTCTTACTCTCACATTCTAACCCGAACACAAGCACTCTCACTCTAAGGGCCATGTCACACAGGACAATTTTCAGGCAATCGGGTCCAACCAAATTCCACATAGAAAAACAGGGAATTTTCTATTTTCACCAAATTGTCTTAAGAAGAAAAATGTCTTTATTGCACTTGAAGAATTTCTTTTCGGCTGCAGCGCTGTTACTTGCCCACAAATTGCTTGTTAAAATTGCATTGTGTAACAAGGCCCTAACTCTAGCACTCTTAAAACCCGCACTCTTAAAACCCGCACCCTTAAAACCCGCACCCTTAAAACCCGCACCCTTAAAACCTGCACCCTTAAAACCCGCACCCTTAACCCTAACACTTGCACTCAAACCCTTAACTCTAACAACTAATTTGAACACCCCTAACTCGCTTACTCTATTTTTCCATCAACTCCAGGAGAGATCAACCTCCGGCTCCTGGCTGTTCAAGACCTCGAGGCCTTACAAGATTATATCCTGGACAGAACTGAAAGGCCTAGTGAGATAGAGAGCATATGAAATCATGCTGTAGGATGCGGGCTTAGATCAGCACAACAGACCTATGGTGTTTTGTAGACGAGTAAGTCTAACACTCTCTCTATCTATCTCTGTCTCTCTATCTCTTACTCTCACATTCTAACCCGAACACAAGCACTCTCACTCTAAGGGCCATGTCACACAGGACAATTTTCAGGCAATCGGGTCCAACCAAATTCCACATAGAAAAACATGGAATTTTCTATTTTCACCAAATTGTCTTAAGAAGAAAAATGTCTTTATTGCACTTGAAGAATTTCTTTTCGGCTGCAGCGCTGTTACTTGCCCACAAATTGCTTGTTAAAATTGCATTGTGTAACAAGGCCCTAACTCTAGCACTCTTAAAACCCGCACTCTTAAAACCCGCACCCTTAAAACCCGCACCCTTAAAACCCGCACCCTTAAAACCCGCACCCTTAAAACCCGCACCCTTAAAACCCGCACCCTTAAAACCTGCACCCTTAAAACCTGCACCCTTAAAACCCGCAACCATCTCTTACTCTCACATTCTAACCCGAACACAAGCACTCTCACTCTAAGGGCCATGTCACACAGGACAATTTTCAGGCAATCGGGTCCAACCAAATTCCACATAGAAAAACATGGAATTTTTTATTTTCACCAAATTGTCTTAAGAAGAAAAAAGTCTTTATTGCACTTGTAGAATTTCTTTTCAGCTGCAGCGCTGTTACTTGCCCACAAATTGCTTGTTAAAATTGCATTGTGTAACAAGGCCCTAACTCTAGCACTCTTAAAACCCGCACTCTTAAAACCCGCACCCTTAAAACCCGCACCCTTAAAACCCGCACCCATCTCTTACTCTCACATTCTAACCCGAACACAAGCACTCTCACTCTAAGGACCATGTCACACAGGACAATTTTCAGGCAATCCGGTCCAACCAAATTCCACATAGAAAAACATGGAATTTTCTATTTTCACCAAATTGTCTTAAGAAGAAAAATGTCTCTATTGCACTTGAAGAATTTCTTTTCGGCTGCAGCGCTGTTACTTGCCCACAAATTGCTTGTTAAAATTGCATTGTGTAACAAGGCCCTAACTCTACCACTCTTAAAACCCGCACTCTTAAAACCCGCACCCTTAAAACCCGCACCCTTAAAACCTGCACCCTTAAAACCCGCACCCTTAAAACCCGCACCCTTAAAACCCGCACCCTTAAAACCCGCACCCTTAAAACCCGCACCCTTAAAACCCGCACCCATCTCTTACTCTCACATTCTAACCCGAACACAAGCACTCTCACTCTAAGGGCCATGTCACACAGGACAATTTTCAGGCAATCGGGTCCAACCAAATTCCACATAGAAAAACAGGGAATTTTCTATTTTCACCAAATTGTCTTAAGAAGAAAAATGTCTTTACTGCACTTGAAGAATTTCTTTTCGGTTGCAGCGCTGTTACTTGCCCACAAATTGCTTGTTAAAATTGCATTGTGTAACAAGGCCCTAACTCTAGCACTCTTAAAACCCGCACCCTTAAAACCCGCACCCTTAAAACCCGCACCCTTAAAACCTGCACCCTTAAAACCCGCACCCATCTCTTACTCTCACATTCTAACCCGAACACAAGCACTCTCACTCTAAGGACCATGTCACACAGGACAATTTTCAGGCAATCCAGTCCAACCAAATTCCACATAGAAAAACATGGAATTTTCTATTTTCACCAAATTGTCTTAAGAAGAAAAATGTCTTTATTGCACTTGAAGAATTTCTTTTCGGCTGCAGCGCTGTTACTTGCCCACAAATTGCTTGTTAAAATTGCATTGTGTCACAAGGCCCTAACTCTAGCACTCTTAAAACCCGCACCCTTAAAACCCGCACCCTTAAAACCCGCACCCTTAAAACCCGCACCCTTAAAACCCGCACCCTTAAAACCCGCACCCTTAAAACCCGCACCCTTAAAACCCGCACCCTTAAAACCCGCACCCTTAAAACCCGTACTCTAACTCGAACCTTAACCCTAACACTTGCACTCAAACCCTTAACTCTAACAACTAATTTGAACACCCCTAACTCGCTTACTCAATTTTTCCATCAACTCCAGGAGAGATCAACCTCCGGCTCCTGGCTGTTCAAGACCTCGAGGCCTTACAAGATTATATCCTGGACAGAACTGAAAGGCCTAGTGAGATAGAGAGCATATGAAATCATGCTGTAGGATGCGGGCTTAGATCAGCACAACAGACCTATGGTGTTTTGTAGACGAGTAAGTCTAACACTCTCTCTATCTATCTCTGTCTCTCTATCTCTTACTCTCACATTCTAACCCGAACACAAGCACTCTCACTCTAAGGGCCATGTCACACAGGACAATTTTCAGGCAATCGGGTCCAACCAAATTCCACATAGAAAAATATGGAATTTTGTATTTTCACCAAATTGTCTTAAGAAGAAAAATGTCTTTATTGCACTTGAAGAATTTCTTTTCGGCTGCAGCGCTGTTACTTGCCCACAAATTGCTTGTTAAAATTGCATTGTGTAACAAGGCCCTAACTCTAGCACTCTTAAAACCCGCACCCTTAAAACCC
This sequence comes from Hippasteria phrygiana, assembly GCA_037893225.1. Classification (NCBI taxonomy): domain Eukaryota; kingdom Metazoa; phylum Echinodermata; class Asteroidea; order Valvatida; family Goniasteridae; genus Hippasteria; species Hippasteria phrygiana. The sequence continues at coordinate 219,269 of JAZGUH010000085.1, read as the reverse complement.
GCACCCTTAAAACCTGCACCCTTAAAACCAGCACCCATCTCTTACTCTCACATTCTAACCCGAACACAAGCACTCTCACTCTAAGGGCCATGTCACACAGGACAATTTTCAGGCAATCGGGTCCAACCAAATTCCACATAGAAAAACAGGGAATTTTCTATTTTCACCAAATTGTCTTAAGAAGAAAAATGTCTTTATTGCACTTGAAGAATTTCTTTTCGGCTGCAGCGCTGTTACTTGCCCACAAATTGCTTGTTAAAATTGCATTGTGTAACAAGGCCCTAACTCTAGCACTCTTAAAACCCGCACTCTTAAAACCCGCACCCTTAAAACCCGCACCCTTAAAACCCGCACCCTTAAAACCTGCACCCTTAAAACCCGCACCCTTAACCCTAACACTTGCACTCAAACCCTTAACTCTAACAACTAATTTGAACACCCCTAACTCGCTTACTCTATTTTTCCATCAACTCCAGGAGAGATCAACCTCCGGCTCCTGGCTGTTCAAGACCTCGAGGCCTTACAAGATTATATCCTGGACAGAACTGAAAGGCCTAGTGAGATAGAGAGCATATGAAATCATGCTGTAGGATGCGGGCTTAGATCAGCACAACAGACCTATGGTGTTTTGTAGACGAGTAAGTCTAACACTCTCTCTATCTATCTCTGTCTCTCTATCTCTTACTCTCACATTCTAACCCGAACACAAGCACTCTCACTCTAAGGGCCATGTCACACAGGACAATTTTCAGGCAATCGGGTCCAACCAAATTCCACATAGAAAAACATGGAATTTTCTATTTTCACCAAATTGTCTTAAGAAGAAAAATGTCTTTATTGCACTTGAAGAATTTCTTTTCGGCTGCAGTGCTGTTACTTGCCCACAAATTGCTTGTTAAAATTGCATTGTGTAACAAGGCCCTAACTCTAGCACTCTTAAAACCCGCACTCTTAAAACCCGCACCCTTAAAACCCGCACCCTTAAAACCCGCACCCTTAAAACCCGCACCCTTAAAACCTGCACCCTTAAAACCTGCACCCTTAAAACCCGCACCCATCTCTTACTCTCACATTCTAACCCGAACACAAGCACTCTCACTCTAAGGGCCATGTCACACAGGACAATTTTCAGGCAATCGGGTCCAACCAAATTCCACATAGAAAAACATGGAATTTTTTATTTTCACCAAATTGTCTTAAGAAGAAAAAAGTCTTTATTGCACTTGTAGAATTTCTTTTCAGCTGCAGCGCTGTTACTTGCCCACAAATTGCTTGTTAAAATTGCATTGTGTAACAAGGCCCTAACTCTAGCACTCTTAAAACCCGCACTCTTAAAACCCGCACCCTTAAAACCCGCACCCTTAAAACCCGCACCCTTAAAACCCGCACCCTTAAAACCTGCTCCCTTAAAACCCGCACCCATCTCTTACTCTCACATTCTAACCCGAACACAAGCACTCTCACTCTAAGGACCATGTCACACAGGACAATTTTCAGGCAATCCGGTCCAACCAAATTCCACATAGAAAAACATGGAATTTTCTATTTTCACCAAATTGTCTTAAGAAGAAAAATGTCTCTATTGCACTTGAAGAATTTCTTTTCGGCTGCAGCGCTGTTACTTGCCCACAAATTGCTTGTTAAAATTGCATTGTGTAACAAGGCCCTAACTCTAGCACTCTTAAAACCCGCACCCTTAAAACCTGCACCCTTAAAACCTGCACCCTTAAAACCCGCACCCTTAAAACCCGCACCCTTAAAACCCGCACCCTTAAAACCCGCACCCTTAAAACCCGCACCCTTAAAACCCGCACCCTTAAAACCCGCACCCATCTCTTACTCTCACATTCTAACCCGAACACAAGCACTCTCACTCTAAGGGCCATGTCACACAGGACAATTTTCAGGCAATCGGGTCCAACCAAATTCCACATAGAAAAACAGGGAATTTTCTATTTTCACCAAATTGTCTTAAGAAGAAAAATGTCTTTATTGCACTTGAAGAATTTCTTTTCGGCTGCAGCGCTGTTACTTGCCCACAAATTGCTTGTTAAAATTGCATTGTGTAACAAGGCCCTAACTCTAGCACTCTTAAAACCCGCACCCTTAAAACCCGCACCCTTAAAACCCGCACCCTTAAAACCCGCACCCTTAAAACCCGCACCCTTAAAACCTGCACCCTTAAAACCCGCACCCTTAACCCTAACACTTGCACTCAAACCCTTAACTCTAACAACTAATTTGAACACCCCTAACTCGCTTACTCTATTTTTCCATCAACTCCAGGAGAGATCAACCTCCGGCTCCTGGCTGTTCAAGACCTCGAGGCCTTACAAGATTATATCCTGGACAGAACTGAAAGGCCTAGTGAGATAGAGAGCATATGAAATCATGCTGTAGGATGCGGGCTTAGATCAGCACAACAGACCTATGGTGTTTTGTAGACGAGTAAGTCTAACACTCTCTCTATCTATCTCTGTCTCTCTATCTCTTACTCTCACATTCTAACCCGAACACAAGCACTCTCACTCTAAGGGCCATGTCACACAGGACAATTTTCAGGCAATCGGGTCCAACCAAATTCCACATAGAAAAACAGGGAATTTTCTATTTTCACCAAATTGTCTTAAGAAGAAAAATGTCTTTATTGCACTTGAAGAATTTCTTTTCGGCTGCAGCGCTGTTACTTGCCCACAAATTGCTTGTTAAAATTGCATTGTGTAACAAGGCCCTAACTCTAGCACTCTTAAAACCCGCACTCTTAAAACCCGCACCCTTAAAACCCGCACCCTTAAAACCCGCACCCTTAAAACCCGCACCCTTAAAACCCGCACCCTTAAAACCTGCACCCTTAAAACCTGCACCCTTAAAACCCGCACCCATCTCTTACTCTCACATTCTAACCCGAACACAAGCACTCTCACTCTAAGGGCCATGTCACACAGGACAATTTTCAGGCAATCGGGTCCAACCAAATTCCACATAGAAAAACATGGAATTTTGTATTTTCACCAAATTGTCTTAAGAAGAAAAAAGTCTTTATTGCACTTGTAGAATTTCTTTTCAGCTGCAGCGCTGTTACTTGCCCACAAATTGCTTGTTAAAATTGCATTGTGTAACAAGGCCCTAACTCTAGCACTCTTAAAACCCGCACCCTTAAAACCCGCACCCTTAAAACCCGCACCCTTAAAACCTGCTCCCTTAAAACCCGCACCCATCTCTTACTCTCACATTCTAACCCGAACACAAGCACTCTCACTCTAAGGACCATGTCACACAGGACAATTTTCAGGCAATCCGGTCCAACCAAATTCCACATAGAAAAACATGGAATTTTCTATTTTCACCAAATTGTCTTAAGAAGAAAAATGTCTCTATTGCACTTGAAGAATTTCTTTTCGGCTGCAGCGCTGTTACTTGCCCACAAATTGCTTGTTAAAATTGCATTGTGTAACAAGGCCCTAACTCTAGCACTCTTAAAACCCGCACCCTTAAAACCCGCACCCTTAAAACCCGCACCCTTAAAACCCGCACCCTTAAAACCCGCACCCTTAAAACCCGTACTCTAACTCGAACCTTAACCCTAACACTTGCACTCAAACCCTTAACTCTAACAACTAATTTGAACACCCCTAACTCGCTTACTCTATTTTTCCATCAACTCCAGGAGAGATCAACCTCCGGCTCCTGGCTGTTCAAGACCTCGAGGCCTTACAAGATTATATCCTGGACAGAACTGAAAGGCCTAGTGAGATAGAGAGCATATGAAATCATGCTGTAGGATGCGGGCTTAGATCAGCACAACAGACCTATGGTGTTTTGTAGACGAGTAAGTCTAACACTCTCTCTATCTATCTCTGTCTCTCTATCTCTTACTCTCACATTCTAACCCGAACACAAGCACTCTCACTCTAAGGGCCATGTCACACAGGACAATTTTCAGGCAATCGGGTCCAACCAAATTCCACATAGAAAAACATGGAATTTTGTATTTTCACCAAATTGTCTTAAGAAGAAAAATGTCTTTATTGCACTTGAAGAATTTCTTTTCGGCTGCAGCGCTGTTACTTGCCCACAAATTGCTTGTTAAAATTGCATTGTGTAACAAGGCCCTAACTCTAGCACTCTTAAAACCCGCACCCTTAAAACCCGCACCCTTAAAACCTGCACCCTTAAAACAAGCACCCATCTCTTACTCTCACATTCTAACCCGAACACAAGCACTCTCACTCTAAGGGCCATGTCACACAGGACAATTTTCAGGCAATCGGGTCCAACCAAATTCCACATAGAAAAACAGGGAATTTTCTATTTTCACAAAATTGTCTTAAGAAGAAAAATGTCTTTATTGCACTTGAAGAATTTCTTTTCGGCTGCAGCGCTGTTACTTGCCCACAAATTGCTTGTTAAAATTCCATTGTGTAACAAGGCCCTAACTCTAGCACTCTTAAAACCCGCACTCTTAAAACCCGCACCCTTAAAACCCGCACCCTTAAAACCCGCACCCTTAAAACCCGCACCCTTAAAACCTGCACCCTTAAAACCCGCACCCATCTCTTACTCTCACATTCTAACCCGAACACAAGCACTCTCACTCTAAGGGCCATGTCACACAGGACAATTTTCAGGCAATCGGGTCCAACCAAATTCCACATAGAAAAACATGGAATTTTGTATTTTCACCAAATTGTCTTAAGAAGAAAAAAGTCTTTATTGCACTTGTAGAATTTCTTTTCAGCTGCAGCGCTGTTACTTGCCCACAAATTGCTTGTTAAAATTGCATTGTGTAACAAGGCCCTAACTCTAGCACTCTTAAAACCCGCACCCTTAAAACCCGCACCCTTAAAACCCGCACCCTTAAAACCCGCACCCTTAAAACCCGCACTCTAACTCGAACCTTAACCCTAACACTTGCACTCAAACCCTTAACTCTAACAACTAATTTGAACACCCCTACCTCGCTTACTCTATTTTTCCATCAACTCCAGGAGAGATCAACCTCCGGCTCCTGGCTGTTCAAGACCTCGAGGCCTTACAAGATTATATCCTGGACAGAACTGAAAGGCCTAGTGAGATAGAGAGCATATGAAATCATGCTGTAGGATGCGGGCTTAGATCAGCACAACAGACCTATGGTGTTTTGTAGACGAGTAAGTCTAACACTCTCTCTATCTATCTCTGTCTCTCTATCTCTTACTCTCACATTCTAACCCGAACACAAGCACTCTCACTCTAAGGGCCATGTCACACAGGACAATTTTCAGGCAATCGGGTCCAACCAAATTCCACATAGAAAAACATGGAATTTTCTATTTTCACCAAATTGTCTTAAGAAGAAAAATGTCTTTATTGCACTTGAAGAATTTCTTTTCGGCTGCAGCGCTGTTACTTGCCCACAAATTGCTTGTTAAAATTGCATTGTGTAACAAGGCCCTAACTCTAGCACTCTTAAAACCCGCACTCTTAAAACCCGCACCCTTAAAACCCGCACCCTTAAAACCCGCACCCTTAAAACCCGCACCCTTAAAACCCGCACCCTTAAAACCCGCACCCTTAAAACCCGCACCCTTAAAACCCGCACCCTTAAAACCCGCACCCTTAAAACCTGCACCCTTAAAACCCGCACCCATCTCTTACTCTCACATTCTAACCCGAACACAAGCACTCTCACTCTAAGGGCCATGTCACACAGGACAATTTTCAGGCAATCGGGTCCAACCAAATTCCACATAGAAAAACATGGAATTTTGTATTTTCACCAAATTGTCTTAAGAAGAAAAAAGTCTTTATTGCACTTGTAGAATTTCTTTTCAGCTGCAGCGCTGTTACTTGCCCACAAATTGCTTGTTAAAATTGCATTGTGTAACAAGGCCCTAACTCTAGCACTCTTAAAACCCGCACTCTTAAAACCCGCACCCTTAAAACCCGCACCCTTAAAACCCGCACCCTTAAAACCCGCACCCTTAAAACCCGCACCCTTAAAACCCGCACCCTTAAAACCTGCTCCCTTAAAACCCGCACCCATCTCTTACTCTCACATTCTAACCCGAACACAAGCACTCTCACTCTAAGGACCATGTCACACAGGACAATTTTCAGGCAATCCGGTCCAACCAAATTCCACATAGAAAAACATGGAATTTTCTATTTTCACCAAATTGTCTTAAGAAGAAAAATGTCTTTATTGCACTTGAAGAATTTCTTTTCGGCTGCAGCGCTGTTACTTGCCCACAAATTGCTTGTTAAAATTGCATTGTGTAACAAGGCCCTAACTCTAGCACTCTTAAAACCCGCACTCTTAAAACCCGCACCCTTAAAACCCGCACCCTTAAAACCCGCACCCTTAAAACCCGCACCCTTAAAACCCGCACCCTTAAAACCTGCACCCTTAAAACCTGCACCCTTAAAACCCGCACCCATCTCTTACTCTCACAATCTAACCCGAACACAAGCACTCTCACTCTAAGGGCCATGTCACACAGGACAATTTTCAGGCAATCGGGTCCAACCAAATTCCACATAGAAAAACATGGAATTTTCTATTTTCACCAAATTGTCTTAAGAAGAAAAAAGTCTTTATTGCACTTGAAGAATTTCTTTTCGGCTGCAGCGCTGTTACTTGCCCACAAATTGCTTGTTAAAATTGCATTGTGTAACAAGGCCCTAACTCTAGCACTCTTAAAACCCGCACTCTTAAAACCCGCACCCTTAAAACCCGCACCCTTAAAACCCGCACCCTTAAAACCCGCACCCTTAAAACCCGCACCCTTTAAACCCGCACCCTTAAAACCCACACCCTTAAAACCTGCACCCTAAAACCCGCACCCATCTCTTACTCTCACATTCTAACCCGAACACAAGCACTCTCACTCTAAGGGCCATGTCACACAGGACAATTTTCAGGCAATCGGGTCCAACCAAATTCCACATAGAAAAACATGGAATTTTGTATTTTCACCAAATTGTCTTAAGAAGAAAAAAGTCTTTATTGCACTTGTAGAATTTCTTTTCAGCTGCAGCGCTGTTACTTGCCCACAAATTGCTTGTTAAAATTGCATTGTGTAACAAGGCCCTAACTCTAGCACTCTTAAAACCCGCACTCTTAAAACCCGCACTCTTAAAACCCGCACCCTTAAAACCCGCACCCTTAAAACCCGCACCCTTAAAACCCGCACCCTTAAAACCCGCACCCTTAAAACCCGCACCCTTTAAACCCGCACCCTTAAAACCCACACCCTTAAAACCTGCACCCTAAAACCCGCACCCATCTCTTACTCTCACATTCTAACCCGAACACAAGCACTCTCACTCTAAGGGCCATGTCACACAGGACAATTTTCAGGCAATCGGGTCCAACCAAATTCCACATAGAAAAACATGGAATTTTGTATTTTCACCAAATTGTCTTAAGAAGAAAAATGTCTTTACTGCACTTGAAGAATTTCTTTTTGGCTGCAGCGCTGTTACTTGCCCACAAATTGCTTGTTAAAATTGCATTGTGTAACAAGGCCCTAACTCTAGCACTCTTAAAACCCGCACTCCTAAAACCCGCACCCTTAAAACCCGCACCCATCTCTTACTCTCACATTCTAACCCGAACACAAGCACTCTCACTCTAAGGGCCATGTCACACAGGACAATTTTCAGGCAATCGGGTCCAACCAAATTCCACATAGAAAAACAGGGAATTTTCTATTTTCACCAAATTGTCTTAAGAAGAAAAATGTCTTTATTGCACTTGAAGAATTTCTTTTCGGCTGCAGCGCTGTTACTTGCCCACAAATTGCTTGTTAAAATTGCATTGTGTAACAAGGCCCTAACTCTAGCACTCTTAAAACCCGCACCCTTAAAACCCGCACCCTTAAAACCCGCACCCTTAAAACCCGCACCCTTAAAACCCGTACTCTAACTCGAACCTTAACCCTAACACTTGCACTCAAACCCTTAACTCTAACAACTAATTTGAACACCCCTAACTCGCTTACTCTATTTTTCCATCAACTCCAGGAGAGATCAACCTCCGGCTCCTGGCTGTTCAAGACCTCGAGGCCTTACAAGATTATATCCTGGACAGAACTGAAAGGCCTAGTGAGATAGAGAGCATATGAAATCATGCTGTAGGATGCGGGCTTAGATCAGCACAACAGACCTATGGTGTTTTGTAGACGAGTAAGTCTAACACTCTCTCTATCTATCTCTGTCTCTCTATCTCTTACTCTCACATTCTAACCCGAACACAAGCACTCTCACTCTAAGGGCCATGTCACACAGGACAATTTTCAGGCAATCGGGTCCAACCAAATTCCACATAGAAAAACATGGAATTTTGTATTTTCACCAAATTGTCTTAAGAAGAAAAATGTCTTTATTGCACTTGTAAAATTTCTTTTCGGCTGCAGCGCTGTTACTTGCCCACAAATTGCTTGTTAAAATTGCATTGTGTAACAAGGCCCTAACTCTAGCACTCTTAAAACCCGCACTCTTAAAACCCGCACCCTTAAAACCCGCACCCTTAAAACCCGCACCCTTAAAACCCGCACCCTTAAAACCCGCACCCTTAAAACCCGCACCCTTAAAACCCGCACCCTTAAAACCCGCACCCTTAAAACCCGCACCCTTAAAACCTGCACCCTTAAAACCCGCACCCATCTCTTACTCTCACATTCTAACCCGAACACAAGCACTCTCACTCTAAGGGCCATGTCACACAGGACAATTTTCAGGCAATCGGGTCCAACCAAATTCCACATAGAAAAACATGGAATTTTGTATTTTCACCAAATTGTCTTAAGAAGAAAAAAGTCTTTATTGCACTTGTAGAATTTCTTTTCAGCTGCAGCGCTGTTACTTGCCCACAAATTGCTTGTTAAAATTGCATTGTGTAACAAGGCCCTAACTCTAGCACTCTTAAAACCCGCACTCTTAAAACCCGCACCCTTAAAACCCGCACCCTTAAAACCCGCACCCTTAAAACCCGCACCCTTAAAACCCGCACCCTTAAAACCCGCACCCTTAAAACCTGCTCCCTTAAAACCCGCACCCATCTCTTACTCTCACATTCTAACCCGAACACAAGCACTCTCACTCTAAGGACCATGTCACACAGGACAATTTTCAGGCAATCCGGTCCAACCAAATTCCACATAGAAAAACATGGAATTTTCTATTTTCACCAAATTGTCTTAAGAAGAAAAATGTCTTTATTGCACTTGAAGAATTTCTTTTCGGCTGCAGCGCTGTTACTTGCCCACAAATTGCTTGTTAAAATTGCATTGTGTAACAAGGCCCTAACTCTAGCACTCTTAAAACCCGCACTCTTAAAACCCGCACCCTTAAAACCCGCACCCTTAAAACCCGCACCCTTAAAACCCGCACCCTTAAAACCCGCACCCTTAAAACCTGCACCCTTAAAACCTGCACCCTTAAAACCCGCACCCATCTCTTACTCTCACAATCTAACCCGAACACAAGCACTCTCACTCTAAGGGCCATGTCACACAGGACAATTTTCAGGCAATCGGGTCCAACCAAATTCCACATAGAAAAACATGGAATTTTCTATTTTCACCAAATTGTCTTAAGAAGAAAAAAGTCTTTATTGCACTTGAAGAATTTCTTTTCGGCTGCAGCGCTGTTACTTGCCCACAAATTGCTTGTTAAAATTGCATTGTGTAACAAGGCCCTAACTCTAGCACTCTTAAAACCCGCACTCTTAAAACCCGCACCCTTAAAACCCGCACCCTTAAAACCCGCACCCTTAAAACCCGCACCCTTAAAACCCGCACCCTTTAAACCCGCACCCTTAAAACCCACACCCTTAAAACCTGCACCCTAAAACCCGCACCCATCTCTTACTCTCACATTCTAACCCGAACACAAGCACTCTCACTCTAAGGGCCATGTCACACAGGACAATTTTCAGGCAATCGGGTCCAACCAAATTCCACATAGAAAAACATGGAATTTTGTATTTTCACCAAATTGTCTTAAGAAGAAAAAAGTCTTTATTGCACTTGTAGAATTTCTTTTCAGCTGCAGCGCTGTTACTTGCCCACAAATTGCTTGTTAAAATTGCATTGTGTAACAAGGCCCTAACTCTAGCACTCTTAAAACCCGCACTCTTAAAACCCGCACTCTTAAAACCCGCACCCTTAAAACCCGCACCCTTAAAACCCGCACCCTTAAAACCCGCACCCTTAAAACCCGCACCCTTAAAACCCGCACCCTTTAAACCCGCACCCTTAAAACCCACACCCTTAAAACCTGCACCCTAAAACCCGCACCCATCTCTTACTCTCACATTCTAACCCGAACACAAGCACTCTCACTCTAAGGGCCATGTCACACAGGACAATTTTCAGGCAATCGGGTCCAACCAAATTCCACATAGAAAAACATGGAATTTTGTATTTTCACCAAATTGTCTTAAGAAGAAAAATGTCTTTACTGCACTTGAAGAATTTCTTTTTGGCTGCAGCGCTGTTACTTGCCCACAAATTGCTTGTTAAAATTGCATTGTGTAACAAGGCCCTAACTCTAGCACTCTTAAAACCCGCACTCCTAAAACCCGCACCCTTAAAACCCGCACCCATCTCTTACTCTCACATTCTAACCCGAACACAAGCACTCTCACTCTAAGGGCCATGTCACACAGGACAATTTTCAGGCAATCGGGTCCAACCAAATTCCACATAGAAAAACAGGGAATTTTCTATTTTCACCAAATTGTCTTAAGAAGAAAAATGTCTTTATTGCACTTGAAGAATTTCTTTTCGGCTGCAGCGCTGTTACTTGCCCACAAATTGCTTGTTAAAATTGCATTGTGTAACAAGGCCCTAACTCTAGCACTCTTAAAACCCGCACCCTTAAAACCCGCACCCTTAAAACCCGCACCCTTAAAACCCGCACCCTTAAAACCCGTACTCTAACTCGAACCTTAACCCTAACACTTGCACTCAAACCCTTAACTCTAACAACTAATTTGAACACCCCTAACTCGCTTACTCTATTTTTCCATCAACTCCAGGAGAGATCAACCTCCGGCTCCTGGCTGTTCAAGACCTCGAGGCCTTACAAGATTATATCCTGGACAGAACTGAAAGGCCTAGTGAGATAGAGAGCATATGAAATCATGCTGTAGGATGCGGGCTTAGATCAGCACAACAGACCTATGGTGTTTTGTAGACGAGTAAGTCTAACACTCTCTCTATCTATCTCTGTCTCTCTATCTCTTACTCTCACATTCTAACCCGAACACAAGCACTCTCACTCTAAGGGCCATGTCACACAGGACAATTTTCAGGCAATCGGGTCCAACCAAATTCCACATAGAAAAACATGGAATTTTGTATTTTCACCAAATTGTCTTAAGAAGAAAAATGTCTTTATTGCACTTGTAAAATTTCTTTTCGGCTGCAGCGCTGTTACTTGCCCACAAATTGCTTGTTAAAATTGCATTGTGTAACAAGGCCCTAACTCTAGCACTCTTAAAACCCGCACTCTTAAAACCCGCACTCTTAAAACCCGCACCCTTCAAACCCGCACCCTTCAAACCCGCACCCTTCAAACCCGCACCCTTCAAACCCGCACCCTTCAAACCCGCACCCTTCAAACCCGCAATCGGGTGCAACCAAATTCCACATAGAAAAACATGGAATTTTGTATTTTCACCAAATTGTCTTAAGAAGAAAAATGTCTTTATTGCACTTGTAGAATTTCTTTTCGGCTGCAGCGCTGTTACTTGCCCACAAATTGCTTGTTAAAATTGCATTGTGTAACAAGGCCCTAACTCTAGCACTCTTAAAACCCGCACTCTTAAAACCCGCACTCTTAAAACCCGCACCCTTAAAACCCGCACCCTTAAAACCCGCACCCTTAAAACCCGCACCCTTAAAACCCGCACCCTTAAAACCCGCACCCTTAAAACCCGCACCCTTAAAACCCGCACCCTTAAAACCCGCACCCTTAAAACCCGCACCCTTAAAACCCGCACCCTTAAAACCCGCACCCTTAAAACCCGCACCCTTAAAACCCGCACCCTTAAAACCCGCACCCTTAAAACCCGCACCCTTAAAACCCGCACCCTTAAAACCCGCACCCTTAAAACCCGCACCCTTAAAACCCGCACCCTTAAAACCCGCACTCTTAAAACCCGCACTCTAACTCGAACCTTAACCCTAACACTTGCACTCAAACCCTTAACTCTAACAACTAATTTGAACACCCCTAACTCGCTTACTCTATTTTTCCATCAACTCCAGGAGAGATCAACCTCCGGCTCCTGGCTGTTCAAGACCTCGAGGCCTTACAAGATTATATCCTGGACAGAACTGAAAGGCCTAGTGAGATAGAGAGCATATGAAATCATGCTGTAGGATGCGGGCTTAGATCAGCACAACAGACCTATGGTGTTTTGTAGACGAGTAAGTCTAACACTCTCTCTATCTATCTCTGTCTCTCTATCTCTTACTCTCACATTCTAACCCGAACACAAGCACTCTCACTCTTAGGGCCATGTCACACAGGACAATTTTCAGGCAATCGGGTCCAACCAAATTCCACATAGAAAAACATGGAATTTTCTATTTTCACCAAATTGTCTTAAGAAGAAAAATGTCTTTATTGCACTTGAAGAATTTCTTTTCGGCTGCAGCGCTGTTACTTGCCCACAAATTGCTTGTTAAAATTGCATTGTGTAACAAGGCCCTAACTCTAGCACTCTTAAAACCCGCACTCTTAAAACCCGCACTCTTAAAACCCGCACCCTTAAAACCCGCACCCTTAAAACCCGCACCCATCTCTTACTCTCACATTCTAACCCGAACACAAGCACTCTCACTCTAAGGGCCATGTCACACAGGACAATTTTCAGGCAATCGGGTCCAACCAAATTCCACATAGAAAAACAGGGAATTTTCTATTTTCACCAAATTGTCTTAAGAAGAAAAATGTCTTTATTGCACTTGAAGAATTTCTTTTCGGCTGCAGTGCTGTTACTTACCCACAAATTGCTTGTTAAAATTGCATTGTGTAACAAGGCCCTAACTCTAGCACTCTTAAAACCCGCACTCTTAAAACCCGCACCCTTAAAACCCGCACCCTTAAAACCCGCACCCTTAAAACCCGCACCCTTAAAACCCGCACCCTTAAAACCCGCACCCATCTCTTACTCTCACATTCTAACCCGAACACAAGCACTCTCACTCTCAGGGCCATGTCACACAGGACAATTTTCAGGCAATCGGGTCCAACCAAATTCCACATAGAAAAACATGGAATTTTGTATTTTCACTTAAGAAGAAAAATGTCTTTATTGCACTTGTAGAATTTCTTTTCGGCTGCAGCGCTGTTACTTGCCCACAAATTGCTTGTTAAAATTGCATTGTGTAACAAGGCCCTAACTCTAGCACTCTTAAAACCCGCACTCTTAAAACCCGCACTCTTAAAACCCGCACCCTTAAAACCCGCACCCTTAAAACCCGCACCCTTAAAACCCGCACCCTTAAAACCCGCACCCTTAAAACCCGCACCCTTCAAACCCGCACCCTTAAAACCCGCACCCTTAAAACCCGCACCCTTAAAACCCGCACCCTTAAAACCCGCACCCTTAAAACCCGCACCCATCTCTTACTCTCACATTCTAACCCGAACACAAGCACTCTCACTCTAAGGGCCATGTCACACAGGACAATTTTCAGGCAATCGGGTCCAACCAAATTCCACATAGAAAAACAGGGAATTTTCTATTTTCACCAAATTGTCTTAAGAAGAAAAATGTCTTTATTGCACTTGAAGAATTTCTTTTCGGCTGCAGCGCTGTTACTTGCCCACAAATTGCTTGTTAAAATTGCATTGTGTAACAAGGCCCTAACTCTAGCACACTTAAAATCAAAACCCGCACCCTCAAAACCCGCACCCTCAAAACCCGCACCCCTCAAAACCCGCACCCCTCAAAACCCGCACCCCTCAAAACCCGCACCCCTCAAAACCCGCACCCCTCAAAACCAAATTCCACATAGAAAAACATGGAATTTTGTATTTTCACCAAATTGTCTTAAGAAGAAAAATGTCTTTATTGCACTTGAAGAATTTCTTTTCGGCTGCAGCGCTGTTACTTGCCCACAAATTGCTCGTTAAAATTGCATTGTGTAACAAGGCCCTAACTCTAGCACTCTTAAAACCCGCACTCTTAAAACCCGCACTCTTAAAACCCGCACCCTTAAAACCCGCACCCTTAAAACCCGCACCCTTAAAACCCGCACCCTTAAAACCCGCAATCGGGTCCAACCAAATTCCACATAGAAAAACATGGAATTTTGTATTTTCACCAAATTGTCTTAAGAAGAAAAATGTCTTTACTGCACTTGAAGAATTTCTTTTCGGCTGCAGCGCTGTTACTTGCCCACAAATTGCTTGTTAAAATTGCATTGTGTAACAAGGCCCTAACTCTAGCACTCTTAAAACCCGCACTCTTAAAACCCGCACTCTTAAAACCCGCACCCTTAAAACCCGCACCCTTAAAACCCGCACCCTTAAAACCCGCACCCCTAAAACCCGCACCCTTAAAACCCGCACCCTTAAAACCCGCACCCTTAAAACCCGCACCCTTAAAACCCGCACCCTTAAAACCCGCACCCTTAAAACCCGCACCCTTAAAACCCGCACCCTTAAAACCCGCACCCTTAAAACCCGCACCCTTAAAACCCGCACCCTTAAAACCCGCAATCGGGTCCAACCAAATTCCACATAGAAAAACATGGAATTTTGTATTTTCACCAAATTGTCTTAAGAAGAAAAATGTCTTTACTGCACTTGAAGAATTTCTTTTCGGCTGCAGCGCTGTTACTTGCCCACAAATTGCTTGTTAAAATTGCATTGTGTAACAAGGCCCTAACTCTAGCACTCTTAAAACCCGCACTCTTAAAACCCGCACCCTTAAAACCCGCACCCTTAAAACCTGCACCCTTAAAACCCGCACCCTTAAAACCCGCACCCTTAAAACCCGCACCCTTAAAACCTGCACCCTTAAAACCCCCACCCATCTCTTACTCTCACATTCTAACCCGAACACAAGCACTCTCACTCTAAGGGCCATGTCACACAGGACAATTTTCAGGCAATCGGGTCCAACCAAATTCCACATAGAAAAACATGGAATTTTCTATTTTCACCAAATTGTCTTAAGAAGAAAAATGTCTTTATTGCACTTGTAGAATTTCTTTTCGGCTGCAGCGCTGTTACTTGCCCACAAATTGCTTGTTAAAATTGCATTGTGTAACAAGGCCCTAACTCTAGCACTCTTAAAACCCGCACCCTTAAAACCCGCACCCTTAAAACCCGCACCCTTAAAACCCGCACCCTTAAAACCCGCACAACCCGCACCCGCACATTTTCTATTTTCACCAAATTGTCTTAAGAAGAAAAATGTCTTTATTGCACTTGTAGAATTTCTTTTCGGCTGCAGCGCTGTTACTTGCCCACAAATTGCTTGTTAAAATTGCATTGTGTAACAAGGCCCTAACTCTAGCACTCTTAAAACCCGCACTCTTAAAACCCGCACCCTTAAAACCCGCACCCTTAAAACCCGCACCCTTAAAACACGCACCCTTAAAACCCGCACCCTTAAAACCCGCACCCTTAAAACCCGCACAACCCGCACCCGCACAACCCGCACCCTTAAAACCCGCACTCTTAAAACCCGCACCCTTAAAACCCGCACCCTTAAAACCCGCACCCTTAAAACCCGCACCCTTAAAACCCGCACCCTTAAAACCCGCACCCTTAAAACCCGCACCCTTAAAACCCGCACCCTTAAAACCCGCACCCTTAAAACCCGCACCCTTAAAACCCGCACCCTTAAAACCCGCACCCTTAAAACCCGCACCCTTAAAACCCGCAATCGGGTCCAACCAAATTCCACATAGAAAAACATGGAATTTTGTATTTTCACCAAATTGTCTTAAGAAGAAAAATGTCTTTACTGCACTTGAAGAATTTCTTTTCGGCTGCAGCGCTGTTACTTGCCCACAAATTGCTTGTTAAAATTGCATTGTGTAACAAGGCCCTAACTCTAGCACTCTTAAAACCCGCACTCTTAAAACCCGCACTCTTAAAACCCGCACCCTTAAAACCCGCACCCTTAAAACCCGCACCCTTAAAACCCGCACCCTTAAAACCCGCACAACCCGCACCCGCACATTTTCTATTTTCACCAAATTGTCTTAAGAAGAAAAATGTCTTTATTGCACTTGTAGAATTTCTTTTCGGCTGCAGCGCTGTTACTTGCCCACAAATTGCTTGTTAAAATTGCATTGTGTAACAAGGCCCTAACTCTAGCACTCTTAAAACCCGCACTCTTAAAACCCGCACCCTTAAAACCCGCACCCTTAAAACCCGCACCCTTAAAACACGCACCCTTAAAACCCGCACCCTTAAAACCCGCACCCTTAAAACCCGCACCCTTAAAACCCGCACAACCCGCACCCGCACAACCCGCACCCTTAAAACCCGCACTCTTAAAACCCGCACCCTTAAAACCCGCACCCTTAAAACCCGCACCCTTAAAACCCGCACCCTTAAAACCCGCACCCTTAAAACCCGCACCCTTAAAACCCGCACCCTTAAAACCCGCACCCTTAAAACCCGCACCCTTAAAACCCGCACCCTTAAAACCCGCACCCTTAAAACCCGCACCCTTAAAACCCGCACCCTTAAAACCCGCACCCTTAAAACCCGCACCCTTAAAACCCGCACCCTTAAAACCCGCACCCTTAAAACCCGCACCCTTAAAACCCGCAATCGGGTCCAACCAAATTCCACATAGAAAAACATGGAATTTTGTATTTTCACCAAATTGTCTTAAGAAGAAAAATGTCTTTACTGCACTTGAAGAATTTCTTTTCGGCTGCAGCGCTGTTACTTGCCCACAAATTGCTTGTTAAAATTGCATTGTGTAACAAGGCCCTAACTCTAGCACTCTTAAAACCCGCACTCTTAAAACCCGCACTCTTAAAACCCGCACCCTTAAAACCCGCACCCTTAAAACCCGCACCCTTAAAACCCGCACCCTTAAAACCCGCACCCTTAAAACCCGCACCCTTAAAACCTGCACCCTTAAAACCCGCACCCTTAAAACCCGCACCCTTAAAACCCGCACCCATCTCTTACTCTCACATTCTAACCCGAACACAAGCACTCTCACTCTAAGGGCCATGTCACACAGGACAATTTTCAGGCAATCGGGTCCAACCAAATTCCACATAGAAAAACAGGGAATTTTCTATTTTCACCAAATTGTCTTAAGAAGAAAAATGTCTTTATTGCACTTGAAGAATTTCTTTTCGGCTGCAGTGCTGTTACTTACCCACAAATTGCTTGTTAAAATTGCATTGTGTAACAAGGCCCTAACTCTAGCACTCTTAAAACCCGCACTCTTAAAACCCGCACCCTTAAAACCCGCACCCTTAAAACCCGCACCCTTAAAACCCGCACCCTTAAAACCCGCACCCTTAAAACCCGCACCCATCTCTTACTCTCACATTCTAACCCGAACACAAGCACTCTCACTCTCAGGGCCATGTCACACAGGACAATTTTCAGGCAATCGGGTCCAACCAAATTCCACATAGAAAAACATGGAATTTTGTATTTTCACCAAATTGTCTTAAGAAGAAAAATGTCTTTATTGCACTTGTAGAATTTCTTTTCGGCTGCAGCGCTGTTACTTGCCCACAAATTGCTTGTTAAAATTGCATTGTGTAACAAGGCCCTAACTCTAGCACTCTTAAAACCCGCACTCTTAAAACCCGCACCCTTAAAACCCGCACCCTTAAAACCCGCACCCTTAAAACACGCACCCTTAAAACCCGCACCCTTAAAACCCGCACCCTTAAAACCCGCACAACCCGCACCCGCACAACCCGCACCCTTAAAACCCGCACTCTTAAAACCCGCACCCTTAAAACCCGCACCCTTAAAACCCGCACCCTTAAAACCCGCACCCTTAAAACCCGCACCCTTAAAACCCGCACCCTTAAAACCCGCACCCTTAAAACCCGCACCCTTAAAACCCGCACCCTTAAAACCCGCACCCTTAAAACCCGCAATCGGGTCCAACCAAATTCCACATAGAAAAACATGGAATTTTGTATTTTCACCAAATTGTCTTAAGAAGAAAAATGTCTTTACTGCACTTGAAGAATTTCTTTTCGGCTGCAGCGCTGTTACTTGCCCACAAATTGCTTGTTAAAATTGCATTGTGTAACAAGGCCCTAACTCTAGCACTCTTAAAACCCGCACTCTTAAAACCCGCACTCTTAAAACCCGCACCCTTAAAACCCGCACCCTTAAAACCCGCACCCTTAAAACCCGCACCCTTAAAACCCGCACCCTTAAAACCCGCACCCTTAAAACCTGCACCCTTAAAACCTGCACCCTTAAAACCCGCACCCTTAAAACCCGCACCCTTAAAACCCGCACCCATCTCTTACTCTCACATTCTAACCCGAACACAAGCACTCTCACTCTAAGGGCCATGTCACACAGGACAATTTTCAGGCAATCGGGTCCAACCAAATTCCACATAGAAAAACAGGGAATTTTCTATTTTCACCAAATTGTCTTAAGAAGAAAAATGTCTTTATTGCACTTGAAGAATTTCTTTTCGGCTGCAGTGCTGTTACTTACCCACAAATTGCTTGTTAAAATTGCATTGTGTAACAAGGCCCTAACTCTAGCACTCTTAAAACCCGCACCCTTAAAACCCGCACCCTTAAAACCCGCACCCTTAAAACCCGCACCCATCTCTTACTCTCACATTCTAACCCGAACACAAGCACTCTCACTCTCAGGGCCATGTCACACAGGACAATTTTCAGGCAATCGGGTCCAACCAAATTCCACATAGAAAAACATGGAATTTTGTATTTTCACCAAATTGTCTTAAGAAGAAAAATGTCTTTATTGCACTTGTAGAATTTCTTTTCGGCTGCAGCGCTGTTACTTGCCCACAAATTGCTTGTTAAAATTGCATTGTGTAACAAGGCCCTAACTCTAGCACTCTTAAAACCCGCACTCTTAAAACCCGCACTCTTAAAACCCGCACCCTTAAAACCCGCACCCTTAAAACCCGCACCCTTAAAACCCGCACCCTTAAAACCCGCACAACCCGCACCCGCACATTTTCTATTTTCACCAAATTGTCTTAAGAAGAAAAATGTCTTTATTGCACTTGTAGAATTTCTTTTCGGCTGCAGCGCTGTTACTTGCCCACAAATTGCTTGTTAAAATTGCATTGTGTAACAAGGCCCTAACTCTAGCACTCTTAAAACCCGCACTCTTAAAACCCGCACCCTTAAAACCCGCACCCTTAAAACCCGCACCCTTAAAACACGCACCCTTAAAACCCGCACCCTTAAAACCCGCACCCTTAAAACCCGCACCCTTAAAACCCGCACAACCCGCACCCGCACAACCCGCACCCTTAAAACCCGCACTCTTAAAACCCGCACCCTTAAAACCCGCACCCTTAAAACCCGCACCCTTAAAACCCGCACCCTTAAAACCCGCACCCTTAAAACCCGCACCCTTAAAACCCGCACCCTTAAAACCCGCACCCTTAAAACCCGCACCCTTAAAACCCGCACCCTTAAAACCCGCACCCTTAAAACCCGCACCCTTAAAACCCGCACCCTTAAAACCCGCACCCTTAAAACCCGCAATCGGGTCCAACCAAATTCCACATAGAAAAACATGGAATTTTGTATTTTCACCAAATTGTCTTAAGAAGAAAAATGTCTTTACTGCACTTGAAGAATTTCTTTTCGGCTGCAGCGCTGTTACTTGCCCACAAATTGCTTGTTAAAATTGCATTGTGTAACAAGGCCCTAACTCTAGCACTCTTAAAACCCGCACTCTTAAAACCCGCACTCTTAAAACCCGCACCCTTAAAACCCGCACCCTTAAAACCCGCACCCTTAAAACCCGCACCCTTAAAACCCGCACCCTTAAAACCCGCACCCTTAAAACCTGCACCCTTAAAACCTGCACCCTTAAAACCCGCACCCTTAAAACCCGCACCCTTAAAACCCGCACCCATCTCTTACTCTCACATTCTAACCCGAACACAAGCACTCTCACTCTAAGGGCCATGTCTCACAGGACAATTTTCAGGCAATCGGGTCCAACCAAATTCCACATAGAAAAACAGGGAATTTTCTATTTTCACCAAATTGTCTTAAGAAGAAAAATGTCTTTATTGCACTTGAAGAATTTCTTTTCGGCTGCAGTGCTGTTACTTACCCACAAATTGCTTGTTAAAATTGCATTGTGTAACAAGGCCCTAACTCTAGCACTCTTAAAACCCGCACTCTTAAAACCCGCACCCTTAAAACCCGCACCCTTAAAACCCGCACCCTTAAAACCCGCACCCTTAAAACCCGCACCCTTAAAACCCGCACCCTTAAAACCCGCACCCATCTCTTACTCTCACATTCTAACCCGAACACAAGCACTCTCACTCTCAGGGCCATGTCACACAGGACAATTTTCAGGCAATCGGGTCCAACCAAATTCCACATAGAAAAACATGGAATTTTGTATTTTCACCAAATTGTCTTAAGAAGAAAAATGTCTTTATTGCACTTGTAGAATTTCTTTTCGGCTGCAGCGCTGTTACTTGCCCACAAATTGCTTGTTAAAATTGCATTGTGTAACAAGGCCCTAACTCTAGCACTCTTAAAACCCGCACTCTTAAAACCCGCACCCTTAAAACCCGCACCCTTAAAACCCGCACCCTTAAAACCCGCACCCTTAAAACCCGCACCCTTAAAACCCGCACCCTTAAAACCCGCACCCTTAAAACCCGCACAACCCGCACCCGCACAACCCGCACCCTTAAAACCCGCACTCTTAAAACCCGCACCCTTAAAACCCGCACCCTTAAAACCCGCACCCTTAAAACCCGCACCCTTAAAACCCGCACCCTTAAAACCCGCACCCTTAAAACCCGCACCCTTAAAACCCGCACCCTTAAAACCCGCACCCTTAAAACCCGCACCCTTAAAACCCGCACCCTTAAAACCCGCACCCTTAAAACCCGCACCCTTAAAACCCGCAATCGGGTCCAACCAAATTCCACATAGAAAAACATGGAATTTTGTATTTTCACCAAATTGTCTTAAGAAGAAAAATGTCTTTACTGCACTTGAAGAATTTCTTTTCGGCTGCAGCGCTGTTACTTGCCCACAAATTGCTTGTTAAAATTGCATTGTGTAACAAGGCCCTAACTCTAGCACTCTTAAAACCCGCACTCTTAAAACCCGCACTCTTAAAACCCGCACCCTTAAAACCCGCACCCTTAAAACCCGCACCCTTAAAACCCGCACCCTTAAAACCCGCACCCTTAAAACCCGCACCCTTAAAACCTGCACCCTTAAAACCTGCACCCTTAAAACCCGCACCCTTAAAACCCGCACCCTTAAAACCCGCACCCATCTCTTACTCTCACATTCTAACCCGAACACAAGCACTCTCACTCTAAGGGCCATGTCACACAGGACAATTTTCAGGCAATCGGGTCCAACCAAATTCCACATAGAAAAACAGGGAATTTTCTATTTTCACCAAATTGTCTTAAGAAGAAAAATGTCTTTATTGCACTTGAAGAATTTCTTTTCGGCTGCAGTGCTGTTACTTACCCACAAATTGCTTGTTAAAATTGCATTGTGTAACAAGGCCCTAACTCTAGCACTCTTAAAACCCGCACCCTTAAAACCCGCACCCTTAAAACCCGCACCCTTAAAACCCGCACCCATCTCTTACTCTCACATTCTAACCCGAACACAAGCACTCTCACTCTCAGGGCCATGTCACACAGGACAATTTTCAGGCAATCGGGTCCAACCAAATTCCACATAGAAAAACATGGAATTTTGTATTTTCACCAAATTGTCTTAAGAAGAAAAATGTCTTTATTGCACTTGTAGAATTTCTTTTCGGCTGCAGCGCTGTTACTTGCCCACAAATTGCTTGTTAAAATTGCATTGTGTAACAAGGCCCTAACTCTAGCACTCTTAAAACCCGCACTCTTAAAACCCGCACTCTTAAAACCCGCACCCTTAAAACCCGCACCCTTAAAACCCGCACCCTTAAAACCCGCACCCTTAAAACCCGCACAACCCGCACCCGCACATTTTCTATTTTCACCAAATTGTCTTAAGAAGAAAAATGTCTTTATTGCACTTGTAGAATTTCTTTTCGGCTGCAGCGCTGTTACTTGCCCACAAATTGCTTGTTAAAATTGCATTGTGTAACAAGGCCCTAACTCTAGCACTCTTAAAACCCGCACTCTTAAAACCCGCACCCTTAAAACCCGCACCCTTAAAACCCGCACCCTTAAAACACGCACCCTTAAAACCCGCACCCTTAAAACCCGCACCCTTAAAACCCGCACCCTTAAAACCCGCACAACCCGCACCCGCACAACCCGCACCCTTAAAACCCGCACTCTTAAAACCCGCACCCTTAAAACCCGCACCCTTAAAACCCGCACCCTTAAAACCCGCACCCTTAAAACCCGCACCCTTAAAACCCGCACCCGTAAAACCCGCACCCTTAAAACCCGCACCCTTAAAACCCGCACCCTTAAAACCCGCACCCTTAAAACCCGCACCCTTAAAACCCGCACCCTTAAAACCCGCACCCTTAAAACCCGCACCCTTAAAACCCGCACCCTTAAAACCCGCAATCGGGTCCAACCAAATTCCACATAGAAAAACATGGAATTTTGTATTTTCACCAAATTGTCTTAAGAAGAAAAATGTCTTTACTGCACTTGAAGAATTTCTTTTCGGCTGCAGCGCTGTTACTTGCCCACAAATTGCTTGTTAAAATTGCATTGTGTAACAAGGCCCTAACTCTAGCACTCTTAAAACCCGCACTCTTAAAACCCGCACTCTTAAAACCCGCACCCTTAAAACCCGCACCCTTAAAACCCGCACCCTTAAAACCCGCACCCTTAAAACCCGCACCCTTAAAACCCGCACCCTTAAAACCTGCACCCTTAAAACCTGCACCCTTAAAACCCGCACCCTTAAAACCCGCACCCTTAAAACCCGCACCCATCTCTTACTCTCACATTCTAACCCGAACACAAGCACTCTCACTCTAAGGGCCATGTCACACAGGACAATTTTCAGGCAATCGGGTCCAACCAAATTCCACATAGAAAAACAGGGAATTTTCTATTTTCACCAAATTGTCTTAAGAAGAAAAATGTCTTTATTGCACTTGAAGAATTTCTTTTCGGCTGCAGTGCTGTTACTTACCCACAAATTGCTTGTTAAAATTGCATTGTGTAACAAGGCCCTAACTCTAGCACTCTTAAAACCCGCACTCTTAAAACCCGCACCCTTAAAACCCGCACCCTTAAAACCCGCACCCTTAAAACCCGCACCCTTAAAACCCGCACCCTTAAAACCCGCACCCATCTCTTACTCTCACATTCTAACCCGAACACAAGCACTCTCACTCTCAGGGCCATGTCACACAGGACAATTTTCAGGCAATCGGGTCCAACCAAATTCCACATAGAAAAACATGGAATTTTGTATTTTCACCAAATTGTCTTAAGAAGAAAAATGTCTTTATTGCACTTGTAGAATTTCTTTTCGGCTGCAGCGCTGTTACTTGCCCACAAATTGCTTGTTAAAATTGCATTGTGTAACAAGGCCCTAACTCTAGCACTCTTAAAACCCGCACTCTTAAAACCCGCACCCTTAAAACCCGCACCCTTAAAACCCGCACCCTTAAAACACGCACCCTTAAAACCCGCACCCTTAAAACCCGCACCCTTAAAACCCGCACCCTTAAAACCCGCACAACCCGCACCCGCACAACCCGCACCCTTAAAACCCGCACTCTTAAAACCCGCACCCTTAAAACCCGCACCCTTAAAACCCGCACCCTTAAAACCCGCACCCTTAAAACCCGCACCCTTAAAACCCGCACCCTTAAAACCCGCACCCTTAAAACCCGCACCCTTAAAACCCGCACCCTTAAAACCCGCACCCTTAAAACCCGCACCCTTAAAACCCGCACCCTTAAAACCTGCAATCGGGTCCAACCAAATTCCACATAGAAAAACATGGAATTTTGTATTTTCACCAAATTGTCTTAAGAAGAAAAATGTCTTTACTGCACTTGAAGAATTTCTTTTCGGCTGCAGCGCTGTTACTTGCCCACAAATTGCTTGTTAAAATTGCATTGTGTAACAAGGCCCTAACTCTAGCACTCTTAAAACCCGCACTCTTAAAACCCGCACTCTTAAAACCCGCACCCTTAAAACCCGCACCCTTAAAACCCGCACCCTTAAAACCCGCACCCTTAAAACCCGCACCCTTAAAACCCGCACCCTTAAAACCTGCACCCTTAAAACCTGCACCCTTAAAACCCGCACCCTTAAAACCCGCACCCTTAAAACCCGCACCCATCTCTTACTCTCACATTCTAACCCGAACACAAGCACTCTCACTCTAAGGGCCATGTCACACAGGACAATTTTCAGGCAATCGGGTCCAACCAAATTCCACATAGAAAAACAGGGAATTTTCTATTTTCACCAAATT
This sequence comes from Hippasteria phrygiana, assembly GCA_037893225.1. Lineage (NCBI taxonomy): Eukaryota > Metazoa > Echinodermata > Asteroidea > Valvatida > Goniasteridae > Hippasteria > Hippasteria phrygiana. Next base: position 194,646 of record JAZGUH010000085.1, on the reverse strand, counting down.
GTCTTAAGAAGAAAAATGTCTTTATTGCACTTGAAGAATTTCTTTTCGGCTGCAGTGCTGTTACTTACCCACAAATTGCTTGTTAAAATTGCATTGTGTAACAAGGCCCTAACTCTAGCACTCTTAAAACCCGCACCCTTAAAACCCGCACCCTTAAAACCCGCACCCTTAAAACCCGCACCCATCTCTTACTCTCACATTCTAACCCGAACACAAGCACTCTCACTCTCAGGGCCATGTCACACAGGACAATTTTCAGGCAATCGGGTCCAACCAAATTCCACATAGAAAAACATGGAATTTTGTATTTTCACCAAATTGTCTTAAGAAGAAAAATGTCTTTATTGCACTTGTAGAATTTCTTTTCGGCTGCAGCGCTGTTACTTGCCCACAAATTGCTTGTTAAAATTGCATTGTGTAACAAGGCCCTAACTCTAGCACTCTTAAAACCCGCACTCTTAAAACCCGCACTCTTAAAACCCGCACCCTTAAAACCCGCACCCTTAAAACCCGCACCCTTAAAACCCGCACCCTTAAAACCCGCACCCTTAAAACCCGCACCCTTAAAACCCGCACCCTTAAAACCCGCACCCTTAAAACCCGCACCCTTAAAACCCGCACTCTAACTCGAACCTTAACCCTAACACTTGCACTCAAACCCTTAACTCTAACAACTAATTTGAACACCCCTAACTCGCTTACTCTATTTTTCCATCAACTCCAGGAGAGATCAACCTCCGGCTCCTGGCTGTTCAAGACCTCGAGGCCTTACAAGATTATATCCTGGACAGAACTGAAAGGCCTAGTGAGATAGAGAGCATATGAAATCATGCTGTAGGATGCGGGCTTAGATCAGCACAACAGACCTATGGTGTTTTGTAGACGAGTAAGTCTAACACTCTCTCTATCTATCTCTGTCTCTCTATCTCTTACTCTCACATTCTAACCCGAACACAAGCACTCTCACTCTTAGGGCCATGTCACACAGGACAATTTTCAGGCAATCGGGTCCAACCAAATTCCACATAGAAAAACATGGAATTTTCTATTTTCACCAAATTGTCTTAAGAAGAAAAATGTCTTTATTGCACTTGAAGAATTTCTTTTCGGCTGCAGCGCTGTTACTTGCCCACAAATTGCTTGTTAAAATTGCATTGTGTAACAAGGCCCTAACTCTAGCACTCTTAAAACCCGCACTCTTAAAACCCGCACTCTTAAAACCCGCACCCTTAAAACCCGCACCCTTAAAACCCGCACCCTTAAAACCCGCACCCTTAAAAACCCGCACCCTTAAAAACCCGCACCCTTAAAAACCCGCACCCTTAAAACCCGCAATCAGGTCCAACCAAATTCCACATAGAAAAACATGGAATTTTGTATTTTCACCAAATTGTCTGAAGAAGAAAAATGTCTTTATTGCACTTGAAGAATTTCTTTTCGGCTGCAGCGCTGTTACTTGCCCACAAATTGCTCGTTAAAATTGCATTGTGTAACAAGGCCCTAACTCTAGCACTCTTAAAACCCGCACTCTTAAAACCCGCACTCTTAAAACCCGCACCCTTAAAACCCGCACCCTTAAAACCCGCACCCTTAAAACCCGCACCCTTAAAACCCGCACCCTTAAAACCCGCAATCGGGTCCAACCAAATTCCACATAGAAAAACATGGAATTTTGTATTTTCACCAAATTGTCTTAAGAAGAAAAATGTCTTTACTGCACTTGAAGAATTTCTTTTCGGCTGCAGCGCTGTTACTTGCCCACAAATTGCTTGTTAAAATTGCATTGTGTAACAAGGCCCTAACTCTAGCACTCTTAAAACCCGCACTCTTAAAACCCGCACTCTTAAAACCCGCACTCTTAAAACCCGCACTCTTAAAACCCGCACCCTTAAAACCCGCACCCTTAAAACCCGCACCCTTAAAACCCGCACCCTTAAAACCCGCACCCTTAAAACCCGCACCCATCTCTTACTCTCACATTCTAACCCGAACACAAGCACTCTCACTCTAAGGGCCATGTCACACAGGACAATTTTCAGGCAATCGGGTCCAACCAAATTCCACATAGAAAAACAGGGAATTTTCTATTTTCACCAAATTGTCTTAAGAAGAAAAATGTCTTTATTGCACTTGAAGAATTTCTTTTCGGCTGCAGCGCTGTTACTTGCCCACAAATTGCTTGTTAAAATTGCATTGTGTAACAAGGCCCTAACTCTAGCACACTTAAAATCAAAACCCGCACCCTCAAAACCCGCACCCTCAAAACCCGCACCCCTCAAAACCCGCACCCCTCAAAACCCGCACCCCTCAAAACCCGCACCCCTCAAAACCCGCACCCCTCAAAACCAAATTCCACATAGAAAAACATGGAATTTTGTATTTTCACCAAATTGTCTTAAGAAGAAAAATGTCTTTATTGCACTTGAAGAATTTCTTTTCGGCTGCAGCGCTGTTACTTGCCCACAAATTGCTCGTTAAAATTGCATTGTGTAACAAGGCCCTAACTCTAGCACTCTTAAAACCCGCACTCTTAAAACCCGCACTCTTAAAACCCGCACCCTTAAAACCCGCACCCTTAAAACCCGCACCCTTAAAACCCGCACCCTTAAAACCCGCAATCGGGTCCAACCAAATTCCACATAGAAAAACATGGAATTTTGTATTTTCACCAAATTGTCTTAAGAAGAAAAATGTCTTTACTGCACTTGAAGAATTTCTTTTCGGCTGCAGCGCTGTTACTTGCCCACAAATTGCTTGTTAAAATTGCATTGTGTAACAAGGCCCTAACTCTAGCACTCTTAAAACCCGCACTCTTAAAACCCGCACTCTTAAAACCCGCACCCTTAAAACCCGCACCCTTAAAACCCGCACCCTTAAAACCCGCACCCATCTCTTACTCTCACATTCTAACCCGAACACAAGCACTCTCACTCTAAGGGCCATGTCACACAGGACAATTTTCAGGCAATCGGGTCCAACCAAATTCCACATAGAAAAACAGGGAATTTTCTATTTTCACCAAATTGTCTTAAGAAGAAAAATGTCTTTATTGCACTTGAAGAATTTCTTTTCGGCTGCAGTGCTGTTACTTACCCACAAATTGCTTGTTAAAATTGCATTGTGTAACAAGGCCCTAACTCTAGCACTCTTAAAACCCGCACTCTTAAAACCCGCACCCTTAAAACCCGCACCCTTAAAACCCGCACCCTTAAAACCCGCACCCTTAAAACCCGCACCCATCTCTTACTCTCACATTCTAACCCGAACACAAGCACTCTCACTCTCAGGGCCATGTCACACAGGACAATTTTCAGGCAATCGGGTCCAACCAAATTCCACATAGAAAAACATGGAATTTTGTATTTTCACCAAATTGTCTTAAGAAGAAAAATGTCTTTATTGCACTTGTAGAATTTCTTTTCGGCTGCAGCGCTGTTACTTGCCCACAAATTGCTTGTTAAAATTGCATTGTGTAACAAGGCCCTAACTCTAGCACTCTTAAAACCCGCACTCTTAAAACCCGCACTCTTAAAACCCGCACCCTTAAAACCCGCACCCTTAAAACCCGCACCCTTAAAACCCGCACCCTTAAAACCCGCACCCTTAAAACCCGCACCCTTAAAACCCGCACCCTTAAAACCCGCACCCTTAAAACCCGCACCCTTAAAACCCGCACCCTTAAAACCCGCACCCTTAAAACCCGCACCCTTAAAACCCGCACCCTTAAAACCCGCACCCTTAAAACCCGCACCCTTAAAACCCGCACCCTTAAAACCCGCACCCTTAAAACCCGCACCCTTAAAACCCGCACCCTTAAAACCCGCACCCTTAAAACCCGCACTCTAACTCGAACCTTAACCCTAACACTTGCACTCAAACCCTTAACTCTAACAACTAATTTGAACACCCCTAACTCGCTTACTCTATTTTTCCATCAACTCCAGGAGAGATCAACCTCCGGCTCCTGGCTGTTCAAGACCTCGAGGCCTTACAAGATTATATCCTGGACAGAACTGAAAGGCCTAGTGAGATAGAGAGCATATGAAATCATGCTGTAGGATGCGGGCTTAGATCAGCACAACAGACCTATGGTGTTTTGTAGACGAGTAAGTCTAACACTCTCTCTATCTATCTCTGTCTCTCTATCTCTTACTCTCACATTCTAACCCGAACACAAGCACTCTCACTCTTAGGGCCATGTCACACAGGACAATTTTCAGGCAATCGGGTCCAACCAAATTCCACATAGAAAAACATGGAATTTTCTATTTTCACCAAATTGTCTTAAGAAGAAAAATGTCTTTATTGCACTTGAAGAATTTCTTTTCGGCTGCAGCGCTGTTACTTGCCCACAAATTGCTTGTTAAAATTGCATTGTGTAACAAGGCCCTAACTCTAGCACTCTTAAAACCCGCACTCTTAAAACCCGCACTCTTAAAACCCGCACCCTTAAAACCCGCACCCTTAAAACCCGCACCCATCTCTTACTCTCACATTCTAACCCGAACACAAGCACTCTCACTCTAAGGGCCATGTCACACAGGACAATTTTCAGGCAATCGGGTCCAACCAAATTCCACATAGAAAAACAGGGAATTTTCTATTTTCACCAAATTGTCTTAAGAAGAAAAATGTCTTTATTGCACTTGAAGAATTTCTTTTCGGCTGCAGTGCTGTTACTTACCCACAAATTGCTTGTTAAAATTGCATTGTGTAACAAGGCCCTAACTCTAGCACTCTTAAAACCCGCACTCTTAAAACCCGCACCCTTAAAACCCGCACCCTTAAAACCCGCACCCTTAAAACCCGCACCCTTAAAACCCGCACCCTTAAAACCCGCACCCATCTCTTACTCTCACATTCTAACCCGAACACAAGCACTCTCACTCTCAGGGCCATGTCACACAGGACAATTTTCAGGCAATCGGGTCCAACCAAATTCCACATAGAAAAACATGGAATTTTGTATTTTCACTTAAGAAGAAAAATGTCTTTATTGCACTTGTAGAATTTCTTTTCGGCTGCAGCGCTGTTACTTGCCCACAAATTGCTTGTTAAAATTGCATTGTGTAACAAGGCCCTAACTCTAGCACTCTTAAAACCCGCACTCTTAAAACCCGCACCCTTAAAACCCGCACCCTTAAAACCCGCACCCTTAAAACCCGCACCCTTAAAACCCGCACCCTTAAAACCCGCACCCTTAAAACCCGCACCCTTAAAACCCGCACCCTTAAAACCCGCACCCTTAAAACCCGCACCCTTAAAACCCGCACCCTTAAAACCCGCACCCATCTCTTACTCTCACATTCTAACCCGAACACAAGCACTCTCACTCTAAGGGCCATGTCACACAGGACAATTTTCAGGCAATCGGGTCCAACCAAATTCCACATAGAAAAACAGGGAATTTTCTATTTTCACCAAATTGTCTTAAGAAGAAAAATGTCTTTATTGCACTTGAAGAATTTCTTTTCGGCTGCAGCGCTGTTACTTGCCCACAAATTGCTTGTTAAAATTGCATTGTGTAACAAGGCCCTAACTCTAGCACACTTAAAATCAAAACCCGCACCCTCAAAACCCGCACCCTCAAAACCCGCACCCCTCAAAACCCGCACCCCTCAAAACCCGCACCCCTCAAAACCCGCACCCCTCAAAACCCGCACCCCTCAAAACCAAATTCCACATAGAAAAACATGGAATTTTGTATTTTCACCAAATTGTCTTAAGAAGAAAAATGTCTTTATTGCACTTGAAGAATTTCTTTTCGGCTGCAGCGCTGTTACTTGCCCACAAATTGCTCGTTAAAATTGCATTGTGTAACAAGGCCCTAACTCTAGCACTCTTAAAACCCGCACTCTTAAAACCCGCACTCTTAAAACCCGCACCCTTAAAACCCGCACCCTTAAAACCCGCACCCTTAAAACCCGCACCCTTAAAACCCGCAATCGGGTCCAACCAAATTCCACATAGAAAAACATGGAATTTTGTATTTTCACCAAATTGTCTTAAGAAGAAAAATGTCTTTACTGCACTTGAAGAATTTCTTTTCGGCTGCAGCGCTGTTACTTGCCCACAAATTGCTTGTTAAAATTGCATTGTGTAACAAGGCCCTAACTCTAGCACTCTTAAAACCCGCACTCTTAAAACCCGCACTCTTAAAACCCGCACCCTTAAAACCCGCACCCTTAAAACCCGCACCCTTAAAACCCGCACCCCTAAAACCCGCACCCTTAAAACCCGCACCCTTAAAACCCGCACCCTTAAAACCCGCACCCTTAAAACCCGCACCCTTAAAACCCGCACCCTTAAAACCCGCACCCTTAAAACCCGCACCCTTAAAACCCGCACCCTTAAAACCCGCACCCTTAAAACCCGCAATCGGGTCCAACCAAATTCCACATAGAAAAACATGGAATTTTGTATTTTCACCAAATTGTCTTAAGAAGAAAAATGTCTTTACTGCACTTGAAGAATTTCTTTTCGGCTGCAGCGCTGTTACTTGCCCACAAATTGCTTGTTAAAATTGCATTGTGTAACAAGGCCCTAACTCTAGCACTCTTAAAACCCGCACTCTTAAAACCCGCACCCTTAAAACCCGCACCCTTAAAACCTGCACCCTTAAAACCCGCACCCTTAAAACCCGCACCCTTAAAACCCGCACCCTTAAAACCTGCACCCTTAAAACCCCCACCCATCTCTTACTCTCACATTCTAACCCGAACACAAGCACTCTCACTCTAAGGGCCATGTCACACAGGACAATTTTCAGGCAATCGGGTCCAACCAAATTCCACATAGAAAAACATGGAATTTTCTATTTTCACCAAATTGTCTTAAGAAGAAAAATGTCTTTATTGCACTTGTAGAATTTCTTTTCGGCTGCAGCGCTGTTACTTGCCCACAAATTGCTTGTTAAAATTGCATTGTGTAACAAGGCCCTAACTCTAGCACTCTTAAAACCCGCACCCTTAAAACCCGCACCCTTAAAACCCGCACCCTTAAAACCCGCACCCTTAAAACCCGCACAACCCGCACCCGCACATTTTCTATTTTCACCAAATTGTCTTAAGAAGAAAAATGTCTTTATTGCACTTGTAGAATTTCTTTTCGGCTGCAGCGCTGTTACTTGCCCACAAATTGCTTGTTAAAATTGCATTGTGTAACAAGGCCCTAACTCTAGCACTCTTAAAACCCGCACTCTTAAAACCCGCACCCTTAAAACCCGCACCCTTAAAACCCGCACCCTTAAAACACGCACCCTTAAAACCCGCACCCTTAAAACCCGCACCCTTAAAACCCGCACCCTTAAAACCCGCACAACCCGCACCCGCACAACCCGCACCCTTAAAACCCGCACTCTTAAAACCCGCACCCTTAAAACCCGCACCCTTAAAACCCGCACCCTTAAAACCCGCACCCTTAAAACCCGCACCCTTAAAACCCGCACCCTTAAAACCCGCACCCTTAAAACCCGCACCCTTAAAACCCGCACCCTTAAAACCCGCACCCTTAAAACCCGCACCCTTAAAACCCGCACCCTTAAAACCCGCACCCTTAAAACCCGCACCCTTAAAACCCGCACCCTTAAAACCCGCAATCGGGTCCAACCAAATTCCACATAGAAAAACATGGAATTTTGTATTTTCACCAAATTGTCTTAAGAAGAAAAATGTCTTTACTGCACTTGAAGAATTTCTTTTCGGCTGCAGCGCTGTTACTTGCCCACAAATTGCTTGTTAAAATTGCATTGTGTAACAAGGCCCTAACTCTAGCACTCTTAAAACCCGCACTCTTAAAACCCGCACTCTTAAAACCCGCACCCTTAAAACCCGCACCCTTAAAACCCGCACCCTTAAAACCCGCACCCTTAAAACCCGCACCCTTAAAACCCGCACCCTTAAAACCTGCACCCTTAAAACCTGCACCCTTAAAACCCGCACCCTTAAAACCCGCACCCTTAAAACCCGCACCCATCTCTTACTCTCACATTCTAACCCGAACACAAGCACTCTCACTCTAAGGGCCATGTCACACAGGACAATTTTCAGGCAATCGGGTCCAACCAAATTCCACATAGAAAAACAGGGAATTTTCTATTTTCACCAAATTGTCTTAAGAAGAAAAATGTCTTTATTGCACTTGAAGAATTTCTTTTCGGCTGCAGTGCTGTTACTTACCCACAAATTGCTTGTTAAAATTGCATTGTGTAACAAGGCCCTAACTCTAGCACTCTTAAAACCCGCACTCTTAAAACCCGCACCCTTAAAACCCGCACCCTTAAAACCCGCACCCTTAAAACCCGCACCCTTAAAACCCGCACCCATCTCTTACTCTCACATTCTAACCCGAACACAAGCACTCTCACTCTCAGGGCCATGTCACACAGGACAATTTTCAGGCAATCGGGTCCAACCAAATTCCACATAGAAAAACATGGAATTTTGTATTTTCACCAAATTGTCTTAAGAAGAAAAATGTCTTTATTGCACTTGTAGAATTTCTTTTCGGCTGCAGCGCTGTTACTTGCCCACAAATTGCTTGTTAAAATTGCATTGTGTAACAAGGCCCTAACTCTAGCACTCTTAAAACCCGCACTCTTAAAACCCGCACTCTTAAAACCCGCACCCTTAAAACCCGCACCCTTAAAACCCGCACCCTTAAAACCCGCACCCTTAAAACCCGCACCCTTAAAACCCGCACCCTTAAAACCCGCACCCTTAAAACCCGCACCCTTAAAACCCGCACCCTTAAAACCCGCACTCTAACTCGAACCTTAACCCTAACACTTGCACTCAAACCCTTAACTCTAACAACTAATTTGAACACCCCTAACTCGCTTACTCTATTTTTCCATCAACTCCAGGAGAGATCAACCTCCGGCTCCTGGCTGTTCAAGACCTCGAGGCCTTACAAGATTATATCCTGGACAGAACTGAAAGGCCTAGTGAGATAGAGAGCATATGAAATCATGCTGTAGGATGCGGGCTTAGATCAGCACAACAGACCTATGGTGTTTTGTAGACGAGTAAGTCTAACACTCTCTCTATCTATCTCTGTCTCTCTATCTCTTACTCTCACATTCTAACCCGAACACAAGCACTCTCACTCTTAGGGCCATGTCACACAGGACAATTTTCAGGCAATCGGGTCCAACCAAATTCCACATAGAAAAACATGGAATTTTCTATTTTCACCAAATTGTCTTAAGAAGAAAAATGTCTTTATTGCACTTGAAGAATTTCTTTTCGGCTGCAGCGCTGTTACTTGCCCACAAATTGCTTGTTAAAATTGCATTGTGTAACAAGGCCCTAACTCTAGCACTCTTAAAACCCGCACTCTTAAAACCCGCACTCTTAAAACCCGCACCCTTAAAACCCGCACCCTTAAAACCCGCACCCTTAAAACCCGCACCCTTAAAAACCCGCACCCTTAAAAACCCGCACCCTTAAAAACCCGCACCCTTAAAACCCGCAATCAGGTCCAACCAAATTCCACATAGAAAAACATGGAATTTTGTATTTTCACCAAATTGTCTGAAGAAGAAAAATGTCTTTATTGCACTTGAAGAATTTCTTTTCGGCTGCAGCGCTGTTACTTGCCCACAAATTGCTCGTTAAAATTGCATTGTGTAACAAGGCCCTAACTCTAGCACTCTTAAAACCCGCACTCTTAAAACCCGCACTCTTAAAACCCGCACCCTTAAAACCCGCACCCTTAAAACCCGCACCCTTAAAACCCGCACCCTTAAAACCCGCACCCTTAAAACCCGCAATCGGGTCCAACCAAATTCCACATAGAAAAACATGGAATTTTGTATTTTCACCAAATTGTCTTAAGAAGAAAAATGTCTTTACTGCACTTGAAGAATTTCTTTTCGGCTGCAGCGCTGTTACTTGCCCACAAATTGCTTGTTAAAATTGCATTGTGTAACAAGGCCCTAACTCTAGCACTCTTAAAACCCGCACTCTTAAAACCCGCACTCTTAAAACCCGCACTCTTAAAACCCGCACTCTTAAAACCCGCACCCTTAAAACCCGCACCCTTAAAACCCGCACCCTTAAAACCCGCACCCTTAAAACCCGCACCCTTAAAACCCGCACCCATCTCTTACTCTCACATTCTAACCCGAACACAAGCACTCTCACTCTAAGGGCCATGTCACACAGGACAATTTTCAGGCAATCGGGTCCAACCAAATTCCACATAGAAAAACAGGGAATTTTCTATTTTCACCAAATTGTCTTAAGAAGAAAAATGTCTTTATTGCACTTGAAGAATTTCTTTTCGGCTGCAGCGCTGTTACTTGCCCACAAATTGCTTGTTAAAATTGCATTGTGTAACAAGGCCCTAACTCTAGCACACTTAAAATCAAAACCCGCACCCTCAAAACCCGCACCCTCAAAACCCGCACCCCTCAAAACCCGCACCCCTCAAAACCCGCACCCCTCAAAACCCGCACCCCTCAAAACCCGCACCCCTCAAAACCAAATTCCACATAGAAAAACATGGAATTTTGTATTTTCACCAAATTGTCTTAAGAAGAAAAATTTCTTTATTGCACTTGAAGAATTTCTTTTCAGCTGCAGCGCTGTTACTTGCCCACAAATTGCTCGTTAAAATTGCATTGTGTAACAAGGCCCTAACTCTAGCACTCTTAAAACCCGCACTCTTAAAACCCGCACTCTTAAAACCCGCACCCTTAAAACCCGCACCCTTAAAACCCGCACCCTTAAAACCCGCACCCTTAAAACCCGCAATCGGGTCCAACCAAATTCCACATAGAAAAACATGGAATTTTGTATTTTCACCAAATTGTCTTAAGAAGAAAAATGTCTTTACTGCACTTGAAGAATTTCTTTTCGGCTGCAGCGCTGTTACTTGCCCACAAATTGCTTGTTAAAATTGCATTGTGTAACAAGGCCCTAACTCTAGCACTCTTAAAACCCGCACTCTTAAAACCCGCACTCTTAAAACCCGCACCCTTAAAACCCGCACCCTTAAAACCCGCACCCTTAAAACCCGCACCCATCTCTTACTCTCACATTCTAACCCGAACACAAGCACTCTCACTCTAAGGGCCATGTCACACAGGACAATTTTCAGGCAATCGGGTCCAACCAAATTCCACATAGAAAAACAGGGAATTTTCTATTTTCACCAAATTGTCTTAAGAAGAAAAATGTCTTTATTGCACTTGAAGAATTTCTTTTCGGCTGCAGCGCTGTTACTTGCCCACAAATTGCTTGTTAAAATTGCATTGTGTAACAAGGCCCTAACTCTAGCACTCTTAAAACCCGCACCCTTAAAACCCGCACTCTTAAAACCCGCACCCTTAAAACCCGCACCCTTAAAACCCGCACCCTTAAAACCCGCACCCTTAAAACCCGCACCCTTAAAACCCGCAATCGGGTCCAACCAAATTCCACATAGAAAAACATGGAATTTTGTATTTTCACCAAATTGTCTTAAGAAGAAAAATGTCTTTACTGCACTTGAAGAATTTCTTTTCGGCTGCAGCGCTGTTACTTGCCCACAAATTGCTTGTTAAAATTGCATTGTGTAACAAGGCCCTAACTCTAGCACTCTTAAAACCCGCACTCTTAAAACCCGCACTCTTAAAACCCGCACCCTTAAAACCCGCACCCTTAAAACCCGCACCCTTAAAACCCGCACCCTTAAAACCCGCACCCTTAAAACCCGCACCCATCTCTTACTCTCACATTCTAACCCGAACACAAGCACTCTCACTCTAAGGGCCATGTCACACAGGACAATTTTCAGGCAATCGGGTCCAACCAAATTCCACATAGAAAAACAGGGAATTTTCTATTTTCACCAAATTGTCTTAAGAAGAAAAATGTCTTTATTGCACTTGAAGAATTTCTTTTCGGCTGCAGCGCTGTTACTTGCCCACAAATTGCTTGTTAAAATTGCATTGTGTAACAAGGCCCTAACTCTAGCACACTTAAAATCAAAACCCGCACCCTCAAAACCCGCACCCTCAAAACCCGCACCCCTCAAAACCCGCACCCCTCAAAACCCGCACCCCTCAAAACCCGCACCCCTCAAAACCCGCACCCCTCAAAACCAAATTCCACATAGAAAAACATGGAATTTTGTATTTTCACCAAATTGTCTTAAGAAGAAAAATGTCTTTATTGCACTTGAAGAATTTCTTTTCGGCTGCAGCGCTGTTACTTGCCCACAAATTGCTCGTTAAAATTGCATTGTGTAACAAGGCCCTAACTCTAGCACTCTTAAAACCCGCACTCTTAAAACCCGCACTCTTAAAACCCGCACCCTTAAAACCCGCACCCTTAAAACCCGCACCCTTAAAACCCGCACCCTTAAAACCCGCAATCGGGTCCAACCAAATTCCACATAGAAAAACATGGAATTTTGTATTTTCACCAAATTGTCTTAAGAAGAAAAATGTCTTTACTGCACTTGAAGAATTTCTTTTCGGCTGCAGCGCTGTTACTTGCCCACAAATTGCTTGTTAAAATTGCATTGTGTAACAAGGCCCTAACTCTAGCACTCTTAAAACCCGCACTCTTAAAACCCGCACTCTTAAAACCCGCACCCTTAAAACCCGCACCCTTAAAACCCGCACCCTTAAAACCCGCACCCATCTCTTACTCTCACATTCTAACCCGAACACAAGCACTCTCACTCTAAGGGCCATGTCACACAGGACAATTTTCAGGCAATCGGGTCCAACCAAATTCCACATAGAAAAACAGGGAATTTTCTATTTTCACCAAATTGTCTTAAGAAGAAAAATGTCTTTATTGCACTTGAAGAATTTCTTTTCGGCTGCAGCGCTGTTACTTGCCCACAAATTGCTTGTTAAAATTGCATTGTGTAACAAGGCCCTAACTCTAGCACACTTAAAATCAAAACCCGCACCCCTCAAAACCCGCACCCTTCAAAACCCGCACCCCTCAAAACCCGCACCCCTCAAAACCCGCACCCCTCAAAACCCGCACCCCTCAAAACCAAATTCCACATAGAAAAACATGGAATTTTGTATTTTCACCAAATTGTCTTAAGAAGAAAAATGTCCTTATTGCACTTTAAGAATTTCTTTTCGGCTGCAGCGCTGTCACTTGCCCACAAATTGCTTGTTAAAGTTGCCTTGTGTGACAAGGCCCTAACTCAAACACTCTAACTCCAGCACTTGCACACTATCACTGTCTAACACTTGCACTTTAACACTCAGATCGAAAAATGCACTAATTTTGGGCAAGTTGCGTGGTGGGGGTCTTGGCTAGTCCATTGTATAGCATGTGCACTGATGCCAGAATGCAGAAAAAAAAGGTTCGAAAAACCTACTCGCTTGTCTCGGCCATCATTCGGCTGAACTGGGATCTGTGGAGCTGGAAAATGGTCTGGATGTTGCTAATGAGTTCCTCTTTCCATCAGTATCAAGATTGTGCGTAATTTTGTTCAACGTCAGACCGAAAAAAAACCTCAATTGGGGCCCAAGTTGCGTGGTGGGGGTCTCGGCTAGTCCATTGTATAGCATGTACACTCATGCCGGAATGCAGAAAAAATCAGTTCGAAAAGAACTACTCGCTTATCTCGGCCATCATTTGGGTGAACTTGGGCCTGCGGAGCAGGAAATTGGTCTGGATGTTGCTGAGGAGTCCCTCTTTACAACAGTATCAACATTGTGCGCAATTTCGTTCAATGTCAGACCGAAAAACGCCCTCATTTGGGGCCCAAGTTGCGTGGTGGGGGTCTCGGCTAGTCCATTGTATAACATGTACACTTAATCGAGAATGCAGAAAAAATCTGTTCGAAAAAACTACTCGCTTATCTCGGCCATAATTCGGCTGAACTGGGCTCTGTGGAGCTGGAAATTGGTCTGGATGTTGCTGATGAGTCCCTCTTTCTATCAGTATCAAGATTGTGCGCAATTTCGTTGAACATCAGATCGAAAAATGCACTAATGTTGGGCCTAAGTTGCGTGGTGGGGGTCTCGGGTAGTCCATTGTATAGCATGTGCACTGATGCAAGAATGCAGAAAAAAAAGTTCGAAAAACCTACTCGCTTGTCTCGGCCATCACCCAACAAACATATCGTAATTGGCCCGATGCTGGCTTCGAAACGGCTGGTACCGGCAGTACTGTATAACGGCTGCCGTTATACGGCCAGCAATGCGCCGTTTTCGGCAGGTATGCGTAAACCTCCATCGTGCCATCATGTAAGCTCACGATATCGGCCCATTTAGGGCCAATGTTGGCTTGCTCGATTATGCGCACCGCGCGGGGGGTATCGGCAACCTGCGCGCGCACACACACATGCTGTCCACTGGCCACGTCGACCGCCATTGTTTGTCAGTCAACAGTTAGTGATTCTGCCACGTATGCAATTCTAAGATATTTTCTGAAGACTTATTTCATTTTTTTATTTGTAATCGCCACTTTCCGTTGCTAAAGCTCGAACCAGACCTGGGTGAGTTAATGAAATAGCTTTTATTTTCTGTGCATGGCATTTAAGCGCATAATCTGAAGCACATAATCTGAAGCACCTTTTTCGCTGTGACTCCAACATTTGTCCAATCTATTGTAATTTGTACGTGGTACATGTATACTACATGTATGGCCAGCAGTACATGCCGCACGTCTTACGTTCAGCCATTATACACGGTCTCCGCGAAGTCCCCGTAGGCTGTTAAGTGTTATATTTCTTGTTCTTGTTGCACATGTGCATTATCACGATGACATTTACAATTTAATGTAGGCCTACCTGGAAATAACTCTTGTGTTGTCATGCTAGTTGTAGCCCATACGTGTGACTAAATTTGCTTAAAAAATATGAAGCCTTGGGTTTGAACGTTGAATCTTTGAGTGACTTCGGTAAATGTTCAGCTAACTAACAATAATCTTAATTTTACATCTGTCTCGATCTGTATAAATAAGCTTGCACTTCAATTATGTCTTATTGGACAAAGCGTTGTAAAGTTGAAAAAGTTGTTAACCAACTTTTGTAAGAAATTGCTGAACTTAGTCACGATCATGATGATGTAGCCCTATACTATGCCCCGCCGCACGAGTAGACTCACGCTCTGGGCCATACTGCGCTGCGTGCAAAAAGTTGGGGATTTTTTTTGTTTTTTTAATGGAAATCATTCGGCCTTAAACTCGGCATATAGGTTCACTTACCCAAGCATCTCAATATTTCACCATAATTAGGACTTGTTCATGGTTCTGTCTGGTGTAATTTGCCTTAAAATATCCAACATGAACTGTTTACCCTTCTCAGCCGTGAAGACCAATTCAATATGGCGGTATCATGTCTGCGCAGGCGCACACAGCTCATCGCACCCAAAAACCCGACGGTTGTTTCATGAAATACCATTAACTGGTGCATGGACATCCAATTTCATAAAACAACCGTCAGGTTTTTTGGTGTGATGAGCTGTGTGCGCCTGCGCAGACATGAAGCCCCCCATATTGAATTGGTCTTCACGGCTGAGAAGGGTAAACAGTTCATGTTGGAAATTTTAAGGCAAATTACACCAGACAGAACCATGAACAAGTCCTATCTCATGCCACTCCGAGGAAGATATTGCACATGAAAATTCCTCGGATTTTTCTGAAATTGATGAAGAGGAGAATCTTGGGTCAAAAATCGCTAGCTGGGCCCTCAAGAACAATATTACTCATTCTGCAGTTGGGGAACTTTTGACAATACTTGGAAACCACCATCCCTCTCTTCCTAAGAACCCAAGTACACTGCTATCAACATGTCATCTAACACAAGCAGACATAAAAGTCATAGATGGCGGTGGTAATTATTTCCATGTTGGTATTTCTCAAGGTGTTTTGTCAAGATCTTCACATTTGAAATAGCTCCATCATGACAAGATATCTTTGCAGTTTAACATTGATGGCCTTCCATTGTTTAAAAGCAGTAATGTTCAGTTCTGGCCAATCCTTTGTACTTTATCTGAACCATCGTGTAGGTGTGAACCATTCATTGTAGGTTTGTATTCTAGAAATAAAAAACCCAAACATCTCGGAGTTTCTCAAAGATTTTGTACATGAAGTCAAAGATTTACTGGCAAATGGAAGAACTTTGGCCGTTTCTGTCGAGGCATTTAATTGTGATGCTCCAGCACGTGCGTATATTAAACAGGTCAAGGGTCATTCAGGTTATCATGGTTGTGAGAAGTGCACAGTCAGAGGGGAGTATGATAGCAAAGTGATATTTTCCAGATTGGATTCACCCCTTCGCACAGATGAAGGATAGGTTGGATGAGGGCCACCACATTGGACTGAGCCCATTGCTACAATTAAATATTGGCATGGTTTCTCAGTTTCCACTAGACTATATGCATTTGGTATGCTTAGGAGTCACAAGACGGCTTCTTGTCTTTTGGGTGAAAGGGCCTTTGAAGTGCCGTCTGGGACCTCGGACAAGGGTGCAAATATCAGAATGTCTGCTATCTCTCCGTTCCAGCATCCCTCAAGAATTTGCTAGAAAACCACGATCGCTTGATGAGTTAGACAGATGGAAAGCAACAGAGTTTCGGTTGTTTCTTCTGTATACTGGCCCTGTAGTATTGAAAGGAAAAATTCCTGAACCAATGTATGACAACTTCATGCTTCTGTCTGTTGCAGTGAACTTACTGGCAAATCCAGCCTTGTGCAAGTCCCTTTGTGATTATGCAAAAGAGTTGCTTGTCAATTTTGTGCAGCATTTTTCTAGTTTGTACGGGACTGACCAAGTCGTGTACAATGTACATAACCTGATTCATCTCCCGGAAGATGTCAAACTGTATGGGCCCCTAGACAAGTTTTCAGCTTTTCCATTTGAAAACTGCCTAAAAGGTTTGAAGAGGCTAGTCAGAAAGCCAAACTTTGTTCTTCAGCAAGTTGTAGCAAGGTTGGTGGAGAGATCCTCCTTGCCACCCAAAGAATGTCTATGTTTTTCCCAGTCCACAAAGTTCACTTTGAGAATGGAACATGCAAAAGGTCCACTTCCTTTGGGAAACGAGTACATTCCATGTACACAGTTTCGTGATGCCGTCTTTTGTGACTGTGTCATTAGCTAAAAAACTGGTGACAATTGTGTCAGAGTTGGAAGCCACGTGGGCATTATAAGCAATATCTTTCAAAGTAGGTCCGGGGTGTACATAATGTACAAACAATTTCAATCACTGGAAACATTTTTTACGTATCCAATGGATTCAGAGAAGTTGGATGTGCACAAGGTATCTAAACTGGGAAACGAGACGCTAATTGCCAACATTCGGTCAGTGAGAAACAAATATATGGTGCTTCCGTATTATGACAAACATGTAGCAATACCTGTTCTTCATAGCATGCATAGTGTAACGAAATTGCCTTTAATTATTGCATGTACATGTATTGTAAGTGGTACAAATAGCATTCCTTACTACATGTGTAATTTACTTTGTTAATGTAGGACTAACCCATTATTTGTTTGTTTGAGTTACGGTAAATGGAACAGTCCAAGTTGGTTGGCTGAGGATTTTACCATTTGCATGTTAAGTTTATTATTGTTTGAAGTAACCTATTTGTCATTCCTTGCTTGGGCCAGAGAGCAAGTTTCAATAGTCCTTTGTTAAAGCTTCTTTGGCCCAAGCATGCTTTAAGTTATTAGCCCCATTCCTAAATGGATTAGTTTGCTTACTGGTATAAAACTGTAGTGCAAGTATTTTCAGGAGGGATTTTTGTGACTGGGACGCACCGGGAGAACATCCACAGTTGGATGTTCTTGCTGTTTTCTTTCATTTTGTATGTAAGTTTTGTATTTCCTTTATAAATTATGGTCTGGTCCAGCCATTTCTTTTCTCCCGACTAGTATATTTCTTGTATATGTGGCTATGTTACATTTTGGTAGGTCTTTTGCAGGGGGTAGGGCGTCGCCCGGTCTGGAGCTGTTTAGGTTGTTTTACGTTTAAAAATTGTAGGCTAACATGTGCAACTAATGAACTGGTCGGGAATATTTATCCATATTGTCAACTCTTCACACTTCTATTTACTTGTATTTTTTGTGTGAATATTATTATTGGGTTGTTACCTAGAATAAAAGCTGGCCAAGGTTTGGGGCCACAACTGAGGAAGTTAATCATATAAATTTCTTTTGATTTAATTAATTAGGTGAAGTCTTATTTTTTTAGAACCCCAAAAATCGTAACTGGCGGAACCTTACTTAGGGATTTCGTTACAATACTTTCACAGACTTGAAGTAAATATCGAAACTGCTCAACTAATGTCACCGGGCTATAAAATAACTCAACCAGTTAAAGTTTTACTAGGTGATCTGGCTGATTCCTGATCACCTTATTGTTTTTTCCGGGTTCTACGCATTTTTTTGGTTTCTTTTTCTAGACAATTCTTCAAACCATTTTTTCCAAATTGTACAACGTATTAACTTGAAAATTAAAATGAACATCAACCCTGATCTCTGGACGTGCATACAAGTGTGACATCATGATGACATCATGATGACGTCATGTATCAAATTACAAGCAATTTTAGTTCCAAAATTACCGCATTCTTTCACAGCTAATACAGCTGTAATGTTCGTGATTTGGGATCTGATAGATCTACATGTAGGATATGACAACATTTTTGTTTTTAATCTCTGAGGGCAAAGTCGTCTGACCTTCACTTCTGCTGTTACCGGAAGGTCAAAGTTGGGTAAATTTGAAAAGCGAAAATGAGGTCAAAGCAAAACTAACAAAATTTCTTTGAAATGGTTCATGGGATAAACATGAAACCTATGTACGATCAATGTATGTTTAAATGTATCCATAACATTAAAGGGGCTGTGTCGTCGCGCCATCTCGCGTTAACGAATCAAATATTGGAGTGCGCCCCCTTGCGCTTCATTTCGGTTATGTGCTATTTTTAACCTCCATCCGTTTGTTATGGCTGTTCTGAGAATTGGCTTTTGGAAACTACACCCCCTGGAACACGCACGCATGTCCAGCGTCTGCGTACTGAAATACACATACGTGTACACGTATACTTATAAACAAGTAGCATACATCGTGGCACTCAGTTCTCTAAGAGTAAGATTATTAGAAAAAACGTTCAAATTTCATCTGTTTATTTCATAAAATTTCATTCACATGTACACAAGTGCCATGGAATATTTGTCTGAAAGTTGCACAGAATTAGAGGTTGGCGATATAGAAGTAGAACCTTACGCTGGAGAACCTATGACATGTACATGCCGAAACTCTTTCCAGAGAGGACGACTCGGCACACGGGGTGCTTGTCCATGTAAATGTGCACAGCAAAACTGCAACGTGTCTTGTCGCTGTGGGACAGTTCGCGCTAAATTTTGTACACAAAATCCCACAGGCGGGGTATCCGTAAAAGGGTCTATGTATTATGTGTTATTCATTTGGATGTATCTTGCTCGTATCTTGCTTGTAAACTTAGGTCGATAAAAAGCTTCAGGCTTATTTTGACCCGTCACTTCAATAACAAAATTATCATGCTACTAAAAGAGGGGTAGTGGCTGCAGACAGTTCTTTAGCAGCGAAGAAAAATAAAATTAAAATCAATAACATAGAAGTACATTTTTTTAAACAGTTGATAGATGGAGCTGAAACAACTTCACTTGGCCGCTATTCCAATGGCACTTGTCAACAACTCGCTGTGTGAAACAATATTTCCGCACATCAAGTCTACATGTAATGTATAGTCAACATGTACAGATGTATAGTACATCCGATCCATGTACTCGGTATGTGAATTGTTCATGTCATAAACAGTAATAAGCGAATAATTCGTGCAAAACGGGTGAAAATTAGGGTTGTTTGAATATTTGTCGGGGTGTCTATTCCTTTGTTTCTTCGGTAGTCATCTTTATCATAGTGATGTGGGGATCTGTGCGCCAGTGGCGTAAGCACGGGGAAGGAGTTCAGGGGCCCGCCGATTTGTATTTCTTGTTTCATAAATTTAAAAAGGGGAAATTGTACACAAAGTGATGTTTCAAATTTCAAGCGGTGTTTGGGGCGGGGGTATCCCCCGTTGAGAAAAGTTCAAGATGCAGTACTTCGTTGACAAATTTAATATTCATCCCCACTTTTCGACACGGATTTACTCGCCACTGGTGAAATCTCATTTCATTGACGTATATTATTTATTGGTAATAACTGTTATTATTGTGTTTATTATTTGATAGTGTTGAAATAACTCTTATGATGTAACTTTCCATAAAGTCCTGCCGTAACACAAGGTCGTGGACTCAATATCGCCATCAGTATACTTGTTTTACTTTGATTTGCTCATCATTGCAGGCACAGCCGATTTTAGTCGAAATTTATTTCGATACATAGGCCTACAACTTAATTTTTGTATAGGAAGGGGCTGGTGCATTATACATTTTACAATTATAATACAGATTTACTTATTTTCGTTTAGTTCTGTCATGGTACATTTTGGCGTTTGCCGGGTGGGGTGTCACGGACTATGTTCGACTGTAGGCCTATCGTATATTTTTTATGGTGTTCTAAAGACGACAGATCGCCTCCACCTCGACCTCGACCTCGTTAATATTTATAGTCTGGGGGTTGACTACGGAAACGTGCATTAGGGTCCGCACATATTGTTTTGCATTTTCTTGTCAATTGGACTTTGCAGATCAATATTCCGACGGGTGCCATGCCCCTTGGCACCCTTGGCATTTTAAAAAATTAATTAAAATGCAAATTAGCTGCTGCAATTGGGTAAAATACATGTTTTCAATCCTATATGCATGTCTGATCTCGTCCAAACCTATCCATTCGAGGTGTCTAGACCATGTTCAGGGGTGGACGAATTCATAAAGTAATTTCTACAATAATATCGTATGTTCTGCATTTATTCAAATTATCACCCGCCAATATAAGAAACTTTAGACAGCTCGTTTGATACAACTGGACAAAGGCTTGCGAAGATATAGATATAAGTTCAGCGGACCCTAATGCACGTTTCCGTGGTCAACCCCCAGCCTATAAATATTAATGAGGTCGAGGTCGAGGTCATCTGTCGTCTTTAGAACACCATAATTTTTGGTGGCACAAACACATACAAAATACTTGTACATGCAGTATGTATCATCATAACTACAGGATCATGCATCCAGCAGTCATTGCAATTGTAATCTGATCTGGCGCGCGCGACCTGTGGGTCAGCGCACGCGCCCTGTAGGTCACCGCTTGGTCGTTGGGTATTATTTGCAGTTACTGGGTTCATCTGCGTTCATTCAGTGTACAGCCGCAAGCCTGCTATGATCGTGACGACACAGCCCCTTTAAGTTCACGCAATTTAGATTTGCACGAGTTATTTTAGTGCCCTCTTGCATATCCAAGGTTCAAAACAAATGCCAAATTTGAACATCTCTTCTTTATCACAGTCATATATTTATATTCATAACTTAAACAACTGAACAATGTCTCGCCCGATCACCTAGTGTTTGTGATAAACATCAAACCTCTAGTTGATTGTCTAAATGTGAACTGCAAATGCATACATGTAGGTTGTAAAACTGTATGTATGCTAAAAAATATAAAGTGAGCTTAAATGCCCAGGAAAATAAAATGCACTGTTCAAATTTTACAATCATGCATTGGATATGTCTATAGTTGAGATGTATGCTGTGGTAGTTTTCACAGAAACTGATGAAGTAGAGCTCGTCCCATCGAACTGGTTAATGAACTCCAACCAGAATGTTCTCTGGCCACCATTCAAAGCCACTTCTGCTGTTACAAAGGTAGTTAAGGACAGGCTGAATCCAGACCTGCAAACATGGACACTCTACAAGACACGTTTGCTTTGCAATTGTTGTAAGTATAATTTTACCTGTATAGTAGCATGTTTCGAAAACTATTAATCGGAAATTTTAGTACTTTCTGGCCTCTAAATGGTACTCTGTTTTGACCTGCCCGAAGTAGCAATTTATGGAGATGAAATTAGTTCTCTAACATGCCTCCGACATTGTGAATTTTAAAGTATAAATTTCAGTGACATGGTTGACAGGACCATATTGTCCCGTTTTCCTGCTGATGTCACGGTGTTTAGTGAATCACTCCATACGTTAAAACTTTTTTGGTGACAGATAGTAAATACAGTAGTATTAAATTGGAGTCACTAAAACTTGTATCCACACATAGCGACCTATGAAGCTGGAAGACAGAAGTCGCGGATGGCTGAAGATACATCTGACGTCCAAACGGACGAACGAGCCAAGCAGCGGAAGTAAGTATATGCAAATTTTATTTTATTTGAAATTGTTTATAACGGGCCTGTAACCTGTCCTGAGACTGGGGGGGGGGGGGGGGGGGGGTGTGGGTGTGGCAAACCCCAAAGTGGAACTTTTGGCATATACACAACATTGTGAACACATACGTACCATGACGTATATAAACATGTACATGTAACATTTGCAAAATTATAAATAACCAAACTACTGAATTATTACGAAATACCATACTAGACTTGTAAATAGCAGTCAACCCTAACAGCCCAAGGCTTTTTACTAGAATCCTTCCCTAACCACACAAACTCCAACACTGTGTAGTAAACCAATGGCACATTCTTTGTACTTGGACAAAATCAGGGCATCAAGTCCCATGCAAAGTGATGGTGCCAAGGCTCTACAGCACCCAATCACACAAAATTCAACACAAATGGGGTGTTTGATTTTGGCAGGTTAGGGATGGTTAGGGTTTTAAGCATTCTTAAAAATCATGGCACCTGGTGTGCTGTTGCTTTGAAGAAAAGTGGAAATTTATAATCTAGTTACCCGACCTGATAATTCCCTCAAATCTATAAAATGCATTTTGTCTAAGGTATGGTCAGGGAACCAGACTATAACATATTTTTTTTTCTCCGTTTTCTCAGCATCTATGCACGCAAAACTTTAAACAGGCCAGTGTTACAGTATTTGCTAGCACGCTATAAAATACTAACCACCAAATCCATTCATTTCTCGCATTACAGCAAAAGCAAATGGTATATACTACCTTTAAATGTCCTACATTTACCATATTTAAGTGGAATATTCAGTGGATCCATGTACTTGACTATTTTGTGTTACATTTACAAGACGAAGGAGACCTGCTACGTGGTCATCATCTAGCGACAGCGAAGATGAACAGGAACCAGCTCCCAAGAACAAACATCGGCAACCTGCTATGGCACCAGCCCCATCGCCATCCTGTCAATCTCCCCGATGAACCATGTGGACTTAGATGCGGATACCCCTTCTTGCTCTAGGCCTAACACCCCAAGACTAGGTAAAGACTGAAATACACCAGTTGTTAATTGATTAAAGCCAATCCATCCTGAATCAATTAAGGTCCCCCTCACCCAATAGGAGTGCAGATATGGTGTACATATGGTGTAGTTTTAGTGTAGGTGTTTTCCAAAAGCTGGTGTACACCAAATTGACACCACCTTTGTGAATGGTGCTGTGTTGGTGCACCCTGTAAAAATTTCAACCTAAAAACTGTACACGGGGTGCAGTTTTGGTGCGTTCCAATTATTTAAATTAGCACCAAAAGCGCACCACACATGATTGTGGTGCTGTTTTGGTGTGGCACCCTTATGGGATCTTAACGTGTGTTCCAATTATTTAAATTAGCACCAGAAGCGCACCACACGCGAGTGGTGCTGTATTGGTGCGGTACCAATGGTGCGGATTTGGTGCACGGGCCAGATTTATGCAGTACTTACACCAAAACTGCACCATTTTGCTGATGGGGTGCACTTGTGGTTCATTCCAATTTAAATTAGCACCAAAAGCACACCACACAAGAGTGGTGCTGTTTTGGTGCGGCACCCAATGGTGCGGAAATATATTTTGCTTAATTATTAAATGTTGAACTTGCATTCAGATAATTCATGCACCTTGCTCTTTCTATACATTTCATTTAAATGAATGTAATGTATAGACGTACATGTATACTGAGCCCAATGTTGTTGAAAGTAATACAAAGCTGTAAACAAAAGCATTTCAAACCGAAAGTGATACATAATGAAGATATTCAGAAGTAACAATAAAAAAGGACAGGCTTAAATTGTTGCATTAATGCCAAACTATGGGCCTTTACCAAACGGGGCTTGGGGCTTGGGGCTTGGGGCTTGAGGCTCGGGATAGGCTCGTGCTTGGCTCGGGCTCGGCTAGGCTTCAACGCAAAACAAAATGGCAGCCAAAACGTTTGGTACGTTCAGGCTTCGGGAGGCTTCGGTTGACCATGGCTAGCTTCGGTTATCGGCTCGGCGTCAACAGGGTAAACTGAAAATAATTACTCGTGCGTAAATATGTGCAATGATTTTTATCACTCATGCAATTTTATTAAATTTGTTCCAACGAACTTTTATTTACCATAACTCACTTCCCTTATCCACAAGGTTGCTGAGATTTGTCTTTGTTTTCTTCGGTGGTTCTTAAATTTATTTTAATAGGTGGGATTTTGGGGTAGGGGCGGGGGGTTGAGTTGAGATGCATGCTTCTAGATTTTAAAAAATTTATTTATTAGCGTCTTGGAGGTAGGGTGGTTGCATTTCAGTAATTCTAAGCATTAAGGACCACTTCAAGTACAAACAATTAACACACAAATCCCGTAATAACCCCTACTGCCTATCCCCACCAAGAATGATCAGTTAAATGCATGTTTAGTGAAAGGCAATCGTGTAGAAAATTCAAGCTCCTAACAGCAGTCAGTACCAATAAAATACTCAATACCAAACTCAACCCGGTTGCTCGACTTTTAAATTAAAGGAATTTTATTCAATAAGATTTTCAATTATATTTTCATGTGTAAAAACTATAACTTACATTTACAATGCAATAAAAATTAGAATGATTTTATCCATAATATATGTTTTTTTTTTTTTTTAAAGCACTGACTTAATTATGAGGTAACTCATAAAACATAAATGTAAGTAATATTTAAAATCAATATGTATAACATTTTGGTCAGTTAGGAAAGATTATGAAAGGTTTTCTAATAAAAATAATCAGAGTGTTTTTGCTGTACGTTTATAATTACGAGTAATATTATAATGGTCCAAAGCGTGGAATTATTAGATTCTGACAACCATAAAACCTTAATTAAATCTAACTAAAGCTGTCATATTTCCATCTTTTATTTATTATTAAATGTAAGTACATGTACCAAGTACTCCATTCATTCTAGAATTTGAGGTTGCCTTTAACCAGTTTAAAATGACCAGTAAAACAGGGACAGAAAATTCATCCATTGTGATAAACACCAATCTAAATCAGTAAAGGTGAAGTTTTTACAAGATTGTTTTACTTTGGAACAAACAGATAAAAACATAAATATGACCAATTATGCAAAATAAAAATTGAGTCCAAATTTACTACTGAATAGATATCACAGAGAGGGGCACAACCGGCACATTGTAAATTGTCAAGGCCAAACAAAAATAGTTCTGCTTCCGGTTGGCCTTTCTAACCTATTTTAATGGCTCAACCCTAATTTTCTTTTCAGGAAAAAAGAAAGAAAAATTCATTTAAATACTACCTTTAGACCTTCACTACACGTACACGCCTACAGCACACAAAAAATGCCCCAAAAATGTCCTTTATGATTTTCAAATGCAATGTAATCGGAAGCAGAACTAACTTTTTGTTGGCCTTAAATGCACATTTTATTAGCAATTACTGTTTTAATACTTTTTCTGCAGGTAGTTTGCTTTAAACAATAATGCGCCTATCAATTGCTTCCCCCACCCCTCCCCCCCTCCGGGCTGCCCCACCCAAGATGTGGGGATTGTCACTTTTGAAGCACTTGATAGGCGCATAACTCCTTGAAAAAGAGGGCATAAGTTAAAGGGTGCATCCATAATTTACCAATTAAATTGCTTATCAGAGTTTAACGGGTGGGAAAAAAGTGTACCACAAACTTAAAGAATGACCCATTATATAACTGTTGCTGTAGAATTCAAGTTAACTTGGGGGGGGGGGGGGGGGGGGGTGATCCAGTGGGACACCCCCCCCCCCCCCCTTTTTCCAAAAGTAGGGATAATAATTCCCCCAGATCTACACCATTGATATTGTGCTGAAATACCAGTCCTCAAAGTTGCTAAAATGTAAACAATTATGTTGTCTGCCTTCAGATATTCCTGTTAACTTGCCTATTAAAAGCACTCATTTTCAGTCCTGATGATATTCTTTTTTTTCTTAATTTGCCAACAATACCAAAATTAAAGGGGAGTGTAAACTATTTTTACCATAAATGAAAATGGTCACTGCAAACATCCACAGAAATAGGATCCGTCTTTAAGTTCAGATTTCCAAGGACTTGAGAATCAGCTGCTGGTTTCACTGTTACTTGTGGCATTTCTACTTTGAGCATGTAGTGGTGCCACTGCAACCCAACTGCCTTATCCATAGCCTCATACAACTCCCAACAAGGACTGTGGTGCCTGCATGGTTTAGGACTCTTGGTTCCTGTTAAACAACAGATACAAGTGAAAGATTTATTATCACAAACTAAACAATGCAATATTTGCTGCTAAAATGAAGAAAAAAATGAATCTATGGCTGTTTTTGCTCGATCTGCCTAATTTCTGCTTTCTTGCAACAAAAACAATCATTACCCTTTCAAAAAAGCAACAAATAAAATGTACATGTATTAAACTACCTTAACTTAACTCCCTGAGATATGTGTAAAATTGTATTCAAATGTATCCAAAATAAGATTTGGGATTGTTAGGGATAATTAAAAGATTTTTCATCCATGATATTCACAAAAAGGGAAACACTTTTTGACAAGTTGAATAATGCTGATGAATCAGTACCTGCAATAGCCATTATTTTTGTGTTTGTTTTTATGGGGGGGGGGGGGGGGGGGGGGAGAAGTGGTCAGCATGTTAACTTTTTATTCTAGCATTCATTTGTACAAAGTATATACATGTAAGTAGTGGGTTTAATGCTTCAATTGAATGCCTGGGTGAATCTTTTTTTCACGTAAAATTATGTTACCTACAAATATGTGATAATGTGACAACATAATTACGTACCTGTGATGTATAGGGCCTACTAGCCCTGTCCGTCGCCAAAGTTCTGAAGTATGGGCCGTATCCACTTCAAAGTCCAATAGATTATTGTGTTAATTCCCCTGTTCCTAAAGGATATTTAAAAGAGGGAAAGTAAACTCATTTTAGACAGATGTTAGAACTTAGACTCAAATCAGATCTGTTCAAACATAAGAAAAAGGCTATCTCTTTAGAAAACTAACTCCACCCTTCAGAATTCAGATGTCGCTGAACACACTATTCTGAGTACATGCCTTGTGTGTCAGTCATATCTCGGATGTATATTGAATTTTGGCAAAACGTGCAGCAGATACTGTTCTGGATGCAACCTACCATGTATAGCTTTTAGTTATATGTATTCTAGGAAAGATTTTACTTTAATACCCCCTACCAAAATCGGTTAGAAACAGCAAATCTTGGAAAATAACCATCCATTTGTGTTCATAATTGTATAAACACTTGGCACAACCTTTAATTTTGAGAATTTTGTTGGGACATTTTTAGTGCAATATAGGGGAAGAAAGTTTGTGTTTTCTGTGTTAGAAGTTCTTGGCAGTTGGCACCATGTAGGCCTATAGTCACTCCAAAGTGTGCACATACATGTTGCTTTCTTCCTTTTTTTATTTTTTTTTATTTTTTTTTTACAGATTTTGCTGAAATAAATCTTGAAAAAACAGGTTGTGCCGCATGTTTAGCAAGATTTTGCTGTTCTTGACCGATTTTGGTGGGGGGGTATTAAAGTAAAATCTTTTCGTATTCTACGTTCAAAAATTCAACTGAACAAATCGTCTTTTCTGTACGTACAGGAAGCATGCTGACACGTACAAGTACAACTACAACTTAGTGTATGTCAGAGTTGGAGTCGAGTCCCTGCAAGTCTTTTCACAAGTACTTTTGCAAGCCCAGTCAGAAGTCCTTTCATAAAGCCGGTCATCACAAGTAACTGGATGAACATTGACAAAGAAATGCCTTTGTCAAAGCTCATTTGAATAGCTCTAGCTTGTGATTGGGATTAGGACTGGAGGGCTTGTGGTGGACTTGCAGGACTTGCAGGGATTTGTGATAGACTCGACTACATCTCTGGTGTATGTTCAAGTTACAAATCTCAACCTCTGACTCTAGCTCTCACTACTGTTTTTGTATTAATAAATCTAAAATGTAGGAAATCTAGGTGACGCAACAGTGAGTTGGTGCAGGTGTCATGCCAAAAAGTGTCCGGTGCCAAATACTGTCCGCTCATTAGCATACTGCTCTCTGATTGGTCAAGTGGGTATTACGTCATCGCGATACCGGAAGCTTGCTAAATAGTGTCCGGGCGGGGCGTACGTAGCGTGCATCCATCGCGTCCTTGCCGTCAAGCCATCAACGCTGCGTGACAATAAGTTCTCATTCGCATCTTTTAATATCATCTTTTTGGGTTTATTTTTATGAAGGGGGAACATAAGTAACAAGTAGACAGTATGATAGAGTTGAACGGGCTGTCAAGAAAAAAAAAGTGGATAAAAACTCATCCAACGATTCAAAATAGTCGCTAGTACATGAATACGTAATGAGTTATACTAGTAAAAAAATGTATTTGGCAAGGAACGGACAGTATTTGGCAAGGAAAGGACAGTATTTGGTAGCGTGCTTTGTGTGTGTGTGTGGGTGTTCATATTGTGCTGTGCATAATCATGGAGGAAGGATATCCTTCCTCCATGGCATAATGCAACGTTGCAACGCATGCATGAGCGGACACTTTTTAGCAGCGGACACTATTTGGCATGTAATACATGCCAAATAGTGTCCGTGTCTTTTGCGCGTGCTCAGCGGCCAGTAATTGACCAATCAGAGAGCAGTATGCTAATGAGCGGACAGTATTTGGCACCGGACACTTT
This sequence comes from Hippasteria phrygiana, assembly GCA_037893225.1. Classification (NCBI taxonomy): domain Eukaryota; kingdom Metazoa; phylum Echinodermata; class Asteroidea; order Valvatida; family Goniasteridae; genus Hippasteria; species Hippasteria phrygiana. Next base: position 165,725 of record JAZGUH010000085.1, on the reverse strand, counting down.
TTGGCATGACACAGGAACTCGACTATGCAGCTCAGCGGTCGGACTCCAAAAATGCAATAAACTTCTCCAACAAGAACAAAAACAACCGAGTTCATGAGTTCTGTCCCAAAATTAACAGGGAAAATTACTTACACTGACATTTCGCTTTGCCTGGCTCAGCTCCGCTAGCCCCAAGTTGTTCCATCTCCGTCAGAATCCTTCATAAGTGTTGGCACAAAAGTGAAAATGCAAGATACCGCACAACGGCCGTGCAATGTCCATGAATGCCACACACCGCTGTTTTTTTTCAAGATGGCGACTCGCTGAAAGTTTTTTTACACTGACGTCATCAAGCCCGTGTGCAGCCCCACTTCGGCAGGCTTGATAGGCTTCGGATGTTGGACCAAAACGGAGCCTCGGGCTTCATCGCCTAGCCCAAGCCCGCCGTTTGGTATGAGGCTTCAAAATGGCAGCCGCAAAAACGTAGCCCAAGCCTAGCCTCTAGCTTCGTTTGGTAAACGCCCTATATATATAAATTAGCTGATCGGAGGAAAAGTTGCATGCCTAATGTCCAAACCAAAGTCAAGAAAATGAACTTATTAAAATTTAAAATAAGGCAAGAAAACACTATATGACATGTATGGCTGCATGGGGGGCACATCGTTATGTCCATAAAAATATACATATCTTTTGCTCATAAGAATGTTTTTTTTAAACTGATATAAATTAAATCAAAACTGCATTGTTTGATAGTCCCGAGACACAATGACGTCACGCTATGTGCACTTTACTATGAGAGTCGGGTGGGATGCGTTTTCATTGTCTATTACAAAATGATTTTATGATTTATCAAAAACTGTCCGTTAAATTTGATATTATAATCTTTAACAAAGGGTCACATGGCCTCGACATTTCAGCCGGCACACCTTCTGGACACTATGCCGAGAATCATTGTCCATTAGCTTATCATACATGTACTTCTGATAAAATAATGGCCATGTTCATGACGTCATAACATCGGAATGATTGACTGCAAGGTGATGATGCAATATTTGCATGTTGCAATTTCAATTCATATGATCATAGCAGCTCACCGGAAATTACGAAATAAACTTATATTAAGCCATCAATTATTTTAAATTTTCCCCTTCATTCAAAATTTACACTTATAGACAGCTGATTCAATTCTTTAAGTCGATCATAACTTTTTTGTTATCACTAACAATGGGGACATCTAAACAGATTAAAAGCCAAAATGAAATTATTTGAGCCAAAATAGTGAATGTCACCTCCCACTTGTATCACTATACTATGGTGGCCCTGAAGGGACATAATCGGTCGTGAATATTTTTGCGACGTCGTGAAAATATTTTTGCGACGTCGCGAATTTATTCACGACTGGGCGCGAATTTCTTTTGGGACGTCGTGAATTTATTCACGACTAGTCGTGAATATTTTCGAGACGGTCGTGAATATATTTGCGACTAGTCATCAATTTATTCACGACCGGTCTTGAATATTTTTAGCGACGTCGTGAAAATACTCACGACTAGTCTTGAATATTTTCGCGACCAGTCGTGAATTCTTTTCGTAAAATATTCTAGTAACTTGAAGGGTTCTAAGTGTGCATTATGGGATAGCAATAAAATTGTGTTTATTGGGAGGGGGCGTAATCATACATGCAGACTATGTGTTACGATTTTGAGTCAATGTGATGGAACTTTTTGTTTCAGGGCCTTGGTTAACCGATTGTTCAGTTTGGTTGAACTTCTTGTTCTTTACAAGATGAAGTGCTTTTTAAATTTTGAAAATAGCAAGAAAGAAAGAACCGGTGTGTGCAGGCAAAATTCAAGGAATGATCAGTTTATCTTATTTGTTTGATCATCTCAGGAAATAGCCGCAGTGAGTCAAAGTTCGTTTAGGGGGTAGGAAGAATGGGGGTTGTTAAAGGCATCAACAAAATCTCTCTTTCCATTCTTGTTTATTTGTGGGAAAGGTTGGAGGAAGAAAGATTCTGTTGAGCAAGGTCTCATTATCGGTTTTTACGTAAGTGACTGGTCTTGCAGAAATTGTTTTTGTATATATTTACGAATAGGTTGGTGGGTATGCCAGCCGTGTGGGTGTGTGACTGACCCACCCAAAGCGTAATTTCTTTCTTTTCTAAAAAAAGTGGAATACGCTTCGAGGGAGTCAGTTTTAGCCACTATTTCTGCAAGATGACAGTCCTGGTATGTGCTGGCTACGTTAGAAGAATAATCAGTGGATTCTTTGATGGATCCTTCCAAGAAGTAGCCGCAGCGAGTCCGAACTTATCTGGGGGAGGGGGGGGGGGGGGGAAGGATTTGTAAAGTCATCATCAACAAAGCCGATCCTCATTCTTCCTTGTTTTTTCTAAAACAACCACCATAAAACATTGGTGAAGTTGCAGCGGTTTTTGTGCGCACGTTGCATGAAAATCATTGAAAATTTCGTTCTTATTCGTGCTGTGGTAGTAATGGGAAAATCTGACTTCTTTCTTATGGGGCTCATAGGACAGCCCCATTATATTACTTCTTCACATTCTTGGGAGTAACTGTTCACCATGCTAACGTTGTAATAGACGTAGGCCTACGTCCCTCTTCATTGCATTAGGTAGTGCTGTATAGCACGATCATAGAGTCTGATCTTACAATACAAAACTCACTTTTGATTTGCAATCTGAATTCTCCTCCATCATCTCCATTTAAGTTTTTGACACGACGTACGACGTGTACGATGGACTGACCATATCACGCGCGAATTGTATGTAATAACGCCCTCTATCGCGCGTTCGGTTAAATACCCTCCAAGCTACTGAACAAATATTTGCGACAAAATTCGCGACCAGTCGTGAAAAATTCACGACTAGTTGCGAAAAATTCACGACTAGTTGCGAAAAATTCACGACTAGTCGCAAAAATATTAACGACCAGTCGTGAAACATTCACGACTAGTCGCAAAAATATTCACGACGGCGCGAAAATATTCACGACTAAGTTGTGAATACATTCGCGATGTCGCGAAAATATTCACGACGTCGCAAAAATATTCAAGACTTGTCGTGAATAAATTCGCGACGTCGCGAAAATATTCACGATGTCGCAAAAATATTCACGACCAGTCGTGAATAAATTCACGACCGATTATGTTCCTTTAGGGCCACCATAAAATGCCCATGATCCTCCAAACACAAAGTGTCACAAGTGTCCTGCAAGGTCGGACCGTGTACCATGCAATTTAAGTGCCCAGGCCCCGCCGGCTGATTTGCAGGTCCGCAACACCCCCAGGTGATGATTGGTGATACTATGTCTAGCCAACCATTTACACTTTCCCATCCCAGAAGCTAGTGCAATATCAAGAATATCAGCGAGGTGTATCGGGGAATTATATATTAACATTACAGTTACGTACATATTTGATAATATGTTGGCTGTTTTGTTTGTGTACAAGAAGTTGTTGGAGTGTTATTTGGGTATTGAGGAGACCAAGTGATTTGATGAGGATTTGTCTTTGGACGTTATATTTACGACAGTTCAAGAGAAAATGCTTAACATCCTCAGTGCATGAGCATACTTCACATAATCCATTTGGATGTTTGCCGATTTTATATAGGAAATTATTTAAGCCTTTACATACACCAAGTCTAAGTCTATGCATGATAACTTCATGGGTACGTGACATTCCCCAGCTAGAGAAAATGAAAGATGGCTTATATTTTATATTATTTAGATTAGTGATGGGAATGGTTTTGGTCCATTTTTCCTTAAGTTCTTCTTTAAGAATGTGTTTGATTTCATTCTCTAGGAGGGGTATGTGGTGATCGATACTGGTTTTGTGTGTGGCTGATTTGGCGATTTCATCAGCTCTTTTATTTCCATTGATCCCACAGTGCCCAGGGATCCATTCAAAGTTAACTATATTGCCTTGGTAGTGGATGTTATTTAAGGTGTGGCGAATATCACAAACGATTTTATGTTTGGGGAAGGTTTTAGAGATAGACTGGATGGCACTAAGGCAATCACTGAAAATGCATGTATGTAAAGGCTTAACATCTTCAACCCATTCTAATGCAAGGAGAATTGCGAAAAGTTCTGCTGTAAAGATAGAGACGCCATTATTGAGGCGGGAAGCTTTACTGTATTTAAGTTGGGGGATATATATACCACATCCGACAGTATCAAGAGTGGGATTGTGAGAGCCATCCGTGTATAAGTGTGAAGAGAATTTATCCATGTTGTATTGATGGTCTCTAAACTAAGATTTTTCTTGTCATAAATATTTGTAGCATCTGCCACTCGAGAGAGGATTTCAGTGGAGACAGAAGGCTTGTTATAATGCCAGAAAGGAGTGGGGTCGTTGAGGGGGAAAACTGCATACGGGTATTGGGAGATCCTAGCTTCAAAAGGGGTGTTGTGGGTTGTAGACATCCATTTGTCAGCAAAATAATGCTTTTGCCAGTTATCAGAATGGATGTCATCATTAGGATGTGTTTTGTGTGTATTTACTTTGATTCCGTATAGGTTACATAAGAACTGTCTACGTAGAGCCAAAGGTGGGTCTCCACATTCGGTCTGTAGCCTAAAAAGTGGGGAACTGTGAATAGCTCCTGTACAAATTTTAAGAGCTTGGTATTGAATACTGTCAAGTTTTTGCTTGGCAGTCAGGGATGCAGAGTCGAAAGCTTCACACCCGTATTCCAAGATGGGTTTTATTAGAGCACTATATAGCTGATAAAGTGTTTTACAATCGGCCCCCCAGGAAATACCGCTAATGCATCTGAGGATGTTATGTCTCTTTTTACATTTTGTAATTATACTGTCGATGTGTGGATTCCATGTTAATTTGCTGTCAAAAATCACTCCCAGGAATTTGGCCGAGGACAAAGTCTGTAATCTAAGGTTTTGGATGTGCAGGGAGATATTGATAAGTTTTTTATTGGTGAACAAGACAACAATTGTTTTGGGATAGACAACTTAAAACCCAATTTGTCACACCAAGATTTGACATTATTAAGGTTTTGTTAGATTTTCATTTCTAGGTAAGATGTGTTTCTGTTGGATTTCCAGATGGCGATATCATCTGCATATTGTGAGACATTTGCATCAACGACATGGTGGGAGAGATCATTGACAGCAACGTTAAAAAGGAGAGGTCTGATAACACTGCCCTGTGGAACACCATTTTCCATGGTTCTTTCTTTAGAAAGACAATTATTAACTTTAACTTGAATTTTTCTATCATTAAGGAAATTATCAATCCATTTTATTATCCGACCATAAATACCCATGGAATGTAATTTAATAATAATACCTTTGCGCCAAAGCATATCATAAGCTTTTTCAATGTCAAGAAAAATAGCAAGGGTGCTTTCTTTATTACTCCTGGCTTTATTGATAGATGATTCCAAATTGACAATGTGATCTTTGGTACTTCTTCCTTTCCGGAAACCACTCAGGGGATTGGATAATAAGTTATGGGTTTCTAGATACCATAGTAATCGAGAATTAACAATTCGTTCCATTATTTTACAGAAAGTAGCTGTGAGTGCAATGGGTCTATATGATAGGGGGTTGGTGGATTCTTTTCCTGGTTTGAGGAATGGAATAAGGATAGCATCCTTCCATTGTTTGGGGCATTGAGAGGTATACCATATCATGTTAAAGATGATGAGTACGTAATTACGAATTTTCATGGGGAGGTGTTTAATGACATCGTTTCTTATTCCATCTTTACCAGGAGAGGTGCACTTAGAGGAATCAATTGCATGGTTTAATTCTTCTAAGGTAAGAGGCTCATTAATCACACTGTCATTGTTACTATCAATACAAAAATCATTTCAGCTTTATTTTTGATGGGGGTAAATAAAGGGCTGTAATTGTTCGTGCTGCTGACTTTAGCATAGCTGTCGGCAAGGGCTTCAGCCTTGTCTTGGTATAATGATATCTGTGCCATTGTGGTTTAGAACTGGTATGCTACTTGTATTACGAGTTTTTTCTATTCGTTTAATTTTGTTCCAAATAACTTTAGTATTAGTTTTCGGATTTATTTCGTTGCAAAAGATTTCCCAATCTTTTCTTTTAGCATTTTTAATTGTCTTCCTGGCTATGGCACAAGCCCTTTTATACTCTATAAGGTCTGTAGGAAGACGAGTTTTTCTGAAAATATTAAGAGCTTTTTTCTTACTATCTATGGCCTGTTTGCAATCATCATTCCACCAGGAGGTAGGGGTTTTATTGTGGTTTGGGTTGGTTTTTGGAATTGAGCAGCTCATGGCTGACTCAAGCTCATTGATGAAGTTGTTGTATGTATCATCAATGTTTTCTGAAGTGTTGGGTTCAGATATATTCAGATTGCAAGCAACTTGAAATTTATTCCAATCAGCTTTTTTAATGGACCATTTAGGTGTGAAATTAGCTTTACTTTTATAAATAGAATGATTATAATCAGTGATGATGGGGCAGTGATCACTTCCCCAGGAATCATCCAGAACTGTCCAGTTACATTTAGCAGCTAGATTAGGTGAGACAAAAGTGACATCAATACAAGAAAGAGTACCATGAGAACTATTCGCTCTTGTACCTTGACCAGAATTAACACAGACCATATCAAAATCTTTTATTATATCGTCAATAATCTTGCCGTTATGGTCAAGCTTAGAGCTGCCCCACAGGGGGTTATGACCATTCAAATCTCCACAAATTATGCGAGGATTCACAGTTCTATTTAGTATCTCTCTTAGATAGCTGTCTTCTAATAAGGCGTTGCATGGGTTATATATGTTGATGATGTTGGTTTATTTTTATAGGTATCATAAATTTCTCCAATTTGATACTCAATAGGAGTGTCAGAACCATGTATGTATTTAAAGGCTAGACCACGTTTAACAAGGAATGCACAGCCTCCTCCCCTTTTTTTAGTTCCTGTGTTCTGTCTGTCGTGACGATAAATATCGTATCCAGGTAGGGTAAAACTTTTCCCTTCTTTAAGCCAGGTTTCCTGAATACATATGAGATCTGGTTTTTGTGTCCAGGAAAAATTGTTTATAGATGATTTAAATTCATTGCAATGAGCTGTAAGAGACTGTGCATTCCATTGTAAGATAAACACCATAATAAGAAAAATCATGACGAAGTTTTGTTCGATTTTCCTATGTATAGTGATCTGGCTGGTTTTATGGGCTTCTGACGGGTCTGCGTTTTTTTGGGTCGAAGATATCTTGGTCTTATCTTGGGTAGGTTTGGGGCCCGATTCGCCTCTCCTTGTATTGGTACGTGTGGATGTTCTTTGCCTTCCTTGTGTTTCTTTAGTCTGTGTTGGGGGGTTGTCAGAATGGATCATGTGATTGACAAGGGCCTTAATCGCTGTGTCTCTTTCCTCTTTGTTCTTCAGCGTGTCCCATATTTGTATCGTGCCTGAGAGAAGTTCCGTTAGGTATTGTTCGTTGCACATGCAATGTGTGTGCTCGGTTTGTGTTCCTTCCGTTGCAATAGTTTGAGTGCTCGCGTCTTTGGAGGTTGGGGTTTTTGTGATTGGTGTGGTTGGCATCGTATTTGTGTTTTCCATGGTGTTTGTGTTTGACCGCAGAGAATTTTTGTTTCCGTTGCTTGAGGATTGTGCCATGTTGGAACATGGTTGTGCTGGCGAGGGAGTCAACTGAGAGCTCGTGCGTATTGATATGTCAGTTTTGATTGCATTTGCAGCTTCGGCATATGAAATATTATATGTGACTCTGATTCCTTGAATTCGCTTTTCCTGTTTGATGGTGCTGCATCCCCCATAAGCCGGTGAATGGTCTCCTCCACATCTGCAACATCTAGTGTTGTCTTTTTGCTTACACTGTTCATAGTTGTGGGGCCCTCCACATCGCACACAGCGTGTAGAGCTTCTGCAGTTTTTTGCAGTATGGCCCAGTCTTTGACAGTTGAAGCATCGGATTATGGGAGGGATGTACGGTTTGACTATGAAATTTTCATATCCTATTTGTATCCGGGATGGTGGGTTTGGTGAATTAAAAGTCAAACAGATAGAGAGGCTCTTTTCAAGTTTGCCATCTCTTTTGCGCATGAGTCGTTTGACTTCTACGACTCCATGTTGCTTACATACAGATAGAATTTCGTCTTCTGATGTGTCAGGTTCTATGCCATAGATGACACCTTTACTTTGAGTTTCTGATTTTGCAAATTCTGCTTGTACACTCCATTGTTCTAGGCGACTGATGATTTTGAGGTTTTTTTGCTTGAGCTGATGTGTGACATTTAACTGTGATGCCTCCTTGATTATTCTTGGAGACACTCTTGATGTAGTCTTTTAGGTTTCCCACATTGTTCAAAGCTTTGGCAATTCTGATTGGGTTTATTTTTGACAGTTTGACATCTGGAGAGGTAATGGTTACTAATGTGGGTTGAGATTGATAAGTATCGTATTTTACTGTGTTTCCCGTCGACGTTTTGTTGGTTGTTCATTTGGGGACTCGTATTCAGAATCTGTATAGACATCACTATAGCTTAGACTGTGTTTGGTACGTTTCCTGCTTTGAGTTTGCCAGGGGGTTTGGGTATTGTTTTGTGCCTGACTGTACATGACATCAAATGTTGACCATGGCTGTTCATCAGGATCAGGATTTTGATCTTGTGCTTCCATTTGATTTTGAGAAAGCTGATCCCATGATGTGTCATCATGATCAGAATCAGATAGATCGGCCATGGCCGATATGGATGTGATATTGGGGAATATTTTCCGATACACCTCACGATAATCTGATATTACTTACCCGCGTCCGTTGAAGTAGAAATTGATGATCTGGAGATCAACCGTTGGCGAGGAGCCGAAAATAAAATTTGAAATTCGCGCCACCGCACAGAGCACGTCCGCACTACGTCACCGCTAGCAAGAAAAAAACTTCAGTTTGTAGTCAGTCAGAAAAGTAAATTCTTTCTAGACTTGGCTTTCTTTTCACCGAAGCCTTCTGCTGATGAGGAATTCATTCATTGGTCACCAATAACTATCGCTGCATAATGTACTGAAAAGTAAATGTCGCTGCGCTGGCATGGTACTCGTCGTTTATGTTACACCATAGAGTTATATAACTCTATGTGTTACACACATGTCTGCATGGTCCATGGTAGTCTTGGTTCCAAGACGTCCTTAGCGCGGTGCGACGTACAGCGCGCACGGCAGCGCCCTCTAGCTGATACCCTGCACGATATGGGGGAAAAGAGTACACCCCCCCCCCCCCCCTTTTATCCCTATACCCTAAGCACGCTTCAGATTATTGTTATCTAACACATCCCCCTAGAATTCTGAATAGAATTCCTGAGATTCCGGGAACACAATGGCCAACACAAAAGAGGGGGTTCCCCTTTTCCCCCATATCGTGCATGCTTCATATGCTCTAGCTATTTCTCCATGCACACTCACTATAAAGGTTCAAAAGTGGACATCTGCTTTTCTGCCGTTAAAATAGCAGAAAAGCAGATTGAACGTTTTGGTTAAATGCATTTTTCTACTTTTCTAATTTTCAGCTATATTTTCACTGTATGATTGTAGGTCTTTTGTACGTACGCGCGCACACAAGACAGACATTGTACATGTATACACATTGTACAACGCATGCGCTGCACGTGTTTGTCTTTTCTCAAGACAAATTTCGCTACACGTTAGCTGTGTGTACGTGCATTGTACACTGGGAATAAGATGGTGGCATTCAGTGCGGTTGCTTGCACTTGACGAAGGCTAGCAACAAAGCAACGCGCACGCGCAGATGCGCTTTAGGGTTTGGAGTTATTGAACCAATTGCTCTAACCCCCAGGTCTTATAGTAGCCTTTTCTCCAGACGAAGTTTGCAACACGTTAGCTGCATGTACCATTGTACATGTATAGCATTCAGTGTGGTTGTTTGCACTTGACCAAGACTACCAACGACGGATCCCAGGAGAAAATTCCAGTTGAATCCCATTGTGTCCCATTGAAAACTTTAATGGGACTCAACGGGTGCTTACGGGTGTCAATGGGACTGAACGGGATCCCTTTATTTCAATGGGAAATTCATTATAACCTGAAGAGATGTATTAACTGGACCTAATGGGACCTTATGGGATGCAATGGGTCACACCCTTCTTCAACTGGAGTATATGGGATCCCGTAAGAATTACTCGGGGTTTGCATCCGTGCAATTTGCATGTCTTTGGAAATGCCTCCCTCCTACTAGACAATAGTATTGTCTTCTTGGCATATAACCGCTTTGCATGGCTCTCGCCAGTCACTTCAGGCTCTTGCACGCATGCTGAGTGTTGTATTTACAACTCCCATTTCTGCTTTATCGCATTTTCCCCACCCTCGCACCCCAATTTCTTGCTTTATCATTTCCGGATTTGTTTGCTCTTTTTTGGTTTTTGTTTGTTTTATCTTTATTTTTTACAGGCATGTCGAGCTCTATCTGCTATGCCTGTGGCATGCAAGGCCATTGGTCGAGACAATGTCCCTTCGCTGCCGCCAATGGCGGCTTCTACCAGCAAAGATCGAGGTCCAGATTCAACCCCATTCTTGGCCCCCCAGCCACAAGGAGTTTCCCCGGTCAAGCACCGATGTCGTACCGACCACTGCTGCCCTCAATCGCCGATAGAGCAACAGAGTTCCCCAAAGATTCCCGGGCCCAAGCCTCTTCCTATAATCAGATTCATAGCAGTGAACCTATCACCAAGAAGTTTTCTGATATCATTCAGGTACCATGTGATTATCAATATGATTATCTAACCTCCGACAAATTGCATGTGAAAGGTAGATTACGATCACACTGTGAATTCTGGGAACGTATAGGTGTTCCACACATGATCATGTCCATTATAAATGAAGGTTTCAAATTATGGTTCATTGAAGATCCCCCGCCTATGACTCTTCGAAACAACTTTTCGGCTCTTCACAATTCAACCTTTGTCACAGAATCCATTTTCGAATTATTGCCTTCTGATAGAATTGGGGAAAACAGTTTCCCTTCTTACGTTACGAGTCCACTTTCTGTTGTTTCCCAGGCCTCGGGCAAAAATCGTCTAATTCTAGACTTGAGTCAGTTGAACAAGTATGTGCAGAAGAACCATTTCAAAATAGATGACTGGAAGGTCGCATTACCATACTTCAGTTCAGATGCTCTTTTGTTCTCCTTTGATTTAAAATCTGGATATCATCACGTTGATATTGCTCCACAATTTCACAAGTATTTTGGGTTTTCTTGGTGCATTGCTGGCATTCAGAGATATTTTGAGTTCACAGTTCTCCCCTTTGGCCTTACCTCTGCCCCCTGGATTTTCACCAAAATTATGAAACCTTGGGTTACGCATTGGCGTTCTTGTGGCATTTTTATTTCCCTCTATCTGGATGATGGTTTTATAATTGTACCCCGATCGAATCTTTCCCAAGATAAACATGTCACATTAGCCTCACAAGTTTCTGCCCATGTTCGATCAGATTTATTGAATGCTGGTTTCATTTACAACATAGCCAAAAGTGTTTGGAAGCCCACTCGCTCTATTGTTTGGCTAGGCATGATTTGGGATTCCAGTATGGGTACTCTTAAGGTGTTGGACCGTAGGATAACCAAACTTCGAGCCTCCATCGTTTCCCTGCTAAGATTTCCCTCTTGCTCAATCAGGGACCTTCATTCCTTTGTTGGGCAGATCATTTCTCTGTCGCCAGTTATAGGTAACGTCAGCAGGCTTATGACTCGATCTTGTCAAATTCGCATAGCTGCAGCCGCTGACGAGGATTTAGTGATTATTCTCGATGATAAGTGTCTCATCGAGATTCAGTTTTGGCGTGATAATGTTTCCCGTCTTAACATTCGGCAAGTTTTCCTTTCCCCAAGAGTTAACAAAGTTAGCATATTTTCAGATGCAAGTTCAGTAGGGTCGGGTGCAATCACGTGCAACGAAAATCACGTTGCTCATAAGAATTGGACTCCTGAAGAAAGGACAAAGAGTTCAACTTGGCGTGAACTTGAAGCGATTTCATTTGCTCTTGGTTCATTTTTGCCTTTAATTTCTTCCTCCCGGGTAAAATTGTTCACAGATAGTCAGGCTGCGGCCATAATTCTCGAAGTGGGGAGCATGAAAGACCATCTTCAATCCTTAGCCTTCAAGATTTTCAAATTTTGCCTTAACAATCGCATTCGGCTCGAAGTTGATTGGATTCCTCGTTCCCTTAATGATCAAGCCGATTTTATTAGCAAGCTCATTGATGTAGAAGACTGGTGTATATCGGACGAATTCTTCGAATCTATCAATAATTCATGGGGTCCTCTGACGATTGATTGTTTCGCGTCATACTATAATGCAAAATTGCCTCGATTTTTCTCCAGGTTTTGGAATCCCGGGGCGGAAGCTGTGGACGCTTTCGCTCAAGACTGGTCAGGGGAAAATGTACTATTAGTTCCCCGTTACATTAATTCCCTCTGTTCTGATTCACTTGCAATGTTGTCACGGAACTGGGATCTTAGTCTGCCCATGGTGGCCCTCTAGCCCATTCTGGCCTATGTTATGGACAACGTTCTTGCCTTTTATCGTTGATTTCTTTACTATGCCTGGCAGGTGTGCGTTAGTACATGGGAGAAACAAAAATTCTCTGTTTGGTTCACCCAACTTTGAAGGTGTAATGGCAGCAGTGAAGTTGGATTTCTTTCCGTTTTCTTAGTACCCCCTGATATTCATGCATACCAATATTAATCGCATTTCTTTTCTTTTATTCTTTATTCTACAGATTATTCGAGATCAGCCCTTTTGGTCCGAATTCCCTTCCACAGTTTCGGATTCTAAAGAACAGTTGATGTTTGAAGCTATTGCAGCAAAAGCAGTTGGTACTTCTAATTCTTACCTTTACAAGTGTCGCAATTTCATAAATTGGTTGTCATGCCGTAAAATTCCCTTGTCTTTTCCAATTCAAGATGAGGTTGTTGCAGCCTTTTTATTTCATACTAAGTCTATCTCTCATTCCGAGAGCGTAGTCTCGACCACTGCTGCTGCTATAAAATGGTTTCACTCTTTACTCGACATTAAAAATAACCCAATAGATTCTCCCATTGTTCAACATATCTTGATCAGTGCCAGAAAAGGTCTTCACAATCCTCCCGCCCAGAAACGTCCCTTGTCGTTAGATCAGCTTCGAAGAATTTTGGATAATTTCGCCAAAGATGATTGTACACTGATGCAACTCAGGTCAGCTTGCTATGTCTGTTTAAAATATGCCTTGTTATTGTTGTTGTTGTTGTTGTTGGTTTGGTTGTTGTTGTTGTTGTTGTTGGTTTGGTTGTTGTTGTGGTTGTTGGTTTGGTTGTTGTTGTTGTTGTGGTTGTTGGTTTGGTTGTTGTTGTTGTTGGTTGTTGGTTTTTTGTTGTTGTTGGTTGTTGGTGTTTTTTTTTTTTTTTTTGGTTGTTGTTGTTGTTGGTTGTTGTTGTTGGTTGTTGTTGTTGGTTGTTGGTTGTTGTTGTTGGTTGTTGGTTGTTGTTGTTGGTTGTTGTTGGTTGTTGTTGTTGTTGTTGGTTGTTGTTGTTGTTGGTTGTTGTTGTTGTTGGTTGTTGTTGGTTGTTGGTTTTTTTTTTTGGTTTTTTTGTTTTTGTTGGTTGTTTTTTTGTTTTTTGTTGTTGGTTTTTTTTTTTTGGTTGTTGGTTTTTTTTTTTTTTTTGGTTTTTTGTTGTTGGTTTTTTTGTTGTTGTTGGTTGTTTTTTTGTTGTTGGTTTTTTTTTTTTTTTTTTGGTTGGTTTTTTGTTGTTGGTTTTTTTGTTGTTGTTGGTTGGTTTTTTGTTGTTGGTTTTTTTTTTTTGTTGTTGGTTGGTTTTTTGTTGTTGGTTTTTTTTTTTTTTTTGTTGGTTGGTTTTTTTTTTTTTTTTTTTTTTTTTTGTTGGTTGGTTTTTTGTTGGTTTTTTTGTTGTTGGTTGGTTTTTTGTTGTTGTTGGTTGGTTTTTTGTTGTGGTTGGTTTTTTGTTGTTGGTTTTTTTTTTGTTGGTTGTTGTTGGTTGTTGGTTGTTGTTGGTTGTTGTTTTTGTTGTTGTTGTTGTTGTTGTTGGTTGGTTTTTTGTTGTTGTTGGTTGGTTTGTTGTTGTTGGTTGGTTTTTTTTTTTTTTTTTTGTTGGTTCAGACACAACGAAATTGCCGAAATCAAGGCCAACCATATTACTAAGTTGCCCAATGACGACGGTATAAAAATTCGTATCCCCAAATCGAAAACCGATATTTTCAGAGAGGGCGACGTGGCCTTCCTTCCTGCTTCGGAGGATTTCTATTCGCCATATGCCCTTTTGATGAAATTCATTGACAGGTCTGGTATTAAGCTGGGAGATGATCTGTTCATTTTTACTCCCCTCACTTTCTGTTCCTCCTTGAATTCTTATAAGCGCACCCAAAATAGACCACTCGGTTATTATAGGTGTAGGGAGTTGTTTTTCGATGCTCTCCGATCCATCGGTGTTGTTTAAGTTAAATCTTTTGGCCTTCATAGTTTAAGGTCTGGTGGAGCTTCCCATTTAGCCAATCATAATATCCCAGAAGATCTCATTCTCCAACATGGCCGTTGGAAGACAACATCGGCTAAAAATCGTTATGTACAGAGAGATATTAGCCAACGTTTGGAGGTATCTAAAGCCCTGTTTAATTGAACCATATATTAATTGTTGTTGGCGTTTTGCACGTTGCAACCTGTCAAGCAAAGATTTGACTCCTTGATCCTATGTTTGCATTCAAAGTTTGTTCAGTCTGTTTACAGGTTTATTGCATGGTCAATAAATTTCTCACCTCTTCCATTTATTCAGAATTTTCGAATCTTGAGATATAATTGCGAAGTTACACTACCAATAATACCCTGCCATAAATGTACAGTTGTCTTTCTTAGAAGTTCTCTCTTTTTGCTCCAGACGGCCGAGCAGGCCTAGTATGAGAAAGGCAGCTGCCTTGTAAAGCCAACGAGGCTGTGTGATCGTTGTGTACTTGTTTTTTCTTGTTCCAGGCAGACGCCTGAAAGGCCGAAAGGGCCAAGAATGAGAAGGGCATTTGCTCTTTACGGCCAACGAGGCGTTGTTGCTGTTGCTGTTGCTGTTGCTGTTTTTGGTTTGGTTGTTGTTGTTGTTTTTGGTTTGGTTGTTGTTGTTGTTTTTGGTTTGGTTGTTGTTGTTGTTGTTTTTGGTTTGGTTGTTGTTGTTGTTTTTGTTTTTGGTTTGGTTGTTGTTGTTGTTTTTGTTTTTGGTTTGGTTGTTGTTGTTGTTTTGGGTTTGGTTGTTGTTGTTGTTGTTTTGGGTTTGGTTGTTGTTGTTGTTGTTGTTGGTTTGGTTGTTGTTGTTGGTTTGGTTGTTGTTGTTGTTGTTGGTTTGGTTGTTGTTGTGGTTGTTGGTTTGGTTGTTGTTGTTGTTGTTGTGGTTGTTGGTTTGGTTGTTGTTGTTGTGGTTGTTGGTTTGGTTGTTGTTGTTGTTGTGGTTGTTGGTTTTGTTGTTGTTGTTGGTTGTTGGTTTTTTGTTGTTGTTGGTTGTTGGTTTTTTTGTTGTTGTTGTTGGTTGTTGTTGTTGTTGGTTGTTGTTGTTGGTTGTTGTTGTTGGTTGTTGGTTGTTGTTGGTTGTTGTTGTTGTTGGTTGTTGTTGTTGTTGGTTGTTGTTGTTGTTGGTTGTTGTTGTTGTTGGTTGTTGTTGTTGGTTGTTGGTTTTTTTGTTGTTGTTGGTTGTTGGTTTTTTTGTTGTTGTTGGTTGTTGTTGGTTGTTGTTTTTGTTTTTTTTGTTTTTGTTGTTGGGTTGTTTTTTTTGGTTGTTGGTTTTTTTGTTGTTGGTTTTGTTGTTGTTGTTGTTGTTGGTTGGTTTTTTGTTGTTGTTTTTTTTTTTTTTTTTTTTGGTTGGTTTTTTGTTGTTGGTTTTTTTGTTGTTGTTGTTGGTTGGTTTTTTGTTGTTGGTTGGTTTTTTGTTGTGGTTGGTTTTTTGTTGTTGGTTTTTTTTTTTTTTTTTTGTTGTTGGTTGTTGGTTGTTGTTGGTTGTTGTTTTTGTTGTTGTTGTTGTTGGTTGGTTTTTTTGTTGTTGTTGGTTTTTTGTTGTTTCCTTTTTATCTATTATATATTTTCATGAATAAGTCATGTGTTGAATAATTTTGTCTTTTGATCTGGATTATAGTAGCCGATATATTTGGTATTATTCCGATTGCAATTCTTGCTGTTATGTAACGGAACGAAGATTGCCCCGAGTTATCCAGATGCAGTTATACTGTCCTTGTATACAATAATTATTGTTGTCTTTGCCAAACATACAATTATATATATATACAGTGGCGGATCTACGGGGAGGGGGGGGGGGGGGGGTTTGGGGGGTTTAACCCCCCCCCCCCCCCTTGGGCTGAGAAAAAAAAAATAACCAGTGTCGGGTGTCGAAAAATCGGCACGCTGGGGTGTGTAGGCCAATCACCTCAGGTAAACCCCCCCTTGGGTAAAACCTAGATCCGCCCCTGATATATATCAATTAAATCATGTTATCAATTTTAATTACCAAGTGGTTTTTTGTACTCGGCATCATCGTGCTTGCAGGCCATAATCCCATGCTGTCTAAATAAATCATTGAACTGAATTTTCTTGTATTTGTGATCCTTTATTTCATTGTCGTTGCATAAAGTGAAACTGTATTTCATGCGTATGAGCGCAGCGAAGTAGCATGAAATAGCTGATTTATTTAGAGCTTGAGGCACGAACCACGTGCGAGCAGCCCCAAGTGCAGAAAAGCATTGAAGCATTTCTCAATGAATGGTTGAAATGGATACGCCCACTAATTTGCATAGATTTAAATATGGCTGTCTACACAAAACCACATTTTGAGAAGTTTTCAGGGTTAACTTTATGAAAATTACACTGGGGATAACACCAGTGTTAAGTTTTGAAAACAACTCCTTTGCAATACAATCGGCATAATTTGGTCTAATTGCGGTGAAAATGATCATTTTCTAGCTGCCTACCATGAATAGAAATTACACCAATTCCCTTGTTCAATGTCATTTGGTGATTTTCTTAAAACGTCCCCCGAAATACGAATCACCGAGCCACCAAGTGGTCAATTATCTTATGCACCTATCAATTGCTTCCCCACCCCTCCCCTGAGGCTGCCCCACCCAAGATGTGGGGATTGTCACTTTTGAAGTGACCAAATCCCCACCCCTGGTGCAAAATTTTAGTGACAATCCCCGACATACATGGGTGGGGCATCCCCACCTCCTGGTTTTGAACTTCTGATGATGTGGAAACAATGGCAAAATGAGTTACCAAAATCTCCACCCTATGGGGCTTGAAAAATGTTACCAAAACCCCACATAAGACCTGGGGCAGCCCGGGGAGCACATTATTTACACGATAAATAAAAAGTTCGAAAGGATGATGTCACTTCGACTTGAACCTCGCTTACAAGGAAATTAATTTTAGCGAATTTGCTGGTAAAAGGAAAGTATCACCGATTTTTAAAGGGAAAATAGGGGTTCCGAAAAAAATAGCCGATTTTAAAAATGATATCGGCGATATCTCGATTTTTCGATTTTAAAAGCATGTAGCCGATATCGATTTTTGGGAGGCGAATATCACATCATCGCGATTTTATCGTATCACCCAGCACTAACGTCTGCCATTCATGTGCGGCTTCATCACCCGATGAATTAGGCCTAAGATTTCTCTTTCTTGCATGCTTGTCAATGGCATGTTTGTTTCAATTTCTAAAGAAGCCTGTTAAATGTCCAAACAATTGCACACCTCATCTGCTTGCCAATCACATAAGATTTTGTCAGAAACAATCTAAATTATAGGCCTGTATTTCTGTAACGTGATTGTATACTGTTGGGTAAACTGCTGCAATAAAATCACCATGATGGCATGACATTTTCTTGAGACAGAGGGCCAGGGGCACCTCTGTAAATGTTTTTCCTGAGAAATAAAATACAATTTGAAGGAAATACTATTTTAAATTGTCACTTTTTTTTGTAGCTTTACATAGGTACACCAGTGTCTAAAAAGTGCTGAAGTGCACTGCATGCACTGTGAATGTTGTGAAATTCAAATTAGGCCGAAAAGTAAAAACTTTATTAAAGAATACAAAGTAAAAACCAACAACAATGCTAGAGTACACTCCAAGACCATTCCTGTCAAACTAAACACAGCTCTATGGTCATACCCCATACCCTAGCTGAACCCCCACAGTTTTAGATCAACATACAAAGATGATTTACATGCCTTTATTTACAAGTCTGGTCTTGGTCTAGCTTGGTCTCGGACTGTCGGTCTTGGTCTTGGTCTCGGACTGTCGGTCTCGGTCTTGGTCTCGGACTGCCTGGTCTTGACTACAACACTGACACCATGTCATGACAGCGTTCTTCTCACCAGGGTCATCTGGTATTTATCAATGTCATTTCCTTGGTCAAATTCAAAGCTGGCGAATTGTGAAAAAACATCACACAACTTCGTCGAACTATCTGCCACTGTTCTAGCGTACCACGGCTTAACAACCTTCTTCGCCGTACGAATGCTAACGCACACAAATATAGCCATATTCGTGTGTTTCAGCAAATAAAAGCAACAAATTCGTCACACGAAAATCAGCGTTTCAGGTATGGTGGGGTTGGCGTGAAACAGTTGGGTGGTTCCAAAACTACTTCGGCTGACACGCCATAAAAACGAAGTACGGGTACCAAATTGCACAAAAAGCTTCATGTAGGCGCAATTTCAGTCGTTTTGTATATATATATGTATATACTGCTGCTACCGTAGCTGAAGCACACCAATTTTTGTTTAGCGACTGTGTATACTACGAAAAGCGCCGGGCTCATACTCAATTAGACTTTACTAATTAGTATTTGGATGAAGCCTATACCAAAATAAAGTGTGTCCAGAAGCATGGTCTTGTAGATTATGAAATAAAAGTTGGAGTTTTTGATAACATGTGAGGTACACTTTGTTTTAACGGGGTAGTTATGTACTACGCAGCCGAAAAAACGCATTACAATAGTTCAGTGAAAACGGGGTATCTGTAACGTGCTAATTAGGCACTAATTATTGTTCGGATGAAGCCTATACCAAAATAAAGTGTGCCCAGAAGCATGGTCTTGTAGATTATGAAATAAAAGTTGGAGTTTTTCATAACATGTGAGGTACATTTTGTTTTAAATGTTAGTGATGTACGCAGCCGAAAAGAAGGCATTACAATAGTGCAGTGAAAACGGGGTATCTTTAACAGGCTAATTCGGCACTAATTAGTGTTCGGCTGAAGCCTATACCAAAATTAAGTGTGCCCAGAAGCATGGTCTTGTAGATTATGAAATAAAAGTTGGAGTTTTTGACAACATGTGAGGTACACTTTGTTTTAACGGGGTAATTATGTACCCAGCCGAAAGAACCGCATTACAATAGTGCAGCGAAAACGGGGTATCTTTAACGGGCTAATTGGGCACTAATTAGTGTTCGGCTGAAGCCTATACCAAAATTGAGTGTGCCCAGAAGCATGGTCTTGCAGATTATGAAATAAAAGTTGGAGTTTTTCATAACATGTGAGGTACATTTTGTTTTAAATGTTAGTGATGTACGCAGCCGAAAAGAAGGCATTACAATAGTGCAGTGAAAACGGGGTATCTTTAACAGGCTAATTAGGCACTAATTAGTATTCGGCTGAAGCCTATACCAAAATAAAGTGTGCCGAGAAGCATGGTCTTGTAGATTATGAAATAAAAGTTGGATTTTTTCATAACATGTGAGGTACACTTTGTTTTAACGGGTTAGTGATGTACGCAGCCGAAAAGAAGGCATTACAATAGTGCAGTGAAAACGGGGTATCTTTAACGGGCTAATTCGGCACTAATTAGTGTTCGGCTGAAGCCTATACCAAAATAAAGTGTGCCCAGAAGCATGGTCTTGTAGATTATGAAATAAAAGTTGGAGTTTTTGACAACATGTGAGGTACACTTTGTTTTAACGGGGTAATTATGTACCCAGCCGAAAGAACCGCATTACAATAGTGCAGCGAAAACGGGGTATCTTTAACGGGCTAATTAGGCACTAATTAGTGTTCGGCTGAAGCCTATACCAAAATAAAGTGTGCCCAGAAGCATGGTCTTGTAGATTATGAAATAAAAGTTGGAGTTTTTGACAACATGTGAGGTACACTTTGTTTTAACGGGGTAATTATGTACCCAGCCGAAAGAACCGCATTACAATAGTGCAACGAAAACGGGGTATCTTTAACGGGCTAATTAGGCACTAATTAGTGTTTGGCTGAAGCCTATACCAAAATAAAGTGTGCCCAGAAGCATGGTCTTGTAGATTATGAAATAAAAGTTGGAGTTTTTGACAACATGTGAGGTACACTTTGTTTTAACGGGGTAATTATGTACCCAGCCGAAAGAACCGCATTACAATAGTGCAGCGAAAACGGGGTATCTTTAACGGGCTAATTAGGCACTAATTAGTGTTCGGCTGAAGCCTATACCAAAATAAAGTGTGCCCAGAAGCATGGTCTTGTAGATTATGAAATAAAAGTTGGAGTTTTTGACAACATGTGAGGTACACTTTGTTTTAACGGGGTAATTATGTACGCAGCCGAAAGAACCGCATTACAATAGTGCAGCGAAAACGGGGTATCTTTAACGGGCTAATTAGGCACTAATTAGTGTTCGGCTGAAGCCTATACCAAAATAAAGTGTGCCCAGAAGCATGGTCTTGTAGATTATGAAATAAAAGTTGTATTTTTTCATAACATGTGAGGTACACTTTGTTTTAACGGGGTAGTTATGTACGCAGCCGAAAAGAACCGCATTACAATAGTGCAGTGCAAACGGGGTATCTTTAACGGGCTAATTAGGCACTAATTAGTATTCGGCTGAAGCCTATACCAAAATAAAGTGTGCCCAGAAGCATGGTCTTGTAGATTATGAAATAAAAGTTGGAGTTTTTGACAACATGTGAGGTACACTTTGTTTTAACGGGGTAATTATGTACCCAGCCGAAAGAACCGCATTACAATAGTGCAGCGAAAACGGGGTATCTTTAACGGGCTAATTAGGCACTAATTAGTGTTCGGCTGAAGCCTATACCAAAATTAAGTGTGCCCAGAAGCATGGTCTTGTAGATTATGAAATAAAAGTTGGAGTTTTTGACAACATGTGAGGTACACTTTGTTTTAACGGGGTAGTTATGTACGCAGCCGAAAGAACCGCATTACAATAGTGCAGTGAAAACGGGGTATCTTTAACGGGCTAATTAGGCACTAATTAGTGTTCGACTGAAGCCTATACCAAAATAAAGTGTGCCCAGAAGCATGGTCTTGTAGATTATGAAATAAAAGTTGTATTTTTTCATAACATGTGAGGTACACTTTGTTTTAACGGGGTAGTTATGTACGCAGCCGAAAAGAACCGCATTACAATAGTGCAGTGCAAACGGGGTATCTTTAACGGGCTAATTAGGCACTAATTAGTATTCGGCTGAAGCCTATACCAAAATAAAGTGTGCCCAGAAGCATGGTCTTGTAGATTATGAAATAAAAGTTGGAGTTTTTGACAACATGTGAGGTACACTTTGTTTTAACGGGGTAATTATGTACCCAGCCGAAAGAACCGCATTACAATAGTGCAGCGAAAACGGGGTATCTTTAACGGGCTAATTAGGCACTAATTAGTGTTCGGCTGAAGCCTATACCAAAATTAAGTGTGCCCAGAAGCATGGTCTTGTAGATTATGAAATAAAAGTTGGAGTTTTTGACAACATGTGAGGTACACTTTGTTTTAACGGGGTAGTTATGTACGCAGCCGAAAGAACCGCATTACAATAGTGCAGTGAAAACGGGGTATCTTTAACGGGCTAATTAGGCACTAATTAGTGTTCGACTGAAGCCTATACCAAAATAAAGTGTGCCCAGAAGCATGGTCTTGTAGATTATGAAATAAAAGTTGTATTTTTTCATAACATGTGAGGTACACTTTGTTTTAACGGGGTAGTTATGTACGCAGCCGAAAAGAACCGCATTACAATAGTGCAGTGCAAACGGGGTATCTTTAACGGGCTAATTAGGCACTAATTAGTATTCGGCTGAAGCCTATACCAAAATAAAGTGTGCCCAGAAGCATGGTCTTGTAGATTATGAAATAAAAGTTGGAGTTTTTGACAACATGTGAGGTACACTTTGTTTTAACGGGGTAATTATGTACCCAGCCGAAAGAACCGCATTACAATAGTGCAGCGAAAACGGGGTATCTTTAACGGGCTAATTAGGCACTAATTAGTGTTCGGCTGAAGCCTATACCAAAATTAAGTGTGCCCAGAAGCATGGTCTTGTAGATTATGAAATAAAAGTTGGAGTTTTTGACAACATGTGAGGTACACTTTGTTTTAACGGGGTAGTTATGTACGCAGCCGAAAGAACCGCATTACAATAGTGCAGTGAAAACGGGGTATCTTTAACGGGCTAATTAGGCACTAATTAGTGTTCGACTGAAGCCTATACCAAAATAAAGTGTGCCCAGAAGCATGGTCTTGTAGATTATGAAATAAAAGTTGTATTTTTTCATAACATGTGAGGTACACTTTGTTTTAACGGGGTAGTTATGTACGCAGCCGAAAAGAACCGCATTACAATAGTGCAGTGCAAACGGGGTATCTTTAACGGGCTAATTAGGCACTAATTAGTATTCGGCTGAAGCCTATACCAAAATAAAGTGTGCCCAGAAGCATGGTCTTGTAGATTATGAAATAAAAGTTGGAGTTTTTGACAACATGTGAGGTACACTTTGTTTTAACGGGGTAGTTATGTACGAAGCCGAAAGATCCGCATTACAATAGTGCAGTGAAAACGGGGTATCTTTAACCGGCTAATTAGGCACTAATTAGTGTTCGGCTGAAGCCTATACCAAAATTAAGTGTGCCCAGAAGCATGGTCTTGTAGATTATGAAATAAAAGTTGGAGTTGTTTATAACATGTGAGGTACACTTTGTTTTAAATGTTGCATTCACTTTTCACCATTTCTAAAAGCTTTGAAAAACAACAGGAAATGTGATGATTACCATTGGGCAGCTAATTGAACAGTAATTACTTCATCAAAATTACAAAAATGGTTTATAAAACTGTGGCTTATGTTGTGCGTTTTAATATGGCATGAAAAAGTATTGTTATTTTTTTTTTTATGAAAAATTCGTTAAATAAGCGAAGTGAACTTTCTGGAAAATAGATCACCTTTTACCGCATGCGTTATAGATTTTTCGATTCTTGCTGAATACGCGGATGAATCCGCGGCTGAATACGCGGCCAGAAATCCGGCCGAATCCGCGGCTAGCTTGAGCCAGGTGACTAACCTACCGAGGTTGGTCGCATCGCTGGTTACCAATAGCCGTTTTAATAGCACAGTGCAGAGTAGAGAGGACCAGTTATCAGAAAAATGGCGACAAAACGTAAATATTCAGCAGCAGTGAACGATCGTTTTTTGTTACTTTGTCTTTCTTTTAACATGTTGAAATAATGCACACGTTACCACTTGTGACATTGTTGATATACTGAGCAAATATCGTCCGTGTCGCTTTCATCTATGAACTCGTCCAAAAACGTAAAAAACTAGCCACCGCCATTTTCTCATGGTCGCGTTAACATGACAATAGTTCGACTAGAGTCGTTCGCACTTCAGTGCTCATGCGCTACGTACGTCACGAACCAACCACCAGTTAACCATTGGTCCCTGATCGAACTTGCTCAATGTTTGGTCAAGGCGTTCGACGCCAGCGGCGCGGCCGTACCAACCTCGTTTCCATGGTGTCGAGCAGCTCTCTCTCACCATGGTATGGGATCATTTAAAGACCAACTAAAACGCCAAATTTGTTTTTGACTTTTTGGACTTATCTGATAGTTTATGCCTCCCCAAAACTAATGTAACAAGTTTCATGATTCTGAAAAAAAAAAATGTTTTTGAGCCTTTTCCTTCTGAGCTACTTTGACTCGATTCAGAAAAGGCTGAGGTCAACTGCGTGTCGTATCGCGCGAGTATTGACGTATACGTGTAGAAACATATGACGTCAATGTATTATACAACAATGTTTTACGTAGAGTCTGTACGTATTTTTTTGTCTAAGGCTAGTATTACTTGCTGTGCTTTTTGCTCATGATTCAGGTGTAACACTACGATAAACATATTTCAAAGTGTTGACATCTTTGTGAGACACATTTAGAATTGGGGTTGTAGGCTTGTTCTTGCTGAAAAGCTAGTTATGAGTCATACTTTCCTTTGTTTGCAGTCGGCTTTTATTGGGACCTGCGCGGTGAGTTGTGATGCTATACTCTAGTCTGGCGACTTTGCTTATGCAGCCCTCATAAGGACCCGCACCTTCTCAGAACTATATATCAACATTTCTGTTATAAGGTGACTCAATCGCATGCAGCGCATGCGGTATATACCGTGCGTGTACAATGCATGTTGAGTCAAGCGAGCGTGGACAGGGAGACGGCCGGGGCTCTGTTAGACTTGATTTCAAGTCCGAGATCGCGGCTATCGTGATCCAAGGTTAACTCACAAGAGGACGCAAGAGGGCGCTATTTCCGGCACTATTCTGTGATTGTATTGGCTATCAGGCCGACAAAAAGCACGATCACAGACTTGGAACCAAGTCTAGGGCTCTGGCTGCTCGAGCCGGCAACCGCAGGGAACGTCGTCGTGGTCTGGTGCGCGTGAGTCCAGGACACGATTGGAATGCTCGGTGCCAGAGTTGGAATGGCTCCAGCCTTCAAACGGAATTGTGCCTTCAAACCCAGCCGAGTTTTCATACTAACACTATCATCAATACAGTCTTTGGCGAAATGTTCTGCACATATTTTCGACCATTTCGACAGCCCAAAATCAGATATTGTATTGTCTACAAAGCGGACCCACTGTCGCATTTGAACTCCATTCAGCACTGGGAATCGCAGTAAGGTTAGGTCAGGGTTTTTGTCGCTGTTCCTCGTGCAACCCCTAACTACACACGATCGAGGCATAATGATTATCTCAGAACCATGCTCAAACTGAAATAATATCAAAATTAGACAAAATAGACGGGAAAACGGAGGAGTTATGTCGACAAAAACTCTTCAGCAGCATCAACTCCACGTACGTACATGCATAGTGTTTGGCTGTAGCATCAACCGACTCTACACGTGTACGTCACGGGGTCACGTACATACATTTAACATACATAATGAGCTTTCGCGAAACAGGATAAATGGTTCAGAATAACAACCCTTTTTTTTAATTAGAAAAATCCCTCTCGTCTGCGAACTAATCTCTATCAGTTAAAGGGGCTGTGTCGTCACGATCATAGCAGGCTTGCGGCTGTACACTGAATCCCGAACTAGTGAACGCAGATGAACCCAGTAACTGCAAATAATACCCCACGACCGCGCGCTGACCTACAGGGCTCGCGCGCGCTGACCCACAGGGCGCGCGCGCCAGATCAGATTACAATTACAATGACTGCTGCATGCATGATCCTGTAGTTATGATACATACTGCATGTACAAGTATTTTGTATGTGTTTGTGCCACCAAAAATATACGATAAGCCTACAGTCGAACATAGTCCGTGACACCCCACCCGCCAAACGCCAAAATGTACCATGACAGAACTAAACGAAAATAAGTAAATAAGTAAATCTGTATTTATAATTGTAAAATAAATAATGCACCAGCCCCTTCCTATACAAAAATAAAGTTGTAGGCCTATGTATCGAAATAAATTTCGACTAAAATCGGCTGTGCGTGCAATGATGAGCAAATCAAAGTAAAACAGCTATACTGATGCCGATATTGAGTCCACGACCTTGTGTTACATTTGACGGCAGGAATTTATGGAAAGTTACATCATAAGAGTTATTTCAACACTATCAAATAATAAACACAATAATAACAGGTATTACCAATAAATAATATACGCCAAACAAATGAGATTTCACCAGTGGCGAGTAAATCCGTGTCGAAAAGTCGGGATGATTATTGAATTTGTCAACAAGTACTGCATCTTGAACTTTTTCTCAACGGGGGATACCCCTGCCCTAAACACCGCTTGAAATGTGAAACATCACTTTGTGTACAATTTCCCCTTTTTAAATTTACGAAACAAAAAAGAAATACAAATTGGCGGGCCCCTGAACTCCTTCCCCGTGTTTACGCCACTGGCGCACAGATCCCCACATCACTATGATAAAGATGACTACCGAAGAAACAAAGAAATAAACACCCCGATAAATATTCAAACAACCCTAATTTTCACATGTTTTGCACGAATTATTCGCTTATTACTTTTTATGACATGAACAATTCACATACCGAGTACATGGATCGGATGTATACTGTACATGTAATGTATGTACTGTACAAGTTGACTATACATTACATGTAGACTTGATGTGCGGAAATGTTGTTTCACACAGCGAGTTGTTAACAAGTGCCATTGGAATAGCGACCAAGTAAAGTTGTTTCAGCTCTATCTATCAACTGCTTAAAAAAAAATGTACTTCTAAGTTCTAGATTTTAATTTTTTTTTTCGCTGCTAAAGAACTGTCTGCAGCCACTACCCCTCTTTTAGTAGCATGATAATTTTGTTATTAAAGTGACGGGTCAAAATAAGCCTAAAGCTTTTTATCGACCTAAGTTTACAAGCAAGATACGAACAAGATACATCCAGATGAATGTACACATAATACATAAACCCTTTTACGGATACCCCGCCTGTGGGATTTTGTGTACAAAATTTAGCGCGAACTATCCCACAGCGACAAGACACGTTGCAGTTTTGCTGTGCACATTTACATGGACAAGCACCCCGTGTGCCGAGTCGTCCTCTCTGCAAAAGTTTCGGCATGTCAGCGTAAGGTTCTACTTCTATATCGCCAACCTCCAATTCTATGCAACTTTCAGACAAATATTCCATGGCACTTGTGTACATGTGAATGAAATTTTATGAAATAAACAGATGAAATTTGAACGTTTTTTTTCTTAGAGAACTGAGTGCCACGATGTGTGCTACTTGTTTATAAGTATACGTGTACACGTATGTGTATTTCAGTACGCAGACGCTGGACATGCGTGCATATTCCAGGGGGTGTAGTTTCCAAAAGCCAATTCTCAGAACAGCCATAACAAACGGATGGAGGTTAAAAATAGCACATGACCGAAATGAAGCGCAAGGGGGCGCACTCCAATATTTGATTCGTTAACGCGAGATGGCGCGACGACACAGCCCCTTTAAAAGAATATTTAAACTGTCGGAAAAGTCCAAAAAGTCAAAAATAAAATTGGCGTTTTAGTTGCTCTTTAAATGTGCAAGGTTTTTGAACACGCATGCAAATTAGGCTCCCTGTGAGCGATGTATTCTGGGCACGTAGTAGTCTGATGGCAATATACTTAAACTTCACTTCTTCGTCGCATTCAAAGCATAGGTTCTTTGGTACTAGATTGATTAGCTTGATTGTAAAATCGTGCAAAAAGGCCGCAAACTACGTGCAGTTCATGGGTTCTCAGAATGGTTGACATGGTTGAGCATCAACGAAGCGTCATTTATCTCAAAATGTAAAAGTTAGCCTATGGTGAAAGCAATTTTTTGGTCCACTGACTTTCCAGATGTGCTGCGTCCCACCCACGGTTGTCGCTTTTGGAACACAAGATGCAAGTACAGTGGCGGATCTACGGGGGGGGGGGGGGTGTTTGGGGGTTTAAACCCCCCCTTGGGCTGAGAAAACAATTAAAAATAACCAGTGTCGGGTGTCGGAAATTCGGCACGCTGGGGTGTGTAGGCCAATCACCTCAGGTAAACCCCCCCCCCCCTTAGTTAAAACCTATAGATCCGCCCCTGAAGTATCAGATTTGGTGTATTTTTTGAGGGGCTGGGCGTCGCCATTGCAGAAATTTCAGAGAATATATACTACAGAAAAGTCACTAACGTTACAAAATACCAACAAAAGTTTCAACTTTTGGGGCGCCGACAAACTTTCATCAAGAAATACAGTGGAATCACCAACTGCACGGTTTTAATTTCTCTATATGTTAATAAGCTAATGCTGTATTTTCACTATCCAATCGGGGCACGAGTAAGGAGTTTCCATCTAGGGCTTACTATTGGAAACGAGGCTGAAAATAAAGTAAGCCTTGGGAACGAGGTTGCGGCCGTACGAGCCTCGACCGCCTGGGTTACGAAGACACCCAACTTCGCGTCGTGACTGATCGATGAGGTCGAGTCTCGATCCGCAAAGGTCACAATAAACTGGTTTCCTGCCACAATTGCGTCGTGGTAGGGCTAGATAAATTTAAAAGTTTCAGTTGAGGATTAAGCATGCACGCTCTTTGCCACAAAGCGGGTTAAGACAGTGTGCCAGTTTAAACCGATACGCGTTATGCCGGGAAGTCCGTCAACCCATGGAGGAATTAAAAAAAATACATCCATGGGTCAACCAAGATGGTTTCAGTAAAAGGTTGTGCAATGCGCTATATGTCCTTCTGCTGGGAACAATTTTCGTCTGGTCAGTGTTACGCCCTTTTACAATTCGTTCTTACGTCATAATGACGTAATATGGGAAATCAATATATGGATAGAATTGAAGCCCATACACAACACTATACAATGGGACATTAAAAAAATAATGACCTAGTGACCTACTTTTCCCCTTACGCCCTTCTGCCGGGCACCCGACGATGTATTTATTTCAACCCTTTTGATAACTATTTGCATTGTTTGTTTAAGGCCGTATTTGGTGGTTTGTATAGACGACTTTGTAGAAATTGACAAAATTTGGCATCAAAACAACCTTGGCCTTCTTTGGAGGGGGTGTGTTTCCACTGCATGGATTGCCTCTTTGTCTCTGGCTCAAAGTGATGGACCCAGCACTCAACCTGGGTTAGGAAACATTCAATGAAATTAGCTGGATCTGCTTCAAAACGCTCCCAGTTATCCCTTGACATGACTAGCCTGATGCACTTTTGATCAGGGGTCAGAAGACATGTGGGGATCGAGGATGTACCGCAGGGGCGGATCCAGAGAGGGGGTTTTGGGGGTCGAATCCCCCTCCCCCGGTCGTTGCAATATATTTTTTGCTGGTAACGGCCTACGCCGCAGCAAACCAGAAAAGAAAATCAAAACCCTGTTATTAAGGTCTTATTTTGCGTGTACGGGTAAAAAAAAAGGGGGTTAAATGGCGCCAACAACCTTGAGAAAGTGTATCCCCTTCCCCGCTTTTTGGGAGAAATGTACGAACAAAAATTCAACCCCCCCCCACAAACAATATTGGATCCGCCCCTGTCGCGTCCCCGCTACTGATCGAAGCGGTTCCCGTAACCCGGACGAACAAAACCGTCCAATAAGCCAGTTCGGTATTTCAACTGCGCGTGTGTGCATCAAGATTTGACAACTTTTCTTTCTTTCATTGTATGCGTGCAAAAGCATAGCGGGTACCAGCAAATTTACAGAGATCGTCGTGTTCTGAAGTAACATTTTTCAAAAAAAGTTTGGACAGGGGTCTTGTGTGTCCAAACTTTTGTTCGAACAAAAGTTTCCATCGTCTTTTCGATTGCACAAAAAATTGCACAGAATGCAGATTCGGTTAAAGTCTAAACACACCCGCGTCTTTGCCGCGCCCGGCCGGGTGGGCATTGAGGGTTTGGGTGGGGTTGGCATGTTTCGCCAGCACGTAGGCCTAAGGATTTTCTTGAAAACGTCAATTTTCCGCAACTACTAAGCAGCAACAGCATTTCACTGGATGATTGAAAAAGCACCGTGGACCATAGATTGTGTGCATAATGTGGGGGGTTCATCTGCACTGAAAAATCATTGGGTTAAATTTACCCATTGTGGGTGAAAACTGCAACTACCCAAAATTTGGGTAAGCCTACTCTCATCTGATTGTGTTCAAATAGATTTACACAAATTTCGGATAGTTGCACCCACAGGGTAACCCCCATGATTTTCCAGTGCAGTGCGTATAAAGCGTTTTCCATTGAGGGAAATTGTCCGTCGTTACGCACGGATGAATCAACTGACAAAAGAAAACTGGCTTTGAAAGACCATGGAAGAAGGAACAGAGAAATACCCTAACTAAATTGAATACCGCAACTAAGTCGATACGCTTATGCCTGTACATAATTTATTAATTCACAAATCAAACCGCTAGGTTACACAATAATTACACACAATTTGTGCCGCACGGGCCTAAACAATTAAACCAATAATGAATGCTTTCATTTTCATAATGAATGAGCTCGACTACGCCTCGTTGAATGGAACACTACATTTTTTCACCATAATGCAAATATTCCTTCTATTGCACACATTATTTCGTATATTATGATACGCGCGAAAGTTTAAGTAGTTTTGACATTTTCGACGTTATATGTTTGGCTTCCAAACCTTAATGCCTTCCAATTTCCCGGCCAAATTGCGCATTTTTCTGATCATTTTCGTTATTGGTAATTGAAATTCGCGTGGATTTTACACATCTGATCAAATTAAGGTTTCTTTTTCACTGTTTGGGCATTCAGTTTCAATTTTTAAGCACCCAGGGTTTTGTTCCTAATGTTTGTTTTCGTTTTGGGGCATTCTATTTCGTTTTGGTTCATGCATTCAAGACTTCGTTTGTTGCATTCTTACATTGCGTTTTGTGACATCCTTTGCACAATAAAGCATTCGAACGTCGGTGTGCTTATTACGCATAACCATGCTTTTCCGTTTTCTTATTCGTTTATGGGCAATCATTTACATCAAATGGTCACTCAAATTAGTAAGATTTTTAATTGATATATTTTCCTATTGCCTTCTTAGGTTTTTTTGTAAAAGAACCTGTAAAATGTATAATGGAACATTTTGTAACATTTATAATGTAACATCTGAACTGATATATGGGGTGGAGGATGTAGCGAATTTTCTTTTTTACTGTTGACCTTTGTTTGTTTGTTTGTTTATTTGTTTGTTTTAATTGAGGTTGACCTGCATCTGTATGTTGACATGTTTATGAATCCCGGTTTAATTTTAAAACTTTGTTTACGGTTTTTTTTCGGTCCAGACGAAATTGAATGAACAATGCGATACTTTTAATTTGCATCTTTTACAGGCACGAGTGAAGCTAAAGACGGGGGGTAGACGTAAAAAAGGGCACTCGATATATCGGGGGCACAGGGGCTGCGAATTATTTCTTTCCCAAACGTCATCCGATCGTTGTTGAGCGCCCTCTATAATACTTTTAATATATGTACGCATATAATGCAATGGATTCTCGTTATCAGCCGAGCATTCCGATGGCTCAGTGGATACAGTGTAAAGCTTTGAGGTTGAAGATTGTGGTTTCGAATCCTCGACGTCACCATTGTTTTTTCCTAATTTCCAGCTTTGGAGGATTTTTTTGAAGTCCGAAATTTCGTTACGTTCGAATTCCCTTCCCCCCCCCCCTAATTCGTGGCTCCTGAGGATTTTTTTAAAGGGAAGTAAAGTCCGAAATCTCATAGCGTTCATCCCTTTCGGATATCGTTTGGGAAAATTCTTCCCGGCTACGCCTATGGGGTATAAGTAAACTTAAACAATAACAATATTCATGGTGCATGAAATTAATTCAGTCACAATACACTGTACTATATAGGTAGTGCTGCGGTGCGTATTTAACTCCTTTTAGGCGAGATATTTATTACTTATATCATTTTGAAAAATACAAAAAAAAACACCCCTCTTTTAAGAAACGTGAGTCGACAAAATAATACCCTTTTTTTCAAATGTGAATTTACAGCTTCGGCCGCGGTGGGGTGTTGTGTTTTAATAAGGCGCCCAAGGACAATGAATACGGCCTTCAATTACATTTGGATCCGATACACGTGGCACCGTTTCGAGATATAAATAAAGTTGGCCTTCATTGTTTAACACGAATCGACGATACATTGAGAGAGGAGGTTTTTCTAAATTTCTGACTATGAAAGACTCCTATACTGATTTTGAAAGATTGCCTATCGACCATCAATTACACCATTAGCCTTTTAGAGGTATGGCGGACACAATATAATAGGAGGGCGCTATTTGATTTGGGTATACCTTTTGTGCCATACAAAAGGTGTTGCCTTGAATGGGAAAATTCGGGAGGGCGGGTCGGTCGGTCGAATTTTTACCATTCATGAAAACAATACTTGGGCCTACATGTCGTGTAACTCAGAAGTCGGGAGGCAAAAAGCAAGCTTTTTTAAAGGTGAGATGGCGAAATGCAAGATTGTGCCGTCGTAGCTGTTTTAAAGACAATGATTTTAATAAAACGTGTGTAGGCCTATTTTGTTCAGGAAAAGATGAAATTTTTAAGAAAAAGAATTGAAAAGAAAAAGAAAAAACAAAAACAAAACGCGACCCGACTTTTGTGACTTTTAGGGTCGGTCGCGGAGGACAACACAACCATTTTTTTGGCCTAAACAGTTCTTGGGCAGTTAAATTGGGTAAATTTCCAAAAGGAGGAATTTCTGCCTCAATCACATTAGGTTCATCGTGTTGTGTAAAAGGTAAATAAAATAAACCATGGAAATAAAGTGAAATAGTCAGTCTCCTGGATTGTTGGTGTTTAGACTCTTGTTGATGCAGCTGGTACATTATAATAATGTAAATTCAGGACATAACTTGGCATTTTTGTTTTTAGGGTTTACCCGTACTTGACCCATACTTGACTTTTTATGTACTCGTACTCGGCCCGTACTCGGACCCTGAAAAACACGGACTCGAATTTTTAGCCCAGGACTCGATCATCAACGTATTCGAACTCGGCCCGTACTCGGCTCTAAATGTACTCGGAGAACGAACTTGGTACTCGGATTGTATGACTCGACTCCAACTCTGGTTTACAGAAGAGATTTTTCTTTGGTAGCAGGTGATACTATAGGTTTTCCCGGACGATTTCGGAAAATGTGCACATTAATTTGTAAAGGATGCATTCTTTTTCGTGCGAAATAGAATGAACGTTCACAATCCCGTTTTCTATGTAATAACAATTGATAATTCTATTTCCATAAAGGTTTATTCAGACGTACAAAATCTCGATTTCTCGAATGTGCACTGAATTTAGTATATTGGTACTTCATTTTAGCGCGAATTCGAATGCCCATTTGCAATCCTGTTTTCCTTTTAATTTATCATCAATCTATTTCGCTAAATGTGCAGCCGATTTCCCGCGCAGTGTTTTTTAATGTATGCCTGGTCAAGCATTGGAATTCTTAGACATATCTCCCTCGATGTCTTGGCAGACAGGTCATTGACGGATAGACAATCGAACTGATAAACTGAGAGAGAACTTATACAATTATGACAAAGAACCAGAGTTGTAATTAATTCAATCACAAGTCAATCACAAGTCAGATCACAAGCTACATGGGATGAAAGGAATGCTCTTGTTAAACAGCGTGCTTGAATAGCTTGTTACATGGCTTGAGACTAGAATTGTAAAGTGACTTGTGATGACTTGTGATTGACTTGTGATTGACTTGTGATTGACTTGATTGCAACTTTGCAAAAATCCAACAATAAAAAGGAACACACACATAAGGCTAACAATACATTGATTAATTAGTGAATTAATCAAAGTCATAGGCCTAGGCCTACTTTATTTAAATTGAATGCAGAATTTGCGAATTTAAATTTTCACAAATAAAAACGAATTTTCAATTCAGGCCGTGTCACAATGACAAATCGATTTGCTGCGAAATAGATTGCAAATTCTTAATAATCGGCCACGCATACGTCAAACCGTAAACCTAATCACGTATTTGTAATCGTTGAAATAAAACGTTATGCGCATTCATTTATTTGAATGATACAAAACTAAATCGAATGCTAGTTTTTGCGAAAATGAAACCCGGATAGGCCCTATATATATATATATATATATATATATATATACGCCGTTCTCAAAATCAGCGCGAAATTGAATTCAAGTTTTACAAATTCAAATGCACATTTTGCGAAATCGTCCGGGAAAACCTATAATTACAGTGTTTACACGTGCACACAGTCGTACTTTCCCAATACTTCCGAGGACAATGCTTTGTGTTTCCTATTGTTCCTTTAATATAATCCAACCCCATAGACTAAACACGTATTTTTACGTCCGATGACCGATTTCAACAAAAGACTGACTTGCGAGAACTGAAAGGTTCCTTACTCCTCTTGTCCTCGGACGTATACAATGTATACAGAACCTGCACACTGATACATTCACACATTATATTTATACTCTGAATTATACATCCAGTATCTGCCACATTAATGAGATATGATCAGTGGCGTCTATCCGTGTCGGCGAGTGGGGGATGGCAATGGGGGCCCGGTGACCCAAATCCCGGCCGGCCAAAGAAATTCGAATGGGGGGACTATAGGGACAACATGACACCAGGTTGTGTTATTCATGATACAAAGGTCTGGTCACCCTATTATGTAGGCTGTGTACATGTACTGTATTACGTATACGTTCGAGGACGAGAGGAGAAAGAAAATACAAAGGAATCTTTCTTGTCCTCGGGAGTCGTTCTTTTGTTAAAATCGGTCCTCGGACGTAAATATACGTGCTTAGTCTATGGGAGTTTTTTTTTAAGTAAAGGAACAATAGGAAACACAAAGCATTGTCCTCAGTAGTATAGGAAAACACGACTGTGTGTACATCTAATGCAAATATGCACACTTATGTCCCTATGCCTGACAGCACAACGGTGTATGTATTTAAAGTTTGTTTTCCGTTTTTTTAAAATACATTTTGACTGTTGGAAAGTAACAAGAAAACCTCAAAATCAGCATTCTGTTGTTTCTCACCACACAAATCTGGTGAAAAAGTGGGGGTGGGGGATATATACCCCACATTCCCTCTGGATTTACGCCCATAAATCGGTTAAAATAACAGAACTGGGTATGTTTAGCCAGATCATGAATTACTAATTACAATGCTTACATTGAATTACATTGAATTTTCAAACAATAAAGTATCGATCGAAGCATGACGTCAGCTTACGTGACAACTGGTTCAAAACAAACTCTCATAATGGCTGCCGATTGCCAAGCATTGTGAAATTTGTCTTCTTTGTCAGGGAATTTAAAGGGTTCCTGCGTTAGTAACCAGTCATGTAAGCATATTACTGGCATATTATTGGCTAATCTGGTTGTGAACACTGCATCGTGACGTAATCACTTCGGTATACTTACTGCCACAATAATAAGATATGATGAACATATACTATAAAGCGAATAAAATATTTCTTGCAAATAATCTAATAACATATTTGAACTTGAACACCTTTTTAATATCAAGATATAAATGTAAAATCTGTTAATTGCAAATATTTTAAACTATCTCCACTACACCTTTCCAGCGAACTACTGCTGTTCCTTTCTAGGTTGTTTTTCTTCGATGCGATTAAATAATCCACTGCCCCAAGCCCGTCGCCCTTCTTGAGTGCACAGTCATTGTACATGCATACAAAATGTAGGTACTAGGTATACACCGATGTTACAATATTGTCGCACTTGTGTTACCAGGCAGATTCTGTTAAGGAGAAACGACGAAAAAGTGGACATTCTTTGATTGGAATGGGCGAGGACGCGAGGACGCGAAGCGTCCGAGCCCATTCGAATCAAAGAATGTCTACCTTTTGAGTCGTTTCTCCGACTTAAACTACATCCCTTTCACACCCATTGTCAAGATTGAGGTATGAGATGAATTAAGTGATTCAGCCCATTGTTTAGTGGCGAGCTAGCTACGTGAAAGCTTTACTTTGCTGATCCCTTGTTGCATAACGAAACAATGGAATAACAAATTAAAAGGTTCGGTTCTTGAACGCGCTCAATCGAATTCAATAATGGCGTTTGCAGTCATTTGCTGCCATATATCGTCGTGCATGTCTCTGCTCGCTCTACCAAAATGTCTTCCAGTGATGACTATTCGTACATATTTCTGAGTTGGAATACGTTTCCAGATAATGTTGTAAAAGGTGACTCAACCGAGACAGAGGTCAATTTATTAGAATTCGTTAGTGATTCAAACCAGTGCAATGTACCCTGTATTTTTGGACATATCCGATGATGAATTAATTGCTACTTGCGAACTAGCGGCAGAATTAGAGGCGAAGGAAGGAATGTCATATACTCTCTGATTTGCAAGGCCCCAGCCGTGGGGGGAAAAGCAGGAAAATGTAACAAGAATATTTGTTTTTAAAATTTGACGTTGTAATTTTGCTCTCAGTAACTCATTTTGGCTTATTTTGAAACTGTCAACATACACAGCTCTTGCTGTTAATATCATGCCATTAGATTGATTTTTCGCAATTGATTTTTCGCCATGCATGGGGTTGTAATATAAAAATTGCAATTTCTGTGTCGATTGAGTCGTGTTTTTCTGTGTCAGTTATAATAATTGGCACTTTTCTGAATAGTGACGTCACAAGAGTAGTTTAAACTTACTTGGAGGCTCGCTAACAGAAAAGAAAGAGTTTTATGTGAAATCAACAACTTTCTAAAACACATCAACTTTCTAAAACACATCATATCAAAAACTACAGTAATAGTGCAACATTCAATTGGATCTTTTTTAAATACTAAAATCTATATCTATACGCAAAAAATGCAAAATTAAGGTATTAGGCGGATATTACGTCACAGGTACACCTGATTCCCACACCGGGGCATTACTACCAACATTCAACCCTCCATGGTCGCAGTTTTTAAGCAGGCCTCCTTTTTGTTTTAAAATTAAACAAATTATGTAATATTCTCACGAACTTGTTTTCACACATGTAACTATATCTTACAAAATAAAATAAAAAATTCTATAGAGACGCCATGTTGTAACACTGATGACGTCATGTGTTGGCTCATGAATATGAACATTTACATTAACACAAACCAAAACTTTGCAATTGCTTCCTAAAATTGCTACAAAGAACCTTGAAATTATTGTAACATGAAAATAATGCTGTATGTCCAATATAAATTCATATCATCAAAATCCTATTGCATGGCCCCCTTTACATAAAGTACCCGGTACACTAATTTGTACCAAGGGGACCAAGTTATGGGAAAATTTAGAAAAATAGTCTGGCCCCAGATATATTCTGTCTGTAGAACGGCCCCTGATGTGAAAGCCCTGGTGGTTGCCATTGGTGAGGTATTATAACCCGTGACTATATATGCAGTACATCGATTTCAGAGATGAATCTTTAATAGTGAAGTTATACAGTGGATTAAATGTGTATGTCCAGCTGACGCATGTTAGTCTGTTTTGTGTGAGTTGTCAATATACAGCGTTGAAAACTATGTAAATACAGATCAATATTATAATAATGGAAAGGAAAGCAAAACTTGTTGGTTATATTATAGGTCTGGGGTCGGCCGAGCTTCAACCCTTCGTTCGTTATCAAGGTGCATCCCATGAAGCCCCCTCCCCCACCGCTTGTAAAATTTGGTTTGCAGACGAAACATTTTTGAGTCAACTATTTGGGCAAATGTACGACAATTGCAAACGACCCTCTTCAAAAAAAATCCTGGATCTGCCCCTGTTTAATTAGGCACGATTCGGACAGCAGTATGAGCGTGTTCGAGCATCTGGTCTGGGTGTGTTTGCTATGACACCTTCGTAGCACTCGGAACTCCCAGGGGGATGATATGGGTCACACCCTCTAACCGTTGCATCGCGGTTGGGCATCGCGAAGTACAGCCAGGACCACGATCTATAGCCATTATCATACGCCTCCTTCAACTCAGCCAGGGAACAGAGATGGGAAGCCAGGGAGGAACAATCGCTGGCCTGCCCGTCACGGTCTGCCAGATCGTAGCTCCCCTCGGTGATGACCGGGTCTCGATAGCTAAGCGGAAGGGAGCAACACAAGCCAGGAGACGGGGCAGTCAGCGGCGGGTCGTGGTAGATCACTTCGGTGCCAACAGTCATCACGGCTTGGCTGTCAGGATCAGCGTACCACGAGGTGGGCGTGGTTGCCGGGTATCCCCTTTGGTAGGCGTGGTGGAGTTCCCAACGGAGACAGAGGTGTTGGCCGGTCCTGAGACACTCGGACGAAGCCAAGTCGTGAGTTTGGTACCAACAGTCGGTAATACTTGGCGGACCTTATTGCAAATTGAATTTTTAAAAGAAAGCAATAGATAGGTGAGAGCTTTGCATCTTGATGTGATGTGAGGCGTCAATTGTGCAATCATTCAATTTCAGTTCGTCGATATTATACCGAACGACCCCCGTAAAAACCAAAAGTCTTTATGCACAAAACCATCGGCCCTGATGGTTTTGTGCACAAATGGAAGAACCAATCAGAGCAAGAGTAACACGGCGACTCCAGCCGGTTAATTAATTAATAAAAACACGGATGCTTTTACATGTAATTAGTATGCAGTGGGCGGAACTAACGTCCGCTTTTTGCACAAGGCATTAATGAGAGGTTTTATCGAGACGGTTCAGGTGATGAAGTTGTCTGTCAATATTGTTCAGGGTACCTCAATTGCCACCCAGACCCATGCGTTAATATGACTTTGTTGAAAGGGAGCTTTACTCTTCGGCAACATCAAATGCAATATTCTTATAGAAGGCCAGGCATTTTCAAAGTATTTGGTTGAGGCTCAATGCGAGTATGCATCATCAAACGTTTTACTGCAAAGTTTCGTTCTCTGAATGTAAACGGGATTTTTTGGGCATGGTGTTTAGCACAGTGTGCTCGCGCTCAGTACTTTCCGAAAGCCTGTTGGACATGATCAACATAGGCGTGCTCAGGCGGGCGAGACTCAAGCCTATTAAAACCCCTTGCGTACGGTTGACACAAATACGTGCAGATTGAAATTGCCACCTGGCCGGGTGACGTCTATACACGTCAATTTCTGCATTTTCAATCCATTATTGGGGTGTTGTGTACGTTATGCTTGGCTGCACAAGCCTCTTGTTTCCGTTTTGCTTGGCTGCACAAGCCGGCCTGGCGCCCATATGAAATCCGGTGTCAAGGGGTTAAATATATACGAGTGCAGATCGACGTATTTACCAGTACATGTACTGCTCGCCAGTCAAGTTGTCGTTTTCCCCTATAATGCTCTCGGAAATCACCGAGCATACGATGCTTATTTGACACTACGTCAATCGAGAAAAGACCGTTTCAATTTGGCGGTCTTGTAAATTGACTCACAGCCGCGATATATATATATATATACATATATATATATATATAATATGGCCCAACAAAAGTCCGCCAAAATTGATGGCGGTGCTTAAAACCCCTTCCGTATACGGATGACGCCATGGCGTAAAAAAAGTGTCACCAGGCCGGATGACGCCATTTGCCGCCGTTTGTGCAGTTTCAATCCATTGTTGGATTATTGTTTATGTTACGCTTGACTGCACAAACACATTGTAGCGGTTCACTTGGCTGCCAGAACCACCACGACACCCCGACGTCTCCCGTAAAACCGTACTCAAGGGGTTAATGGAGCAATCTACCATTTGTGTACAACAAAACTTGTGGTGTAAATTGCAAACTCGCTTCCCGTTTATAGTTCTGCTGGACGCCGTCTTAAAATTCAACACTTGGAGACAAAATATAAAAATACCTTGTTCTTCTTTCAGTCCGTTGATTAGCAGGTGGGCAAAGCTTGGCTGAAAATGAAAAAGATTATTATGACATTTAACTTTAAAACCGGGCTTTAAAGAAAGTTTATTTTAAAAAGAAAATAAGAAAGCGGAGAATATTTGCTCGTTTGATTTGTGAGTGGGTTTTCGGATGGGAGCCTAAAGGAATAGGACAGCGTTGTTTTCGTATTAGTGTACATTTCCAGGCCCTCTATGGCAATTTTAGGAAATAATTGCAACATTTTGCTATTTATGAGAATAAAAAATTTCATATTCATGAGGCAAAGCATGATGTCATCAGAGGCAAAACAGTGCTGTCTCCATAACATTGTGTATAAAGAAATCAATGTATATTTAAAACAATTCTAAGAAAAGGTTCCACGGTAGATCATTTGCACACATGGCTTGACGTATTAAATCCACTTCTAACCAACTTGTTAACATGCGTTGTTAACATGCTATTGAGAACAAGTATGTAGAACATACTTGTATATTGTTGTAAGACATGGTTCTTTGTGTAGAAATATAGGTAGTATACAACATTTGCCTTTTCTGTAATTTTCAGAAATGAATGAATTTAGGGGTTAGTATTGTATAGCAAATACTGTAACACTGACCATTTTAAAGTTTTGTGTGCATGCTGGAAAAAAAGAGAAGGTATTGAAGTCAGAGAATTATTAGCTCGGGGAAATAGACCATCTGGCTGACACCCGTAACCAATTGCACTATACCCACACAAAATGTGTACTAACTAAAGTTTCAGGTTTTTCCAACGATGGTCGGCCGACCATCGTTAGTGTTTGATGTTTGCAAATGTCGTATAAAATTTCCTACTTGCAGCCTGAAAAAATTCTAGTTTACCGTCGTTCATGGTGACATAATAAAGAGCTAACACCAGAAATCTATATTTGTTTGCGGGGGGTGGGGGGGTGTGGAGTGTGGGGGTGGGATCAAGGACTCAGGGACTCAATTCTTGCACCGCCTGTGTTCAAGCTAATCTTCGATTGGAGCTTAGCACAATATTTACAGCCAACTTGAATGTACACATGCATGCAAGAAAAGTAGGGGTTGCCATGGGTAGCAATAAAAAAGCCTTAAAGAATAAAAAGCACTTTAAGCTTGTCAAACATTACAATTATTCCACGTTGCTGTGTATTTTGGTTACAAATACACCACGTCTTTGTGACAAAAACGTATCCAAAACGATTAGTAATTTTTTAGCCCAAATGGAAAATTAGCAGCCAAACAAATGAACTTACATGATGACATTAAACCTTCATGAAAGTTTTAAATACTAAAGAGATTCTTACGTTTTAATCCTTAAGGACCCTGGGTAGGAATACCCCCTCTACGGTTGGTGAAAAGTGCCATGACTGCTTCAAGATCTTGGTGCGGCGTGTATAAGGCATCATAACTGCAAAACCCTTTGGTAAATTGGACTAAAAGTTTCCATTGGTAATTATCATAGAAATCCTCGTAAAAGCCTCTTAATGTTTGGCTGATATAATGATTAGCTTCGAATCCCCCCCCCCCCCCTCTCCCCTGGCTGAAAAAACCCGGCTCGTGTAGGGCATAGATAAATGCTAAATGCAACTATGTATTTAAAATGTGTGTGTAGGCCATCATGACAAACTGTGATGTTGTGTTTGTTCCTTGTTATCGAGGCTCAA
This sequence comes from Hippasteria phrygiana, assembly GCA_037893225.1. Classification (NCBI taxonomy): domain Eukaryota; kingdom Metazoa; phylum Echinodermata; class Asteroidea; order Valvatida; family Goniasteridae; genus Hippasteria; species Hippasteria phrygiana. Next base: position 124,476 of record JAZGUH010000085.1, on the reverse strand, counting down.
GGCTGGCTTCATTAATTAATTATTTTTATGTCACTGGTTATCGATTTTGTTATGTGATTAAGACCATTATAAGAGAAACCATTGTCGTAAACGTCTCTGATCCTGCCAGTAGGTGTATGACAACATTTCACGACTTGCCTCAAAACGTGAATATTGACGTGCCCAAATCGTAAATATTGACGTCAATATTCGCGGCCACAAATTTGTGGACGCGAATTTTTCAGCAAGATAAGTGTTGGTTGTCAAGTCGATGTGCGCGTACGAACTCAGTCGCGAATTCATAAAGTAGACGAATGCGGCAAAGGGAGCTATACATAATATCAGCAGATTCTGGAAACACTTTTCTAAAAATCTTTTACAAAACTCAGTTTTTAGGGTGCATTTTTCGAACAAAGACCAGTTAGCACACTTTAGCACAAGAACAAATTATTTTACCTTTCCATTGTTCATAAAATAATTGTTTAAAATGAGATATTATAACTTTAAACAGTTATTTTATGAACAATGGAAAGGTAAAATAAATTGTTCTTGTACTAAAGTGTGCTAACTGGTCTCTGTTGGAAAAATGTACCCTAAAAACTGAGTTTTGTAGAAGATTTACAGAATCTGCTGATTTTATGTAGCTCCCTTTGCTGCATGCGTTCCACTGAATTCGCGACTGAGTTCGCACTCGCACATCGACTTGACAACCAGCACTTATCTTGCTGAAAAAAATTCGCGTCCAAAAACTTTTGGCCGGAGAGCTAGAGGGGGATGTGAATTTTTTGAGGCGAATATTGACGTCAATATTTGCGACCGAAGAGGGAGACGTGAATTTTACGCGAATATTGACGTCAATATTTACGATTTGGGGAAAGTCGTGATTTTTTTACGCGAATATTGACGTCAGTATTAACGATTTGTGGAAAGTCGTGATTTTTTTACGCGAATATTGACGTCTCACGATTAGGGGCAAGTCAAAATTCACGATTTTCGACGCCCTTCAGGGCCACCATATAGATATATATAATATGTACATGTATGTTTTATATAATTTTGATGATTGTTTTTTTGCCAATGGGGGCCAATTGCTTGCCATGGGGCCTGGCCCCTCCGCGTCCGGGCCCCCCTTAGCGACGGGCCTGCATTTGACCCCGTATTGTGACATCGGTTACGGGTGTGACGTTTATTTTCAAGTTGGAATTTTTGACAGCCCGCATTATGTAGCACATCCTATATGCTTTAATTTCTTCGCTTTGGGCTAAGAAAGGGGTTTCTCTACATAAAAGGGCTTACAGTGGCAGTGGCGTAGCCAGGCTCTTCCTAGGGGGGGGGGGGGGGGGGGGGCATGGCTATTTTCAAGGGGGAAATTCGACTTTGTTAAATACTACACACTACAGATGGCGAAAATCCCAATTTTCCAGAGGGGGTGGGTGGGGGCAAGGGGGGGGGGGGAGCAAGAGTTCCCACGGGGGAAGGGGGGGGGGGGGCAGTTTCCCCCCTTGCCCCCCCCCCCCCCCCCCCCCCCCCCCCCCCCCCCCCCCACGGCTACGCCGCTGTACAGTGGTGGTGGAGTTGGCCACATTTCAGGTTGCCAACCCTAGTACCGCCCTTATGGTTTTCCTGGGTCTATAAAACTAGAGGATGAATCTTCAATAGACACCAAAGAAATTATCCACTAGACTTCATAAAAAGGGCCTGTGAAATAGCTTTTTCTTTCACGTTCTCAAAACTAGAGAAAGTGAATATTAAAAAATATAAAGGGTTTAACAGTTATCGAGGCCTACCTCTTCCGAGCCAAAGTAGTTGGTACCGACCTCCTCAGTCAGAGCTAGCGGGAATCGTGACGCCGAAGCCCCATTCAGCTCACACCGCCTCTCCCCGTCTGTGTAGTGGAAAGAGAAACAGCGATAATCAGGCAGACATTTCGTGCCGCACATGACACGCGAAATGCCCGTTAAGTTGCGGTATCCGTGGCTGGGCAAGACACGGTTCGCTACGCCGTTGAAATCGCTGTGCAGGACCCGTGGGCAGTCTCCAGAGTACTTTTCTCGGCATGTGGATCCGACAAAGGCCTCGGCTAGTATGTTACGGTTGAAGGTGAGTAGGAAAACCACCAACATTGTATCGTATTATTCTTTATTTTCCTTCCCCCTTAAAATCAACTAAAGAGGCACCTCGCAGTGCTATTGGCCTATCCAGAAACAGTCGAGTCGCGACGACCTATTCTATTTAGCCATAAAAATACTATCTGCGACGGAAATACACAGCCCTCTGTAGAATCAGTTGTTCCGTAGAATGTTGTAAAAAGTACCAGGCCAGGAGTCGAGGATGGACCTCGTCACGATATGCGTGGAAGAGAGTACAAAGCGCCCTCTGCTGGTTTATATTGTCTAAGAAATTTACTTCAAGCAGAAAATAGAAATATGATTTGAAGCTTTGCATTCGATACGAGAAAGACTGAGATTGTGGGTAACACCATGTGAAATAAATAAATATCTTCTAGGAAGATGTGTGGTTCTGAAAAGAACCGGTGGTGAGTGTGTAACTCGACGTTTCGGATGTGTGCTTACATATCCTCAGGAGGAGTGTGAGTGATATGATGTGGAGTTGCAGCAGCTTTTATGCCTTCTAAGTGCCAAGTGTGGTGTGACGACTAGATGTTGTTGTGTGCGTTGGGGTGTGGCAGTAGCTTGTTGGGTGGCATGGGTGTAGGTTGTGTGTTGTGGTGTTTGAGGAGTTGGCACCAGATGTCGTTGATGTGGAATCCAATGTCTTGAGAAACTGTGTTGTGTTTGCAGATTTCGATGGCCTCTCTGGTAACCTGACCATACTTTAGACAAAACGGAGCAATTTATAAAGTCAGGGAATTATCAGGTCGGAGAACTAGACTATTTCCAACGATTATCGGCCGATAAGATAAAATCTGCAATAAAAATACACTTTGGGGAAAGTATGTGAGGCATTGGCGTAGCCAGGCTCTTCCTAGAGGGGGGTGCAAACGGGGGACATGGCTATTTTCAAGGGGGGAAATTCGACTTTGTTAAATAGGTCCACGCTATAGTAACGCATATCTACACACTACAGATGGCGAAAATCCCAATTTTCCGGAGGGGGGGGGGGGGGTAAGATAAGAGGGGGGGGGGGGCAAGAGTTCCCACAGGAGGAATTAGCCCCCCCCCCCCTCCCTTGGCTACGCCACTGATGTGAGGTGCATTTACTTTTAAAGCAGTTTTAAAATGCAGTTTTCTGCACTTCTGGATGAAAAGTTCACATTGGCCCTTTAATTAGAAGTTATCGGTCTACTCTCAATTTTGAGCATGTAGAATATATATTTGTTATTTAGACTATGCTTAAAAAACGTGTAATTTTGCTAAAAACTTAACAGATTTTGTTGATGGAACCCCCAAAAAAGCACACTTTGTTGACCACATTTTACTTGATGCGTTTGAGATTTTGAGTCTGCGGCTGAATCCACGGCCGAAATCTGCAAAGAAAATTTATGACGTGGCACCCACCGAGCAAAAATCTTTGACATTCCAAGTTCTGTACTCAGAATGTTTCAACTCTCTCAACAACATGCAATTAGTTATCAAAAGCGTTGAAATAAATGCATTTTAGGTTTCATTGATCTTTCATTAGGGCCTACTCTTTCAGAGTCAACCTACGAACTTTTCAGCCGACCCTCGTACATACACTGCTGAATACAATATCCAACACACCATGTGTTGACTGCTAAATCCAGCAAATTACAACATGTTTTACCATTGTTGGATTTAGCAGGGTTAGGGCCTGATGAATGAAAATCAGCAAAAGGAAGATATTAGCGGTGGGAGAAAAGAGAAAAAAGAGAATATAAATGGAGCCTTTGAACAATTAATATGCAATTAATTAATTGTGTAATTAATATGCATATTTTTTTGTCAGAAGTTCCAAAAAAAAAGAGCTTTGATTTGTTATCGATATATTTGGTGAATTGCAAGAATTATTTTTTATACTTATAAACCAAATCATTAGTGCTGATGGAGTTTATTTTATTTTGCGCAAAACATAGTTTATTTAATGGTGAAATAATTTGTTAATTGCTTTATATGCCTAGCTGTATGTCCCAGATAGCTGTGCTTGTGAATTACAAATGTAATTCAGAAAGGGTTGGTGTGTTGTTTTGAAAGGATGTCGGGAAAAAATAATTGAAGGAGGGTTTTTGTTAACTGGTACCCAGCAAATTTGAACAGAGATGTTTTCTCTTTTGCCCTGTCCCGACGTAATATATGAAGCACTGTATACTCGGTGCTTTCCGAGAGCCTGTGTGAAAAAATTCACAGGCTTACTCGGGTGGAATTCGAACCCACGACTTCCTGCTTACTAGTGCAGACGTCTTAACCACTCGACCACCGAGCTTGCCGGGGTCGGCTGGCCGATTCGAATCCAATGCAGCAGCGGGTACCGCGTAATCAGTCAGAAGATGGAATGTTTGCGTCGGGGGATGATGTAAATTAGAATAGAGATGTTTTCTCTTTTGCCCTGTTTTTGGCACCCCGTTATTTATGAATGGTACCCAGCAGTTGTCAATGCCTGTATTTCGGTGTGTGAAGTGGGGAACCCGCCTACTCTTGAAAATGTTGCCGCAAGTTAATCAATTGGTGTATAGAATGTGTATACAAATTGAGAACTGGTATATATTAACAATGGCTTATATTGTAAATATTAGTTTGTTATCGAAATCATGTTGGAATCGAGTAATATATGAACAAAAGGGTTGACTGTGATTTAGACCATGTACAATTACTCGAATCTGTTGATGGAAAAAGTTGTAATTTCTAAAGTGAAACCTTTAAAGCACCAAAAGAGATGTCTGCCAGTTACATGTCATGGTTTTATCAACGTGAATTGCAAAAATGAGGAACCTGATTGGTCAGTTAGACATTGCTGATAGCCGATTGGTTTGAAGAAACCGAGATGATCTTCAGAGTTATTCAAAATCTGCTAATTATGAAATGAAAACCACAAATGTTTGGTTGTAAATGTTAAAGTCATTTCAAATGAAAAGTCTTAAGAGGGAGTTGGTAGAAGGAAAGATATTATAATTTGTTTTCCCCACAGTGCACAGGGTTCATGTCAACCAACCCTGCTGCAAATATTTTTAGAGGGCAGTGCTGTATCCAACAATATCCAGCTATTGAAATATGAACCTGCTGAATCCAACAGAGTCCAATAGATTCCAACAGGAAAAAGATCTTTTGTTTACTGGTCAAATCAACAAAATCACAGAAATATTCCCGTTGAATGGAGACTGGTAAGGCATTTAATATGCAGAAGATTCCTGTTTTTAGATCAAATCGGCTAGAAAAAAATTATACAGTCAACAAATTTGACATAAATGTTAGAGTTATTATAGTGTCCAAATGCTAAAATATGAGGACAATTTAAAGGGTCAATAGATATGTTGCAGTTATATGTAATTAATGTATTCAAAATAATGTATTCAAAGTTGCATAATTTGTGTATAAATCCTACACAATTTAGTTTTTAAGCAAAGATCTACACTATTTCAGTATCAACTTAAACATTTTGTTTGAACTTCGTACAGACAAGTCTTGGTACGGGCGGTTCTGTTTGTTTCTGCTCATTTTTTGTACTTGGTATTGGCTCCCTGTTATTTATGAATGGGTCAGTCTTTTCTTTACTCCCCAATGTTTAAACCAATAGTGTGATGTTGAAGTGCTAAGGCAATAAAAAAAAGTTCCACGAAACTGAGAATGGACATGTGTGTTGTGCTGTAACTTTGGCTTAGATTTTGCACATTTAAAAGAAAATATGAACCTTTTGGCTATGCCAAGTTGCCTTTAAATTAAGGAATGACAAACTGGGGACGTTTGATGAAGGAAAATTGGTTAACTAGTGGTCAACTTATACTTCCGCAGTGACATCCAACTAGCTAGTCGAGCTATGGTTCTACTGGTTCCCGCTCAATTGTCACGGTTTAATACAGCAGTGTTGCTATTGATAACCAACGCGACCATGCCCTGCAGGCATAATTGTTTTCCTAGGATATATCACGTATGTTTCCTCCGCCAACTTAGTTTTGCTCATTGTGCAGATCTACAGTTTACCCTTTGTGTTGTACAAGTGACGTCAGATCGGTTTCTTTTTTAAGCAATGAGGCGACTATTTGCGTTTGAATAGGCACAATGGTGTTGCGTAATTGATTTGCATAGTAGCCTTTTACAAGCAGTGATATTCGTTGATTTCCTCTATTGCTGTCATAGTTTTCAGGAGATTCTTTGGAAGCGGGGTTTTTACAAGAATGCGAATCCCATGGAAGTGAAGCTAACGACCAACTTGAAACCTTTCTGGTGATTACTAGTGTGCACATTTTTTTTTGGGTCAGATTCACGAGTTCAAACCCGGTGTAGGCTGTGCTTCGATTCTGTTGCAGCAATTGATTAACTGAACCAGCGATCCCGGTGATTTTCGAATAGTGCATACATTTTGTGTGGCAACGCCCTAACTCTTGCACCGTAACACTTGCACCCTAACACTCTAACACTTGCACCCTAACACTTGCACCCTAACATTTGCACCCTAACACTTGTATACTCACTCTAAGGGCCATGTCACACTGTACAATCTACAAGCAATCGGGTTCAACCAAATTCCACATAGAAAAACGTTGAAACTTTTTTTCGCATAATTTTCTTAGGAAGAAAAATGTCACTATTGCTCTCCAAGCATTTCTTTTTGGCTGCAGCGCTGTTAGTTGCCATTAAATTGCTAGTAAAAATTGCCTTGTGTGACAACGCCCTAACACTCGGTGCACCCTAACACTGGCACTCGGTGCACCCTAACACTGGCACTCGGTGCACCCTAACACTGGCACTCGGTGCACCCTAACACTGGCACTCGGTGCACCCTAACACTGGCACTCGGTGCACCCTAACACTGGCACTCGGTGCACCCTAACACTGGGGGGGGGGGGGGGGGGGGGGGGTGGCGTGGAATCTACCAAACAGCCGAATCCAGATAGTCTTGTCTGTGTCTGCACGTAGCCAGCTGAACCCATCAATGATTCGCAGATATCACAACAACGGATTAAGAGATGGGAACAAAGGGCAACATTACAACTGCAGCCTACGAGGTTTATCCTGAGACTTTGTGCCTAAAGAATCATAAAAAGTTTAAATCAACAAAAATGCTGTTGGACACAAAAATCAGGATTCCGGAACCATAACTGGGTACGACTGGCAAAGGTTGATGCGAAAGAAAAACAAAATGACACATTTGGTCGCAAAACTCGGATATTATGTGACACAATATGCATGGTGTTATTATGGTGTTATTAACTACCAAGGACAGGAATGTATAAACCAGGGTTGTTTGATTTAAATCACTCGATTTAAATAATTGATTTAAATCATGATTTATATCAATGGAAACAAATCACTAATAAAAATCACATTTTATTATTTTTGTCTTTCCGTTATGTTTTAATGTAAAAACAATGTCTGTTATTCAAACCTGACTTTCAATAACTTTAAATCGCTTATACTCATTCTAAAGGGGCCAGTTTCCTGAAGCAGTGTACCACATTTAGCTTGTGTACAATGCATATGATTCTGAAGTAATGTACTACCTAGATGTATGATACAGTATTTATCTTTTACATGTACATAGGTTTAACTCAATGCATGTAATGCACCTATCAATTGATTCCCCCAGCCCCCCCCCCCAATCCTCGATCCTTTTGCACGGTGTTTTTTAATCAAAACATAAATCATACATGACAGCATCAAAATTAAAATTCCCACCCTATAAGGTGGGGGTGTCCCCACCCATTTAGGTTGGGATTGTCGCTAGATTTTTTTCCCAGAGGTGGGGATTTTGTCACTTCAAAAGTGACAATCCCCACCTCAAAGGTGGGGTGGCCGGGGGGGGGGGGGGCAATTGATAGGCGCATAAGCTCAATGTATTGTGGGCACATAAACATAATTATTATAATTGAAAACAAGATAAGAGATGGAAGCTGACTATTAAACCTAACATTGTTGGATTTGCAATCCATGTAAATGATGTCTTAACCCTAACAGTCCTCAATTCTTATGATTTTTCACACACCCTAGGGTAACGTTTGTACATTGTATGCAATCTGTTCTGACTCTAAGAAAATAAATTTTAAAAGAAAACAAAACGTACTGCACATGCCTACATGGTGATATTCATGGTGGCTGCATTAAATAGTTTTATTCCACCATGGTTGTGTAGAGTGTGTGTGTGTGTGGGGGGGGGGGGGGTTCCTGTTATCAACTTGGATGAGAAATGTGCAGTATGATGGTGATGCTGTAACAGAGATTTTAAGACAAACTATGTATTCTAGAAAAGAATATGATAAATGAAAGCGATTTCAGTTCTGATTTCATGAACAATTGTGTGTGGTTATACTAGACTTTTAATGATGGTCATTTAAATTGACTTATTTAAAACAAATTTTTTATGCAAATGTCAATGGTAAACAAAATTGATTTAAATAGAAACAATCCGATTTGAATTTTTCTAAATCTGATTTTTATTATTTTTATCAACTTTGGTATAAACCGAGTTTTACTCAACTGTCATTGCATAGTACTGTGCCAGGGAGGGCAAACGACGTCTTGAAATTCTGAAAACCGTGCAAAAATGTAATAATTTTCTATGACGTCTAGAAATGCCGCCGAAGTACATACGCCAGTTGGGTATTTTGAGTTTTCAAATCCACCGGGAATTATTCTCCAAAACTAGTTGGTTTTTATTTCCTGTAAATTAACTCAAAATGATAAAATAACCGTAAAGTGGTCTTGACAAATAAGCTACTTTGTGCGCAGTAAAGGTGTTTATTACAATATCGCGCAAATCAAATAAATGTGTCTACATTGAGAACAAAGTTGTAAACGTTTCGTGCGATATTTTGTTAACTTAATTTATTAGCGATTACACAAAACATCGGCAAACATAGATCGCTGTGCCAGAACTAATATGAACGGAAAAAATCGCGTCTATAGTTATAGGCTTAAGCTGTTTAAAAAAACATTGGTAGAAATTCTTTTGGGATCAAATAAGGCTAGCTACAGGGTACATGTTAATTTATGCGACACTGTGTGTCAGCCAATCGGAGTCGACTGTGACGTCATTTCGAGCAAAATTGTGGACTCGGCAGGTTAAATTCTGTTGACAAGCTACACTGTTAAAACGCTGTTTAAAAAGTTGTTTAAACAACCCGGGTTGTTCATGTGCCCTGCTTAAACAGCGCACGTGGTTGTTTAAGCAGGGCACTTAAACAATCCGGGTTGTTTAAAAAGTTTGAACAGCGTTTTCTCTGTGCAGCCGCGCCAAGTGGGGAAGTCACTATAAACTAACTCGTAATAACATGTAGCCCAACCCTGTTTACCCTTCAGTCTATTTCTATGGTTAAAATGATCCCCAAGGTAAATTTGTTGAAAAATTAATGTGTGTGCCCCCACAGCCACACACACCTGCAACCTGTGTACATCCCATCAGTGTCGTAGCTAAGGGGGGGGGGGACTCCCCCCCCCCCTGTGGGAACTCTCCCCCCCCCCTCTCCCCCCCCCCCTCCCTCTCCCCCCCCACCCCCCCCCTCTCCCCCCCCCCCTCTGGAAAATTGGGAAATGCGTTACTGTATGCGTTACTATAGCGAATTTTCCCCCTTGAAAATAGCCAAGCCCCCGTCCCCCCCCCCCCTCTAGGGAGATTGCTTGCAGTACTGATCCAGAATGAGATCCAGATCCAGTGGCGGCGTCAGACTTGTATTACATTGATTACATTGATTTCATGACAATTCATTAAAAGCAAATTGTCGGTTGCGTACGGTACGCATTGGCTTGGATCCCCCTCCCCTCCCCCTGTACGCATGGTGTACGCAATGTCAACACCCACCCCCTCCCCCCTTCGTGCAGGGGATCGGATGGGATCGGGAGTGTGGCGAGTTCTTTTCACTATTGCCAAACAAATCGCGAACCGACACCTCACGCGGCAACGTGAATAATTATGCAAATCGACTCAACTGATTTGCATATTGCAACATATAGCCGCGTGAGGTCGCTGTTTGCGCTTCGTATGCGTGTACGCACCACGGGCATAACGTACACACACACGCACGGTACGCACGCACACGTGCACAGTCATGTAACCACACACGTACATGTACATTGGTGTGTACGGACCCGTACGTGTGAGTGCAAGCGCTGCGCGTATGCGCGAGGCCACTTTTGCAGCAGGTATCACGTGGATACCGGGCGCGGATGGATGCAGACTCAAACAAGGCTTGACCAAAGCTACAGAGATGTACGCTTCCCGATTTCTTGTGATTGTTTTGTTTCTGGCAATTTGGCAGCCGTCGACGAGCGAATCTGCCAAGAAAAATGCACTGATCATCATAGGTGAGCTCCGAATCTCTCTGAATCATTAATTTGGTAAGGGGCCATTCAAAATGTTCAATGTTTTAAAATTTCGATTTCTTTTCGAAAATGTGGGTGGGTGGGTGGGTCAAGGAATAGCCCCACTAGTGTGCCCTGTATGCTGCGCTATACAACAAGGCCACACATCGTGACAAGCTTTTTTTGGTTGAATACTCTTTCCAATCTGTGCGCATTTGTCCAAAGAACTGGCGAGTTGCAATTATACTTGATGTATTTGGTAATCTCTCAGCTTTTATTATCTGGAGTTTACATTAATCTTACCTCTAAATTTTCGAGAAATTTTGGCATCTTTTCTAGGCTTCATATGCACACGTACAACGTCTCTTGGCGGCAGCCATTTTGAATGTAAGAAGCGAATGACCCCAAAGTTGTGACATCGTGTTATGCAAATCGCTCTTGCCGCTCGACTTCACGAGTTGTGATGCGCAGCTGTTTCTCTTGAAAGAATTTAACATAGGCCCTACCTGATGCTTTAAGTGACACAAAACATGAGTTGCTCTTCCTATGGGGTTCTCATCGCAAACCTTGGTACAGAAACGATGTTTTCTGACTTGGTCCGGCGACAACCCATACAGTATCGATGGCAATAATTGTACGGGGCGCCGCGCGTGCAAGTTTTTTGTACAAGAAACAGCCGTCGCATCACAACTCGTGAAGTCGCGTCGGTCGTCGAGCGGCAAGAGCGATTTGCATAACACGACGTCACAACTTTGGGGTCATTCGCTTCTTACATTCAAAATGGCTGCCGCCAAGAGACGTTGTACAAGCCTAGAAAAGATGCCCAAATTTCTCGAAAATTTAGAGGTAAGATTAATGTAAACTCCAGATAATAAAAGCTGAGAGATTACCAAATACATCCAGTATAATTGCAACTCGCCAGTTCCTTGGACAAATGCGCACAGATTGGAAAGAGTATTCAACCAAAAAAAGCGTGTCACGATGTGTGGCCTTGTATAGCGCAGCATACAGGGCACACTAGTGGGGCTAGGTCAAGGTAAATAATAAGCCAATTCGCACTATGAACATCTAATCCCTTAAATTCCATTAAAAGTCCACTTTGCTGTGAAATTAACCCCTAAGGGATGTTTCATGGATATTTACCTGGGGCCAGGGGTCGATTTAGAGGAAAAAAATCGCATGCACTGGTGCATGTAGACCGAAAAAGTTACATGCACAAAATAAATTTTACATGCACAAAAAAATGTGCACACAAGTCATAACCCAAAAGAACAATAGGTAGACATATTTGTTGTTTTAAAATATGTGTATTCCTACAAATTTTCAAATGTAGCTATTACATGTATAGTGCTGTTAATGGTATTGTTTTGCTTTGTAAATAAAATGTGTTTTTGTACAATTGGTATTCGCTGTTTGTTTATTTCATCAGTGGTAATTAGCAATATCTGACACGATCGCGAGAAGACGAAGGCGAAGCCGAAGTTACGTTACTACTGTAGTATCATGTTCCACGGTGTCAACTAATTAGTATGGAAATTTATATTAATTGTCGCATGTGCAGAAACTTGTGCAGTAACCCATTGGAAAGTACACATGTACGTGGGCATTATGAAAGTACAAACAGCCAAGTTTTTCGAGTAACTAGATCCAACAAATTTATTTTCAACCAACGGTATGAGTGATTACAAATTATAAGAAAACACTTTGAATAACAAACTAGAATTAAACCATAACAAATTTGGAATCCACAAATATAAAATCTTGCCGCTGCACTGACCATCATCAACTGAGATGTTTAAGAATACCGGCTTATGATCACTGCATCGGTGCGATGATAAATACCGGTGCCGCTGCCTGCCCATGTCAGAAGGCTGTTCGATATTTTGATACCGAAATATCGGCCCAAAAATATCGCGATATTATCGTGATGACGTAACCTTTTCCTTACCGGAAGAACGGAGGAATAATTTTTCTTTTTAAATACCTGATGGAAATCACAACGTGTACAGCATCATGAGATCGGGCCCACCGGGATCGGACCCGCCGGGACTGAGCTCGGTTCCGCTAAAATTTAATATCACTGCCACCGAGAGATCGCGAATCGGGCCGGGGCCCAGGGGCCGGGGCCGCGCCGGCAATCGGGGCAGGAAGGATCGGGGGCCGGGTTGATGACAAGGCTTCACTTGTTGAGTAGTTGGAGTACTACGACATTTACCTTCAGTTGGCTTCCTTGCGGCACTAGAAAGACGAGCGTTTGTTTTTATTTCGACACTGTTGATTAGTAACAGCTGAAAATGTATACCATGGACGCCCAAATCACACGTGAGCTGTCAAAAACATTGTCTTGCATGTCTTGTGCATGTGCCGCACGCGTTTGTCGTTTCTCAAGACGACTTTCGCTTCGTGTTAGATGCGTGTACATGCATTGTACACTGGGAATAAGACGGTGGCATTCAGTGCGGTTGCTTGCACTTGACCAAGACTAGCAACAAAGCAACGCGCACGCGCAGATGCGCTTTTGGGGTTGGCTTTATTGATCAATTGCTCTAACCCCAGGTCGTGGGGGCCGGGTTAACGAGTCTTTTCTCAAGTCAATGTTAGCTGCATGTACGTACATTGTACATTGGGAATAATACGGTAGCAGATCGGTTGCGGTTGTTTTGCACTTGACCAAGACTACAACGATGGTAATATGCAGGCACGCACACATCATGTCGATCGTTGCGTGCAATAAATCGGGTGCGCGTTGTGTTTGTGATACGTTGTTCAACATGGGGAAATATACCAGCAGGTACAGGCCTAAAAAAGTACATGCACAGCGTGCACGTTGTACCAGAGGTTTACGTGCACAGAGGAAAAAGTACATGCACCAGTGCATGCGTGCACCCGTCTAAATCGAACACTGCCTGGGGCTTATAAGTTATAGCACTAATCCTGTAAGGTCTTTTTCACGGTTTTTTAATGACCCTGGCCACTGAGGATTATTATTGGCTTCCTCCATGGTCATACATAACGGTCAATAAACTCTCTATTGTAAACATTCTAAACACTCTGGAGGGCCAGGCAGCAGACTTGCCAAGCTCAACCACAAGATTATAATACAGGAGTTTTCATGGATTCCACTACACAATCTGGCACTAGTGGCTGAAGTCACCGGATTTTCATGGACGGCTAAACAAAGGACTTTTCTAAGGGTGTTTTCACGGACTCCTAATCTCCCTTAATATGTTGAAAAAAACGTGAAAATTTTGGTTCACGGTAAATCAAAGGAAAAGTGGCTCTTTAACAAATTTTTAAGGGATAAAGATGTTCATAGTGTTGATGTCTCGGGTGCGCAGGGAATTGTGGGACAGAAATTGGATAAACAAACTCATGTACGTGGGCGCGCCATTCGTGTTGTGCATAGCGTACTCAAAAGTAGTCAATTTCAAACAGTGATAATAATTAGCATGGCTCTAAATCAATTAACAAGTGCCCTGATATCAAAAGGAATATTAACTCTTACGATCCATGATGGTGTCTATATAGAAACTTCATTCATTTTGGCAGGAAAATACAATATATCGCTTTTCACGCGTCGGTGCCGCAACGTTAATTGAAATCACATTTAAAACTCTAAATCTCTTTGACAAATTGTAACTTTTTTCGAATGTAACTTTATAAATAAAAGGAACCCCCAAAAAACACCTAAGCTTCGTACACATGAAGTCCAAATTATTATAAACAGGGTGATATAAAAAGAAATCAGACAAACCAGGCGCACTTAGTCAACAAGTATTTTTATAGATCGAGTACAGAAGCGAAACGATTATTTTGTAACAACCTCGAGACATCTTGCGTGGCGGAAACCAGACTGGTACCGTATGCGTATTGTGTGTGGATGCCATAAGTCCATTGCCAGACTTAGTCTGGCTCGCGGTACGCGACACATTTTCCATGTTGCTGCGTTGTGCGAAGCGAGATTTGGAACTAATTTTGCCCGTGTCTCACGGGCTGGACGTCCGGTTGGCCCGGACAATGTGCGGGGGTTCGGAAAACTAAATCACAACTTTTTTGTTCTGAGCCATAAAATGCCGATTCCAAAACCAAGTTATAGTTTATTTAATGGGGTTTCCTATGATGGCAGACATTTCGACATGTTTGGAAAATTTAGACTTGTAATATGAAGAAATCCAAGCTGAAATGGAAAAACGCGTGTCCAAGACGTGCGTTGCTATCGGGCGGAAAGGTTTGTTTATCCAACAAAATCCGGTCGTCAGGGAGTTGGTGCATGCGCGAGCGAAACATCGAACTGGTTAATTGAAAATCGAAATTTACTTTTTAATAAAAAACATAAAGGAAAATTAAAAGAAATGCTCTTTTGACTTGCCAATTCCACTCCCGCATTTTGATTCGTTTTTTTGTTTTTTTTACCCAGACTATACCCGTACGGCCTCTTACTAGTCTTAGACGTATCATCCGTTGTTCAACCTCCATACATGGTTCAACCATGGAGGAAGGAACAGAGTGGTTATTCTAATAATTTCTATACTTCATAGACTGGTCTTATGGCTTTTTGGCATTTTGGCTGCACATTATTGATCAGATATAAAAGCATGAAGGAAGAAACATCTTACGACTGCCATCGTCTTTTCTTTAAATGTACAATTAAAGCGTAGCAAGAATTCCTCGTTTTCGGCAAAAACATTTAGTTGGAAAATGCTTTATGTAATGTCCTACAAACATTCAAAATGATGAAGTAACGTTTGTATAAATAAAATCACAATACATCTTTAGAGTATTTGAAATGCAAATAAGGGTGTCTGAGATCAAGAGAGTAAAATTATACAGACATTTAAATTCTCCCCGAGTCATGCATCAAAATATACCCAATCGAGTACGCACTGTAGACTGGTTCCCATATCTACTGCTATCAATTAAATACCGCAACAGAGATTGGAACTGTGCTGATAAGCATACGCGTTGCTTGCTCGCGTTGCGAAGCCCTGGGAAAACGATAAGTGGACATGCGTGATTTTTACATGAAAGTTAACTTCAAAAGGAGTATTGTGTGGCTTTAACTCAAGAATTTTGGAAGTTGTTGAAAAAATGAACTAGTGACTTGAATTGAAAAATGATGACTTGGTAAAAAAGTTGGCTGCAAATTAACACTCGCTGCCACGTAGGCATTCCTCCGTATGGGTGGACGATCTGAGTGGCGATATTGTGACAGAGCTTTGTTTGGCGGTGTTAAGTTTTTGAAAGTTGTTTAGGCCTATGCGTTTGTACATTAGGATTTTAAGATCGCTAACCGTTCACAACATTTTTATCATGCCGTAATTTGTAGACAATTTTATCGCCATATCTGCGATATAGCGGAAAAAAATATCGACTATGAAAAAACATCAGTATCGCCAGCGCTAGGTCAGAAACCATCAGGGCACGTGTTAAAGTGGGGGAAATCCACAGCTGCATCACGCTGTCATGAAACTGGACATTTTATTATTTGTTTAATGGAATGGCAAATCAATATTTTAAGATCGAAAATTGGGGTGGGTGGGTGGGTCTTCCAAATTTCGAAAAAAAATATCGAAATTTTATAACATTGAAAATCGTGGTGTGCCCGGCAGAAGGGCATATAGAACGCATTGAAGCGTAATTACACATTCCGGGAAAATCGACTTTAAGGTTTATGTGTTGGCATTTCTAAATTAAAACTCGCAAACGGTTGATTTTTTTGTCAGATAAAAATTATTGATATTTCCAATAATGCTGTGCATTTTTAAATAAAAATATTGCTTAATTTTAAAGTTATTTACATCTTTATGCTAATGCCCTTTTGCCGGGAAGTCATTCTGGCATAAACGTGCGCTTAAGCGGCATGTGAAATGCTAATGCCCTTTTGCCGGGAACAAAATTTGCTCTAAGCGCGCTTATGTCCCACTGAAGTGCAGAGGTGAATGCACTTTTAGCATGTATTGTTACATTGGTATTACACGCTAATGCCCTTTTGCCGGGAACAAAAAATGCAAAATCCCCTTATGTCCTTTTCATTGTGTTAATTACGTCAGAATGACGTAGCCCCTAATACAAAATGTATATCAAAATGAAGATACTCCAATACTCTTTCGATTACCCCCAAAACCTGAATTTGACCTTTTGACCCATGTTTCGTCCTTATGCCCTTCTGCCGGGCACACGACGAAATGTTGAATGGCCCCTAAATAGGCCTAGGGCGTTTTTGACATTGCGTATGGAGGCCAAACAAACCGTTATTTATACACAAACCTATGGCACTGTGAACCAGTCCAAATATTAATTTATTTTATGCTAAATATCTGTCATGAGTTGAGATATACTCTTTTAACATATCTTAAATGGCAATTAAATGGCAATAAAAATAAAGGAAATATTGGGGAATCCCTCTCAGTCTCGGGGTACCAGTTACTGATGAATGCAACTCTCTAGAATTAGAAAAGCTAATAATGGCACATTATTAGCCAATCAGAAGAGGATTTTTGCAACCATGACAACCAACAAAAAAAGGCAACATGTGACCAATGCGCCCAATCACGTCCGTTCTAATGTGCTTGCTCTTCTAATGCCAGTAAGGGCCGATGCTGTTCCCATGATGCTTTGAGAATGTCGAAATGGTATAGCATTCAGTTGTTGGTTGTTGATCCCCTGGAACTGCCGGCTGGTGTCGTATGAATATCCGACTCCCATGAATATCCGACTCCTCTTCCTATTTTTGGTTAAACCCTCTCACGTGACTGGCCACTCTTCCAATAATTGATTCATTGATCACTTAAAGGGTGGCTGCAATGCAATTTTTATTGTGTATATCGATGAAATAGAGTTTTTGAAACACAACTGTG
Source organism: Hippasteria phrygiana (assembly GCA_037893225.1). NCBI lineage: Eukaryota > Metazoa > Echinodermata > Asteroidea > Valvatida > Goniasteridae > Hippasteria > Hippasteria phrygiana. The sequence continues at coordinate 107,213 of JAZGUH010000085.1, read as the reverse complement.
TGTTGTTTGTATTTTTTTATTTCGCGTAAGCATTTGAAAATTTCTTTTTTTAATGCGGGAGGGGGTCAGCCCCGCCCATCAAGTGGTAACGCCGATGTGACGTCATCCCGGGAACCGAGCGTGCGTTGCATTGACATGCACGTTGTTTTCGCTGTCGCGGAAAGCTTTCAGTGTTTTGCGAATGTTTTTCGTCGATAATACCGTGTCGTTGTGTTGCTGCTGGATTCAGCAACACCACTAAGGATGGTGTCAGTCTTCACCTCTTTCCAGTAGAACTTAAATACCGTCGTATTTGGACTCGGAGAGTGTTATTTAGCCTAGCAATCGTTGTTTTCAAGTCTTTCACGCGTTCCGCATCGGGAGTCCGATTCGGAGTCTTCAGTAGTTTCGTTGTTACTCTCACCTTCTGGCTCATACATGTATGGAAGAGCTCCAAGATCCTCCTCTTCCTCGCCCCAATAATGTTCCGAAGAAGTGTCTGAATCAACAAGTCTAAAATCGACACTTGATTGTCAGATTCAGATCCAAAAGATTCTGTTTGAAGATTTTAACGCGACGAGAAATGTTTCCCTGGTCCCTTCATCCAAAGCTATTTAATCGCGCGTGGCTGGTTCCCTCAACAACGGCATACATCCACACGTACACTGATCAAACTGCTCTTGCTGAGTTTCTGTGTTCCCGAGATGACGTCATGCATTTAGGGGCGCGGAAACAACAGAGAAAGGGGGGCACTTTATTCCGGGAAAATTAAACACCAAAAATGGGCAGAAACACAGAAAACACATTTTAATCACATTTCTTATATTGTAAAAGAGTTATACATCACAAAATTAAATTGTTGGTACAATTTCATTGCAGCCACCCTTTAAGACATGTGCATACGTGTGCAATACTACAATATTTCATGGTAACAAAATTTCACGCTACACTAGGCGCGTGTGCACTGTGCGGGGAGGGGGATGTGGGGGGGTTATTGGGGGGGGGGGGTTATGGGGGGGGGGGGGGGAGGGGGAGGGGGAGGGGGGTGAAATGACAAAAACACTCTTATCTGGAATTAGACCACTAGCCATTGATAACAATGTCTGTGAGATAGTCTTACATGGGGATGCCAGAGATGTGTTGTCAACATACTGTACAAATGCTGTGACAACACGAACCATTCAAATTAATTATTTCTTAGTTGAGTTTCCTATCAGATATACCCGAAAAATATATGTGAAAAAGACGTTTTCCAAGACGCACATTATACAATCAGGCAAGCTACATGTACAATTTTTTTTAAAGTAAAATTATTTGATTTTTATGCAACATTGTGAGGTAAAGGCGACAGTAGATAAAATGGGGGAAAGATTTTACTTTAATACCCCCAGAAAAAAGGTGATTTGTCGTACCTCAATCTGGACGAAAATGTGTGGAATGCATTGCTTGGGGTGTGGGTGTGTGGCAGGGGATAGGGGACAGGGGACGGGAGGGGTGGTGAAAAAAATAACCCCAAATATATTTTAGTTCGTTGAAAAAAAACGCTGCCATCTTTCCGATACCCCGTGCCCTCTTCACCCATTCCCTCCTCCCTGATCGCCTCTTATCCTCGTCTTCTCTTCCAGCTTCCTTTCCTTCTTTTTCTCCAACCCCTTTCTGGTAGCTCCTGGTGAGAATCGAACCTCCATCGACAGACATCAGTCGTATTAGCATCCATCATTCTAGACTGCTAGGCCAAGCACATCGTTGCTGGTTTGGGTGAAATTGTCATTCTTGAATATTTCCCCCGTTTCTTAGACGCACTTTACTTTGAAGAGAACATGGGTGTGTGTTTTGACTCAACTTATAATTAGATTGCTGGTTTTGTTTCAAGTATACATACATGTACATGTATATTTAATTATTTGTAGAGTTCTGGACAGTTTCTTTTCTTCAAGCGCCTCGGAATATGTCTACATAGATAGATGGCGCTTTACAAATGCTTGTATTATTATTATGTTGCCATTTTAATGCATAAACTCTGTCTTTTCTTCTGTTAGAGACATAAGAAACACCAAGAATAAGAAGAATCATTATTATGCAGTGATTGAAATAGCTGGATTCGCATCGCAAAATGCGATACATTTTTCACAAAAAGGGAGACAAACTTGAAAATGATCAGCAGTTTTTGCAAATGAAAATTTCTCATAAGAACATGCAGAACGACGGCCGACGCTCGACACTCCTACATTGTACCACCCGTGTGGTGACGACGGAAAATTTAACTTTGGAAGTAAAATAACAATAAATCGGACTCGACCACCATATACCATTAGGACATCACACGTATGTAGACTAAAAGTGGACACCCCTCCAGCACAGAATGAAACTGCCCTTGAGTCAGGTGGTAATACATTATGAATAATGAGTCTGTGGCAACCGGCCAAAATAGCGCACGTCTTGGTCGACCGTGATTGTTGGTGTCGCAAATCTTTTCAGAATATTCTTTCATTTTGCTAAATAATTCCTGGCTAATCATCTCGTGCTTCGGATGTAGAGACCCTGATCTCGGATATTCCTTGTCTCCAACCAGGTAAGACACTGCGAACTGATGATTTGTAGGCAAAATGTAGCCTTCCGTTGGATGCGATTGACTGTACAACGCTCTCTCCATTGCCTTCTACATAGAGAATATACACAACAGAAATTAGTCAAAATTTTACAAGGAAAACAGCAACATATATTACTTAAAGTCATCCTGCCAGACAATGACACTAATCTACATAACAATAGCCGGTCTATTGTGGACTTTTTTGGTGAAATTTTCATGCAATATACATGTACTAGGGGAAGAAAGTTTGTGTTTTCTGTTCTTTGCCACAGTGACTGTATGGTCACTCATAGTGTTCACATACATTTATTGGATTTTATGGATTTTGCTGACAAAAATCTTGAAATAACAGGTTGTGCCACATGTTTAGATGGTTGTTATCATTGAACAGTTTGACGATAGTCCTATCCTCACCGAGTGATCTTCTCAATGTCGCTTCCCAGGTTGTATCGTTACAATAGGGCATAATCCCCGTCTTGTGTGAAAAACCTCATGAACTAGTCAGTCAAAGCATTATTTTTCTTATCACCCAGCTGATGATGCAGGCTTTGAAACTCAGGTGTACAACAATAGTGTCTGCAAGACGCCCAACATTGACACGTTGGCACGGAGCAGTGTCACCATCCGTCATGCCTACACCTCGGTCAGCAGTTGCTCGCCCAGTCGGTCAGCCATCTTGACCGGCCTGCCCCAGCACCAGAATGGCATGTACGGCCTCCACCACCTACCCCACAATTTTCAGTCATTTGAGGCGGTCAAGACACTTCCAGTGATTCTGAAGCCAGCTGGAATCAAAACGGGTAAGACAAAATACAAAATAGTTTGTCAAACAGTCCACAAAGGAAACTGACTAGGTACATTTTTGAATACATTTTCAAAGTGAACAAAGAAACTGGCAGGAGCGGGATTCGAACCTGCGACCTCCGGGTTACCGTACCGGCCGCTCTACCAACTGAGCTATCTTGCCATATGTTGGCGGTCTCCCAAATTGTCAGTTTCCCTTGTGGATTGTTTGACGAATTATAAGTTAAAAAGTCGTATCCTCATTGAGTGATCCCCACAATGTCGCTTCCCTGGTTGTATCGTAAAATTGGGTGTGATCCCTGGCTATACGGCATTCTGGGTTTATGACTTCTGACTAGCCCCCACCCGAACAAAGATACTGACAATTTGGGAGACCGCCAACATAGGGCAAGATAGCTCAGTTGGTAGAGCGCTGGTACGGTAACCCGGAGGTCGCAGGTTTAAATCCCGCTACTGCCAGTTTCTTTGTTCACTTTGAAAATAAAAAATAGTAATAATAACCCGCATTTTCTCACTCGTAGTCGTAGTTATTAACCCTAACCCCCTCAGTCCTCCAAAATCCTCTATGCGGTTTTGGAGGATTTTGGAGGATTGAGGAGAAATGGTGATTTAGTACCGGTTGATTTTGGAGGATTGAGGAGAAATGGTGATTTAGTACCGGTTGATTTTGGAGGATTGAGGAGAAATGGTGATTTAGTACAGCATCACCAACCATATACATGTACATTTTCCTATTGTTTATACTTTAACTTTTTGGGAAAAACTTCATAGGTTTTGTACACTGGTTGATTTTGAAGGATTGAGGAAATGGGGAACATGCATCAGAACACAAGTCCTAAATTTTAGAGGAATTTGGAGGATTGAGGGTGAATGCAACTTTTGTGGGTGAGCAATTGGAGGATTTTGAAGGATTGAGGAAGGTTCCTAGCCAAAGGGCCTAGTGGGTTAGGGTTAAGTAAAAATGTTTACCATTATTATTATCCTGCTCATCAGGACCAACAATGATTCCTGAAACCTCAACTCCCTGGGAGTATACAACAGCCCCGGGTTATTATCAAACGCATAACTATCACTGCCCTTTACCCATTTAATACTGGGTGGAGTGAAGCAACTTGTGACAAAGTGTCTTGCTCAAGGACACAAGCAACATGACCCTGCTGGATTTGAACCCCCCAATCAGTAGTGTTGATGTGATCTTGAGTCCAGTACCAGGGGTCAAATTTCAGGTAAAAATCAACTATACAGCTGGGCTAGTAGCACATAAATTTTACTCGACCAGAAGGTATTTCACAAGACCAATGGTAAAAAATAAGAACACTGTGTTTTGAACAACTGTGCTGTCGGGGGGGATGGGTTAGAAATGCTGTTTTCTTTTAAACTCCCTGCCTTAAAATTAAAAATAGCCATTCCAGAAATTATGGGGCTTTTCAGTTCACCAGATTTAGAAAAAAATGAACTTTAGTGATAGCATTTCACGCAGTGTATGAAAAAATTCACTGGACTCGGTCCAGCGGTCCAGTGGATATTTCGATCTCCGAGTACACTAGACCTTTGAATGCGGTTAAGGTATACATCGGAGAAACCAGCAGAGACCTCGACGCAAGACTTGGAACACCAAGCACACGGCAGGAAAGGAGAAATAGACAAGTCAGCTATCATCAAACACTCACACGAACACCGCATCAACTGGAACCAGGCCAAGATCATCGCCCCAGTCACATTTTGGCACCCAAAACGCATCAGAGAGGCCATCGAAATCTGCAAACACAACACAGTTTCTCAAGACATCGAATTCCACATCAACAACATCTGGTCCCAACTCCTCAAGCACCACACATCCTACACCCACGCCACCCAACAAGCTACTGCCACACCCCAATGCACACAACAGCATCCATCCGTCACACCTGACTAGGCACCCAGAAAGCATAAAAGCTGCGGCAACTCCGCATCACGTCACTCCCACTCCTGAGGACGGACAGAGTACACTGTTTGAAACGTCGAGTTACACACTCATCCCGGTTCTTTTCAGAACCACACTTCTTCCTGGAAGAGATTTATTTCACATGGTGTTACCCGCAATCCCAGTCTTTCTCGTATCGCACCCACCATGCAAAGCTTCAAATCGTATTTACACTAGACCATGCGGCCACAAAAAAGAACATGTTCAGTGTCCCTGATCGCTTTCTTTTTTGAGGCCACCTCCATTGGTTTTTTGTTTTGTTTTAGTTTTTTTGCTTTTTTCAAAAAACTCATTAAAATGCAAAGGGAAGAGAGTAAATGTGTGTCAGTGAAAGCCATCTTGAAACAAATATGGGCCGCAATCTGGCAAAAACAGGGCCTCTTTCTTCTTTTTAAATTTTTTTTAAAAAGAGTTTGTCAATATGGAAATCACAAGCCCATGCCACTTCTTGTTTATATTTTTTGTTCCGAGGAATTTGTTGCGGAGAGCACTTGGAATAGGTCTTGCATGATTTTTGTAAATTTATTTAACCCCTTGCGTACGGATGACGCCATGTGGCGTCAAAAAAAAAAGTGCCACCAGGCCGGATGACGCCATTTGCCGCCGTTTGTGCAGTTTCAATCCATTGTTGGATTATTGTTTATGTTACGCCTTGACTGCACAAACACATTGTAGCGGTTCGCTTGGCTGCCAGAACCGCCGTGACACGCCGACGTCTCCCTTAAAAAGAAGTTCTCAAGGGGTTAATTTACAAAGCCTTCAGTACTTGATCACATTCCAAGAGGGTTAATTGATAACTATCTATTGTGTGGATACACAGTGTATACAATTGTCTGTGTTTGATGTTTTCAATATGCCGTTGGGCCAAGATTAATGCTCGGTGCGGACGGCACCTCTCCTACGTCCTAGTGTTAGTCTGAATAAAATAATGTGTCAAATTTGGTCTAGCATAAAATCCGGGCTTTTAATACCGGGCCTTTTTTTCAATCTAGTTTTAAAGGGACACATTGCTTTGGATTTTGTGATTTTGGCTATAAAACTGAAATGGATATGGTTGGGGAGCTTTTTTAAAAGTAGAATATAAAGATTCACATAACTATCCCTTCAAATTGCGTGGTTTTTGTTTAATTTCGTGACAAATAACGGTCCGCCATTTTGTAGAACAACATTTTTGACTCCACAAAATGGCGGACCGTGTTCAGCAGTCGTATTACCAGTCGCAGCTGGTTGAAGTACGTTCTGTTGATCCATTTGGATGTAATGTGGCACGGCGAGTAGCACTGGCGATATGTGTCGCGAGGTCGAGAATGGTACCTGGCGATCATCTGATAGGTTTACAAGGCCACTGGCTGCGGCGCCAGCCTAAAGACTCTTACAGTGTATTTTGCGCATTATTTAGACGGTGGTATTTACTACTGGAAATAAGTCAATGTTTCGCGGGTCAGGGGTCAGAGGCCAATTTTTTGTTTTGTAATCACTTCTCACTAATTACAACACATTATACGTGTTTTTTGCATGAACAACTCTTATAAAAGATAAGACACAATTCCAAACAGCAAAATTTCATGACATTTGAAGGCAATGTGTCCCTTTAACCTCTACTACGAAAAAAGATACATTTAATAAATTATTTGGACTTGGCAATATCCCCCGAAGCGTTTATCCATGTGCATACACAAAACGGGTGAAATTTTTATGTTCATTTCAGTTTTTCAGTTCATTTTTTCGTATAAAGTTTTCCACGGTCTTTAAAAAAAAAAAGCCCAAATAAAATCCCAACTCCAAAAAAGCCTTTCCAGAGAATGATTGACAGCCCCATTGTTTAAATTGATACAGTGTGTCTCTTTGTTTATTACAAAGTATATATTTGGGTTCAGTGGTAGGCCACTGGACTTTGAAGATGTGTGGCTAGTTAATGGGTGTGTTCTTTGCTGATGAACAGTGATGATATTTCAGCCAATTAAATGCCGTTCCCAGCAAATAGATACATCATTGGTTGTGGTTCCTTCCATGTGCAAGCTGGAGACATTGCCAATTGGAATTCTCAGCTAGCTGAAACACAGGTGCATATGCAAACATGTCACCGCAGCCTTTTTGCAAGTGGAAAGTTTTGCAAAACGTTTATCAAATTAAATGTAAATTCCCCTCCTTATTGTGTACCGTCACAGCAATTATAGGCAAGAAGCACGTCGGCCCACCTGAGGTTTACAAGTTTGACTATGAAGAGACCGAGTACAACAACCCCATGCTTCAATGCGCCCGCAACATCACTCGCATGAAGGAGTTTGTACGGACGTTCCTCAGCAATGACCCTACCAAGTAAGGCACTCACTTCAGACTACCCCTGAAGACTGTGCTATGGCTAGGACTATGCAATATAAACCACCAGGGATGAGCATGCATTTCATGGAGTCGGGCTTTCACATTCATTGTTGATGTCATTTTGGGATGTTTATGTTTTAACGTCCGAACTATTTGGAATGTGTTTTATCAGTTTTATTTTTATTTGTTTATATTTATTCAACAACCAGAGCAGGAAAAACTCTGCCGGCTTTATTAGATTGAGAAGCAAGTGGCTGACAAAATGTTGTGGTTATTCATTTTTGTTATTTTATGTCTTCAGAGCATTCAGAATTAGAAGTGTGATTTTAACTTATTGGTAGTTAGGGGTGTTCATTTTCGAATAATTTAGTATTTGATTATTAGAAACTGTGTTTGACCGAATATTTGATACTCGCTGATCAAGTTTTTCATGCGTCAGCTGCAACTGCATGCCGCACCGGTAAAAAGTTGCACGCAAAGCACGGTGGTGTTTTACTTGCGGCGATCGATATTATAGACCGCCCGATCCACGTTTTGCCTGTGCCTGTTGGCTCAAGATCATTACGGGTACACATAACGTTCTGATAACAAGAAACCAAACTAAAGCCTGCCTTTGTGCAGTAATTATTTTATAAGTGTCAAGGGTTTTACAGACGGGAACAATAAACCTCCCCCCACACAAAAGTTACCTTCAACAAAAAGTGGCATTTGACACTCCTAAGCGCCGTAACTTTTCTATTAAAATATCATCAGTCGTATCTGTACATGCATATATATTTTTTCGAATATTCGAACCGGTACAAAGGTATTCGAATATTCGGTTGACCATCGAATATTCAAATATTCGGTATATTCGGGACAGCCCTATTGGTAGTACGGGAATTGGATACCTGATTGAACAAAAGCAACGGGTACCCCCGTTAACCCTAACCCCTTGAATCCGCCAAAATCCACCTATTTTGTCATGCACAAAAAGTTGGTTCAATATGGTGGTATCCTGAATCCATCAAAATCCTGCAGTTCCGTTAGGCTTACAATCCTCAATCCATCAAAATCCCCAGTTTTCAATATGGAGGTATCCTGAATGGATTCAGGTAGGTTAGGGTTAAAGAAAGCCAATCCCAAAAATTGAATCTCTGAAATTGCTGTTCATATTGTTCATAAAGGTCCACATGTTAAATATAATAAAGCCACATCAGTGCATCAATGCAGCAAGATACAAGTGTGTACAGTGAGCTTTACAGTGTAAATTGCATTTTCGCAAGCGTCATTGCTAATCTATTTTGTTTTTCCGTGTAGGCCTACCCTGGTTTCATTTTGAAAATCCCCACAAAAGACATTGAAAAACTTTCTTTTTCATTGCCTGAGAAATTAAGTAATGTGTTAATTCCGTTACGGGTACTCGATTCCAGAATCTGGAACCGGTTCCTGACAGTAACGGTCGGGTACCGGGTTCAGATGCACAGCCCTATTCCTAATTGGACAAGGCAAAGGATCTCTCTGTAGACGGTAGGCCTACATGTACAGGCTGGTTGAGAAAAAAAACCTAAGTGCATTTTTGCAAGCATTTTAAGGAATGTTAAGCTCTGACTAGCATTGCATGTGAAGTCATATTCGATATGTCTTTAACCCTAACCCTGCTCAATCCAGCAATTTTATTATGATTTTGCATGTACCCAAGGCGGTTAGGGATAATGATAAAAAATTTAAAATTTGGAAGAACTTAATAAGCACCAGCTTGTTTGCTAATGTTGTGTAGTACCACAAAAATGAGCTCTGACGGTTTAAACCTGTCTCCATTCCTCCACCAGGCCCTTTATGCTTTATGTGGGATTTAATGATCCCCACCGTTGCTCGGGAACAAAGCTGGGTTTGTTCTGTGATAAATGGGGCACTGGTGCGCCCGGCATGGGGGTTATTCCCGACTGGAACCCGCTGTTCTACAAACCCGAGGACGTGGTCGTGCCCCCATACCTGCCGGACACTCCAGCGACACGTACCGACCTCTCTGCGCAGTACACGTCCATCAGCCGCATGGACCAAGGTATATAACTTTCTCTCTCTGGCTCTTTCCTCTGCCCCTCCTCTCTAGGCCTTTCCTTCTCTACATTGGGTTCAAGGACCCACACCGGGCTGACCCGACGGACATACCCAAATACGGACAGTTCGCGGAGCGCTTTGGCAATGGTCGGCCAGGGATGGGGGTGATTAAAGACTGGACCCCGGCAAATTACAACCCTTCCGAGGTGATTGTGCCATGGTACCTACCCGATACCCCAGCAACAAGAGGCGATATTGCCGCTCAGTATATCTCCATCAGCAGGATGGATGCAGGTATTCATGTAGTTTGGCTCTTCTTCTAAACCAGTTGGACTGTTCAGGTTGGTGCAGTGGTTCTTTCTTTGCCTTCCACCTCTCAATTTTGCTTACAGAATTCTGTGCTTACAGTGTTAGTGCAGAATATCATTGCTAGCGTTGTTGACACAGAATTTTGCATCATTGATGCCATGAAGTTGGGCCCAGGTGGGAGCTGAAAACCCTGTACACATATCAACGCAGACGGAGTTTGAACTCGGGTCACAGAGGTGGAAGTACATTGTACCCACAGAGCTATATTAAATTGCTAGAGCGCTAACTCCCCATCTTAGGCGAGGAGGTATTTAAATCCTTCCTGCGCGCAGCCATTTCATGTGCGTGTTTGTAGAACATACTGAAATTAGATGGAGTGAATTTTAAAAGTGTACTCTAAATGCAGCGCAGAAGTACAACGTATAGCGCGTCATGACGGTTATAAAGCGTCACGGCAAAAATCATCTGCGGCGCAGTACGCGCACGCGTTTGCGTTGTTTGCGCAGAGCAAAATGAAACGCTCATTTATTGATTGTGCGTTTCAGGTTTCGGCGTATCAGCTTCGATGACGCAACTTTATAGAATACAAATGCAAATATGCAAATATGCAAATAGCCATACAAAATTTTGAGTTTTTCATAGGTTTGTACACAAACATGGATGTGCCCAGCAGGCATCACTTTGTACATCGAGTCAGCGCTCTAGTATATACCTTAAATATACCTCTATGATAGTACCATACTGATACTCTACTAACCCGGTCTCAGTTTTCAGGAGCTTCTAGTGCTTAGCAGGCATAGCAGCAGGCATTGCTTTATTTCCTGCCAAGCAAAGATTTGGCCGAGAACCAGTCATAAGTTTGTTTTTACTAAGCAAGGCTTTTCTAGGTTAAACAAAATTGTTGTGCAACTCCATGAAAATAGCCCCTGATGTCGGACTCATTCTATTGTGCGTGTTGCATACTTTTATGCCGTATCTCTCTTTGGCTGTACAGGAGTTGGTATGCTTTTGAAGGAGCTGAAGGCCTTTGGTTACCTCAATGATACCCTCATCATCTACACAGCTGATAACGGCATCCCCTTCCCAAATGCCAAGACCAACCTGTACGAGCCAGGCATGGGAGAACCCATGATGGTCTCCAACCCCTACTCCAAGCAGCGCTGGGGCCAATACAGTGAGGCACTGACCAGCACCACCGACATTGTTCCCACGGTCCTGGACTGGTTTGGGGTCAAGTTCCCCGACTACAGCCTACTTAGGAGGAAAGTCACCCTGACGGGTAAGTCCATGCTTCCCATTACGCTGGCCGAACCCAAGGGTTGGGACCACATCTTCTCCAGCCATGACTTCCATGAGATCACCATGTCCTACCCCATGCGGGTCATGCGTGACCGCCAGTACCGCCTGATCCACAACATGAATAACCGCGCCCCGTACCCCATCGCTCAGGATATTGCCGCATCCCCGACGCTTGAAGACATCCTGAACAAGTCAGCTGCAGGGAAGCCCACCAAGTGGTTCAAGACCTTGGATGAGTACTACTACCGACCTGAGTGGGAGCTGTATGACCTCGCACACGACCCCATGGAGAAGGTCAACCTGGCCTACATCCCGATGCACAAGGCCACGCTCGAGGCCATGCAGAAGGCCATCTGCGACTGGCGTCACGCTACCAATGACCCCTGGCGATGCTTTCCACAAGGTGTGATTCATGGACGTACATCGTGCATCGACTTACACAATGAGCCTCCGAAACTCAAATACATCAAGGAACACAACTTCAATTAACTCTGGAGCACTATGAAGCATTGATCTTTCCTCATTTGATTTATAATAGCTTTGTGAAGACATGCAACATGAATGCCTCTTTAGGCCAAAAAAAACCCGTAGTTTCGAACATTTGTCTTTTGGGAGGACATCCTTATTAACCCTACCTAACACTGCTAAATGCAACACAATGCACCAATGGTAAAAAGTCGGTCATGCTATTTAGCGTCAACAAAGCGTCAACAAGCTCAAAATTCACATTAAGCTTCACAAAAGCTATACTTGTATTCAGCAAACTCTCGCATCTCGTATTATGTAAGAAATTGGGCGAATTCTCGTTCACAATCCCACATAAAAATGAAATTTTATTACGACAAAATTACGACGAATGGGCGCCGCCATCTTAGTTTTCTCTTTTGCGCATGTTCCAGAAAAACAAGATGGCTGCCGGGAAAAAGGACCGTTGATGTCGTACTTTTTCGCTTAAAAAATCACACATTTTAAGATACTTTTAAATACTAATGATACTTTTAAATACTCATAGGAGCCCACTAAATATTGTGAATAACATGTTTAAGCTTAACAGTGCTTTTATAAGTTGTTGACGCTAATTAGCATGACCCGTAAAAAGTTGTTGCATTTAGCAGTCAAGGCATGTCTCCTGGTCTGATGCATTCTTTTGTATTTAGTATTATACATAAGCCTTCAGCAACAAGGCTGGTACAGATGAGTTCACTGCACAGTGCAATATTGCATTTGGCAGGGTTCCTATTTGAGCTGTGTTGTATTCTGTTGCATTTGGCAGGGTGCTCAGAGCATACCTCATGGGGGTTAGGGTTAACCCCTTGAGTACGGTTGTTATAATGGGGCGCGGGGTGCCAAAGCGAAACGGACACAAGAGGCTTGTGCAGCCAAGCATAACATACACAATAATCAAACAATGGATTGAAAATGCAAAGAATGCGTGAATAGACATCATCCGGCCAGGTGGTAATTTTCTATAGACGTCTTCCGGACGCAAGGGGTTAAATAGGTTGTATCATTAGCAGTACCGCTGATTGTTTTGGGCTGTAGCACATTCAGCATAGTGTATCAAGTTTTTGAATGGAAATCTCAATTTTTTGAACTGTAGAAAAGATATGAGGTCAAAAATTAGCCAGAGAACTCATCAACTTTTTGTCGGTAATATAAATTATTCTGACAAAAACTGCATGCATGTAGTCACAAAACAAGAATAATCAGAGCCACCTTGTGGGGTATACTAGTACCTAAAAACAATAGCGGTAATGCTAATAATTCTGCCTGTTAAATAAAGATGTTTTCCCGTAATATTAAATTGCTCAGGTTCTGCCCCAGAGAGAATCGTTGGGGTTTTCCTCCAACACCTACAAACTGATTTTACCATGGTTACCTACCTTTTCTTTGTTTCAACGAATAGTTGGCTTTCATAGTAATCAGGTTCACTTTCCTGTGAACATTTTGTAAATAAACAGAAATACATTTAATAAAATATTGTTAACAAATTTACATTCACCCATCCCACCTAATGCACTTCCTATATTTTTAAAAGTTGTGTTACATGTAGCAGTATGGGTTTATAGCATAATGGATATTTTAAAAAGGTTAGGTGTATAGAGGCTTTGTTTTCCCCATTCTTTCATATTTTCCAAAATCTTATTTTTCATACTGACATTTTTCAAGTTGGTCACAGAATACCAACACCACATTCCTAAAAGGAAGCGAAAAGGTCTTTGCTGCATATAAATTACAGTATGTCTTATCAGATTTGACCAAGTTATGGCAATTACGGTATGCATCATCAGGGAATTACTAAATACACCATTCATCGACTGCTCCACAGTCCTAGCCTTGTTGTCATCTTGTGATTGGCTAATATTTGCTCCTTCCTCCAGTGTGGTGCGTAAGCATTGAATAAAACAAAATGAGCTGATTTGGTCGAGCTGCTCGGGTGACTCTGGTAAAAGCGTCTGATTTTTAGATCACGGGCACCAAGTTCGATTCTCAAACTATTTCTGGTTTTTTCTTATTTCTGTTCAAAAAGAGTAAAATTTAATAGATTGCTCTTTTTCTGATTCGTGGTTTGGATGATTTTTTGTAAGGAAAAAAGTCTAAGACCCAGTCTTGCAGCTACCATAGCAAAGTACACAGAATCTCACTAGCAACTCACAAGATGGCAACAAGCTATGACAAACGAGCAGTATTTACTGTTTAAATAACGTACTTTGGGATATATGACGACTTAGCAAGACATTTTGATGTCTCCCTAATGCCTCGGGTGTAGTTTCAAAAGGGAAAATGGTTGGAATTGCACCCAAATTAAGGTTCCCGAAGTTAAGAGTTCATGGGTCAGAGGTTTTTGTTTTGGGAATTTCTCCCAAAGATATGATTCTCTGGAATTATTAGTACTAATATGGTAATAATTCAGGAACCTAAAGGGGGCCACACTGCCTGGGAGGAACCCGATTGGGCTTAAAATAGCTACGGTTTGAAAGATCATTCAACATAATAGAATAATCATGTACATGGCCACCCATTGAAAATGCACTGTTTGTCGGAAAATCATTTCGGGGGTAACAGTTTGGTTCAGAAAAGTCGGACTGGTGCCCTTGGTCCATATTGCACTTTGGTTGCTTACAGGCCACGCTGCCTGTGGCGCCAGTCTGAATGTCTAGATGTCAATGCTTTGGTTTGTCTTTATTTCTCTGTAATATTACACATTATGATTATAATTTAGGCATCTAGACCTTGGACATAATTTTGGTAACTAACCCAAGAGATTAACTTGGGGGGGGGGGGGGGGGCATTTTAAGGCAGTGTGTGCTGGAGATTACCAGCCCTATCACCCTTACATTTCACTGTTTTCCTGTGTCCAGTTCTAAATAGAGGATAAATCTTTGATAGATAACAATTTTCAGACCTATAGACCCAGGCGGGGGGACGCATAGCACCCTCGGCTTTGCCTCGGGTGCTATGCCTCCCTCGGGTGTTAAAAACGTCATATCTCACATCACAGCAGTCAACAATTGTTAAATGAATGTGAAAACCAAAATCTTGTAATTACTCCCTAGAATTGGTACAAAGGACGTGGAGATTTACAGTAACTCTGATATAGCGCTGTCCTACATGTATTCGAGTCATAAAAATCCTTGTCAATGAACTCAAAACTTAGGATTATAGTTTATACAGCAATGGTGAAAATTGGGAGGGAATTAAATTATAGGCCATCAGCCTGGGGGGTTGGTCGGTATCAAATGAGGGGAATAATGCTCATGGTGATTTTTGGCAATGTATACACCCCTAGTGTAGTTGAAAAATATGTGATAGCATTGCAGCGGTGGCAGCTTAAAAAGAAAAAAATTGCCACTAAAATCCTTGTTACCACATATAATTAATCCGGTAACAAGCAAATTGGAGGCCATTTTGAAAAGCAAAATTAAAAGGTGATAACAACCCAAAAGCTGCCACCGCTCACGCTGCAATGCTGTCACACATTTTCCAACTCTAGGTGTGCATACCTTGCCAAAAATCGCTATGAGCATTACTCCTCTCGATCATTTGATACCGGTGGCCCGATTTTTGGACCGAGGCTGATGGCCTGTTAGTTCCAAATGTCGGATTCAATGTGACACGAACAATTGTAAAATATGGTCGTGGTACATGCTGCATTTTGATACTTTACACATTTTCACCCTTTCGTTTTTTGGTATTTTTTCCCGAATCTGCTTTATAAAGATTTATTAAACATTGTTATCAGATTTAAAACTAATGTACTTATTCTTATTAGCACTATATCCATGAAACAGGTACTCTTCTGCAGGCATTGGCATTTGATGCTAGGACAAAAGTATATTTTTATATATTTTTTTCCCAGAAGTATAAACTGTCTGGCATTGGTTGTTGTTGTTTAGTGATCTTTGTAAGTAATTTTTTGTAATGCATTTACAATACCTCAAGTGATATCCAAAATTATTTTGTATAATTAAATATTACAAAGTGCTACCTTCAATGTTTATCTGTATCTAGCTAAACAACTTTGTTAAGTAACATTCAGAGTGTAATGGTAAAATAAATTTAGGTCCGAGGCAAATAAAATGTATTTTTTTTTAAAGATCTGCATATAACACTGGAATGCTGTGCCAGTCATTTTGGGTAGTGTACTAGTTTAGTTTTAATTCAGTGGAGAAGAAACGAAATAGTGCAACCACTGCAATGTGCATGTAAGCTTTACAAATCATGAGAGATTTCGTAGCTATAGCGACTTCACCATATGCAACTGAAGATGTAGCTGCAAGCTACGAAAGATTATACCATAATTTTAGTTACCATAATTTTAGTTAGTCGTTAACCCTAAACCCCCAAGGGTGTGTGGAAATTCGTATTGATATTGATGGATTCAGCTGTTAGGGTTAAAGTGCTGCCTATCTCTCATGCTACTTTCAATACTGTATTTATTTGTATCTACATGTAGCTGACTAACACGGCTAACAAATCATGAGGCAATGTTACAGTACATGCCAGTTTTAAGATACCAGACCACAATATGGCACAATGTAAATTCGAAATAGAAATCTTTGATGGAAATTGATTGCCAGCAATAGCCATCTCCATGTATACACAATCTGGATTGCTCATTGGCCGTTGACGCGCGCTGTACAAACAACTGTCGCCAGCAGCCGCCATGTTGGTGGAGCCAAGGTACAGTTTCGAAAACCCATTCCTATTACTCAGGAAAGTTCGTATCCAAGAGCAAGTTCGGGTGCTGCTGATCTAGTCCCTTTTGTCAATTTTGCGATTCAAATCACGCATGCGTGGTCTGTTTTCAGTCGAACGCATCTAGTCGACCAACTACGTCAAATCTAGTTTGTGTAGCAACAACAAACTGTAAAGAATGTCGTCTGCTAATTGTTAACGAAGCAAATGTTTTTACGTCATTTTTTTCTTTCTATTATTTATTTCTATTATTTTCTGTACTTAACTTTGGTGCAATAAATAATTCATTATCTTATTGCAAAGAGTTATTACCATTCGACAAAACCAACAAATTATCGTAAACGTTTGCAAAACTTGCCCAGATCCTCCATCTTGAAACCGTGACGTAAACTCGCGAGTGACTAGAGAAACCATGGTCCGGAGCTAGGTTAATCCAGTTGCACTAGCTAGTCAAACCGCGCAGCGTTCGGGTGACATCTAGATCGACTATGGTTAAGTCTAGTCACTCTAGTCGCCCAACCGAACTTGCTCATGCATGGTGAAAAGTGCTACATATTCCTTACTTAAGTGACGTCAACAATGGGGTAGCACAACGCACACAACTCATAGAATTAGAACAGTAGTTCAGCGCACAATAAGTTGTTATCAGACTGTTCTATATGACGCTGCTGGTGTACGCGCACGTATACAGCCGATGCCCAAAAAGTAGAATATTTTCACCTTGTTTTGTCAAGAAACACTTCAGGAATCTCCTCAAGACGTCTCCAAAGTTCCTTGTGCCGCCCATAGTCGAAAAAACATCACAAAACAGCACGCTGCACACTTTGTAGTGCATACAAATTCTCGCCAAATCTCGTTAGATTTTGAGATCGACTCGCGGCCAGCTAGCTGTACCGTTTGAGGCGCGCGCGTTTCAAAGAAAATTTAGCACGCGTCGACGCGCACACACAAGTTTTTGAAAAATCGGGAACGAATTTCTTAGCACTATTTTGTTTTAACAAACGGCATTTTCTTCGCAATTTCAAGAGATTTTCAAGATTTGTCCTTTTTGCCGCATAGTGCCCTTGAGTTCTGCGCCTTCGCAACACAATTCGGAGCCAATTTGTTGGAACGCTTGTTGAAAATAACAGTTTGGAGGTCAAGGTTAAGGATGTGCTTTCTATCGTTGGCGAGGCAGTAGGACTAGGCCTACATTCAGTATAGGCCTACGGTTCAAACTGAGCTGGTCTTAATAACGGTGAGGATTTATATTTCAAATAACCCTGAATGATTGCTCAATTATGATAAAAAATCCCAGGTTTAACTTATTGTCCACTGTGATTTGAACAATTTTAACATAGCCTCCTACTTTTTCTTTATAACACCCCACCCGGCGATTGTGTAGTGTACTGTAGTGTAAGGCCCTGTTTCCTTCAAGGGAACAAAAATCCGCTTTTAGGTTATTGGAATTGCCAAATAGCGACATTACAAACCAACAGGTATGCCGTAGATAGAGAACTGCAGGGTTTTAGTTTTTCACGTTCGGGAAATTTTGGGGTAAAGTGACGATGAAGACGACCAAACGCAACGCGAAAAAAATGGCGATCACCGCGATGCACACGCAAAACCGCGTTGATTCGCATGGCAACTGCCGTAAAGCGCGTAAGAAAATTGCTTTTTCTACTGCAATAAACTGTTCAAAATTACAAACAAGATGTCAGTAAAATTAAGAGAACACTGTTTTAGGTTGAAAAAGTCATTTTGGAATAAGACAAAATATCCTTGACTAACTGTTAGAATTTGATCAAAACTTATAAAGAGGGTCCCTACACTACACAATCCCCCCCACACACTTTCTCTGTGCCCGACCCTCATAAACTATTTCGACATTCTCAATGCAATGCAATGTGGGTTTGGATGACAAACAAACCATGTAATTTATACATAGACCTGTGGAATTTGTGAACCGGTCAAAATATTAATTGATTAAATATCTGTCGTGAGTTGACACATAGGCCTCTTTTCACATATAGCATAAAGCCTTAAAGGCCCATCTTATTTGCGTGGAAGATAAGGAAAATAATACATGTAACAAGAACAAATCAATTTTTAATGGCAATAACAATACGGAAATAATAGGAGAATCTCGGGGTATCGGTTACTAATGAATTGGTTACTAATTGAAATTAAAACAGCTATAATGTCACATCAGAATAGGATTTTACAACCAATGCAACCAAAATCTGAAAATGACCAATCACATGCATGTCTAAGTGCGCATGCTCTTCTAATGCCGTACTGTTTGTCATCCACCCATCCCATGATGCATTGAGAATATCGAACAGATTTATTCCTTCTTTTCTCTTACAAACCCCTTTCCCATCGTACCCTTCCCCAACCTTCTCCAATTGAAGTCGATTTCTTGGACTACAAGTCCGACGTTAGGCCTATAAACTACAGCTTTCATCAGAACATTAATTCGACCAACAGCGCCGTGCAAACATATTTAATTGACACACACTGAAGAAAGTTTGATCCAAAGGGCGATAGCAGCTACTTCATATGACACCTATATTTTTTTAAAGTTCGTAAATGGTTTTATCGTCCCAAAATTAAGTTTGAAGCCTCAATCAATCTTTTTCCCCCATAGGCTAAACCTAACTCGACTTCGGTTCTTTTATTTTAAATGTGTTTTACCACATTTGAGATGAAAATAACCGAATAGCTATAGGCTTTACCCGTCGGTATATTTGTTGTTACCTTAACTAATTATTCATGCCTATCGTTTAATAGGCTTTGCAGCAACCCAACTTTTGATGGTCGATATCATCATGGTCGATATCGTTGATGATCTCTGTGATTTAATTACTGATTTGTTTGATATATTTGTTTGTTAGATGTGGGCGCAACTTTATACACAAATTGTCATCGTGTGCTGTGTACATCTCACCTTTGGTAAGCAAACATCACGCAGTACGTGTTTGATTACTGACGCCCAAGTTAGAGATTAAATTACCCCTGCCTATCATAGGCCAATTTCACGGAGCTGCTAAAAGCAGACATCTTTGCAGTAGCGTATCCAGCTTTTTGTGCCAGGGAGGGCAAACAACGTCTAAACCGTCTGAAAACCGTCGCAAAAACACTATTCCCTTTTGTTTTTTATGACGCCTCAAATGCTGCCGGGGGGGGGGGGGGGGGGCCGCTTGATACGCCACTGCATCTTTGCAAAAAAAATATGTTACAAGTCGAAATGTTAAATGACGTATATACAAATTACTTGCGACTGGTTCGCTGCTGATTTCTATTTTAACTTTGGAAAGAACTTTTGCTTAACAACATTTCCTACTTTGCAGATCTAAAAATTGGGATCCTGAGCCCAATTTCACATGAATGCTCAGCAAAGAATATTGTTCTGCAAATTTTCTACTCGGCAAAAAACAGCCGAGAATCAGTCACGAGCAATAGATCTCCCATAAATCACTTTTCGGCTTGTAACTCATTTGTTTTGTTTTTTACAAAAAACTTTTTGCGCTCTGCAAAATTGTGTTTTAAACAGCTTGTTCTTTTTTACGGTCATGGCAGGTATGCCCTCTTCCCATCTTTCCCCGGAGATGTCGGATGCCCTGCACCTCCTGATGCCGGAGGAGCGGCTACGGTTCGCCTGGGCGTGCCTGGGCGCGTCCCGGTGCAGCCAGGATGAGGTGGCCGCCTTCTCGTGGGAGAGTTCGAAAGTAGATGCCGGGGCGCAGGAGCGCTTCTGGCACACGTACTCCTGTGCTTGGACCGAAGACCCAAGCGACTGTCCAGGTGAGGGGTTTTGGAGCGTTTAAACACGGCTCCAAAATTTCAGTAGGGGTCTGCGCTACGTTAACATCGCTGCGACCTCGTCCCTGTAAAGCCTAGGTCACACTGTCACGATTTTTTGCGACCACAGCCCCCGATTAGTCGTACCAGTTTTAATCGGGGTGAATCGGGAGGAAAGTGCCCCGATTGCACCCTCCTACGAATCCCCCTCACGATCCTTCTACGATGACACTACGAATATCGACGACCTCTGTACGTATATCGACGATGTCTTTACGATTTTGAAGCCGATTTATCACGACCCGCTACTGTCTATTAAGGTGTACTACGGTTTCAGTAGTGGCGTCAGGACTAGTCAGGACTACTCTACGATTACAGCCGATTACAGACGATTGCGCTAAGGTTAACGACAATTTAGGACGATGGACCTACGACGTACCAGGATTTGTCACGCTTCACTATGATTTCAGGCGAATTTCCGATATATGTGCCCAAAATCTGGATCTGGTCAGTCATCGATGGCAACGTGTAGAATGACTTGTCCAGCAGTGGCGCTCCCCTTTTTATGCCGATCATCACGTGACATCGGAAAGATTCTTAAACAGTCGTAGCGCCATCGTAGCGCTACCATAGGCGAATCGTGGCGAATCGTGGCGCATTCTTGATAAATCGTAGAGACATCGGCATCAATCGTCGCGTAGTCGTGGTCAATCGGGACTAGTCGTTGTGTTATCGTCATATATCGTAGTGGAATCGCAGCTAAACTGTAGAGAAACTGTAGCATATGCGTAGAACATCGTGAACATCATAGAACAGTCGTGGATATTCGTAGTGATTCGTGATAAAAAATAAACCAAGATTGGCCACGGAAGGCCACGAATGCCTACAAGATGGCGCTGCGACTGTGCGCGATTGAGTTACGATCGCACTGCGAGTGCCCTACGGCTTGAACAAATCGTAGCACCGCCACGACAGTTTTGAACAGTTCAAACTGTCGGGGAGTTTGCCGACCAGCCAAGATTCATCACGACTCATCAAAATTCATCAGGGTCCACCAAGATGCCGCTACGAGTATGTCCACGAATTACCCGGATTTTGTGAATCGTTAGCTATCGTTGTTAAAATCGTGACAGTGTGACCTAGTTCTCGTTTCTATTTCTTGGTCTTAGTTTGAAACCGCTGCAAATATGGTCGCATCATAGAGGTTGGCTCTTCAACTTTCCATTCATACCTTTCTGGCATCCCTGCAGTAACGGATGACAGACTGAGCAGTGCTGAGCACCATCGATTTCAAAGCAACAGCTAAAAAACGTGTATTTTTTCAAGCTGGCTTTAATAATGGCGAACATATACGCTTTGTATGCACTGTGGCACAATTTCTCACAAGGGCGGATCCAGAACACAATTCTTTTGGGGGGACCAAATGTATTTTCCCGAAAAAGGGGGGAAAAATATAAAACCGTACACAAATTGCAGATAAAACGGAGGGATTTTGCTTCCCTTTCTTTTACAAGTTATTATGTATATGGGTGTACGCAGTGGCTGCCTGCTTTTTAGCCCCCCCCCCCCCCCCCCCGGCCCCGCCGTTGATTTCTCACACCCTACGGTTTCCTGCGGCATTTTTCAGAAACACAGACTCAAACTTCTGTCAGATCAAACGGACATCACCACAGTAGTTTATTGTGTATAGCTTACGATCTTCTCTTTGAAATGATAGATCGCTCAACCGTATCAGGTCATGCATTAGGCCCTAATGACCTTAGTCAACACTATTCATGTCGAAGTTTACTGTAGCATTAATGTGCAGGAAATCATGGTCGAAATTTCACGCCCCAAAACTGTTTACAGTCCGAGGCATGGCAACGTTTTGAAGTGTGTTTTGTCTTATCTATACTCGAGAACAAAGGAATGTCCACACAAATGTATGTATGCCGATGAGCGGGTTAAGCTATACGATAGCGGACTTGGGACAATGGGGGATTAGGGATAACAGTGAATGACCCCGAGGACCTGAGCCATAACAGTCCTTGGGAGAATTTCGTGTACAAACCTTATGGGAGCTGTTCGGCAAAAGTTAAAGTACAAACAAGGGAAGGGGTCTATTCATGGTCCTCATAAGTATAGTAAAACGCATGTGGGTGGGTGTGCTCTTGTATTGTACTACGTTCATGGAGGAAGAAAACACACGTTCGAGGACAAGAGGAGAAAGAAAATACAAAAGAATCTTTCTTGTCCTCGAGAGTCGATCTTTTGTTAAAATCAGAATAGGAAACACAAAGCATTGATGTCCTCATGAGTACAGGAAAGTACGAGGGTATGTGTGGGTTTGTGTTCACAAACACCCATCCTCGCTTAACAGCACTTCTTTTCTTCCTAAACTTATGGTACGAGAAATCAAGTGATATCAGTTTCGAGTGTGTTATAATTTGGGGTTTTAGGGCCTACTTCGTCCAGTTTACTTGTTTATAATTTTCATTATACTCAGCACTGACTATTGGGCAAATTATTGCCGGTGTCCTGAAAGGGTTTGAGAGCGGTGAACTTCGGAATTGACCTATCGCAGTCGAATCGCGTCAACAACGCAGCTTGTGAATTATTGTCCAATCACGTCAATTTATAATTCACGTGGAACGCGCAAAATCTGGGACAAACAAAAATTACCACACAAAGTTCCTATTGGGTTGTCTAAGGGGCGTGGTTAGCTCGTTAAACGGCGATAGGTCAATTCTCAAGATTACTTGAAGCCAAACCGTGGATCTCGGTGCTTAAATTATGTCCTTGAGCAATATGTTCTTTAAGACAGATTCTCTTCCCCCAAAGAGAAAGGATTGAGTAAAATTATAGGGGTACAATTGGTACCCGTGATGGCAAAGATATAATATTGGATATATTGAACCGTTAGCATTTCAATTGTTTGTCACCGAGTGTCGATGAAGACTCGTGTAACACTTTTTGAACGGTCAACAGTGGACGGTGGATGGAGTGCGTGGAGTGAGTGGGGAGGCTGCGACACGACCTGTGGTGAAGGAACCAGACTGAGGTATCGTGTCTGCGACTGGCCACCGCCAAGTAACGGCGGTAACGAGTGTCACGGACAGACCACTGGCGTGACAAGCTGTAGGGTCCACGTGCCCTGCCCAACAACCGGTAAATCAGCTTTTTTATTCCAAGTAATTGGTCGCATAGGCGTAGCAAGGTCATTTTTATTGGGGGGGGGGGGGGGGGGGGGTAAACGTGAAAAAGGGCACCTGATAAAGTGATATATCCATGCTGAGAGGTAGACAGGGATTTTTAACAGATTAAACAGCAGGGAAATTATGTCCCCGCTCCCTTTTTGAAGTGGAAATTTTACCGAAAATAGTACAAATAAATATGCTTCACAATTATTTAAGAAAAGTAGAAATAACATTTCATTTTTTCGAATTATGCTGCAACCCTGGGAGGGGCTTTTTTTTAGACACCCTGTTTAAGATCTGAATGGCCCATTGGCTGTGAGAAGTGAAAAAAACATTCGCTATACAACCACTTCTTGATCAATAGATTTGTTTTGAAAGACATGCAATTTAATTAAAAATTGTAATTAAAAAAATTGCTGTCATTAACATTAAATTGCAAAAAATAAACTTAATGTACAATTTCTGTTACAAAACAACTTCTGTACTTTTTAGTAACTCTATTTTATTTATTTTATTTAATTCAACATTCAACATTCAACATCCAACAACACAAGCGCCAATTACACTGCAGGATGTGTGATGAGGGCACCAGAAGCACAGGGGCAAACCCTACTTTTTCACGACAGGTGCTCTAGGTTCTTTTACGTGCACTGAACACATAGAGCACACGAGATCTCCGGCTTAACGTCCCATCCGAAGGACGTGACCTTTTGAGATGAATAAGGGCCTGTCGTGCCCCAGAACAATTAAATACACTATTTCCAAGCCAGCAAGCCCTGTGGGGCCTTTGATGGGCAACTGAGTGGGCCCCTATACAGTTTTGGCCGATGGGGCCCACTTGGGTCTCAAATGGGCTAGCCCAAACATGCCCAAAAGGGTCGTACAATAGCTACCAGGCACGCTACATTGTGTGGTTTCCCATCCAAGTACTGCAATTAACGTTGCTTAACTTCAGTAATGCGCCACTTGCTCTTCCACTGAGCCAACAATTTTTATTATTTTGAACAACGAGAGTGTTTGAATCCAGCTCCCTCCACACATTCGACCGGAGTGCATTGGAAAGGGCATAGATTCATATTGTTTGTACAGCTTAGAATGGCCAGCTACGTACTCTTAACAATTTAGGGAAAATTGTGCAGTGATGTTGCTAAGGATTTTCATTGGGGACACAATAATTATGAGTGGGGGGTCCATGCATGGCAACAGCATTTTAAGTGAGGGCCCGGCCCGGCACCAGCATTCGCAACTAGCTGTGGCAAGGAGGGCACCAGCAATTTTAGTGGGGATACAGGGGGCACCAGAATGTTTAGTGAGAGCACAGAGAAACAAAATTTTTCAGTGGGGGCACTGAGGGAACTAATACTTTTCAGTGGGGGCACTGGGGGAACTAACATTTTTAGGGCACAGGGGGCACTAACATTTTTCAGTGGGGGCCACTAACATTTTTCAGTGGGGGCCACTAACATTTTTCAGTGGGGGCCACTAACATTTTTCAGTGGGGGCCACTAACATTTTTCAGTGGGGGCCACTAACATTTTTCAGTGGGGGCCACTAACATTTTTCAGTGGGGAAAACAGGGGTCACTATAATTTCCAGTAAGGGCACACTAGGGCCAGCAGCATGAAGGAAATTATTTTTAATGTTGCGTCGATTGTGTACTTACGGGCTACATTCCTATAGCTTGCGACATTAAACACAGATATGTCGTAGATACATGTAGAGGGCAGGGTTTTGATTTTTTGTGGGAAAAAAAGTTTGGTGTAAAAAAAAGAAAATAGGGCACTCTGAAAATATTGGGGGGGGGGAGTAAATACCCCCCTTACCCCCCCCCCCCCCTCCCCCACTAGCTACGCCTATGGGTTGGGTATTAGAACTCGGTACTCCTATACTATGTCTATGAATATATATACGTGGGGTTGAAATATTGCCATTGGTCAAAAGGATGAGCTTATCCATTATCGGTGACCAGGATAGCCTGGTTACTTACCCTTCGGCCTCGGGAAATAGGACCCTCTTCTGGTCACTCACAGTCCCTCGGGGTGCATAGATGTGCACTACTATACCTCAATGCCAGTCCATGTGTGTATAGTCTGTGCTTTGTTCCTATCAGATTTTAATTTAAAATTACAATGTCTTCATGTTTATGTCATTAGTTTGTTTGTCTCATCCGTCTGTTTAGTTTATCTCTTTGCCTGTCTTGTCTCCAGCCCAGGGGTCCCTTCTATGTGTAGAACGGTGTATTCCATCGCAGTGCAAGTAGATAGAGCCCATAATATATATTAGGGCTGTTCATTTTCGAATTATTGACTATTCGAATATTCGATACTCGGCGATCAAGTTTTTCAGTGCATGCCACACCGGTAAAAAAAACATTGCACGTAAAAGCACGCCAGTGTTTTACGTATGGCGATTGATATCATGGACCGTTCAAACAGCATTTTTTTTGCATGCCTCTGTTGTATATCAAGGGTTTTACCGACAGCGACAGGAACAATAAACTTCCGTCCACAAAAAAATTGCGATTGACAAAAATGCGGCATTTGACACTGCTAAGCGCCGTAACTTTTCTATTAAAAATAGCATCAGAGTCGTATCTGTACATGCATATATCTTTTCGAATATTCGAACTGGCAAAATGGTATTCGAATATCCGCTTGACGATCAAATATTTGGTATATTCGGGACAGCCCTAATAATATATATGGTTTATGGTCAGTTAACAGTGTTTTAAAAGTAGATTTTGTTCGCTTGTGATGTATTTTATACAAGTTTCGGCTTCTGGGATGTGCCATGCTGGTAATTGTCAAATTCTATGATTGTTTTTCTTCTTGTGCCTATAATGTGAGCTGCTGTCTTGTACAGTTTACGGAAATAAATGTGAAATGATGACTTTGGTTCTACAGAGGAGAACCAGGAGGACTCTGTACAGCAAAGAGCTCTGAAGGTGATTGAGCCGTTCAACGAGGAAAATACTGAACTGAGTATGGCGTGCATGGATTGGCGCTGCAGTTACCAACAAGTAACGGAGATGGTCAGACCCCGTAAACTAGCCGTACGTATATCAACTTGCCCTGTTATAGGCCTACACCGCGTCTTTTTTATGAGGAAAGACTGGTGATAGACGAAGTACCCTCTGACGTCACGTGCTAACATCTATAGAGTACCGAAGTCTGACGTCAGTTGCTGGGGCAATGGTTCCACACACATGCAGTTTAGAATGTATTCTGGTTCCACTGAACATTGCATTGATTGACGTCATCACTTCGGTACTCTATATTGAAATGTCCCGGCGGTATACGCATGCATCGTGCTTTGCATAACATTTGGTTTAGGAGTGGCGTCTATGTCAGATGCTTTGAACATGTGACCTTTGGTGTCACCCTTAACCAAATTAGTTTATGCAAAACCTCCATATATTTGAATATAGGGCGGTGCAGATGTAAACAAAGGGCACATAGTCTATAGACCGACGAAGAAATAGCGTAACACTTTGCTGAGGCTTGCATGCGTGCAGATAGGATGAGAAAGGTGTGCCAACATAGGTCCATTACCCCCTATGAACCCCGTCAAACATTTTTCCATTGCGATTCATCACATTTCCTATTATCGCTGTACAGGATGCCTACTGGACGAATTTGATTTGCTACAAACATTTCGAAGGATGCGCCGGTGAGTTTGTGGTAGACTTGATTGTTGGAACGATTGCGCCAAATGTATGAGTACCGTGTTTCGTCACACACGTGTTTTTGTTAAAACGAGGACCCTGAATAAAAAATTGAATGTTATTTAAATAATTATCCTGGGGAGTACACGTTTACAGCGCACTAGCATTTTTGTGTGAAGCACATACAATCTCCTTCTGGCAAATCTTGCAATGAATTTTCTTGATTCTCCTACCGTCCTACGTGTCAAATGTTACAAAGAATTTTCTTAATATCAAAGAATCCAAAGTCTGTGATATTTTCGAAAATGACTAAAACTGCTGCAAACTGCTAAATGACTAGTTAGATTCACCTGAAATATACAAATCAACAAAATTAGCTGACCTGACATTTCGAACTTAAGCAATATTTTCGAACTGAAAAGGTAAACTTATTTATTTATGGGCCTTGAAATTATTCGTGTAAAATTCAATCTGCACCCACCCGAACAAAGATACTGACAATTTGGGAGACCGCCAACATAGGGCAAGATAGCTCAGTTGGTAGAGCGCCGGTACGGTAACCCGGAGGTCGCAGGTTCGAATCCCGCTCCTGCCAGTTTCTTTGTTCATATTTAAAAATGTATTAAATTCAATCTAGTGCCAATTTTGACATCTTGACTGGTTTTACGTGTTACTGGTCACTCATACTCGGTAATCCGTGACTTCATCTGGTTTAGTGTCTAAAAAGATCTTAGGCTACAAAATGATACTATTTTAGGGGGGGGGATCTGATTAATATGTAATATATTTGTGACCTGGCAGCACAAAATGAGTGGAAAGTCGCACTATGGATTCTGAGTTACAAGCAGAAACAAACATTTTTCCCACTGAAAAGTCAATTTGGGGATTCTAACAAATGTATTTTGAAAAACCCTATTCTATCATAGCCCAAAGTTTTTAAACCGAGTCATTCTCAAAATATTATTTAGGAGTTGATTCCTTTTTTGAACTCGGGTTCAAGGGGTCAAGACTCTGATAACTCTACAAGGTTGTATCGGGGCTGGGGTACCACAACACACAATATATCACATTACATCGTTTAACCTGTACTTTCATGAAATCACATTTGGGGTTTAATTATACCTATTTGACTCGCCCTTATAATAGTTGACGGCGGCTGGGCGGAGTGGACTATGTGGAGCGGCTGTTCATCCCGGTGCGGGACCGGCAAGGCATATCGGTCCCGGCGGTGTTCCAGCCCCCAGCCACGGCACGGCGGCCAGTACTGTCAAGGATCGGAGTACGAGGAAGGCACGTGCTTTGATGACTCTTGCGTGGATGCAGGTGTGTCAAGTTACTATTTTATTTTATATTTTGTGCACAATATAACACATAGAAATCGGTAGTCGGGTGATGAACAATGGTAGATGGGACTTGAATATGGTAGACTTGGTCCCAGTCATTAATTGGCCAGGTGGGCAATGAAGACGTGCAAACGATACATTTACCTTCTTTTGAAGTTCTAAGCGGAAGTGCAAAGAGTTCCTGGTACATTTTTGCAAGTAAAAAAACAAAGGTCTGGGCCATTTCTTACAGAACAAGTTTACACTTCCGCATAAGAACATTATTATCCGAAAATATGCCGATTTTGTTTTTAAACTCCGTACTATTTTAAAAATCGGGAAAATGTTTTTGGTCCAAACTTACAACTTATCAGTTTTTGCGTCTTAAAATTGAAATGTATTAATTTTTATGTCGCCAAATTTTAGAGTGAAAAAGAAACACACATACGGTTGATTTAATAAAATATTACTTTAGACCCCGATAAAAATGAGTTCATTGAGAAATTGGAAATGAAAAGAACGTTTGTTGTAATGTGATAGTTGGTGTTTTCCTGACTCCGTGGTCTATGTGGTCAGCGTGTTCCTCCACCTGCAACGAGGGGGTGGAAACCTCGACCAGACGGTGCCAAGGCAGCGACGTGTGCGCGGTGGGCAACGGGCGAGTCGCGGCGGTGCTGACCAGGGAAATACCATGTACCGGTACGACGGGCCTCTGTCCCGGTAAGACCAACGCTTACAAACGATCGTAGATTTGCATAGATTTCTGAGCAAATTCGATAATTCAAAAAAATTCCCCTGAAACTTTCTGGGACGAAAGTGACATTTTTGAGGATGCTAGCTATCCCAAACTTCTGATATAAAATTGGATAAAATTCCCAAATAGCCATTTCCCCCCCTGGTTGAAATGAGTTTCTTGCCTAGGCCTATAGTCCCTCCTTTTGGGAACATTTGGTGGATTTTAGACAAGGTTGATATTTGGGCGAAAGTGACTGTTTTTGAAGTTGCTACCTATGCCAAACTGTTGAAATTAATTGGACAAAATTTCAAAATGGCAAATTTCCCCCTTAAACTGGTTGAATTGAGTTGACATATCATGAGACTTTTTTGCCTAGTCCCTTCTTTTGGGAACATTAATGGTGGATTTTGAACAAATTTGATTTTGGGGCCAAAAGTGCCCTTTTTTGAGGATGCCAAACTTTTGAAATTCTGAGCCAATTGGATACAATTCCAAAATAAAAATTTTTCCCTTTATATTATTAGAAATGAGTTGTAATGTCAATTCATTTAGGTCACTTTATGGCCCAAAAAGAGCAAACCTCACCAAAATCCACCTGGCAAAGAAACAAAGTCTGACATTCCAATTCACATATTCACTGACTGAAGTCAGACAAGTCGTCGATGTCGGTGAAGTCGGTCTACCAATGCATGTTCACTTCATCAGTTTCGAGTCAGAACTCAGACTCTTGATATACTCGGTTTAAATACTGCAAGGATATATATGGATACGGCCCCACACTTTTTTGGCCGTGGTGACGGTTCACAAGATCGCCCCCCCCCCCCCCTCCACCCCGAAATTTTACTACCGTAAAAAAGGGAGATATTTTCCCAGACGAAAAACGGCAAAAAGTAATAAAAAATGCGTTCTGTGTACCTCATGCATTGCACTTGTAAACATTATTGTATACGTGTTTTGATCAGCGGCCCCTATGTTCATATTAATCACCTCCTTCCCCCCTTCCTCTTCTTAATCTTTTTCAGGCTGAAAATGTTCTGGGGTCACTTTTTGGTGGTGATTTTGGAAAAAGAAAATTATCACCCCCCCCCCCCCCCCTCCGAACACGAATTTACAGTACTTCTAATATGAACTGAAGTTCAAACAACCTTGCATCAAATTTCAGAAGTGGGAGGTTGGAGCGAGTGGAGCTCGTGGACCGTATGCACGGCCATCTGCGGACAGGGCCGACATATAAAGGAGAGGGCGTGCAACACGCCCCGCCCCCAAGGGGCGGGAAACGAGTGCGTGGGGGAGTCTTACGAGGTAGAAGAGTGCAGTCATTACGCACCGTTTTGCGAGGGAATACCAAAGGATGTAGAAAGTAGGTTACAGAATACAAGAATAATGCATTCGGCAGTTATGGAGATAGTGCCACTGAAAAGGGATGGATAATTTTTTGCAAATGCGCGAAAACATTTTTTTGGTACCGTTTATCTGGCGGCCGCCACTTAATTATCTGGTGGCCGCCACTTAATTATCTGGTGGCCGCCACTTAATTATCTGGTGGCCGCCACTTAATTATCTGGTGGCCGCCACTTAATATGTGGCGGCCGCCACATAAATATCTGGCGGCCGCCACTTAATTATCTGGCGGCCGCCACTTAATATGTTAATTGTATACAGCTTGGCTGAAAGCACAGCGCCATTATTCTGAAGCACAATATGTGGCAGAGGGAACCCCCCCCCCCTCTTTTGTGATGGTCATTGTGTTCCCAGAATCTCAGGAATTATTTTCAGCGAGGAGGAAGTTAGGAATTTACTGGCCATCTGGGGGTCGATGAAATACAAACTAATGTGAAACGCTCATGCCCAACCCCGTGGCGAGCTCGCCTCGGGGTTGGTTGAGGTAGGTTAGCGCGAAACGAGTGTGAAACGACGCGGGGTTGAACTCGGGGGGTGAAAACGCCGGGGCGGCCCCGGGGCTGCCCCGGGGGCGCTCAAGTGTGAAAAGGCCTTATGTGTCATGTGGATTTTTTTGTTCCTTGCTGATGTGTGGTCTAATATTTCTTTTAATAGAAGAATTTCACATTAGCCCCATCTGCGCACTTCCGGGTTGAAAGCGAGGATGTCAATGCTATAAAACAAAAACAGTGCTAATTCAACACATCAATTAATGCATGAATAAATCACGCCATAAATGGCAGCGCAGCGCACGTTTAGCATAGTCAGCTGTATACTGAGCACCGCGATAGCCTCTTTTACAAACCCGGAAGTGCGCAGATCTGTGCTATTTTCGTCAATTTGGAATTCGTCTCTAGATACAAACCAACTAAAATACTGTGGTCTTGTGGAGGAAAGGCATTTCAATGTGCAGCATTTTGGATAAGCATGTATCACAGATTGAAGGCCAAAATGATAATAAAAATATGACTTAGACTTCTGATTAATCTATCATTTTCATAGAATAGTTTAATTTTCATTTTATTAAAATTCTTTTCATTAATATTGTGTAGTTATTTTTATTATGACTTTTTTGTTGTCAACATTGGAATATGTGTGTGAAGAAACTTGAACTTGAAAAGTATCAAGACAAACTAAATAGCCCTGTCGCTGGGCTAGTCGATGTTTGGTACAAAGACGTTCACTAAAGAGCCCCAACAAGTGATCTGAAAGTCGCGAGACTTGCACCCTGTGTTGGAAGGAACAGATATGGGGAAATGCTCAATAGAATTTCAGTTCTGAAATCAGATGTTTGATTATAAAGCACGTGGCATGTGGCTTTCCGTAATTGCGTTTTATAGGTTCCGTTTTATGTCCGTTGCGTTTTATTCTTCAGCCTACCCAACCTCGTACCCATGGCGATCGAGTTGTTATACGCTAGTACTAGGCGCTCTCTCAAAAAGTTTGAATATTATAATTAGGTGGATTACAGACGATGGCCATTTCTCAAACCCTGGACGTCTTCGGTTTCGGCTTTGTCTTACGTCTGCAGCTATTCCCCAGCCCATTGCCAATCCGGAGCCTTGAATAAGTAAATAAAATGAACAGGCTGTGGCTCTGGATTAAAATAATGACTTTGATGTACATGTACCAAAAACAGTGTCCAAGATCTTGCCAAATTCGGGGACCTAAAATTATGCGAAGCCAAAGCCAAAGACGAAGCCAGATAGTTTGAGAAATGGCCTATCTGTTCGGAATAGTATAGTCTGGTGCTGCAGAACACTGAGCTTCCGTAACTTACGGGGACAAGGGGTATCGCATTAAACCTTGCCAGTACAAAATCCATACATTGCAGGTACATTGTCGTAATTTTCCATTCTGGTGCATACACTCAAGATGCACGTCTGAAAATAACGATAGCGACAGATTTTTAAAAATGTAAAAAGAAAAACAATTTGTGTGAATTTTTTTTACTCTTTGAAGGTAGCTCGAAAATTCCAGCTCTTGGCTTATGACATGTGAGATTCGCCTCACATGTCATAAGCCAAGAGCTGGAATTTTCGAGCTACTTCGAAGGTTATTAATTATTTTTTCTCATGTACAGTTTTGGGAAAATTGTCTTCATGGAATCGTTACGGGCGAATATTTACGATTAGAACAGAGATGTTTTCTCTTTTGCCCTTTCCCGACGTAATATATGAAGCATTGTATACTCAGTGCTTTCCGAGAGTCTGTGTAAAACAAATCACAGGCTTACTCGGGCGGGATTCGAACCCACGACTTCCTGCTTACTATCGGCTTGTTATTGAAGTAACCAATCAGAAAAAGGTACTTTCCCAGCAAGGGTCTACCATTGAGAACGTAACCGAAACTAGATCCTGGGAATCAGGTTGACAGCTTACCCACAGACCTAACGCAACGGCCACAAAACGGATTGAAAATGTACTTACGGAAACTAGCGTAAAGGGCCAGTCACACTGGCCACGATAACGATGACGAAAACAATGCGAATGAACGCTCTCTATTGGTGGGTGGAATGCGCACGTATTCCACGCACAACAATTCCAGCAATCGATGGCGTTTATTCTCACCGTTTTCGTGTGACCAGCCCTTTAGACCAAGGTACGGCTGCTGAAAATCCATTTATTTCTTTTTCGAACCAAACTGTGCCCCTAATTCCAATTTTCCTTTATACTCTTGATTATTAATTGTTTAATGTTGGAATTGGAAATAAATGTTGATAAAAAAAAGAAAAAAAAAAAACAAACAAACAAACAAAACAACATATTGACTTCGCCTATATTTTAGTGTACGAGGAGTGGTCCCACTGGTCGGAGTGTAGCGCCGCCTGTGACAGTGGGGTGAGAATCCGCCATCGCACCTGTCCGGAGAAGAAACACCCGTGCCGGGGTGAACTCTACGAGTTGCAGTTGTGTAATGTCGACTTGCCGTGCAAAGGTACATGATTCGGTCCAGAAGAAAGATGCAGGAACTACATTTAGGCTGCTTGCCTATTTACATGCGTCTGTATTGGAATCTTGAAATGGTGACTTTATACATTTGTACGCCGAGTGTTTGGGTAAAAAAAAAAAAAAAGAATATCAAAATTATCTACGAATTTCATTTTTACTTTGGTAACAGTAAAATCTAACCTTCATTAATGGAAACGTTAGTACTTTATTTGTCATGGTGAAAAAAAAAATAATTTGTTAGGAAATCAAGGGCAGGTTTTCCTCTTCGAATTTGATGCATCAAGTAAGCAGGTTTATTGGAAAGTAATCTTTTCACCATTCTGGGTTCAGACATGCATAGCCTGATCAGTGCTCACGCGCTGCCCCTGGCCCAGATATGAATGAGAGGAAACGACAAGGAAGATGCCAGTTTTACGGGTATGGGAGAAAAAAACTACAGAGTAATATCTAAAGAATAACTGAAAAACCATGCAATCAAGCATTGACCGACGAACCAAATCCAGGATTTCGGAAGACAAAATCAGGATAAAAGTAGGACTTTTGCGGACTTTCAGGAGTATTTTTTGTTGATACTCACCCATGTCCACAGCATCACAAGCCTCATTTGGTATGTTCTGTACTCACAACAATTGTACTCTATGGAGGTAAAGTTACAGTACTCCTGCACCCAAGTCCTGTGGTTTTCATATGAAAGTGTGTAACACTTCTGAAAAAAATATTCAATGAGACTTCATTTTTCATAATTGTGGGACGAAAAAGTAGGAAAAAATAGGAATTTCAAGAAAAAAGTGGGAAAAATAGGAGCAAGGTAAACCAAAACAATTAGGAAAAGTAGCAAAAGTAGAAATACTTGCAAGGCCTGCAAATCCGCGTGCATCAGGTGGAATTCCAATATTAAACGGGGTCGCAGTGGTAGAAGACGGCACCAACCTGATCGCTATCAAGGCGAAATGAACGTCCACCCTGAATCGTGTCTTTTGATTATACAGTTGATGGTGGCTGGACTGAGTGGACGGAGTGGTCAGTCTGCACAGTTACCTGCGGCGAGGGCGAGACGAAGCGGCACCGCCAGTGCATTCAGCCCCGGCCCGAGTTCGGCGGGCGGAGCTGCCAAGGCGATGCCAGCCAGAATAAGAAATGTCTCGTGTCAGAGTGCCCGGGTAAAATGAACAACAGACTTTCTTTCATCCTCCTCCACTTTTACCTTGTTTCTTTGCTCAACTACCTTTTATCTGCTGTCCCTAATCCTCTTCGTATAAGAAGTAACACGTGTGCATCCACGTTTGCACTGTATCTCTCGGTTCAAATGACGCGACAGTAACGTCATAGGGACCAAACTTTTGAGTAAATGAGGGCGCTGTATACATTTTTATTATAGATTTGGAAGTGTATCCTACAGCGGCTTCAGAAGTTTCTGTAGGTCAAATAAAGAAGTCTGTGAAAAAAGAAAAGAAACGCATCTCGAGTTCTGCTTGGGAACGACATAAACTGAAGCCAAAGAATCTATTACCGGCACTGCTTGTACAATTACAAAAGGGCTAAAATTTTAGTACTATCCCAAATCCCGTAGACTTTGTACACGAATTTTGTAAGTGGCACTTTGGTCAAGGTTTTTACAAATTTACAAATTATATTTCTTCATTAATTTAACACACTTCCATTCATGCCATTCTTGATTACAGCACAAGTCCTCCAAACACAATGAATTTACGCCCTTGGTTCTAACCCCTCTATGCACAGCCTCTTCCCCCACGTGGGAGTTGTGGGGTCAGTGGTCCCGATGCACAGTAACGTGCGCGGGCGGAACCAGCACGCGGACGCGGGGGTGTTCGGCTAGGGACGGTAGTGAGCCAGAAACCTTGCCGACATGCAGTGGAGAGTACAAACAGATCAACGTGTGCAACTTTTTGCCTTGTCCAGGTTCGTTCAAGATCTCTTTTCGTCAAACTTAAAACAAGAAGTGAGCCAAAATTGCAGACCACAAACAATATAGGTTTCGTTTGGGAAGCTATTCAGTGGCATATCAAGGTTTTCGGTTGGGGGGGAGGAAAAAGCTGGAAATTCTGTTCTAAAGGTTGGCCCATTTTTATGTTGCGCAGGCATTTTGTTTGAACAGGCGGCTTCATTTTTTGTATTGACCGGAAATAAATTCAAGAGCTGAGTTGGTGTGTCAGTATACCAGTTGTGAAGCGGTGGCGCTTTCAATTAAAATTAAAATAAATAATAAAAGATAGCAAAATGTCGCCGGGGGAAAGTTGTGCCACAAGTACCCTAAAAAGGAATTGGGAGGTGGGGGGGGGGGGGGGGGGGGGGGGGTGGCAGGTGTTCCGAGGTCCAGGATTGTTGAAAATGTTCGCAAATACGATTTCGTAAGTTTTGAAGTTCATACGCGGTCAAAGGTTTACAACAGAATGGGAAACAAAAGTTTTGTGTACAAGTCTGTGGGAATGTTGCCCATGTGCAGTCTTGGCTTTTGTTATAACGACGACGATTAACAGCATAACGTGCCTTCCTATTGACACCAAATCGATGAAATTTCTGTGAGAATCTGCTGAATCTCTTTCAGTGGATGGTAACTGGGCGAGTTGGGGCGACTGGGCCGTCTGCAGCAGGACTTGCGGGGAGGGCGTGGTGAAGCGAGATCGGACGTGCACGGACCCCTCACCGGCAGGCAGCGGACAGTTGTGCGGGGGCTACGGTACGGAGACCGTGCTCTGCTACGAGAAACCCTGCCCAGGTACATCATTCACAACGTCGGCTAGAGTACAGTAAAACACGAGTTCGATCAAGGACGCATAGTTAAATTATTAATGGATTAACTTTGCCGAACGTTGTCTAGTCGACTATCTTAGAACCAACAAACAGGGCATGGTTGCACTGGATACCAACACGTTTTTCGTACTAAACAGTACAAGGACAAGCCTTGTACTGAAAAGCTAAAAATTTAACCCTATAGATTTATGTAAATATTTTTTGTATTTCTGTAAATATTTCTGTATGTGTCTCAATATTCATTTTCTGCATTAGTAAATATTCATCTTTAACCCTAACACTCCTGAATCCTCCAATTTAAATATGATTTTCCACACACCCTAGGGAGTTAGGGATAATGTGACCAACCTGCGATGGTCCCAAGTAAAGGTGTATTACACACGTACAAAACCAAACCTGCAAAAATGGCAACCTGGTCATTGCGGCAATTTTTCTTAAATCTCCTGGGTGGCCACTTTACAAAAAGTTTGGACTTATCAACTATAGGACCTTCGTCCTAGGCTTGTACACAGATAAATGAGCCCAAAATTTCCGGCACAGATCAAAATCCGAGGGGAGATTTTTACCCTTTCCCGACGTAGTGTATAAAGCACTCTGCTCAGTGCTTTTCGAGAGCCTGTGGGGGGAAAAAATCACAGGCTTACTCTAGTGGGACTCGAACCCACGACCTCCTGCTTGAATACAGACGTCTTGACCATTCGACCACCGAACATGACCTACCCTACACAGAGAGGGGTTTCATGACAGTGATTAACTTTGTCTTTGTTCATGCAGCCCCGGACGAGATCATCCGCACGTTCGACGGCACCGCCTTCATGATGTACCGTGGTGCAGCCGCGCCCACCAGACACCTCCTCATTTACATGCGGTTCATGCCGAGCACCCTCAGCGGCCTGCTGGCGTTACGTCACGACGACGACCTCTCTTATCAGGTTGTCACAGTCGGGATGGCCGAAGGTCGCGTCAGACTGTACGCTAAGATCAAAGAGGCCAAGAGTGACGTCACAAGCACTGATGAAGTAGTAAGTCATTTTTGGTGCATGCCAAGGTGCCTTTGTTAGTTTAAGGTTCGCAAAACACCACATTTAAGGTTAAATTCAACTTCTCATATCAAAATAAAACCGAACTTAAAGTTGCTATGCCTGTGCTCTTAAAAATTACGAATTTTCGTAGAATTGCTTGTTTGCATCTGCAGGCCCCGATACCGCCCCCCCCCCCCCAAAAAAGGTTTTTGTCATGATCTAGTTCAGACAATCCGTCTTGCGTGAACATAATTATTGACGGTCCGCCAATAATTCGAAACATGGAAAGTAATCACTCGATAATTCCACAATTACGCGAGAATATGCCCACTTTTCAGGATTGATATATTCAGCAAAGAAATGCATGTTCCCTACCCAAATGAGAGGTCTTAATATCAAATTTTGGATTTTTGTAAGAAATATCTACCTACAGCAACACAGATTTTGTCCATTTCCCCCTGAACCAGCTACTGAATAAATGGAACAGTGTGGAAGTCACCATTAGTGGCGGGCACGCCAGCGTACGGCTGAATGACGGCGCTCCGGTTGTCAGTAATTTCAGCCTCCCACTGCCCACCTGGCTGGACTGGGACCAGCCCATGTACATCGGCGGTGCCTTGCCAAATCTTTTCCCCGGACCAGCTCGCGAATATGTCGGTAAGTTCCAAGACGGGCAGATGTTTCCCCGATTTCGTTTTTCTCTATACACTAATTTTTGACGACGACAACATCAAAAGAAACAACTTTTTGTTTAATGTCTTTCTAATTTTATTTTTAGCAAAATTGAACCAACGTACAACAAAGGCAATAATCTCGAAGGCATACATTGCACCTCCCATCTTTCAAATACACTGAATTTGAGGAGCAAAATGTTTCATATTCCCTATCATTATAATAGAGATATCCCAACTAATTTGCATAAACCTGCAAAAGATCCAGGTATTTCCCTTTCGTGACAGGGGCTGACGGATTTTGCCCTCGGATCTCAGTCAAACAGTGACAGATTTTTTTTCAACTTTAAAAAGCAAATGAACATAAATATATTGGTTAACTTATGGTTTGTTTGACTGTATATTCACCCGTGTAAAATGTCACTTAAATTAACTGAAACATTTTATAGTTCTAGTACATTAGGCCGATAAACGCCGCACCTTGTTCTGTGGATGTATGGTTTCTATGTATAAGGTCATTAAAGCAATCACGGCAGTTTTCACTCGGCGTTTGAAAACGTTGCATTGTCCTATTTTAAAAATTGGTGTTAAAACATGCCGGTGCCCAAGTTAGCCAACATGTTATAAGGCTCAGCATGAAACGAATGCACTACTTTTCCAAACCAAAAAAATTACACGGGGCGCCAAAATCGGTCAAACAACGCATTATCCCAATTCTTGATGTTGCAACAGTAAAAAAATAATCTGCACACAAGGCGCATTAAAATTGTTTGATTGATGACCCTGTAAGAAAATAATGAGTTTTCAGCAAAACGTAAAGCGGGACTTCAGAACAACATAAGACATGTGTTTGCTGGGTCATTGCAAACATCAAAAAACAAAACTACTCAATTATTGTGAAAGCATCCTGTGAAATCATGGCACCTGGTGTGTTGTCATTTCAAGAAAAGTAGGATTTCTGTATCAATTTCCAGCGATGGTCGGCCGACCATCGTTGGAAATAGTCCAGTTCCCGACTGAACAATTCCCTGACGTCTATAAATAGGGTCAGGGAACCAGACTACAAGAACAACATTTTTTTCTGAAGATTACAGCAAAAGCAAATGTTGTATACTGGTACTGCCTTTAAGATTTGGGCAATGCAAAATCAAGAAGGGGACAACAAAATTGACATTCTCGGCTGCTATATTGATTTTGTTTTATTTTACCGTGTGTTTCATGCAGGTTTTGTTGGTGCCGTTTCCATAATACGGGTTAACTACAAGGAATATACGCTGCACGATATCAAACCAGAATGGACGGGCGTGGGCCTGCCGTTTGTCAGCTTCAACGTTGGAACTCATCCGGCAGGTCAGAGAGCTTTTTTTCGACAGAAATGAAATCAACGAAAGGGAATAACCTATTAACATAAGCCTATATGAAAAATTACGGTGAAAATTATTGAAATAAAATAAGGAAAATGTTTGCTATTTCACTGCACTCACAGCAATGATTAAGAACAAAAATCACTGCAAGTAGAACTTCGTTATAGCAAACATTTGGCTATGGCTATACCGAACTCTCTGGCTCCCAAAGTGATGTATTCAATACATAGGCCTACCATTATGCACTATAACGAACGACTACTACAGTGAACATTTGTGTGGACCCCATAATGCTCGTTATAGTGGCGTTCTACTGTATTTCAATATTATTTATTTTTGGTACTGAAACCAAGGATTCCTGAAAAGCTTGAAAGCCTGAAGAAACCCGTGAAGAGAAGACGAAGAAAATATTCTGTTTGAGATGTGGGAACAAAACTCCGGAATAATTTTCTGGGGGAAACTCACGGAATCAAGCAGGGACTGAAAACCCAATCCAAATGTCGGTTCAAGCAGTGAAAGTCGGGGGGAAAACAGAGAAAAATGATTGAAGTCTGGTTTGCTGACCCTACTTAAGACAAAACGGAGCAATTTATAGACGTCGGGGAATTATCAGGTCGGGGATCTAGATTTGTTTTCCAAACTATGGTCGGGCGACTACACAAATTCCACTTTTCTTAAAAATGACAGCACACCAGGTGACATGATTTCAGAGGACGCTTGAGATTGCTATTTACTTACAGTCATGTCAGGTATTTCACAATAATTCAGTAGTTTTGTTGTTTGAATGTTTGCAAATGTTGTATATTACCTTTAACCTTCGCCATTCGTTTCCTGTTACCAGAATTTCAGAAGTGTCTTGAACAACTCGAAAATCTGGTTTTTATGCATCGAAGCCGACATTGATAATCATTGATGCTTCCCTTTCACACTCAACAGACATCGATGCACAAGTGAAGGTTTTTACAGGTGACGAGTTCACCTTCCTTCCGATTCAAAACACACAAAAAAAGGGACAATTTTCCGTCACGATCACCTTCAGACCAGACTCCCCGAACGGTATCATCCTGTATGCCGCAGGTCTAGTTCCGGGCTCGTTCGTGGCAATGACGATGATCGACTGCCGCGTTTCTCTGTTTGCCAACCTTGGCGATGATACCGCATACGCCACCAGTGAAGAGATAGCGGTAGGTTCTCATTGTATTCCACGCTGTTATCTTCATTGAACTTAGTGGGCTGACTTCAAGCCCACTATAGCTTGATGCAAAATAAACGAAACACCACCACCATATCCGATGGCATATTATACTAGTCAAATTTACCAAATTCTCCACAAAATAGGAAGGCTCAAATATTTAACTTAAAAACCTACCCACAAAATTAGATTTATCATTGTTAAAAGCTTTAAGGATTACGTGAAATACTACTATACAAACTAGATCCGGTTTCCAATACTGCATCTATCAAACAAGGCGGGAACGCATGGCACTTCTGTCTTTGCTGAGTTCACCACGTTTGAAATGAATATCCAAGTTATCCTCTATTTAGACCTTGACCCAGGAAAAGCGTAAGGGTGTTTGGGTTGGCAATTCAAAATGTGGCCAACCCCACCTCTGTTGTGGCCATGTACTAGAAGTGGCTTTGAGCCTTGTATTGGGTGACTTCCAAATAATTTAAAAAAATGAGGCACTTAAGATGACACAAAATGAGGAAATGTCATCATTTGCATCACGTAAAGTGCCCCAAGTGGCAGATTCCAGTAGCTTCTTGCGTATGGAACGGGGAAACTTGTTTAGAATATGTGCCATTCTTACAAGGGACCAGTCGGAAGTCGCATTCCTCCGTTTTGAGCTACAGGAAAAAATCCATTGAGGATTTATTGCTTAAAATGCTAGTTTATGTAAAATAGAATCACTGTGTTATGGTTTTTTAAATTTTAGTACAATAGAATGTTTAAAAAAGATTTTAGTAAGGTAACTCACTGAAAATCACCGGAATTTGTGTTTAGTTTTGTTTATAAGATTCATTATTTTTTTAATCGTGTACATCGCCATTTTGAATGCAATCATAACAAACTCGGTATCAATTTAAAGCTTGTGATCTAAATTCTTCATTGACTGGCCGATCTGACCGATATTTCCACAAATAATCCAATGAGAGAGACTTTTAGGAGATAACAAGGCCACCCCCTAATCGTGTGGAAATGAAGGACAAACTTTATCGCTTGATTTCTACAATAGTGCTGGATCATCTAATAAAACTAAAATTATCATAACCTTTTTTAATACTCCTCCGATTTTAATAGTTCTTTCCAATGCAATGTTCTCCACGAGGGGTTTTAGCAGGGCGGGCCGCCCTGCCAAAATTGTATGCCGCCCCGCTAAAGTTTTACCGCCCCGCTAAAATGTTCACCGCCCTGCTATTTTTTTTCCATTGGATTTTCCCCATTCTCCACCGTCTTCACAGTTTATCTAAGTACGAAGAAGTTTACCGCACTCTGTGGAACGAACATGAAGAGTTTGCTAGCATTAACAGGGACGGATCTAGGTTTTAACTAAGGGGGGGGGTTTACCTGAGGTGATTGGCCTACACACCCCAGCGTGCCGAAGGCACGCCTTGCTAGGGGGGTCCAGGGCATTAAACCCGTAAAGCATGCCCCCCGGAAAAATTTCACTGGGCAGCCCAAGGGGGGGGGGGGGGTTTAAACCCCCTAAACCCCTCCCGTAGATCCGCCACTGATTAACATTCAGCAGTATTGCAGTAGCGTTTATAGTAATTATCGAACAGATCTGGATGCAACGTACGCAACATATTATGCATTTACATCATAAAACTATACATTAATACGTAATATTATTCTGGACTGGTTCCAATCTCCCTGGTAATATCATTTTCAGTTTGTCGCGTCGAGAACCAGTTTACCTAAATTACAATGTTCCGTAACACTTGAGGGCGTCTTTTTCTCTCGGAAATTACCTTATTCACGCGCGCTGTGCCCACGTGCATGTTTAGCTCACCGGCCGGCCGGCTTAACCCCCTAAAAATCTTGCCTTCATTTCAAGTTGTAAACACGAGCAAATTTGATTCAAAGAGTCAGAAGAAAGTGGCCAGGAAATGCCTCAGATTGCACCACACAGCATCTAGCATCTAGAGCCCCACGCCGTAAGGGCTCCGCGCTCGCATTGTGTCTGCCGCCCTGCTAAAATTTAAGGCCGTGGAGAACACTGCAATGGTATATAAATCTAGAAATCAATTTTTGCAATCGCCACATAATTATTCACTGAACACTAACCCGATAGACTGATCCATTAAGCACCGCCCCTTGACGTGTTGTCCAATCACAGCCGCGTGCCACACAACAGTCCGCATTTTATCGGACTACAGGTGCGCATGTGATTGGTCAATGCGCCAACGGGCGGTGCTTATAATCGATCTGTCTTATTGGCCCATCAGCTATTCAAGTGGGCGATAGTCAAGCTGGCCGTGCGAGGCCGTGAGGCCGAGATGCGCGTGAAGGGCGGACCGGCCATCCAACTATCCTTACCTGGTATGAACTTCCCGCCCGGGCCGAGGGTCAACGTCGGAGGGGTCCCTGGCCCAGACAAGATAGTGGCTAGGATGACCACAGGAAGTGACAGCGGCCTGGTGGGGGCAGTCTACGGGGTAATCATCAATGGCGAACAGTATTTGATGGCGGAGACGGCACTGAATATGAAGGATATGTACCTGGACTCGGCATCCACGACACTCTCAGGTACTGCACGGCACAATTCTGGTTCATTATTTTTTCACCCGTCATCATTTTAAAGGTAGTGTACATGATTGGTCATTGTTGCAATTTTCAGAAATGGGTGGATTTGGGGGTTAGTATTTTACTAAGGAAATATCGTTCCACTGACCTGTGGAAAAACGGCGCTCGTTTTCAATCGTCGGGCGGATGATAGCCTTTAGTCAAAGCGCGCGTGGCTATCTGGACGCGTGACGCGCCCCGAATGCCAGCATGTCTGGGGCCATAGATATAGAATTAAAAAGACTAGGGAAGCGCGTACAGA
Organism: Hippasteria phrygiana; assembly: GCA_037893225.1. Lineage (NCBI taxonomy): Eukaryota > Metazoa > Echinodermata > Asteroidea > Valvatida > Goniasteridae > Hippasteria > Hippasteria phrygiana. Next base: position 63,758 of record JAZGUH010000085.1, on the reverse strand, counting down.
CACGCATTCTGCCATGGGCAGCGCCATTTTTCAGCGCGTGGGGCAACGCGCATTATGACGTTACGTTTTTCAACATTAGAAATGGTTTCAAACTGCGCTGCTGCAGTTTGTCACAGCAATAAAAGACGACTGGGAAGCCAATATTATTTTACTGTATTAATTTTAATCTGTTTGATGCAATGTGTGAATAAATGTTTTCAAAAAACTCAATTCGATTAATTATTTGTATTGAGTGACGTTCTCACTCTCGATGTGCGTCACCCCATGCACTACAGTGCGTAGAGTGTCCATGAGAAAACGGGAAAATTTGTAAACACTCAATGGCGCATTCGTACGCGCTGCCCATCTAGTCTTTTTAATTCTATATCTATGGTCTGGGGCGCGCCATTCGTCCGGGTAGCCACGCTCGCCTTTTCTTGACAACGACAGCACACCTGGTGCCATCATTTCACAGGATGATTGAGACTACTATTAACTTAAATTCTAGTATGGGTATTTCGTAATAATTCAGTAAAACAAATTGGAGGATTACCAATCGTGTACACTACCTTTATCTCATTTTCATCATGTTTCATGGTTTGGCATGTACATCCTATTTTGGGCCGAATTGCATGTAATCGATTTTCTGCCAAAGTTTTACTGAAAAGTAGCCCACGCTGTGCTTTTATATATCTTTTTTAAAAGGCACATGAAAATTGGCAGTTTAAAATGAACACGATTCATGTACATCATGTAACTAGCTACGAAACTAATCTTTCTCTCTCAATGTTATTATAGCCGTGTCGTTTCAAAGATATAGTGACATGCAGAGAGAGATGTTTAGAGAACAAACCGGTACAAAACCATTTTTTTCACATGATGGATTTGGGATTTTTTTATTGTTGTTTTTTTTTGGCATCAATTGCACGACACGGAGTGCAAGTCTCGCGACATCACGATCACATTTTATCGTTTTTTTGTGTGTGTGAATGTGTTGGTACCACATGACTCCATAGTTTGTTGTGTTTTTCGAAGCACGGCCGATTTACCGGAAGTTGAGGTAAAATTTTGCATTATTATTTTTGTTTATCAATGTTGTACGCCAACGTGGTAAATGAAAAGGGACACGTTGCCTTGGAGACACCCAATTAGGCTACAAAATGGGTTTATCCTAAAATTGCCATCATTTGGAAAGATCATTAAAAAGTATAATATAATAATTGACACGACTATCCCCTGAAATGCGCCGTTTTTTGTCTCGGAATCATTGACGAAAACCATTCCGGGGACGCCGGTTCGGTTCAGAAAGTCGGATCGTTGGAAAATTGAAAAATTCAGAGTGGTGCCCTTGGCCTTTACCTAGCGCTTTGGTTGTGTACAGGCTGCACTATGTGAGGCGCCAGTCTGAATGTCCGGATGTCAATGCTTTTGTTTTTCTCACATGTCTCCGTATTCGTGTACATTATGGTATTTTTACACTCGGACATTAGAAATATTAGGTCTTTTTTAATACCAAACAGATGAAATGTGTGCCTTTAAATCAGAAAACAAAATAGTCCAATAAAATAGGACGCCGCACCGTTAGCTCCTATTAGATTTCCGTATTCTAGAAAAAAATGCATAGGTCAACTTGTACTCTATTCAGTTTTGATGTTTCTAAAGGTTTTTATCTAACTGCCATTTCAAAATTGCCGAGCCCGTCTAGAATAGTCAGGTGCGCACATGATTTCTTTTGAATACCGCTGCAGCTCACTACCGAGAAGTCAGGAGACTCCGCTACGGTAGCACTGTGCTTCAATGCAACTACGCCAATATCCATCGCGAGGAACCCCTGGTCACGTGGCTACGTGGGGACAGACTACTGGAAGATTCAGACGACGTCACCATCTTGAAGCCGGTATAAAATGACCCACAAGAATATCAAAAGTAGACGGACTGTTAGTTATTTTGCAAAAGTAGAGAGTGAGTGAGACGTGATGCTGTGAAAATTACAGCGCTGTTGAACAGCAACATAATTGGGCATATGAGAGCTTCATCTGTTTTAAATAGCCTTTTGAGATGTTTAAAACCACAATTTTTCGAGGGCGAATGGGTGTTCCTTTTTATTCTGTTTATTTTTGTATAGTGATTCATGCAGGTTATACATCATGTACAGTATCTGTTCTTTCATGGTGTGTAAAATCCCTGTAAATTCTCAGAGTAAAAACACTGGTAGCTGTGCTGCTATAATTTAACCGTGAAATATGGTCCGAGTTACAAATTACCGTAAATTATTTATGCTACAAAACCGTTAATTTAATTTTTTTTATACAATACAGTATTTTCCGTATATTCTACTATAAAAAGTCCGTATTTTATACAGCAGTCCCGTTTATTCAAACGATTGTTACTAGTCAAAACCATCAGATTAGCCAGGTTTTTGTAGCATTAAAAACATGACTCCTAAAACCATTGTAGGAAGAAATCTGCGATGGCATCCATGTCTAAGACAAAACTATACATTCATTCTCCAAAGTTGTAGATAGCACACAGTTTTTTTCGTTTCATACTCTTGCAGAATATTTTTCTTCCACACGAATCGTTCCTGAGCCTACACGCACTCAATGCAGACAATGAGGGAAGATACGCTTGCATGGTCTGGTACCGCGGCAAAGCCATCATCACGCATGCATTCGGTGTCTCAATCTATGAGCCGCACTGTGAGTACAATATACATGTCTACAAAACATGAAAGCACCCGCCTATATACATCATTATGCCTCCATTTTGTTGTTCATCATCTACAACAAGCAGACATTTGACATCGAAACAGATAATTTACGCTGCGTTTGTTTTTTGCATTTAATAGGGGTTCTTCAACAATAGAGTACCGAAGTGATGACGTCAATGAAATGTTTGGAGCCAGAATACTTTTGTTATTTTGTGTCAATGTGTTTGCATGACTGGCTGTTTAACAAAGGAACTGTCAAAATCTTCATTTGTTTGGAGCCAGTTGTCGTGCCAACTGACTTCGGTACTCTATAGGGTCCTCGGTTGAGAAAGGTCCCCGGTTGAAAACCGTGTACAAACCAATGAGGGTCCTTGCCAAAAAGTTGAAGTATGAACAATAGGACGACAATAGGAGATTCCCGAATGAAGGTGTTCACACACTTGTGTGGATGTGTGGTCACCATTGCTTATAAATAACTACGCACCGTAGTACCTATAATAGCCTACATAAATGTCTCAACGCACTTTGCAATTATACCGATCGATCCCTTAAGCCACACCCCTTAACGTATTGAGCAATCACAGCCACACGTCTGCCAAGCATATTGGACTTTTGTCGGTCTATTGTCAAGGTTGTGATTTTCCAACTTACGTCAAGGGACAGCGCTTAATGGATCAGCGTTTTTTTACCCCTATTCAAAAGGCAATAAGGCTATTTTATGTAACAGCTCGATATCTGCACAATCTGTTCGTTACCCTCTTAAAAAGGTACTAATTTAGAACCCCAGGTGGAGAGATGCAGTGTTGGAATACTCGTACTCGTAGTACAACTCTAGTACCACTAAGTACTTGGCCCAAACTCGATTTTCAGTACTCGAAAAAAATTTGACTTGTCACGTACAGTACTCGATCGACTTTATGTACTCGGACTCGTACCCGGACTCGGCATTTTGTACTCGGTATACTCGATACCCGTACTCGGAAAGACAATTATTTTCTCTTGATAAGCACCTTCGGACTCGAAAGTACACATACATAAACAGTTCTTGGGCTGTTGGGTAAATTCCCAAAAGGAGAAATTTCTGGCTCAATTACATGTGATGTACAACTTTGAGTAGGTTTATCATGTTGTGTAAAAAGTAAATTAAAAAACATGGAAATGAAGTGAAATAGCAGTCTCCTGAATTGTTGGTGTTTAGACTCTTGATGATGCAGGTACATTATAACAATGTTCAGAACATAACTTGGCATTTTTGTTTCTTATAGTGTACTCGTACTTGGCCCATACTCTGCCCATACTCGACTGTTTATGTACTCGTACTCGGCCCGTACTCGGACCCTGAAAAACTCGGACTCAAATTTTTGGCCCAGGACTCGATCATCAATGTACTCGGCCCGTAATGAACTCGGTACTCGAATTGTAGGACTCGACTCCAACACTGGACAGAGGTAGTACAGTGTCTTACCCAAGAAGACAAACCACATGATCCACATAGGGTTCAAACCCACATACCATGCCAAAAAATGAGTTAGCCATCGTAACCATTGGACGATGGAGCTCTACATGGTGCTTTTAATTTAGTTGTTGAATAAGCCAGTTCGGTATTTCAACTGCGAATGTGCACAATGACATTTTATCCTGAAGGACCCGCGTGTTACATGCACGTGTTAAATTCAATCAGAATGGCCTCGTGTAACACGGCATGACATTACCTCAGCAATTGTATCCTGAATAACCTTTGACCTTTGAGATACCGAACTGGCTTATTGTCTATGCTTTTTAGATGAGTTTGCCTGTGTGTTAATGTGTTTATTTTGACTCTTTGTTTACCTTGTTCGTTAATGTCTGACTATTGTTTAAATCCTTTTAGCGGTGGATTTTCAAATAGAATCTGCAGTCGAGATGATGGTCATCTTAAATGTCGCCCTCATCCTCGGAGTCGTCATCGGTATTTTCGCCCTCTCGTGTTGCAAAGTGCTTAGGAAGAGGTGAGCATTTTTTTGGTTTGCATAATAGAGCCTGAAAGTTCACCCCTGGTGGCGCGCATCCAGAGACCTTAAATAGAAAAATTAACGTGTAAAACTTGTAAAATTTGCAATTATTTTTGGTACATTGAATTCTTAGGAAAATCACCCCCAAAAAAGGCCTTTGTAAAATTATTACTAGCATATCAATTTATGGAAAGTAATAGATCGCCTGATGCGAAAGAGAAATATTGTGCCAAAAGTCGACCCCTCACTTCCGAAAATCTATACACATACGGGCTAGTGAAACTTGGTGTAATCTTACAAAGATAATTTTGTGGCAATCATTGGGTAAAAGTTAAGTAGAAGAATAAAATTTTAAAAAATTTCTGGCTACATCTATTTTTAATAAACGTACAGGACTCATTGCCAATTTCAAAAGAAACTTATTGTAACCGCTGATAAGGACGGTGAGTGAGGCTGTACGCTAGAAACAGACACACAAGCCAGCCCGGCTTAATTTAGAACCTATCGGCTGTAGGTAGGTAAAAAAACAACGCGCGCTTCACAACTTCTACATTCTCGTTCTCACGCGAGTAGGCGAAATTGAAAGGAAAGTGCAAATCGGAGGTTCACCTGGGTATCAACAACGGATGTTAAGGTCAAAAATAATATTTCTTTTTTCCCCTGTCTACGAGTGTTTTTTCCACAATTTTATTTGAAAAATAATGACATCAAATTCCATTTAAGTATTTCTTGGGGGTGGTTAAAGTTAGAAATCAATTTACCAAAAATTATGGCAGGTGAAAGAGCAATGCAATGTAAAATGTCCATAGGCGGGCTGCGCGAGGTCTCCGGCAGCCTGCCGCGTGACCGTTTACTTTTAGGCTCTGTAGACGGCGGAACACTTTTAAAAGCGGGGGGCCAAAGCAGCGCCGGTGCCAGCCTACTGCTGCTGCTGCCCTTTTCTGTTTTTCTTTATGCGGAACTGCCAAAAGTGTGTGGAGAGATATACGGTACCCTGTGGAGACATGAAAACAATAGAGACAAAGGGACTGAATAGGTCTCCACTAGGCAATTCTATGGGTTAGATCGTCGCTGATTGGTTGAAAGTTTTTATTTATATCTCTTCAAAAGTCATACGGACATGATGCCGGCTTTATACCCAGGGATCATCATGCCCCATTTAAACGATGCAGCCTGGGAAGAAGCAGTGTGGGGTTCACTCAATTAGCCTTTTAGAGGTATGGCGGACACAATAGGAGGGCGCTATTTGATTTGGGTAAAACCTGTGTTTACCCAAATAAAATAGTGCCCTCCTATTGTGTCCGCCATACCTCTAAAAGGCTAATGCGGATAGACTTTTTAATCTTACAGAGGTCTGTATTAGTCTTGGTTCAAGACGGGATTTTAGATTGATTCCCCGTTATGCACGGCGGTATCTGACAAAGCCACCGGTATGAGTAGATGAATAGTAGATTGTATTGATTGCGCCCTCCTGACGGGAATCAAAATCTAAAATCTAAAATTCCACCTGGAACGAATACTAATATATCTCATATATCAAACAAATCACATGGGAAACTGACTAGGGAATTTGATCAATTTTTTGAGTGAACAAAGGAAATGAATGGGAGCTGGATATGAGCCTCCAACCTTACTGGTGCTCTCCCAACTGAGCTGTCTTGCCCTATGTTGGCTGTCTTCCAATTTTGTCTGTAGATTATCTCTGTTCACAGGGAGCTTTAGCTAGAAGCCATAAACCTATAATGTCGTTTAGTGTTAATCACGCCCCGTTACGCGGTTACCCGGGAATCGGCAGTGTGTGGTTTCCAGGATTAAAGCGGAAATCGGACGCCTTAAAGTTGGACCTGAACCTAGGCCACAAAAAGGCAAGGGAAGAAGCACTGCGCCATATAGAATCAGTTATAGATTTACCTTAGCTGTAGCTACAACCTGTAGTGTGATGGGGGTGGGGGTGCTTAATGTCACTACGAAACAGATGGGGGTGGGGGTCACGAAAGATCGATCAGTATACATGTATGCCACTTGGGAAACTGACATTTTGTTTATACACGAACTGTTATCCAATTTGTTTCCATTGATGACGTGCAGGTTTTTCTTCTTGGATATGATGAACCAGTCCATCTTGTTCTACTTCGGCTTGGATTCCTGTGCATGTCTGAGGGATCCCAATGTGCCCGATCATGCCACCGTGCTCCGTGTCAATGCCACCTACGACAAGGACTTCTCGGCCCGCGAGGAGAAGATCAAATTCGACCTGGCACTGAAGAAGGTGGTGCGGAAGAAGCTAAAGGAGAAGGCCAAAGGGGTCAAGGGAAAACTGAAAGGGAATAAAGCAACTAAGAATGACATCGATGATGTGGAAAAAGACTTGGTTGGTTCTGAATTCATCCATGATAAGGAGGTGAAATCTGCCAATCTCCAAACGGGTGGAAATGCACCGAAGTACTTGACTATAACCGTTAAGCCCAATGACGCACCGAAGCCGATTCCCAAGTTTCCGGAACCACAGACTAAGGGTCCCTCCAAGGAGATGTCGTTACATAGGCATAATAATGACAATCAATCCTCAGGTACGTACGAAAACCTGTCCTGGGAACCGAGCGAGTCGCTGAGTGACCGGGAGATTAACCTGAGGCGTGTGTCCCACGAGATCGTCACAGGGAAACTGGAGTCGTCAACCTCGGGTTCGTCGCTCGGAGGAGGGTCCCCGGAGATGATGGGGGAGTCCGTAGGTCCAGATCCCGGAAACATGAATTCGTTAAGCTCCATGGTACTAATGGAAGGAGATGAGAGCCAATTGGGAGTTGAGGAGGAGGAAGAGGAGCCACTTTATGTCAACATCGACACGATCCGAGAGCGGAGGCGGCACAGCCAGCCATCCACGAGCAGCGTGAGGTTCATGAGGAAGGCTTCCTCGACATCGAGTGGCTCTGAACCTCCTGAAGCTCCCCCGAAGTTGATATCAGGGGAGTCGGTAGAAGTCGACATGGACACGGTGCGCGAAAACTGGAAGAAGGGCAAGATTTCTATTAAGGAAATACTGATATCCAGCGAGTGTGATACCGCTAGGAGTTCGGTAACGGAACTGGAACGTACCCACAGCAATGCACATTCGATGCGGGATCAGAGACGCAAGAGTGCCACCCACGACGCCGGCCGCTTGTTCAGCCACCGTGGGTCGACAGGAGGCGCCGTGACCAAACTTTCCGAGGCAGTTGCTGACGAGGTCCACAGTGGTTTAGGGGAAACCGGAGAGGGCGCTGCCGAGGATGATGGCGAAGTGGAGGACGCTCCGAGACAGGAATTAAGCCTTGTAGATGAAGGCGATGAAGATGACCAACAGTTGCTTGGCTCCGATTCCCAGGCCTCGCCGAGTGACGGAGATGAGATTGGATTGGATTGCACGGCAGAGGGCCAGAGCGATGGGTCACTGATTGAAAGGGAAAGCAGTGAATGAAAGCTAACCTCTTCAAATTATACCAGTTTCTAACTGAACAAAATGTACTTAGCTGACGTTCGGAAATCTTACTCTCCCGTTTGTAATAGAGCCAATATGTACATTTCCTCATTAGCTTTTTTTCAATGAAAGTTAGGACTGTGACATTTCGATCCTAGGTGTAGGAGAACCTTTCTCAAGGCATTTCTATAAAGGAATGGTTAGCAACATTTAGGATTAAATGAGCTATCTTACCCTATGTTGGCGGTCTCTCATATTGTAAGTGTCTTTGTTCGGTGGATGCTAGTCAAAAGTCATAAACCCAGAATGCCGTGTAGCCAGGGATCACACCTAATTTTACGATACAACCTGAGATGCGACATTGTGTGGATCAATCAATGAGGATAGGACAATTTGGGAGACCGCCAACATAGGGTAGGATAGCTCAGTTGGTAGAGCACCGGTACGGTATTCCAGAGGTCGCAGGTTCAAATCCCTCTCCTGCCAGTTTTCTTTGTTCACTTGGGAAATGTATTCGAATATACCTAGTTAGTTTCCCTTGTGGCTTGTTTGACGAACATTTATATTAGTTAGCTTCCTTAGGTTTAAACTATGCCCGTGCTTTTGGGGTGTATCACCCTGAAAATATATTTTCAAATTAAATTGCTAGTTTGTTAGCAGCCAGTTGACGCTACAATCGTCCTCAGACCTTCCAGTCTAGATAATGATGGCGTCCACACGAACGAACGAACGAGGTATAAGCTTTCCAATGATATATGCTACACATCCTCACATATGCACCCATATCATAGTACAGGTTTCCGCGCGTAGCACATCATAATTTATTTTAGGAAAACCAAAATTAATATAATGTACAGTGTATAGCAAGTACTTTTTTCATTTCTTGGTTGGTGATAAATCCAGGCAGTTTACATTTTCCATGGTCAGAGCATGGCATAGCAGCTCTAATCAACACAAATCGAGGCTTCCGGATACATTAAGTCGGCTTGTACTTATTAGAGTACATGATATATTTGTTGATCATAGTGATGTAGCTGTATATCGATGAATAACAATAAAAGACGTTCCTTTTTATTGGTTTCCACATTAACGTTATTCTCCATCTACTCTATTGAAACCACTATTGTTGAGTTGCTCTTGATCCTTTGATGTTGTCTCCCAGTCATTTTGTTTGGTTATCACATCAAAATCTCGCAGCTTCCAGTGAACGAAATCGTTAACTCCTGGGTGATAATTATGTGACCCGGCAGCAGAAATGAGTGTAAAGCAGGGTTGATAAAAATCATGAATTCTTTTTTTATTAAATCAAAAAAATCTGATTTCTTTATTTAAATCAGATTTTTTTGATTTAAATCGATTTTTTTGATTTTGTTTACTATTGTACCATTGGCATACATCATTTGTTTCAAATAAGTCAATTTAAATGACCATCATTGAAAGTTAAGTATACCACACACAATTGTACATGAAATCAGTACTGAAATCCCTTTCATTTATCATATTCTTTTCTAGAATACAAAGTTTGTCTTAAAATCTCTGTTACAGCATTACCGTCATACTGCACATTTCTCATCCAAGTTGATAACAGGAACCCCCCTGCTCTCCACACACAACCATGGTGGAAAAAACTATTTAATGCAGCCACCATATTTGTTAACGCACTGTCCTTATTTTGATCCTGTAAAAGTGTTTACGATTTTTGCGGTGGAAATATTGTCCTTCGGCGTCATTTTGCATTTGCAGCTATAGAATTGGAACCAGACAATGGAACTTTCAATGGACAGTGCACCACTGAAGATTTAGGCCAATGTTAAAATAGACGGTTTAGCAGAGACGATGAGGCAAAATTTACAACTTTGGAAAACGTAAAGGGAGGGTGTCAGGTCTGGTCGGGGGGGGGGGGGGGGGGGGGGGGGGGGGGGGGGGGGTTGGGGGGTTGGGGGGTTGGGGGGTTGGGGGGTTATCAATTGATAGGCGCATTACAACATGCATGAGTTATTTAAACCTACATGTATATGTACATGTAAGAGAGGAATACTGTATCGTACATGTAGTACATTACACACATTACACACACATACTTCATAATCATATGCATTGTACACAAGATAAATGTAGTACACTGTTTCAGGAAACTGGCCTTATACATCCCTTTAGAGTGAGTATAAGCGATTTAAAGTTAATAACAGTCAAGTTTGAATAACAAATTGTTTTGACATTAAAAAAATTACCGAAAAAAAAAAAATCAAAACGTTATTTTTATTAGTGATTTTTTTTGATTTTTTTTCAGTGATTTAAATCATGATTTAAATCATGATTTAAATCAATGATTTAAATTGAGTGATTTAAATCAATGATTTAAATTGAGTGATTTAAATCAAACAACCCTGGTGTAAAGTCACACTTTGGCTTTCTGAGATTTAAGAAGAAAAAATTTTTGTTTCAGTGAAAAGTTGGTGTTGGGATGTTAACATTTTTACATTTGAAAAATACCATTCTGTCATATACCAAACTTTTAAAAACTAAATTCAATCTCGAAATATTTTTGGGGGTGTGATTTCTTTTTTAACCATATTATACTCTATATAGCTACATACAGCTAAAACTTTGAGTTTCATTTTCTCAAAACAAAGGGTAATTCAAAAGGTTATAGCAGGGCCCAGAAATGAGCTACAGCAACACAGAATACGTGAAATTCAAACTTATTGCATGTATTTTCAATTTCCGCTACTTTATGTCCATTTCGTGATGATGCCAGGTCACATTTCTGATCGCAAATACAAACATTGTCAGATTTTTTTAAATTTTGAAGCCAGTTTGACTTGGGCCTATTTCTAAAAGGTACATAAATATTGCCCTATAATTATTACCGGTATATTTATTCGGCATTTAAACACACAAACCTACGATACAACACAATACAATACACAAAACAGCCAGCGGCAAATGCTAGGAATTGGAAAAGCTAACCTAATAACTGTGACCAAATGGCCTACCTCAAACTCCAATACTAGTGGCTAAAACAAACGCTTTACAGTCACTTCGCCCAAAAACCACATCGCCCTCAACCACTTCGCCCTCAACCACTTCGCCCAAACGCCACTTCGCCCAAACGCCACTTCGCCCAATTACCCCTTCGCCCAAACGCCACTTCGCCCAAATACCACTTCGCCCAAAAACCACTTCGCCCAAAATCCACTTCGCCCAAAAACCACTTCGCCCAAAAACCACTTCGCCCATGCCCGATCCGTATGCCCTTTTTTCATTTCATTAGTTTGTTACATAAATTGTACATCATCCCTCATATCAGTTAAGATGTTAGAATATAAATGTTTGTAAAAAATTACGTTATACATTTTACGATTTTTTATATAAAAACCTCCGGAATACCGTACCAGCGCTCTATCAACTGATGAGCTATCTTGCCCTATGTTGGCGGTCTCCCAAATTTTCAGTATCTTTGTTTGGGTGGGCGCTAGTCAGAAGTCATAAAATCGTAATAATTTGAATGACCACTTGATAAAAATAATTGACCTATCGCGGTGGAATCGCGTCAACGCAGCTTATGAATTATTGTCCAATCACATCAATTAAAATTCCACGTGGAACGCGCAAAATCTGAGACAAACAAAAATTACCACACAAAAATCCCATAGGGTTCTCTAAGGGGCGTGGTTAACTCGTAAACTATAAACTAATAAGAAAAGAAAAGCATGGTCACAAAAAGGATGTCACAACGCAAATAAAGTTTTGAATGCACCATCAAAACGAAATAGAAAACGAAAACGAACACATTGGGAACAAAATCTTGGGTGCTTAAAAATTGGGCGAAGTGGTTTTTGGGCGAAGTGGTTTTGGGGCGAAGTGGTTTTTGGGCGAAGTGGTTTTTGGGCGAAGTGGTTTTTGGGCGAAGTGGTTTTTGGGCGAAGTGGCGTTTGGGCGAAGGGGTGATTGGGCGAAGTGGGATTTGGGCGAAGTGGCGTTTGGGCGAAGTGGTTGAGGGCGAAGTGGTTGAGGGCGATGTGGTTTTTGGGCGAAGTGACCGACAACCCTGAGCACACGTTTACTCGTGAGGATACCTTCCAGACAAAAGAAAAAACGTGAGGACAGTATTGTTCCCTTTGTTATACCCTCTTTTTTGTCCTAGATACGTCAATATATAATACAGTTTTAAAGGTGCATACTGGTTGGGCGAAGGCCCGTACTCTAAAATAGGCAAAACCAAAGCCCTTCGCTAGTTTGGCATCAGTGCACAAATCTCCTGCAGTGCAACACTTGTTATAGAAACCAAGCATTCTGTTAGCCTTGGGCCAAGTAACAACATAGTGGACATGGCTTTCCCAAGTAAGCTTGTTGTTTAAAATGACGCCAATATGTTTATATTCAGAAACAACATCAAGGAGCGCACAATTAGGACTTTCATACCATGATCCGCATAGCTTTAGTTTTACTGATAAGACGCATAGGCCTACTGTTTTCGAGACGCCAATTATAAATATGATCCAAGTCTCGTTGAAGTACAATTTCATCATCAGGACTAGTAGGCCTAAAAAATAAAGTATCGACGGCAAATGATTTTCTTCGATAGTTTTCAGATAAAGGTGCAATTTTAAGGGGTGGTTGCATTATTATATTATATTATATTATTCCATAATTTTTAGGACGAACCCTTTTTGTAGCCCAGTATGGAGCCTCTATTTAAAGGCAATGTGTCCCTTTATTTAAGCCCAAGGAAAAAAATCCATCATAAGCAAAACCCTAATTGCCCGGGAATCAACAATTGATTGATGCGGCTCAAGTACATGTATTATAATTGCTTGTAAAGAAAGTGTAATCAACCTCCCTCTATAATTACATGTATTGGGCACTTTTGCCTGCCTAACTGAGGTTGGATTAGATTAGTCGGACCTTGATCCTCTCATGGGATTACTCCGCATTTTTCAGTTTTGGTTTATCATGAAACAAGTTTGTTACCCGGTATAAGTACCGAAGTCTGACGTCAGTTGCCGGGGCAATGGTTCTACACACATGCAGTTTAGAATGTATTCTGGTTCCAAACAATGCATTGATTGACGGCTTAACCGATTGACGTCATCACTTCGGTACTCCAGTTTCACTAGTCCGTCCCGTAGGGCCTATGTGTTTTAGATTTTCGGAAGTGAGAAGTCAACTTTTGGCACGATATTTCTCTTTGGCATCAGGCGATTTATTAGGTTTCATAAATTCAATGTACCAAAAAAAATGTACACGTTAATTTTGCTATTCAAGGTCTCCGGATGCGCGCCACCAGGAGTAGCCTGACCCCTAGTCTTGGTTCAAGACGACAGTGAGCGATAATGGATCGTGCAACGTCGCCATTCGTTCCATGCAGTGCGCCCTCTGACGATACGATTAGAATAACTCATGGGCTCGCACTATCGTCTTGGGAATCCTGCAAAATGTGGGCGCGGCTGTAATATGCAAATAAGTTTGTTGTGTTAATATAATATTCATAACCTTCGAACAACATGGCGCGTCAATCAGTCGGCGACCCCATGACATACGCGGCGATAGGTTTGTAGGAAGAAATAGTCTTGGTTCCAAGACGTCCTTAGCGCGGTGCGACGTACAGCGCGCACGGCAGCGCCCTCTACCTACACACACACCAAGGCCAAAGATCTAAGAACGTCTTGGGCATTTCGCAAGGGAGCGCGCGCGACCTGCTTATGCATAATTTAACAGGCGGGTCAAACGAATAATCGCGCTTGCGCACTGGAGGAAACTCATGTTTAAGTAATAACTTACTAGTCACTTAACGTTCTGAGCAGAGTAATTCTGGACTGGCAAACAGGATTGAGAAATCTTCGGATTGTTTCAAAAATGTGATCTGGAATATCAGACGATCTCTGCCAATTTCAGTTCCAGATGTTCAGCACGATGTAACTGATCAACGGCCGGAGCTTTCAATGGCACGACGACAATAATCAGCGCTTTATCCTGTTTGCATTCGGTTACTTCGTTCATGGAGCTAGGTAGGAAACACCTCCATGCTTCGTTCAAGAAATCTAAGACCAATGGAGCAGCTTGAAAAATTACACTCTTGCCAAATCCCGGTGGTAAATTAACAAACAAATCATGGCCACGTACACATTGATGAATGGCACTGATCTGATGACTTTTTAACTTTCCAAAGTCCAGTTATTTTGCTGTAAAATCGATCGCTTGGTCCACGCGGTCAGACATTTTTCCCGACAAACAACAATTAAATGGCTTGGTACTGCGCTGCACGTTCATACGTACGTACACGTAAACCCGACGTGAGTACAGAAACTAGACTAGTGAGTGTTGGCTATTTACATGCGATTATGCAGCTACGTCACACGCGCATGCAAATGCCACACAGTTCTGCTCGCGATTTCGCGAGCAGAACTTGCGAAATTCCCAAGACGGTCTAAGCGATTTGGCCTTGGCGTGTATGTGTGTAGCGAGAGGGCGCTGTCGGCCGGCCGTGCGCGCTATACGTCGCACCGCTAAGGACGTCTTGGGACCAAGACTAAGGAAGAAACCGAAGATCGTATGTATATTAAAGCGTAGCAGAGTAGTTTTATACTAAAGATCTTTGGAAGGAACATAAACATGCAAAACATATTTCTCTGTTAAATATACGTGACACTGATGGTTTTATTTGGGATATATCATTGGGGATTATACTTCTGCATCACATATGTGATTCATGTCACAAGTACAAAAGCACTGTCGAGAATCACGGACGCATTTTTAAAAGTGAAATTCGTACTCTTAAATTAAGTTCAATAATGGTTTATGATGGTTTTAAATATCCCTATTTCCATTTATATTTTCCCCAACCACTCTTTCCTACGTATTTGCCCCAACCTCTCTAACTGGATGTAAGATTCGCCATGATTAGCCTAGCTCGTACCCCGATTGTACTGAGACATAAGGCTCCCGGACTGCAAGAATTCCCGTCCTCGATCGGCTCCTAAAAAGGGCCTCGGGGCTTGCTAAAAACAAACGAATTAATACTGGCCCTGCATGGGCGTCCTTCTTCAGCACCTCGTCGGTCAGGCTTTATCCAAAGCCAACTTGAGAGGTTTTGTCATGTATATTCTAGGCTGCGACGAGTGATTTGGAAATTGGAGGCGAAGTTGTTATTGGAATTAAAACAGAGAGGCAGAGGTTCAAAAATTTAGTGTTTACCGAGCCCAGTCGGTAAACACACCATGAAAAACACAAACCCTTCCTGCATAGATGAACACACGAAACGGTCGTTCCCAGTCACAGTTGTTGTGCGATAATCGCATATCGCGCTCGGTGATGCATGTTTACAATTTAGCCGTAGATCCCGACCCGTTAATATATTCAGGTCATCACATAGTTCATATGCATGTCCGTTTTGGAATCGCTGATTGGCTCCCTAGACGGATTGGATTGGATTGGATTCCCAAGACGATAGTGCGAGCCCATGAGTTGGTATAATCGTACCGTCAGAGGGCGCACTGCACGGAACGAATAAACGCGACGCTACACGATCCATTATCGATCACTGTCGTCTTGAACCAAGACTACCTGACCCCTTGATCAAGGCTGTCAAGCTTGTTCCCGAAATGAGCGAGCGAGTGCCCAGTGCTAGTGCTGGCCTAGCCTGCACGTACACGTACGTACATGTACGTACATGTACATGTACATGTACAAACATCGGGAACAAGCTTGACAGCCTTGATCAAGGCTACACCAGGAGTGAACTTTCAGGCTCTGTTGCTTGAAGCCTGCATGGTGGAGTTGTAATTAAGCTGGATAGAAGCTAGGTTGCGGGTACACCGCGGAAAGATATTTCTTTTGCGAGGAAGTCTCGGAGAAAGACCCAAGGTCTCGACGTGATCGAAGGGTGTGCCTTCTTCGTCTTTAGGAGACTGCTATAGTCTCGTCTTCAGGAGCAGTCTCCTGAGACGAACAGAGCAAATTGTTCGAAACGCGAGATCTGACCATTGACTCTTTTCAGAGCCAACACTTCCTCACAGAAGAGATATCTTTCCACTAATTGTTACCTTTTATCGAAATACAATCCGAAACAAGTTAGCGAGCGCCTCAAGACAACAGAAAATGCAGTATTTTAAGCTGCATGGGCTAGGGAGAAGGATAGTCAACCCCCCCCCCCCCCCCCCCCCCCCCCCAAAAAAAAAAGGTTAACCCTTAATACTTTTGCGTCATCACCTGTGTCGGACCGTTCGGGTTCAAAGTTCTGAGTGATGCTGAAAAACTTGAAAGATCCCATTATATCCTAGCCTGTCCAAGACGCTGCGGCTGTCTGTGTGACTGCAGTACTGCACTATCCTACTTGCAAACCCTGCCTAGCCTATACATTTCGCTGCTGAGGCAAATTGATTGACATTGACAAGCATAATTTCTTCAAAACACCCAACCCATGTCAGCCTTAAAGCTGCCATATGCCTGCTTTGCAATCAACTGAAAAATAGTTTTTAAAATAAATTCCTAATTTGTTAACATTTAGCCTATATGGATTTCCGTGAGAATTCGACAAAAAAATCGACCAACGTATAACGATAAGTATTCTGATTTAGGAGTGGCAGTGCGGGACGCATATGTTCCTACAGTGTTAATTAATGTGTGTATCAATCTTCACGCGAAGACCAGAGTACATAGTGTATCTGTAGTAAGTGTTTTTTTTTCCGTTAAAAATTGTCTTCCTCTAATTCGTCAGTTGAAGGGAATCTATAAATTTGTAGTCGGTGCACGGATATAAACTTTATTCGTAGCGGCAACCTTCGAGGCTAATGTCTTTATTGCCTTGAAGGCTTGAATACGCTTGGTAAACCTTTTGTGCTTACATCCTTACAGAATCTGAATGACAGCGTTACATAATTTGAATGACAAAACTATGATGGCCACTATAGGCATAAGGTCTTATTTCAGCGCTAATCCCCCAGTTACCTACTCATGCCAATTACTGAATTTTGTTTTATAGCATGACATTTCACTAGAAGATTAAAATACGCCGGTTTAAAAGGGAAAAAACCCATGATGCATTACGTGCACATCATGACATAAGTACTACATCTGTACCAGATACACCCAGTATATTATATGCACGCAGCATTTTCCATGAAACTCAAGCTATTACACAATGTCTTTAGAAAATTCGAGGTCACTGTTTGGGCCTACAAAAAAAAACCCTGACGGATTACACTGACAATGGACCAGGCCTCCCAAAGTGTTAACTTGTGGTTGCTGATCTTTTTTTTTTATTTCAAAACAAGTTCACAATGCATGACGCAGACAGTATGCTTTATGGCTTGCGTACTACATGTATTATCAAATACAACGCCATAGGGCACCAGCAGCGGCAAAAAAACGCTCACTAAAGGCATGATTGTTAAGCGTTATTGATGTAAAAAATTTCATGGAAGTTCCATCAAAACGTTTACTGAACAACAAAAACTTATTCCCACTCTGTAAACAGTAATGGTATCATATCAGAGAGAACTGGACAAATACTGTTATGCTAGTAGTATTATGTTTTTCAAGTTTCACCTCATATTTTTTTAAGATTGCTATTTTTTCTAGCGAAACAAAGGTTACTCACTTTTAATAAGACATCGAACAAAAAACCCCACCACGTTTAGTTATCAAATAATTGTTACAAATATCGAATTATTTGCGACCCGACAATAATTCCGACTAATATTTATGCAAATTAGGTGCGCGAAAGCAATTAAGAATAAAAGCCTAGTTTGGAGGGTTGAAAACGAAGACGCCAAGACTAGCAAAAATTTGGGGTTTTGTTAAAATATATCAAGCAAGAAGAAAGTAATGAGAAGAAAGAAAAAAATGTGTTGAAGAGCACAGACGGTATTTCTTTAATATTATTTACTATTTATTTTCATTTTTATATTTTCACCGCATTGGGTTTGTCGCACACTCTTTGTGCCACTCATCTCCATGTTTCATCTGCCAATTGATCTTTGAAACAAGGATATTCCGTGTGAGGGCGAGACCTTAAACTCTGCCCTAACAAATTACACTGTAAATTATGTTTCAGGTAAACAGAGTGGGTATGTTTATTATAGTCACGGTAACGAAACATTTCCATTGTTTGGGGAAAAAAGAAACATAACAGTCACCATCAATACAGTTTTCAATTCTAAATAAAAATGATCAATGCCAATTTAGGGTAGTTTGTTGACGAAAATTGCGCATGGGGATATTTACACAAGAAAATACAAATATATTAAATAAAAGTCCGTAATAATCATCGAATTTCTTGTGGATTGTAAAATTGTATTTATTTATCTATTTTTCTGGAGCGTTCTTTGACCCCTAAAGGAATTTATTGCCGAGGAAACGATTCCTAAATCTTTAGTAGGTCAACGGCACACGCAAGCGGAAATCGGAACACCTGTGTTCTGCAAAGCATTGCGATACACACGCACCGAGCGTACATGTACATGTACGTGCAAGAACGAAATAATACATTATGTAAGGATAAATTATTCATGACTTGGTAATTATTCACAGAAGTATAATTGTCATTATTCATTATATTTGGCGCAGCGCGAGCAGCCATTGGGCACCGCGGTCAAAGGTCACCTCGGTTAGCGACGAGCGACCAATGAAAGCGCGTTTCACCGTTGTTGATATCGGTTTCCTTGTTGCTATGTTGGTCAGTCCCGTTCATCGTGCAGTTTTTGCAGTATATTCGTCAACAACGCACATGTTGTGGGTTTAGAATCACGGCTGACAGCTCGAGAGAAAGAACCTGGCGTAGTGCCCTCCCTACCCACGCTGTCTTTTTTTAAACACCTTGTGCAGGTATCGGATTTAAACGATATTATCACAAAAGTCATAGCATCGTGCCATTTTACACTAGGATGTAATTTGGTCAGATTTTGTTTCACGAGTCCAGACGGATCATTCGCGCATATAACGCGCAGCGGACACAGAGATTTCGACTGCCGCAGTTCGCCCGCGGTAGCTTCGCCGATCTGTCTCGATCGGTCCCCGACATTTCCCGGAGTAGGGCATTACATCAGACATTCATTTCAACAGGTATGCATGTTGTAATTTTTGTAGGTGTGCTTTTACTTTTAATTGGAAGCGTTCTTCTCAAAAGAAGAGTTTTTACATTACTGCTGAAACAAATTGCAACTTCAAGTTAAACCTTTGCCTTGGCCTAGCTTAGTCCGAGTAACTTGGACCCTTCATATCGCCTTTTTTAACATTTGGACATGATCTGGCGATCGCCAGATCATGTCCAAATGTTAAAAAAGGCGATGAATTAATCCATTCCTTTATATTGATTGTATCTGTTTGCTGAATTATTTACAACCCCGCTCGCCTTGTTTACAATGCCTGGAGTGGAGATAAGCGGAGTGCGTCCTACCGTTTAGATTACACCATAATTCTGGGCAAATTTAATCAATTTGAGGGATTCCCCCAAAAATGGGGCTCTACATTTTAGAAAATATTGCCCAGCAGGATCTTAAAAGTACAGTGCAGTCAGTGTAATTAACTAATTTTTATTTTGCCTTATACTGGTTTCACAGAATCTGGCAGGTGTAAGGATCCACGCCGGTCCAAATGGCCACCAAAGCCATCACAATGCCCATCCCGAGTACGGCGGACGCAGTCTCCCACTTTCGGCAGAACTGGCTGTCCCGCAACCCCTCGCCCCTGCTGCAACACAGCGACACCTCCAGCAACGGTTCCACCGAGTCTAATCTAGATGACAGCCTGACGAGCCTGAATTGGCTGCAGAACCTGCGCATCATGCGCATCCAGCAGCCCACGCCCCCCAGCAGCCCCTCCCCTCTCTCTTCAGCCAGCCAGCGCCTCAACACCACCATTACTATTCAGAGCCACAAGGGTCATCCCAATGGGGTGGCCCGTCTTAAAACCACCCAAGAGGAGGCCAAGGCTATTTCCCGCATCAGCACCCACCAGGCCCCAACCACCACCAGCATAGATCAGATCGACTACAAAACGAACCAGTACGTCAAGCCGCCATACTCCTATGCCACTCTGATATGGATGGCCATGAAGGCATGCAAGAAGAACAAGATTACACTGTCTGCGATTTACAAGTGGATAACAGACAATTTCAAGTACTACCGGACAGCAGATCCTAGTTGGCAGGTAAATAATCATAACACTGTATGACATTTGGCCAAGTTTAAACAAAAGTGTAGCGAGCATCCCTGACCACTTCCATTTTTAGAAGCGGCGTTTTTTGTCTTTTCACCCCAAAAAGTCCCATAAAAACAAAAGCAAGAGAGGAAATACCTCTCTGTTAATCTTTAGCTTTTTTTTTTAAATCCATTTGGTGGACTCTGGTGAAGCTGTCTTGAAACCCCCCCCCCCCCCAATATTGTGCCATACTTAGTACTAGTAGTATGCTTCACATTTTAGTAACCTGTCCAAAACATTGACCGCATCACTCACAAATGGCATACAACAGCAAAACCAATGAAAGTTGATTATTGGTACAACCTAGATTTCATTATTTATTATTAAACAATTACACCCCAAAAAAATCAAAATCAACAAAACAAGCAAAAATTCTCCCAAAAGAATGGCTTGAACAAAAATCAACATTTCATTCAGATTTAATTTATTGGAATTTGGCATCGGGTCATGTGTGGGGTCACATTCAAGTACATTAATTTAAGCATGTAGAAAGATGTATATTTTGAAAATGGTAAAAATGACAAATAATTGAAAATGTCCCTTTAGCGCAAATTGTTCCAAATGTTGTCCAATCACATCAACTATAGTTTGACCCGATACACACAGATAACACAATAACTACCTGTACCTGACTGACTCCTCTTAGAAATGTGTATTAATTAATTAATTAATTAATTAATTAATTAATTAATTAATTAATTAAAAACCCTAACTCCCTACATCATTTTTCCTCCAAGTAACCTGAATCCTCCAACATCCTCTTATGGGGAATCCTCTGGGGGTTTTTGCAAGCACCCTCAATCCTCTGGAATCAACCAGCATTAGATTAGGCCTGATGACCTATCCTCCATTTTCCTCCCTCCAGAGGCAAAATCTCCTTAATGCCCTCAATCCTACAAGTTCCGCCGATGCTTCAACTTCCAAAGACCCTCAATCTTCCAAATTCCACCATTTAGCAAAGATTTTAGAGGATTCAGGAAGGTTAGGGACATTTTTAATAAAGTGTGAAATATACTTATAGGCTAGTATTAAACTCTTCACACAGGCTAGTTGTGCAATATACAGTTAACTAGCCGGGGGGGGGGGGGGGGGGGGGGGACAATTTGAATATTATAGGGGCACATTTTAGGCATGGTTAACAATAATATGGGAGGCAACTTTATGCATCAGGGAAGACAAGAATATTGGAATTTGCATAAACATGGAAGTAACTGATTAAATACAGGTAGGGCGCCAGGTTTACTGCATTAACCTTAAAACCCTCCTGTTCTCAAGGGCAAAATGGAGCCAGCTACCCTATATATCAAAACCTATCAAGTGACAGGTTGAAACACACACAAACTGTGAGAGTTGGTGTTATAGAGTTTTTGATAGGCTGTGATAAGGCCTTTTCACACTAGAGCACCGAACCCGGGGCCAACTCGCCCCGGGGCTACCCTGGCATTTTCAACCCCAAGTTCAACCCCGCGTCGTTTCACACTCGTTTTGCGCAAACCTACCTCAGCCAACCCTGGGGCGAGCTCACCCCGGGGTTTGGCATTAACGTTTCACACTAATCGGCTCTATTTTCTACACTATTGTCTTCTCCATGATTATTAAACTGCACGACTATACAAATTATCCGCGGTGCGCCGCGCTTTCGGCCAAGCTGAACAATTAACAATAGCGCGCACTTTGACGTGACCTTTGGAATTCTTTTGTCGGGACCACCTGTTTCTCAACCCGGGTTGTTAACCCGCACGTGGGGTGACGTTTCACACTAGCCATTTCACCCCGATGCCACCCCGGAGATCAATCTCGCCCCAGGTTGAAAAATCTTACTCCTGGCCTGGAGCAGGGGTGAGTTCGCCCCGGGGCGAGACCAATCTCGGGGGTGGCTCTGGGGCGAAAATGGCTAGTGTGAAACGTCACACATTCTCACCCCGCGCCGCCCCAGGGCCACCCCCGAGATTTTGTCTAGTGTGAAAAGGCCTATAGTAAGTATAGGAGGTGTCTATTCTAGAAGAAAAATATTTTATCTCAAATTTTCTCTCAATTTTCGAGTATTGACAGTAAATCTTTAACTAATTTCCCTCCCACAGATGCCATATTTAAGTAAATAGTAGTTGAGTATGATTAAATATCAAATTCCACTTCAGAATCATCAATTCAGATCTCATTTTCAAAGCTGGTTATTTGTCACAGTATTAACTCATTACAGGGTAATTGGCATATACAGCTGAATAGTTCAGAATCCCTGGATATTTGATTTTGCACTTAACATTTAATCCATTTATCACTGGCATTTACCAGTGCTTGTAAATTTATGAAGCAAATGAAGCGGCACGCAGAAGCTTTTAAAGGGCTCTTGTTGTGCAAACTGCTTGTGCACCTCTGATGCAGTAACCTTAAACCTATAGGTAATCTAGCATGAATTTTTCAAATTGAAATTTGTTAGCATATTAAGCGAAAGCTTTTCGATGAGGCATTCTACAAAAAAGAGGTTTCCACTGCCTTTGGCCAAAAAAAATACATGTAGTTCTGCTTCCGGTTAATACCCTACCTACATGTACCCTAATTTTTTGGGGGGGAAAAATGCATAAATGCTGTAAATACTACCTTTAAACCTCGACTACACATAGACACCTACATATGATCAGCACAACAACAAAATCCCTACCCACCTACCCTATTTTTAAATGCAATTTATTCGGAAGCGCAACTATTTTTTTTGGCCTTAGCATTAAGGCCATTTCACACTAGACCAAATCTCGGGGGTGGCCCCGGGGCGATGCGGGGAAAAATAATTAGCCCCGATTCACACTAGAAATTCTCACTTTTTGAAAAACTTGCTTTCTACATCATGATACAAACAGGTGTATCGACCAGAATCAAAAACCTTACAAAGTTACCCATTTGAATTTTGTTTGTCCCATTACACTTTCTGTAATTAGCATTTTTTTTAAAACTAAATATAGATTTATATTTCCCATTTTGACCCTTGCTTTGGAAATTATTCAATTTGAGAGTGTTGTGCAGCATTTTGTAATTTCCTGTTCACCTGACCAGCACAATATTCATTCAATTCAAGTCGGACCGTAATTTGTATCATCCAACCCTCGCGCCCTGGACCCTAGTTTCCTGTGGTATAATTACACCATGGGATGTACAGTATTTAATTATGAATGGAAAGATCTCACAGTACAGCAGTGTACTGCCAGCATGGTTATGCACACAAACATGGACCACAAAGCAATTGTACCTTGGACCCATTGAAATCAGCTGTTGGTATTGATTGGGATTTGTTTGGTTTCTCCACTATGGCCCCCCTAAGCTCCGTTCAAATGCAAATTTTCTGGCTGGGGATTTAAACTCCCCACTTTGCATTCTTCCACATGGTATGAACCTGTTTGTTGATCCAATTTAAATTACAACATGAAAAATTCCAACTGAATTAACCCTTTGCGTACAGAAGACGCCACCGCAAAAAAATACTAGTGCCAGTACCAGGCCGGATGACGCCATTTGCCGCTGTTTGTGCAGTTTCAATCCATTGTTTGATTATTGTGTATATGTTATGCTTGACTGCACAAACACATTGTGGCCGTTTCGCTTGGCTGCCAGAGCCGCCGCAACACCCCGACGTCTCCCGTAAAAAACGTACTCAAGGGGTTAAGAATGACGCATGTATAGGTCTGTACTGTATCAAAGTCATAGCAGCAAACTTACCAAGGGAAAGATACAATTTATCTTATACTATTAAAGACAACAACTATTACAATGAAACTGAACATAATTGATATTCTAGGTCTTTTAGAAGATCAATTTCAGTTGTATACGAAATGAAAAGGATGTAGATACATTTTTCTGTTATTAAAAGCTTATAATTTTTTGGTTGTATTTTGCAAAGAGCAGTGAAGGCTGTAGCAATTAATGTACACTTTGTAATAAGGAAGAATTTATGTTGTTGGTTTTCCTCTGGAGATCATATAGGATTTGAATGTTTGAGCCACCTGACTATCAAATATATTACACGACATGCCATTTGGTCTCACGTGCTCTTGACTTGAACTCTGCCCTATTTTGGAGATCTCTGCAGGGGACAAGTTATATGACCTTCAAATAATTTCCACTTCTCCGATTCCCCAGGTTTTGCTATCATAGCATCCACAATACAATAATGAGCACACCTGCCAGCCCTACCGTACATGGATTACATGTAGTAAGAAGCACTTAGCCGTGAACGGATGTGAACGGATTGTCAACCCAACCATTCCCCACTTCAAAAGATAAAATCCCGGAAAAAACTAGGGCTTAATCACTTGCGCATTGAGATATGATTACGCACGGGCGAATTTTTGAATAGCTCTGGAAGAAGTTTGGCAAAATTACTCTGCTGTCCCATTCTCTTTGGTCAAATGTGTTTTGTATAGTTTTGGAGGTGGGCAGTCTATATGATTTTGACACCCTGGGGGGGGGGGGGGGGAGGGGGCGGGGGATAGAGGTTTGGCGTTTTGTCACGTAGACAGAGCCCATGACTAGTTGTGGAGCAGAGGTTGTTTTGTTCATTGTAGTTTTGCGGTGTGACCCCCAACCTTGTTTTATATACCCAAAAGTTGTCGCTTGTTCTTTGGTTGTTGTCATAGTGATAACATAAATACTGTGTATACATTGAACTTGTAAAATATCAGAGGAATCTAGACACTATCATGTATCAGGTACATGACAGTACAGTGTACTTTAAAAGTTTTTGTCTAATTAAATGTTCACTGATTGATTGTGGTGCGAATTGAATCGCAATTAACCTTCAGTGTTGTAGTCAAGGCCACAACCTCCGAGGCCGAGGCCAAGACCGAGGCCACAACCTCCGAGGCCGAGACCGAGGCCGAGGCCACAACGTCCGAGGCCAAGGCCGAGGCCGAGGCCACAACGTCCGAGGCCAAGGCCGAGGCCGAGGCCGGCTACTAAACACGTAATAAACTAATAATCCACTCAATCAAGGTTAAAGGCAGTGTGCATGATTGGTCATTGTTGCAATTTTCAGAAATGGGCGGATTTGGAGGTTAGTATTTTATAGGAAATATCGTTCCACTGACCTGTTCATAAGTTTTGCGTTGTTGGATGGCGAGAAAAACGAGAGAAAAACGGTGCTCGTTTTCAACCGTCGGGCGGATGATAGCCTTTAGTCAAGACGCGCGTGGCTACCTGGACACGTGACGCGCCCCGAATGCCAGCATGTCCGGGGCGCGCCACTCGTCCGGGTAGCCACGCGCGCCTTGACTAAAGGCTACAGGGCAGTTTTCCAACGATTGAAAACAATATAAATTTCCACTTTTCTTGACAACGACAGCACACCTGGTGCTATCATTTTACACGATGATTGAGACTACTATTAACTTACAGGCTAGTAAGGTATTTCGTAATAATTCAGTAAAAACAAATTAGAGGATTACCAATCGTGTACACTACCTTCATTGTTGGGTTTTTTATTGTATTTTCAAGTCAATGGCAGGTTCCTCAAAGGATATGTTCATTGCATTTCAAGAACATAAGGGTCTCCAGCATCTGTTGGGATATATTTGCACGGTGGGGCCTCATAATAATCCCTCCTCTGCTAAAAATGCACTCCACTGGAGCACTGCTGGCTGGAACATAGTCTTGGGCCCAAGACCCTTGTGTTGTTATTTCGGAGGCGCCCGCGCGCCAGATTCACTAACGTTGTGTCCTCGAAATCCCGGCGTCGTACGTGCGTTCCGGCCTCACGCATGCGTAGTTTACAAAATGCAGCCGAATCCGCAGCCGGTGTTTGTCAAACGTGCACGATTTTGGATCGCCACAAGGGTCTTGGATAAGTTGGCAGGCAATTCTTAACTTTTTCTTTACTTTTCGACGATTCTCCCTCGCTTTTCCGAGGGATCCAATCAGTGACCGAGTTTGAGCCTTATCATAAATTATTAATTACACGCAAATACATAGGACATGACGAGGCATCATGACCATTGATCTGCAGCCGCGCGCGTCACATGCGCGTGCACGCATGTCGGACATAAACCACGAATGTGATTGGTCAGAACACCATCGGGCGACGCTCACTGGATCGGTCTATTGCATAACCGTCCATCATTATCACAGTCCACAGTCTGGTCGCGCCCCCGAAATGCCAATTTATCAAAGACTTTATCAAAAATCTTATCGCGCTGTCGGCCTATTGCAACTACACTGTACCTGATCGCGCTGCCTGTGCATTGCAACTGCGAAAGTACAAAAGTACAATAGTAACGTCTTGGAACAAGACTAGCTGGAACAGAGAGGACAGTCTTTGCAAGGGCATGCAGTTATGGGTACATAGACTAGTAGACATGTGACAGGCTTCGCGTTGCGCGAGCACGCGTGAATAACAGGTTGGTTCCCTCAACTTCACTGCCGGCCATTATGATTATCGCTTTAACGTTCACTCGTTCAGGGCCGAGTGGTGGACCAGGAACCAGTCTATAGCGGGAGTAGACTGATTATGTAACAAACAAAAAGATTAGATGCTACCCGAGTACGTGTATGGTGTAACACAATAGTGGCAGTTCATGGGGCGAGTGAAGTGCTGGACCAGGAACTACATGTAGTCTATAACCAGGAGTAGACTGGTTCTACAAGAAGATGATACATATACATGTACGTACGTGAGTACGTGCAATCGGGGAGCTATCTAGATCCATGGTGCAATAATGCAAATACCAGTTAATTAATTCGTGCGTATCTGCTTGAAACTGTATTTCGTTTCACGGAACTCACTGTGGCAGCTTCTCGAAGGTTTGATGAGGTAAATAATTGAAATTAATTGAAACAGAAAACACATCTGAATTGGTGGGAAAATTGGTCAAAGTGGGCGGCCTCGAGCCGGCCTCGAGCCGGCCTCGACCAGATCTTCGAGTCCGGAAGGCTCCGAGGCCGAGGCCGAGGCCTTGCACTCCGAGGCCAAGGCCGAGGCCGAGGCCATAAAAATCGGCCTCGAGGCCGAGGCCGGTCTCGAGACCTCCAACACTGTTAATCTTTACCGTAGATGCCAAAAAGTTTAACTGTACACATACTTTTGTTCTAGCTAAATTAATTTGTTTTTCCAAAATTCCATTGAATCAGCTGTATGTGTTTGTACCGCAAAGCAAAGACAGACATTGACACATATGCCATACACCTGCAACTTCAGGCAAACATGTGCATCAGTGGCATAAAAAAATGCAGTATGAAATTTGCACAAGGTTCAGCTGATTAAACTTACAAACATGCCAAACTAGACATAATTGGATTGTTACTTTTGCCCTTGATACCTAGAGTCTTTAAAACAAGCATGAATTCGTGCAGGAGCCGCGCCATCCACCTATGAATCAGTAAAGCATAGTAAATGTTGTAGCGCCCTCTTCTGTTGAGCCGTGTTGCGAAAACAAATTTGGCACAAGAAGAAGAAGAACAACGCTAAGCACTTATAGAGCCCCGTCTGCGATGCGCCGCAGCTAAACAAAAAGAACCTAATAGCAATTTGGCATAACACAAAAATAAGTGTGCACAAGCAGTTGACTAGTCCTAACCGGCGTAACAGTGAATTGTGTTAAACTGAATTGTGAACAAAAACCATTATTTTTGTTCTAGCTGTTGGGTTCTATTGGATTCAGCAGGGTGTCTAGAGAAACCCAAAGGGGGTGAGCAAATCATCCTCTAAAAAAAGCTGCTTATGGTTAAAACAGATGGTTCATTAATTTGGTTTCTTTTTTCAATCCACCTGCAGAATTCCATCCGGCACAATCTCTCGCTCAACAAGTGCTTCATGAAGGTACCCCGGAGGAAAGACGAGCCAGGAAAGGGGGGCTTCTGGCAGATCGACCCTGCCCACGCTGACCTCCTCGAGAATGGCATCTTCAAGAAGCGACGGAACAGCTCGACAAGAGACTACTACATGGAGAACATCAAGCGGATCAAGATCGAGCCCCCTGACGACTATGAATGCACCGAGAAGCACCACAATCGGAAACAGTCGGCGCCCAAGCGCAAAGTCCCCTGCCTCGAAATGCCCAAATTCAGATCACTTCAGTTGAACAGCCTGGGGAATGCCGACATGTCGGACTCTGATGACAACCTCCCGAGTGCTGTCCTCAAAGGTGATTTTGGGTGGAATTCCATCTTCCAGTCAGAGATCGACGTCGAAGGCATCAAGGTCAAGACAGAGGACATCCTGAATGATGCCGAGAACGATCGCTGCTCGTCTCCGTTTCTACAAATCAGTCCGCCTTTGTCCAACGAGGCCCACCAGAACTTGGAGGACTGTCTGGACCTGTCCATCACTGGCGTGCATATACCACGGCCAGCCTGGTTCGAGGAACACTTACAGGACTTGGACTTCACCACGGAAGAGACTCAGATGCTGCTGGAAGGGATTGACTTACCACCGTCACCGGTCAGTTCAATAAATGACCAACAATCGCACCCGTGGGCTGAATCGGGTGGTCCGATGTCGTTTGACGTTGAAGACTTGCTTGGTTTCCAGAGTACGCCAGGAGAAGATATGCCTTGGGATCTTTCCCTCCAAAATGCACCATCACCCTGAATAAGGCCCTGATTATATAAAACTGTCTCCCGTATATAACTCAAAATGGCCACTGTGTGTCTCATTTCACCCAGACATCGGAAATATTTAACATAAAAAAATAGCCATTCACATGAAAATGGCAAGATTTATCCCATGTAAATATCAATGCAAAATTCCCGAATCATGAGTAATATTCAGTTGAAAACATTGTTTTAGCCACAGAAACCGTGGAAATCACAGGTGGTTGAGTATGTGTGCTGGCCACGATCTTAGTCTCCAAATTGTGCTTTCTAATTCATTCATGGAGAAAAGTTAGATTTTAAATGGGGATTAGTTTATCAAAATGAATTCTTAAAATGATGCCCTTGTGCCATGATAATTTTATGAATTATTTGAGCATACTCAAATTGAGAATTCCAATTTTTTTAGATGGAAAAAGTTACCAACCCCGAATTTGACCCAGATGTTGATTCAGGTATCCTAAAAAGAATATCATGTTTAACTCTCCAAATTTCCTTACTTTCCAGGTTTCCCTTGCTGCACAAGGAAGAAAGAAAACTGGTCAATGATTCCTAGACACATCCTTTATATCATATGATTTTTTTGGGGAAAGGGGGAAATGCAAGATACAAAATTCCAAGGGAATGGGGATGGTCAAATTTAAAAAATAAAATCAGAATTAAACAGAGCTGGCTCTGTCTGTTTGCTGTGTATTCACTCCCAATCCTACACAAATCGTGTATTTGTAAAAAAAATTGTAAATAATTTGTCTTGCCTGGTGCAAAGAGAGTATCTATTATAACAAGTTCAGTTTCAGTGCAGTTATACATGTAGATCTAATAGTGTTTGCTATGTGTGATTATATTTTATTTTATATTTTAAAGGTTTTCCCGGCCAATTTAAACAAAATTTTATTCAATTTAATACTCGGCTCATTAAATTTCGTTTGAAAATGAATGCTCCGTTGAATCAGCATTCAACAGTCAAAAGGAGTGATTCCATTTCAGCAGTTAGCATTCACTGGCCAAATAAGATCATTCAAATTCAATTCAATTACATTCAAATTCGTTTCAATGGTATGTGCTTTCTGATTCGTATTTTAATTTGACGTGGTCCGAACATTAGCAGAAATAAAGAAGAAAACATAAAGACCAGTGCAAACTATCACAAGGCTATAGCGAAAGATTTTGTTTTCTTTTCAAACTTTTATCACCATAACTTTTTAAACTTTACTTAACAGTCTTCTAGATACAGGATACAGGCTTTAACTTTAATCATGGGGTAACAAAGCAAAAGGAACAATTATTGCAATTAAAACAAAACACATGCATATGACGTAAATGAAATGCAAACAACACAGAAACACATCTAACAAAGAAAAACTCAAGTGCCAGTAAAAGAGCTATTGCCAGCTTCCTCGAATAAACAAGCCATAACTCATGTTTAATTTGAACGCACAGAATTTGAAATTCATTGCCCACAAACGAAAAAGAAAACAAAAACTAGCAACAAATTCATGTGCGCTTGGATAAGTCTTAATACGATTTCATGAATTATAGATAGGTAGTAGAAATTCAACTGAAGATTGGTGAAAATGTAGTCTTGAATGCCTATAAATGAAATAGAATGACTAAAACGAACCTGAATGAAAAGAACGAAATCATGTGTGCACAAACACGAAATTGAATGCAATATAGTAGCTAAAAAGAAACCCTGGTTTGATTGAATCAGGAGAAATGCGTGAATTTGAATTCATGTTAATGAAATTGAATTAATTTGTGATGAAATTGGCCGGGAAAACCTATATTTTATATTATTTTATATTATTTTATTTGTATTCAACATGGTTACTGTCATAATGAAAGTGATGGAATCATCAATGAATCAAGATGCTTGGGGTTAAAACTATCCATCTCTGTGGAACAGATTCCATTCATTTTTCATACTGTTTTAGCTGGTTTGCTTTTGAAAGTTTTCTTGACCACATCATCAGTGACAGATTTTCTGTTGTTTTGCCTCCTGAAATGTTTGTAATATTTTTTCCCAATCTTGAACAGTCACTTTTGATTGGGGAGGTTTGGCTCAGATGACGCATTAACTAAAACAGCAAGTGTATTTCAATCAATTAAGATTATGCAACTTCAATGAACTTCAATTTAAAAATGCACCAAATCAAGTATCTTGACGCCCACATTAACATAACCGACTCCCCTTTTTCACTGACTGTGTAACATACATGTAATGTTGGCAATCGAGTGATTCCGTCCAATTATATATATTTTTTTGTTCAGACTGAACTTGCAGATAAAATATAGCTTTATTTTATTTCAAATGCCTTAAGTTTGGCTTGTAAAGAAATAAAGATTATGCAATACTATTACTTGAAGCCTGCAGTAGTAATTCTTATTGGTGCTGTTGATATGCTTTTGCACAGTTGTGGAAGGGCGTGTGTGTGTTAGGGGAGAGGGTGCTAGGTATGATGTTCCTACATATACTGCCTTTGGGGATACCTCTTACAATGGGTAACAATGGGGACAAATATGGTGCCCAACGAGAAAGTCTTTAGAAATCTAGGTGCCCACAAGGAAAACGCTATGGAGTTTGAGATTACAATAAGGACAAAGGAGAATACATGTAATAGAAGGAAAGTAAAGTAGACAATAGAAGTACCCCCAAGGGTGCATGTACAGGTTCTGTATATATCTCCGAGGACAAGAGGAGAAAGGAAATACAAAGAAACCTTTCAGTCCTCGCACGTCAAGTCTTTTGTTAAAATCGGTCCTCGGACGGAGAAGTACGTGCTTAGTCTGTGGGGTTGGGTTATATTAAAGGAACAATAGGAAACACAAAGTATTGTCCTCGCACGTATTGGGAAAGTACGACTGTATGAAGATGTGTGTGTCCGGGGGGGGGGGGGGGGGGGGGGGGGTATGATGGAGAATTCCCACTTAAGGCCCCTAATGTAACTCGGGTAGAATCAAATGAACACCGCTTGTCAAATCTCCAAGATAATTTGATGTGGGATGAGTGAAATCTTTGACTGCTGAACAAAAATTAGTGCACAAAATTCAGAGTCAGAGGGGCATGGCGATGCATCATTGAGCCAAAAAGAAAAATAAGAATTTGGAAAAAGACGAAGACTAACACATGTGCATGCACTGAAGTGACTGCAGTGAGTGCCCATCCTAATAACCGCGTTTTAAACCAACTTTGCAACAATTTGGATGTATTACATTTTTAGTTATTTCTTACACAATCTTGCCATTATTTTTATATAATCAGTGATAACAACCCACTTAATTACATACACGTATACGGTATACAACAAGCAAACCCAACAAACCTAGTAATTACCACAGCAAAAATGTGGTATTCATCTTCGCGCTGTCAGTGGTTTATATGTTAATGATTTCTCCGGGTGTGTGGCAAATTAAAACCTCGGGCTCATTTAACACCTGAATTGACTAATTAGAATTTGATTTAATTGCGCTTGGCGATGGCCTTTACGATAATGCTCAAATGGTACATAGCTGTGCGCATGCGTACAACCATTTATTTTTAATGAGATCCCCCCCCCCCCCCAAAAAAAAATAGATTCAATAATGGAAGTTAATGTTACCGTTTGTATAATTATTCGGTAGTCGAGCGAGGATTTTCGGAGAACTCATCTAATTGTTATTTCAACGCTGCAAAAATAGGCCACTTCCGGTTAATATATTCATTGTTTGCCTTCGGTCTATAATTAACGCAACAAGACTGGTGACACCGTGAAAGTGCTATTGGCTTGGCCATTGAGGCTAGTCTAGTCTTGTGTATGCAGCGAAACATTTTACTTTGAAACCCCACCAAAACGGGTCAGGAACCGAAAAATCTGACAGAATAACTACATGTATATATAGTGTTCGGGATTGTAGGCCTACATGTATAAACACATGGCACAAACTTTAAATTCAAGAAGTTTGTCATGAAAATTTTCGTGCAAAATAGCGTCAGAAATTGTGTGCTGAACTGCTTTATGTTCTTGGCCGTATAAACTTGCTTTGCACAATTGCTTACTTTTTCGTGGATTGTACTGACGTAAATCTTGAACTTACACGTTGTGCCAATAGATAGTTATCAACTGGAAGACTGGCTTAATTTTCGAAGATTTGTCGTAGCTGACCAATTTAGTGGGGCGAGAAATTAAAGTTAAAATCTCTGCAGTGGATTTCGTAATATTATTAGGGCAAAACACCGACAGAAATTGCATGTAAATATGGTGAAAAATGTAAATATGGTGAAAAGATGTTGAACTATTGTAGTTGGGAAAAATGTAGGGAATGAAACCTTACCTGCAGTGGTTTGACTTGTTCGAAGTGTTTCTCCTGGCCTTTGGAGGGAAGTTTCTTGAGGAAAAGAGCGATCAGAACGCAGTGTTTTCCAGCCCCGTATTGCAACCCAAGTTCAATTACCTTTCAAAACGCCTGCACGACCGAGTAGTCTGTTCCACCACGATTCCAGACGCGGAACACACATGGCGTCTGGAAACCAGACAGATTCACCTGCTTTGGGAAAAGTTGGAAATGCAAAGGCCACGCTCCTATTGGTCAAAAGTTCCAGTCTCGTTCCCAGAGTCCAGTGGCACGAGATGCAACAAAATACTACAAGTACACGGAGGCAATGGTTTTTCTTTATAATACTATTATTTTCTGCGTTTGCGAAATTTTCAGTGCGGGGGCGACTGGGGAAGACGATTTTTTTGTATAGGGGGGGGGGGGGGGGGCGTGCGCTCCCCCAACGCCCCCTGCCCCCCTTAGCTACGCCACTGGACTGACCACGTTCGCTTGCACTGCAATCAGACCCACCCGTCCTCAAAGTTCAAGATAAATTGGTGGAGAAACACAGGCTATCAGGTTTTATATGGAAAGAATGAGCCCCGCCATTTGAATGTCGACGGAGTACATAAAGAATGATGCAAGTGTGTCATAAATAACCCCGAAATTCCATGGACAACAAGTTCTAAGATTGATCATTTTTAACAACCTTAAGCTTGATTTCTGTTGAAATGAATGCGGAAATGTGCATTTTTGTATAGTGCTGGAATTTGTGGTATGCCTGTATGTATATCCCCCAAATACGAAATTTATGATATAAATAATTTGCACAAAATATATAAAAAAGTCTCCAGAATAGTCAACAACACATTGGTGACGGTCAGCCCATAGCATGATTATCTCTAACAAGTCTTAAAGTACACACAAGATATCCTGCAAGTCAACGGAGGAAGCGCGAACAAACAAATCCAGTTAAAGACGCCAAGCTTCTGAATTTATAAATACAAATTTATAGACGGAAGTCGCTCAAAACAAGGCTAAAAAGCAACTCTAAAAGGGCTACGACAGAGGTGGTGGGCCGGGTTGGCCACATTTTAGGTTGCCACCTCAACCACTCTTTCGGTTTTCCTGGGTCCAGATCTAACTAGAGGATAAATCTTCAATAGATACCGAAGAAATTATCCCAATTTTCAGACCTATGGACCCATGTTTCATAGACCCAAGTTGCCCTAAGAGTCCCAAATCCTCAAATTTTAATATGATTTTGCACGAACCCCGAGGTTCAATTCTTCCCGCATGTTTGTTTGCAAAATATTTGCTTTGCGTAACAAAGCCGGTTGTTCGTACAGAATGGTATTGAAGGCAAAGGTTTTGGGGTTTATACAGGGGTTCGTGACGCACACCGACACTTCACAGCATGAAAAGATCATGTCAGAGTGGCTGTCCAAGCTGCCGCGTCCGTTCTGACTGCAAAATTCCAATTCAATGGATTTCCCCCCACTCCCCGTTACGAATTATGCACGAAACTATTTTTGAAGAAAAAAGTACCAACTACATTCTGCACTCACAAATTGCTTTACATGCTACGCGCGAAGAAAAAAGAATTAGGAGCGTCCCGCTCGTAATTCTAAATTTGAAACTTTTAAAGTGAACAAAAAGTGGCAGGTGTGGGATTTGAACCTGCGACCTTCGGAATACCGAATTTTTTTTTTTCACTTTGAAAATGCTTTCAAAATTACAAAATAAGTCAGTTTCCCTTGTTTGTTTGACGGTAAATTTGACTTATTCCATCCAGAGATGGAGTCGAGTCCCTGCAATTACTTTCACAAGTACTTTCGCAAGCCCAGTCAGAAGT
The DNA here is from genome assembly GCA_037893225.1 of Hippasteria phrygiana. Lineage (NCBI taxonomy): Eukaryota > Metazoa > Echinodermata > Asteroidea > Valvatida > Goniasteridae > Hippasteria > Hippasteria phrygiana. Next base: position 28,701 of record JAZGUH010000085.1, on the reverse strand, counting down.
CCTTTCATAAAGCCGGTCGCAAGTAACTGGATGAACAATGAAAAAGGAATGCCTTTGTCAAAGTTCATTTGAATAGCTTGTGATTGGGATTAGGACTGGAGGTCTTGCGATGGACTTGCCGGGACTTGTGAGGGACTCGACTACATCTCTGATTCCATCTGTTACATATTAGTGGTCTTTTTGTGTGGAAAGTCTCACTCTAAAGCTCATAACTTATCTAATGCTAACAAATTAGCAATTTAATATTCTGACTAGCGCCCACCCGAACAAAGATACTGACAATTTGGGAGACCACCAACATAATGCAAGATAGCTCAGTTGATAGAGCGCCGGTATGGTATTCCGGAGATCGCATTCGAATCCCGCTCCTGCCAGTTTTCTTTGTTGACTTTGAAAATTTATTCAAATTTACCTAGTCAGTTTCCCTTGTGGATTGTTTGACGAATTATAAGTTAAAAAGTCGTATCCTCATTGAGTGATCCCACGGTCGCCTCACAGGTTGCATCGTAAAATTGGGTGTGATCCCTGGCTTTACGGCATTCTGGGTTTATGACTTCTGACTAGCGCACAGCCGAACAAAGATACTGACAATTTGGGAGACCGCCAACATAGGGCAAGATGGCTCAGTTGGTAGAGCGCCGGTACGGTATTCCGGAGGTCGCTGGTTCGAATTCCGCTCCTACCAGTTTTCTTTGTTCACTTTGAAAATTTATTTTTCAGGGTGTCATGCCCCAAAAGCTTGGACTCTACCCTAACCATGCGAAATCCAACAGGATCCAACTACTATTTTGATACATGTATTTCTGTTGGACCCTGTTGGGTTGAGCAGCCAACTCACAGTTTTACATCCTTTTTCAAAGTGAACAAAGAAACTGGCAGGAGCAGGATTCGAACCTGCGACCTCCGGGTTACCGCACCGGCCGCTCTACCAACTGAGCTATCTTGCCCTATGTTGGCGGTCTCCCAAATTGTCAGTATCTTTGTTCGGGTGGGCGCTAGTCAGAAGTCATAAACCCAGAATGCCGTATAGCCAGGGATCACACCCAATTTTACGATACAACCTGGGAAGCGACATTGTGGGGATCACTCAATGAGGATATGACTTTTTAACTTATAATTCGTCAAACAATCCACAAGGGAAACTGACTAGGTAAATTTGAATACATTTTCAAAGTGAACAAAGAAACTGGCAGGAGCGGGATTCGAACCTGCGACCTCTGGGTTTACCGTACCAGCGCTCTACGAACTGAGCTATCTTGCCCTATGTTTACATCCTGTTAGATTCAACTGGAAAATATGACACATTTGGATTTTGTTGGATTCAGCAGGTTAAGTAATTTTTAAAATATTTTTAGGTACCCAACAACTTGGCATGTTGGATGGACTGTGTTGGACTGTGTTTGGATTGAGCAGGAAACTCATATGAGTCACTGTTGGACTCTGGGGATTGGCAGGGTTGTCCTGGGGTTATTAATAAACATGAAACCCACGTTACTGTAAAGTTTCAATGATTTTTGTAGCAATTCTAGGAGTAAATACAAAATTGATGTTTTTTTAATGCAAATTTACATATTCATAAGCCAATAGCACTGTCGGTGTACTAATGAAACATTAAAAAAAAAAAAAAATCTTGGAGAAGGTGCCAGTTGATTTCCATATTAAATTGCTTTTTGGAACCCATTTCTAACCAACATTTCTTCACATCAATGTTGGATTATTTGGGAGGAATGATTTTTGTAGTGTAATGCTCTAGTGCCTTCTATTCAGAAATGAAAACCACCACTTTCTTAGCGCTCCAGATAAAAACAAGCATTGAGATCGTGCTCATATTGCTGTAAAACATGGTTATAAGTGTGACACGTTGAATTGGATCTTGATTGCACGGTTCCTTTAAATCTCTCAATTTTGACTAAGGACTTGACTCTACAAGAAATCCTCGACATGGTAGTTACCTGTATTTCCAGCTTTGAATTTGAACTTTTATTAATGGTATTCTACTCATTACAAATGAGACTGTTAAGCCTGTATGTACAGAATTGTAACATTCTAAAGTAAAACCAATTTTGAAAATATATTAAACTGATGCAAACTGCTAACTATTTCAGGTCAATCCAGTCAGTTAGTAGTTTAATACATTTTTTCAAAATATCTTTCTTTGAAAACCAAGAGAACAGTGGAACCTGGCATAAGTTGGTCATACGTGGCACCTCGTTTCAGAACATACATGTACTTCTACATATTTCACTAGTGGTGAAAATGACCTTCAAAACATTCCCCTCCGACACACCCCCTTACAATTGCGCAAAATGGGCCGATTGATGATAAACTACATGTAGAGAGTTTTTGTCTAGACGAACTGTCAAATTAAATGTCCATCATATTCTAAATTACGATTTCCAATTTTCATTTTTACATGTCACACTATCAAGAGATTATTCCTTTTTTGATGAAGAATAAAACAAGAAGTAATATTAATGGGACAAAATGGATTGCCTTAGAGGTGCCAAATTGAGCTACAAAAAGCATTTGACCTAAAATTACTATGCCGGAAAGATCATTAAAAACTAGAATATAATACTGCACATAAGACTATGGCGTGATGAAATACTTTCAAGGACGGAAATTTGGTTTAGAAAAGTCGAACCTTTGGAAACCAGATAATACGCATATGTGACCCACTCTGCAAAAACGGCAATTATGTTGCAAAATTTGAAAAAAGTGTTTTATATATATAGCTGGAAAGGCCATTTTATACGCTTTCATATATGGTATATGTAAGAGGCCTGTAGCATTTTGCATTCACGAGATAATTGGAAATTTGCATGTTTGTTTTCAGGAATTTCTTGAAATGACTTAGGGAGAACCAAGCCATTTAAAAAAAACAAAAAGCAAAGCAATAGATTGAAGCACTCGACACAAACACATTCTTTTTCCAACTTTATTCACTGAAATCAAAGATTTTGGTTATGAAATAGAATAATACAGGTATCAAAGATGCAAAAAAATTCCCTCCCTTAAAAATCACTTGTTTGAAGAATTGTTCACCCTCTTCACATAGAACGGCCAATTACACGTAAAAGCACACAGCGACTTATGTTCCCTTTTTGCAGAGTGGGTCACATATGTTTTCATCAACGATTTTCAGACAAACAGTGCAGACCAAAAGGAGGAGTTGAGTTGGTATCACCAATGGTGGAAGTTACCCTGCCTGGGTCTACAGTTTTAAAAATTGGGAAAATTTCTTTTTAGATTTATCCTCTATTTAGATCTGGACCCAGGAAAAGCGTAAGGGTGGTGGGGCTGGCAACCTAAATGTGGGCAACCTAAAAGGTGGTCAACCCCACCATCTCTGTTGTTACCCTTTACCCAGAGTGGCTTTTAGCCTTGTATTGGGTGACTTCCATAAAAAACCAACAAAACAAAAAACTCTTTCAAGGGATGCTTGTTTACATTATTTGAAATGATCTTTCCAACCAAAGCAATTTTGGTTTTTTTTTTTTTTCCAAGGCAATAGTGTCCCTCTAAAGTGCTCTGCTAAGCCCAATTTTTTTTTTGGGGGGGGGGGGGGGCACAATGTGTGTTGTGCACAGCTTGTAGTGTTATAGACAGGCAGTCATCAACTTGGGCATAATGTCACTTGATGGAATTTTTCCAATTCTCTGGCTGAAATTGATATGACAGGCATCCTAAGAATCATTACAACACACCTCCTGATGGTTCTTTATCCTGGTTGGCTGAAACACTGTCACATGAGATTCACTAATATAGGCTAGTGCATGAAATTTGCGTCAGCGTGAAGGCCAATTTACACATACGCGACATAGTCGCGCGACAATTTTCTAATTTCACGCAAATCAATTGGTGCGTTTTCATTTACGCAACAAGAGTCGTGCGACGAGACGCTCATTGATTTGTGCGTATTTAGAAAAACGCGCGACAATATCGCAAGACAAAGTCGCGTATATGCGCGTCAAGACATCGCGCGCATCATTTCCGAAGTAAAGTGCCTGATCGGGCACTATACTCAAAATTTTTGACTGGTTACAGCGCCCTCAACTACAACAGTCATGGATGTGTGGTATCATTCATAATCACTAAGCGTACACTAACATGATGTGAACAGTGAACAGCAACTCAAACACTGAATCCAGGGAAACTAAAAGCATTCCTTTATATAATTGTTGAATTGCTTATTGTTGAATTGCTCAAGAGTTAATTGTTGAATTTAAACAGTTCAATTATCCCTGCATAAAAAGTTTCTTATTTTCCTATATTATATTTTGGACAGAGGTGTGTTATCAAACACATATGGACTGACATAATTCGGTCACCACTGCACGTCTATTCCCCCTCGGGCCTGTGAGTGACCAGAAGAGGGTCCTATTTCCCTCGGCCTCGGGAAATAGGACCCTCTTCTGGTCACTCACAGTCCTTCGGGGTGCATAGACGTGCACCAGTGACCTCATTGCCAGTCCATATGTGTATACTATGTATTCTGCACATCTACTGTCCCGTCCTTGTATAACCCAGTGATATAATGACGTTACACTGTGTTTTCAAGTGGTTACATGCGGAAAGATTGTCAGGTCTGCCAGCCACAGTATGCTTTGCCTCCACCAACGAATGCAGACTGTACATAGATGCTTCTTTTCAGGATTACTTTTACTTGATAGTGTTGTCATAAGAGTACTGAACAAATGCAGTTTTAAGGGTTTGCCACGACAGGCAGCAGATGGCATGATCCCAACTTGTATGTATGTAACGCATGCCGTGATACCACAGCATGCTGTTCCATTATAATGATGTCATATCATGTAAACACGGTACGATGTCAAATCATGTAAACACGATACGACGTCAAATCATGTAAACACGATATGACGTCAAATCATGTAAATGGTATGACGTCAAATGTAAACACGGTAAGACATTATTAGGTCTCAGGTCTACTACCATCCTATAAATTGCCCCAAAGTCATAGATGAACAGTGCCATTTGCATTAAAATTAACAGTGAAATGTCTATTATACATAAAAATTCAGAGAGTCTCTCAACAAATCGGTGCAATCCTGTATGTCATTGTTGCCTTGACAAAATGTTACTTACATGACAAGTTACTCCAGGAATGCTTGCTGAGGCCTTATCAAGTTGTACAAATGAAGTAAAGGGGGGCGTGCACTTACAACTATTATTACAGTAACTCATGTCTCCTCGCCCTGGGGTACGGACATCAACCCAGACATCTCCTTCATGAACTGATCGTAAGCATCATCCTTGGTTGCCGTGGCAACTGTTGGCTGAGCCTTAGGGACAGGCACGGCTTTGATCATGTCCTCGTCCGCACCTGCCCCCGCCCTCTGACCCTTGGTCTTTCCCTTGTCCCTCTTCACCCTCAGGGACGTGGGCATGAATCGGGTCACGTCCGCCTGGAGGTTACGAATCTGCGGCTTGGCCTCGATGGTCGCCGAGGACGTCTTCTCTGCCAGGTGATCGTCTGGCTTTGTGGGCAGCTTGTGGATGCTGGGTGGTGCGCTCAGGACATTGGGGTTCTCGTTGTGCAATATGGGGGCTGGGGGGCGCATCCTTGGCGGCATCATCCTCAGAGGAGGCCCCATGCCTGGGGGCAACGGGAGCCGGTGTGGGGGAAGCCCCGCCCGCATCAGTGGTGGCACACCTGGGGGAGGGCCCGGGGGTGGAGCTCGGGGCCTACCGGGTGGAGGGCCGGGTGGCAGCATCCTAGGCAGCATGCCCCGGGGCATGGGCAGCCTGGCGAAGTTTGGCAGCGGGAAGCCCGGTGGGGGTCCAGGTGGGGGGCGAGCCGGAGGGCCTGGAGGGGGCCCCGGGGGTGCACCAGGTGGATTGATCCCCGGAGGTCCCTGGGGTAACCCAGGAGGGGCACGGGGTGGCATGACACCGGTCGGGGGCATTACGCTCCTTGGCGGGGGTTTGTCTTCCTGTTTCTCCACCTCTTTTTTCTTTTCGGGCTCCGCCTCCTCTTCTTCCTCCGGCTCATCTTCCACCGCGGGAACTTCCTGGCCTGCCATCCTCAGCATAGCGGCCTGGAGGGCTGTCATTCCACGGGGAAGACGGGGCTCTTTCTGCTTCTTGTCACCTTTAGAGTGTGTTGTAGCTTGTCCTAGGATGACAAACACAAATTTGTTTTCAAACGAAGCAGGTATTGGGAAACGTGTACAGATTGTTTGCTCTGATAATACCATAAACCACTTCCTCCCCGACATCTCTATATCAAGTGATACTGACATACAGGTCTGTCTGCCGATGACATCCCTCAACTTGACTCTGCACTGGATGACAGCTGCATACATGCATAGGCCACACTGAAACCTTGGAATATGGTATTTCAGTTTCACTTCTTAATAATAACGCAGTAGAATGCTGCTTTCACAAAGATCACTGAATCCACAAAAAAGGACATTCTATGAGATTCGATCAGAAAAATGTGTACATTGTTTCTTAGTAATTTTGTAGTTTTTCTTTGATGACACAGATCCCAACCTTCTCTTTCACTCTGGCTAGTGTCCTCTGACTCCATCTCCCTTTCTTCATCGTCCTCTTTGTCTGTATCGTCCTCATCGTCTTCCTCATTGTCCTCACTGCCTGACGAGGAGGATGAGGACGATGCATCGTCCATGTTCTCCTCGTCCTCCATATCCGATAAGTCTGTGGAGGGGAAAGGAGAATTTGATACACGAGAGAAAACTTGTCATTGCTATAAACAAAATGTAGTGTAAAACGTGTCTACTCAATATTCTCTTCACCCTCCATATTCAAAATTAAAGTCTGTAAACACTATGAACATCTAACAAAAGAAAACCCACGCAGTCCTTTGTTTGTAACAAAGGACTGCGTGGGTTTTCTTTTGTTAGATGTTCATAGTGAAAGGGGGTAGGGAGAATTTGAGAAAAAAAAAATGACTGAACACGGATAACAGTAAAATGTGAATCTACTCCATGCATGCTTGCAGAGGGCACTTTATATAACACGTATGTTTCCTCCGCCAACTTAGTTTTGCTCATTGTGCAGATCTGCAGTTTACCCTTTTTGTTGTACAAGTGACGTCAGATCATTTTTTTAAGCAATGAGGCGCTTATTTGCATTTAAATAGGCATAATGGTGTTGCGAAATTGATTTGCATAGTAGCCTTTTACAAGCAGTGATATTCGTTGATTTCTTCTGTTGCTGTCAGTTTTCAGGAGATTCTTTGGAAGCGGGGTTTTTACAAGAATGCGAATCCCATGGAAGTGAAGCTAACGACCAACTTGAAACCTTTCTGGTGATTACCCCCGGTACTAGTGTGCAAAGGTATTTTGTTGTCAGATTCACGAGTTCAAACCCGGTGTAGGCTGTGCTTCGATTCTGTTGCAGCAATTGATTAACTGAACCAGCGATCCCGGTGATTTTCGAATAGTGCATAATTCAATAGCTTTTAATCATATCGATACCAATCACTATATAAATATGCCAAGAATCGATACTATCTACTTCCGACTTTATCTGACAATGTTACAAAGAAATCAATAAATATTACTTAAAAAAACCTTTGCATGCCTGATTTTATAATGTGTATCTTGGGATATTTCTTGTGCACATTTCTGGGGTACATCTAACAAAAAACCCCGATGAGACATTTTGAATGGTTCGTGTTGTCATAGCGTTTGTACAGTATTTTGGCAACACGCCTCGTAGCATCCCGATGTAAGACTATCTCACAGACATTATTATCAATGGCTACGGCTCTTAACCGTAGCCTGTCAATGGCCAAATTCGAAGCCGTAGCCACAAAAGACCCGATCCGGGCAACGGCTTAAACTATGCGAGTGCAGCATATACAGCCTATGAATAAACTAAACTGATACACCCGCAATATACGTCAACATACGTGATAATGTTACGGTACTAAGTAAGTACAATGAAGGTGAGTTCAAACCCGGTGTAGGCTGTGCTTCGATTCTGTTGCAGCAATTGATTAACTGAACCAGCGATCCCGGTGATTTTCGAATAGTGCATAATTCAATAGCTTTTAATCATATCGATACCAATCACTATATAAATATGCCAAGAATCGATACTATCTACTTCCGACTACGGCTCTTAACCGTAGCCTGTCAATGGCCAAATTCGAAGCCGTAGCCACAAAAGACCCGATCCGGGCAACGGCTTAAACTATGCGAGTGCAGCATATACAGCCTATGAATAAACTAAACTGATACACCCGCAATATACGTCAACATACGTGATAATGTTACGGTACTAAGTAAGTACAATGAAGGTGATATGTCTGCTGGTTTACAAATGCTACTTGGTTTGTTATTTCCGATTAGAAAGAGCCTTTTGCCCTTTACCGACGTAGTGTATAAACCACTTTATGTTCAGTGCTTTCCAATAGCACGTAGGAAAAAAATTCACAAGCTTACTCGGGTGGGACTTGAACCCAGGACTAGTGCAGACATCTTAAAGGTAGTGTACACGATTGGTAATCCTCCAATTTTTTTTACTGAATTATTACGAAATACCTTACTAGACCGTAAGTTAATAGTAGTCTCAATCATCCTGTGAAATTATGGCACCAGGTGTGCTGTCGTTGTCAAGAAAAGTGGAAATTGATATCGTTTTCCAACGATTTCCAGCTGGAAATCGTTGGAAAACTGTCCTGTAGCCTTTAGTCAAGGTGCGCGTGGCTACCCGGACGAGTGGCGCGCCCTAGACATGATGGCATATCCGGGGCGCGTCACGCGCCCAGATAGCCACGCACGCCTGGACTAAAGGCTATCATCCGCGCCCGACGGTTGAAAACGAACGCCATCCAACAACGCAAAATTTTGAAGAGGTCAATGGAACGCTATTTCCTATAAAATACTAACCCCCAAATCCGCCCATTTCTGAAAATTGCAACAATGACCAATCATGTACACTACCTTTAACCCCTCAACCACCGAGCTTGCTTTCCACAGGCTCTCGGAAAGCACTGAGCATAAAGTGGTTCATACACTACGTCGGGAAATGAAAAAAAAATATCTTTCTAATTAACATCATCCCCGACGCAAATTACATAATTTCACTGTTATTTCCGTAAGTGTAGATGGGTACCAGTGACATACTGCCCCTACAAATAGACTAGCTGCCTGACCGCAATGTTATGCGGACAGGCTGTGGGTGCAAGGTTTTCGTTAAAAACATGCAGTGCTTTAAATAAAACCAAAGTGAAAAAAGTAGCCACATGTTTGGCAAATATTCTAGGTGCAGTTATTAATATTTACTAACATATCGCCTTTTAGCCATGCACTTTATTGGTATTTCTGTATCAAGAGAATACTGCAGAGTGAATGTATTTCTGGTATTTTAGCTATACCATGACCTAGCAGATTTTATAAGATATATATATTTGTGACCCAATCTGGAAAAAGGTATATTATGTCGCAAAATATGAAAAATGAGTTCTATGTATGTTTGGAAAGCCTGGAATGTAAGCTTTCATTTGGTACATGATAGAGCTCCAAAGCCCTTTCCGTTCTGGAGATATCGCATTTTTGCATATTAATTAGTTCTGTGGAGTTCAAATTGCACAACAGAGAAAACAGGCTTTGAAATAGCTAGTTATAATACAATGCAATGGAACAATGCACTCTAAAAAGGTTATTTTTTAACTTATTGACTGAAATCAACATTGTTGTGCACCAAACCTTAAACTTTAGATATTTAAAATGTCATTGAAGACAAAAAACAAAATAATGAATTTTGACGAAAAAATTTCACCCTATCAACATTGAAAGGGCCATTACACGTAAATGCATAGCGCGACTTATATCACCTTTTATTGGAGCGGGTCACATTTATGATACATAATTTTCTGCATATACTCATTCCTCACCTTCTTCGGGATTATACGCCTCGCTGTCCTCCTCCGGTGCCACGCCCATGAAGGAAACCCTCGGGGGTGATCTGGGTGCATAGGGGGTGGTCGCATAGGGTGGCAAACCAGGTGGGGCACCTGGTGGCTTCTTGCCCGGTGGTAACCCTGGGAAGAGGCTTGGAGGCGGGCCAGGTGGAGGGCCAGGAGGTGGCAATGGGATGCTGTCGGAATCAATATAAGATCTTCAGTCAATTTCTTGTTCTTATTTTTTTTGTCAAACCAACTAGGGAAACCGACTAGGTACGTGTACTTCAGGCATGCAACTGGGAAGTCACAAAAAAAGAGGAAATTTAAATCTTTTAAAGACTTTGTACAGTGTTTTTCATTTTTAATGGCACACATGGGAAGTAAAAAAGAGGAAATCAGCTGATCCGAGGAAAAGTTGAACAAATTGAACAAAGAAAACTGACAAGTGGGATTTGAGTCCGAGACCCCTGAAATACCGTACCGGTGCTCTACCAACTGAACTACATGTAACTTGCCCTATGTTGACGGTCTCCCAAATTATCAGGGTCTTTGTTTAGGGGGGAGGGCACTAGTCAGAAGTTATAAGCCCAGTTGCAGGTTCAAAACCCACTCCTGCCAGTTTTCTTTGTTCAGATTGCATACTTTGTCACATTGACTTGTGTGGAGAGTGCAGCAAAGTGAAGCTGTCACCACAGATGCACTGTGCTGCGTCTGGTAGGGTTAGGGTTAAGCTTAAGGGACTGTCAAGGTTTGTTCACCAAGATGAAACTTAATCCCTGTCCGCACTGGACTTATTTTAGTAAAACTTACCAAGACGATGGGTACTTTTCCCATTTTAAGTCCAGTGCGAACGTTTTCCTCTCAGTTACTTTTCCTGAGTCCAGCGGTTACTTCTACCGGGCAACTGCTGCCCAGGAAAACTGACCAGGTAACTTTTCCCGAGACGATAAGTCCAGTGCGGACAGTGCGAGTCGGTAAAAGCAGCTCAGGAAAGCGTACATCCGGCCCGAGCGCAAGGTCATGCTACACTTGGACACCACGCATGCGCTTTGCATTGTTTCACCGCGGTGCGGTGCACGTGGCAAGTATCCAAATTCCAGTGCGTTGTTCCCTTTTTGGTCGCAATCACGGCAGATTTTATTATTGATACAGTCACAAGTTTGATTGGTGCTAATCGATGTAGTCCTATGTGTACACATCAGCCGGAAAAATAGAAAGGCACGCATGATTTGGGTCAATCGTGTCAATGTAGAAAGGTCACGCAAAGCGCCCTCATGAGTCCTTATATTGACAGCTCGGATACTTCTACCATGGTCTCAGTAAAAAAATTTCCGTGTCGAAAGTCCAAGTGCGGACAGTAGTCACATTTGACCATTTTTCATTTTACCATCGTCTCGGTAAAACCTTGCCAAAAAAAAAGTCCGGTGCGGACACGGCTTTAGCTCTGTAAAACCCTCAAAATTCTACATGAGGAACTTCAACTCTAACCCCCCTGTGGCACTTTTACTGGGAGGTGTCCTGAACCTGTCAAAATTACAACACTGTGCAGTAAATGTACGGCACATTCTTTGTACTTGGACAAATTGGGGGCATCATAGTTCCATGTAAAGTAATGGTGCCAAGGCTCTACAGTCCTGAACCCATGAAGATACAGCACATGGTGTTGGATTTCGGCGGATTTGGGATAGGGTTAGGGTTAAAGATTTCTTACCCATAGGAGGACGTTCTCTTTAGTATGGAGGGGGGCTGAGCTCCTGGGAGAGGAATGTCTTGTAGTAGTGGGATGAGGGATGGAACTGCAAAAAAACAAGTGTTGTAAATAAACAAATTTAGCTGTCGGTTGCAAATCAAAATATATTAAATGTCAAGTTTCACTAAATGTTTGCTGTGTATGCACGCTACGAATGTAATGCTTGCGGCAGCACCCACCATCTTAACCCTTCAATGTTATTCATATAGCCCTGTAAAATCCAACAATTTCCAACAAAACTGATATGAGAAGCCTGCTCAGTACAACAAAATCCAACAGCAAATTTGGTTGGATTCTGCGGTGGACCACCTATACACCAGCCTTGGCATTTTGCAGCTACTCTGCTGAAGCCAACAAAATACAACACGTATTTGTAATGTTTGTATGAGCCCTGCCAAATCTAATGAAATCCAACTGAAATGTTACTAGAAGTCTGCTTTCAGCATTCTAAATGGGACAAAATCAATCGGTATATTTAGCTTCTATCCTGCTAAATACGACAAAATCCAACACACCATGTAGTTTGTGTTGACTGCTAAATCTAACAAGTTACAACACCGTTTTACCATTGTTGGATTTTGTTGGATTTAGAAGGGTTATCGTTAATGCCACTGGCTTCCCTGCACCACAGATATCTATCATGGTAAAGTTGAGCAGGACCAACGAAACCAGTGGATAATCCCCCAACCAGTTTCTACTTGCACATGCAATGAAACCAATTTTGGCTAAAATCAAAACCACGATTTTATGGTTCTGAAAACAAGTAAACCCGAAAAGGATTGGCTTATAAAAACGGGAACAAAAATGATGCCGATTATGCCAAACAGACCAATGGAGTTAATTTGGTTAGGTGCATCATTGGCTCTGCACTATCAATTACCAATTGACCAATCGCCATTTGCAAGTTCTTGGGCAGCTTTGCACACGTGCAGCATAACGGCACACAACATACACAAGTGCTCTTAACACAAGTGCTTTTGCTGCACTTACCTCATGTATTTCCAACCAGAGTTGTCTAAGATTTGTCTGAGACCACCTTTCTTATCGTGTTCTTACGTGCATGAGCATACAGAAGATATGTGCCTGCAGTTGATTCACAGGCAGAGCTGCCAGCCTTTTCAAACCAAGCAAAACAAGGTGATCTGTGGATCACGTGTGACGCCTTTTTTTGGGTCACTGCATCGCATTTGCAACTTTTCAAATGAGAGCAATTTTACATTTTAAGCCTATTTGATAACTTGACCTCAGATGACCTTTGACTTCAATATACGACCTTTGACTCATTAACATATGAAGGTTTTCATGTTACATGTATAACCCACATTTGGTTCCAATTGGACTTCAACTTTTCAAATGACAGCAAATGAGAGCAAAAATTTTACCTGAAACTTCAATACAGTCACATGGGCACAGACAGAATTCATGACTGGTAAGTGCCCCAAAAAACATTCGTTTAGGCGACACAAAAACATTCGTTTAGGCGACACAATAAATCAGTAGTTCACTATGAAAATCCGTATTTTTCATGAAATTTAAACTTTACCTGAAAATCAGATTTTTTTTCTGAGCTCATGCTAAGCGTGCATGCCGCATGCCTGATGAGTTCAACAAGTTTACGCTGGATGGACCGTCTCCTTATTTTTTTATTTTCAAAGCTAAAGTTGCGTCCGTATTTATAAACAAAAATTCCCACTTTCGTATTTTTCGTGAAGTTCCGTACGAAATATGGAAAATCCGTACTGGTTGGCAGCTCTGCACAGGTGAGTTTGTAGTGCGTTTGCGTCTTGCATTTCAACGAACGACGGGGCACTTGTGGCCACTTTACATATGTTCGGAAGATTTTGCTTGTGTAAGTTTTTGGACTGTGTCACGACTTGATGCTATAACTGCCTAAAGGCTAGGAATGCACTTACCATCTGGAGTTTCTGGCAGAGGGATAGATTCTACATTCACCTGCCTGGCATCCCGGATAGCCTCTGTGAATTAAAAAAACCACCAAGACAAAACAAATATTTAAAAATCTCTTAATCGCAAAACACTTTTACAATTTACATTCACAAAGAATGCCATTAGGGACAACATCCTTTACTAAACAGGCAGTATTGTGTGTGGTACCACTGTTTTCTCTAAGGTACTGCATGCACTGGTTTGCACCTGCCTTTTGAATGGAAATCCCAAACATGAGGTAAAAAATGAGGGTACTCATTCACTTTTCATCAGTAATTAATTATCCTATGAGAAAACTGCCTGTGTGTAGTCACACATCAAGAAAGAGACCATTTTCAGAGCTATGTCGCCCAATGTTAGAAGTCTACCAATTCTGTCAATATCTTCATTCAGCTGCACCAGTCAGAAATCACAAGGCACTTAAATCTGTTGGTATTATTAAATATTCTTTATGTTGTCATTGTCCACAAGTGTTTGAGCAAATCAAGATTTTAGCCCCAGTTGGGAAAAAAGTGAGTAACAAAGTCTTAACTCACCAAATTTCCTGAGTTTATCGGCTCTCTTTTTCTCATAGTCCACCTCCATAGCTTTGAATTCCACATACGTGTCTGGGTCCTCCCTCCTCTGTCAGTGGTGAGTAAAAAAAAAAACTCACAAGTCAGACACGCTGAATATCTAGAACACGTTCTCGAATCCTAACTCGAGTACTGACTGGATGGCTAATTGTGACCCACTCTACAAAAAGGGCAATTATGTTGAAAAATTTGAAAATAGTGTTATATATATCACAACCACGACACAAATACTTTCTGACCATGGCCACACCTAGGGCAGCCTCAAAACATCAGTGTTGTAGTCGAGGCCACCACAAGGCCACACAAGACCCTGCAAGGCCACACAAGACCCTGCAAGGCCAGCACCAGGCCAGCACCAGGCCAGCACAAGACCAGCACAAGACCAGCACAAGACCAGCACAAGACCAGCACAAGACCAGCACAAGACCAGCACAAGACCTTCAGTCTTAATTCAAGTCTCAAGCTATTCAAATGAACTGTAATAAAAGCATTCCTTTGTCATGGTTTATGCCTGTTACTTGTGCCTGTTGCAAGCTGGCCTTGTGCCTGGCCTTGTGCCTGGCCTTGTGCCTGGCCTTGTGCCTGGCCTTGTGCCTGGCCTTGTGCCTGGCCTTGTGCCTGGCCTTGTGCCTGGCCTTGTGCCTGGCCTTGTGCCTGGCCTTGTGCCTGGCCTTGTGCCTGGCCTTGTGCCTGGCCTTGTGCCTGGCCTCGACTAATAACGAGGTAGCGCTATAGTATTACAGCTCTATGATGTTACAAGACAACGACGAGGTCATGCCATGCATTATACATCCACATATACCTTGCATGGGAATCACTGTTAATAATAGACCAGCATTTTTACAGGTTTGTCCTCTTTACAATGACCCCCTTTGTCATTTTGTGTTATTTCAAATCAATGGGAAACTTTTGAGACGCATGGTGGCAGCAGACATCGTCCCTTTCCATTGTTTTCACCAGTCGTGCGCATGCTCAGAACTACGGGCGCATGCCCAGAACGAGCAAAAAAGGATCGTTATGTCTGCTGCCACCAGCGTCTCAAAAGTCTTCCATACAAGGTGCATGGAGCAAAACTACTGTGAGCGTGTGGAATACTCACATATAGTTTGAGTACCCTCTCCAGAGTCTCTTTGAGTTTCTTCCTCTTGTCCTTGATGACTTTCTCGTTCAACTCGGTCACAGTTTCTGGGTTCAGGTCTGCACATAGAAGAAAAAAAATTGATACAATGACTGACTTTACTACAATGTATACAAACCAAGCTTATTATTAGGAGTGTTTTACAGTAAAAGTCCGCTATCCTATTTGCATTAAAGTAGTGTTCACTTTTGGGTCCAAAATACGTAGGACTCGTTTAGCAACACGTGCACATACTCCATTTGCTTACATTGCACTTTTAATACCCAAGGGACATCACAAAGAGGATACTGAACAAAATGACCATCCCCGTTGGCTTCCAAATTTTGTGAAAATTTCTGCCGAACAATGCTGCATTCCGACAAATCAGACGGGAGATTGCTACACAGCATAACAAACTCAATTTGCCCAATTACACACAAATGAAACTTTGCCCAATTAAATGAAATAGAACTCTGGCAATTTTAATAGTCTCAACGACCAAACTTTCAAACTTGCATAATATGAGTACTGGTTGATATTACAAGCTCATGGAATAGAAGGGGAAAGACACCTGTTTTGTTGTTAGAAATTCTGATCACACACTTTCGATTATAGCCCTGGAGCAGGCCTGGGGAATGGATGATTGGTCATGCATGACAGGCCTCTAGGGACACTGGCAATGAGCCAGACATGTAGGCCATTGGCTATGGATTATTACGTGTAGAATTTCTTGGTTACTGGATAAGTTCTGGCCAAAGGGACTTACACTATGCTACTTGGCTACATCTGACCTGAGAACTTGTTTAAAATAAAATATTATGACGACTAATGCAAGAGTACATATGGAATTAGAAAATTAGCCAAATGTATCATGGAGTGTAGTAAAGATCCATCACAGGAGGGGGTTAAATGTGACATGTGGATGCTGGAAATTCTGATCGTAAAATCTGTACCGAGTTCATCAAGAGCCTCCATGTCCATGAAGATGCTCCGAGGGTCCTTGGTTTTCAGCACTGCACTGCGAACCATCATGCGTTGCTTCTTATTCTAAACAATGACAATAAGAACACATATTGACAATACTGGGGGTAGGGTTGGGAGAAATCAGATATTTGAATATCCAGTTGTCCTCATTTTATTCAAACCAAATAACAGTTATCTGATTTCACCGGAAGTTCCCATCTAGCTAAAAAGTGACGGGTGAGGTGCCGCATGAAAAGCCCTCCCAATGACTAGATATAATTTGCAGGATTCAGTGACCACTGGGCCTTTACAAAAACCCTCCAGAGGTAGAATGTTGAGAGAAAAAAATAGACGGCAGGCTGTTCATATACCAAGAAGACCACGAGCGAGTTGAATGCAGTTACAATCAGAATGCAGTTACAATAAGATGTTCCAGTTGTTTTCTTTAGGCCAAATTTTAAATTTTTTTTTTTACTTTTCCCCGAAAAACAAATTAGGGTCGGGCCGTTAAAATAGGGTAGGGTAACTGGAAGCAGAACTTTTTTTGGAGGGGTGGGGGATTAGTCTGTCACAAAAAATGGAAGGCTTAAAAATCCCTTAATCGCAAACACACTTTTACAATTTACATTCACAAAGAATGCCATTAGGGGCAACATCCTTTACTAAACAGGCAGTATTGTTTGCGGTACCACTGTTTTCTCTAAGGTACTGCATGCATTGGTTTGCACCTGCCTTTTGAATAGAAATCCCAACTTGTTGAAAAGTAGAATAAACATGAGGTACAAAATGAGGGTACTCGTTCACTTTTCATCAGTAATTAATTATTCTATGAGAAAACTGCCTGTGTGTAGTCACACATCAAGACAGAGACAATTTTCAGAGAAAATTAGGATCGGGGCCGTTAAAATAGGGTAGGGTAACCGGAAGCAGAACTATTTTTTGTTTTAGTCTGTGTCACAAAAAAATAGAAGGCTTAATTTTTTTTACGGTTGTTTTTAAATATCCGGTTTCTAAAATCGAGAAATTATTAGGGGCATTTCTCAAACCTTGGCTTGGGCTTGGGCTTCGACTTCCTTTGTAATTTTATGTCCCCAGATGTGGCAAGATCTTGGACACTATTTGCTACATGTACATCAAAATCTTATGTTTTCATTCAGAGCCAGAGCCAGAGCCTGTTTATTTATTTATGTATTCAAGGCTTCAGATCGGCAATGGGACTGGGGAATCACTGGAGATGCAGCCCAAGCCCAAGCCAGGGTTCGAGAAACGCCCTGAGTAAATTCATATTCGGCTACATAATCTGGAACCGGTTCCTGACATAAGCGGTAGGGTACTCGGGTACCAGGTTTGGATGCAGAGCCCTACATGTAGCTTACAATGTTATTACAGAATCATGTACCTTTTTGAGTTCTCGTTTTCTTGCTTCCTTTCCTGCAGAAAATATCAAAAATAGATCAAAAGATTAATAAAATATACCACTTTGAGAACTATTTTCGAACAATCCCGAATTAGAGTTCAACGCTTGACTATTTACAACAAATTAAATAATGCACGATCGTAAAAGGAGAACAGTCATGAGCTTTAACATTGATGCCATTTGATCGGAAATGGATGTTTAGCTTTTCGATTGATGGGCAACTCATGCGCAACAATTGGAAATGGCCGAGTGGAAATGTCGATGCAATGTTTAATTATTTCGAAGAATTAAATCTTATTCAATTGATTTACATGTATGTCTACCATCAAAAGATTGAGGCAATTATCAGCTTTAACCCTAAACTACCTGAATCCATCAAAATCCATACCCCTGTTTTGGAGGATTTCGGCGGATTCAGGATACCTCCATATTGAAAACTGGGGGATTTTGATGGATTGAGGATTGTAAGCCTAGCGGTACTGCAGGATTTTGATGGATTCAGGATACCTCCATATTGAGCAGTCACCAAAACCAACTTTTTGTGCATGACAAAATAGGTGGATTTTGGCGGATTCAGGATACTTTCTAGTAAAGTTACCCAAGGGGTTAGGGTTAAGGTAGGCACAATCACGGCAGCGGTCTTTGGCGGCGCGCTCGTGGAGGATCTAATTAAACGTGGAAGTTGTGACCGAAAATCAGGACTCATAACACCCAGTCGGACACGATGTCAGTCTTCCTTCCTCTATGCCTTAGTCAACGATAAAATACTTTTGGAGTTCACAGAGTCTCTCTGTGACTGATGAATGGGTGTGTAGTGACAGCAGTCTAGATACTGGCAACTACAAAATAATCCTATGTAATACAGTTAAGTTACTGGGTAAATTATATTTGTGTCAATGAATGGGATGTCTAAGATAAAAGAGTGTATCATCTCTGAAAACCAGAAATTCATACTGTGTTGCCACCTCAGATGATAAACATTTTTCCTCTATAAAACCGAGCAACCTTAGTACTACATATTACTACGTACACTATTTGGGGTGAAGTACCAAATACTAAAAAGTACTACAGGCAATGCACACAAGTAGGTGAGAGTACTGCAATACTACATTTTACTACTGGTAGTATTTTGTATTTAAATGTTAACACAAAATCGTTGCTGTTTTGTTAATGTTTTGTCTTAAATATATCCACTTTTGTGAGAAAAAAGTTGAGTTTGAAGCAGTTCCTTGTATCTAAATACCTTATTTGGCATCATGTACCACGCAATGGTGCAAACACCCATCTATGAGAACGTGAATGATTGGTAGGATTTTAACTTTTACGGAAAAGCCATAAGACGGCCTAAAGATCTGATTTGGATACTAACTTAAAGGGTGAAATGTGATGTTCTGGGGGTCTTCAGACATATTTTGCAAAATACCAATCCATAGCCATGATAGCGCACATTTGCCTTGGACCCTACTATCACCAGATCATTTCCAAATGTTTAAAAAGGCATAAGGGTCCAAGTTACTCGGACTACTGAAAATGCTACTAAATTGTATAAACACTTGGCACAACATTTAATTTTGATAATTTTGTTATATAGGGGAAGAAAGTTTGTGTTTTCTGAGTTACAAGTTCTTGGCACCATGTATAGTCACTCAAAGTTTTCACATTCATGTTGATTTCTTCCTCATGTTTTACAGATTTTGCTGATATAAATCTTGAAATAACAGGTTAGGCCACATGTTATGATAGGCAGGTTCATGACAATTTTAAGTTATTGCAATTCCTTCAAATGTTACTTTATCCTAAAGAGCTTGAAAAAAGGAATAAAATGAGGGGTTCATGACCTCAAGAGGGTAATTTGAAGAAAAGTTATGGATTTTTTAGTGATAATCTGGAGGTCAGAAATAGGCCGAAAAGTTGTGCCTGTACATGACACGACAATCGGTGGTTATGTGACTTGGTACGTGTGGCGCGGCTGCATCTCTACCCCTTCGTTGTGTGATTGATGGTATCGTCCAACCGTTAAGTTTCTGTTGAATATTCATATTGCTGGCTGAGTGCGTGGCGCGTGGCGGTGCATGATTGTATGACAAGGCGGTGGATTTTGGAGTGCGTTTTGGCGACCGTAACCATGAAGGAAGGAACGCAAAATAATAAAGAATTGGTTCTTTTGGTTATCTTTGTTAATTGGTTTGGGGATTTGAGTACTACATCATAAGGTATTTACAATTCTTGTCAAGTTAAAATTGCCAAAGAATGTCGTGGACCAATTCTTTCACTTCTGATATAGTTTCACTGTTTCAGGCACGTAAACGTAACAGGGTTTGGTTTGCCCGTCATTGCAGTCACAGTGACGTGTAGCATGGTAATTTTTAATTCCGGTTGCCAGGGTAGACAAGAAAAGGGCACTCGGCAGTAGGCTTGGGCGAATCCAACATTTTGGATTATCTGAGAATCGCGATTCCACTCGGAATCGATTCCGAAAATAAACAAAAAGTAAACAAGCACGAAAAATGCCAATAAAGATGATATTAATATATTATAGGGGGTAATTAGAAGGTAATTTGTCATTAAATATTCATAAATAAATACATAATGTTCGACATTTTATTTGTTCCCACAGAAAACTTGCAAAATCAAAAATCAGACCTCACCTTTGCGGCGCTATCAACAGAAAGGTACGCTTCAACCGAAATGTCTGTTAGTGTTAAAAAATCAACATTTATTTCTAACAGTACACGGGATAGTTCCACTTTTATAACCTTAACCCTAACCCTCCAGGGTATTTTGGCTAGAAACCCTGCCAGACGCATCAGATTGCATACTTTGTCACATTGACTTGTGTGCAGAGTGCAGCAAGGTCAAGCTGTCACCACATATGCACTGTGCTGCGTCTGGCAGGGTTAGGGTTAAAAGCAACTAAATATAACATAATGTTGCTTCTAATAGTCATTAACCCTAACCATCCCTAACCTGCCAAAATCAAACACCCCATTTGTGTTGAATTTTGTGTGATTGGGTACTGTAGAGCCTTGGCACCATCACTTTGCATGGGACTTGATGCCCTGATTTTGTCTAAGTACAAAGAATGTGCCATTGGTTTTACTACACAGTGTTGGAGTTTGTGTGGTTAGGGAAGGATTCTAGTAAAAAGCCTTGGGCTGTTAGGGTTAATTACTATACAATAACATTTCAGTATAGTGCAGCGACCCCAATTCAAGATTTGTTTTCGTAATTTGCGGCGATCTGAAACAGACTTGCCATTTGCCGCAAGTTGTCAAAGCTTACCGCTGGTAATATAATATACACAGAGTGGTTTCTATGGCTAACAAGGGTATGTTGTTTCGTTCCTTTGCATTAAAAATTACATCTGTGGGCTCTAAAACTAAAAGTCCGTATTTTATCGTTAAAGTTGGTGCTTACAATCCAGATTTCACGCACGTGGGTATTATGAGTCCCGATTTTCGGTCACAAGCACCGCCAACGACCGCTGCCGTTATCGTGCCCGGTTGCTGCGCACTCTGCTGTTTTCCACTGGCGCATGGCGTCCGATGGTCTTGAATAATTTAAATTTATTCATTCATTCCTTGCCAACTGATTGGCTGGTGGGAGAGTGATAAATGGTTGAATCCAACAAGGGGGTTTCTGTGAAATACTCCATTATTAATGCAAATATTAAACCCAATCTGCCGCGTGTTGTCAAAGCTTACCACGGGTAATATTCTACACACAGATGGATTTCTATGGCTAATGTTCTTTCACTCTTTTGCATTAAAAATGACCTCTGTTAACTCTGAAAGCCCCTATTTTATCGTTAAAGCAACGCACGTGGCGAAGTCCGACGGGTGTTATCATCCCGATTTTCGGTCATGTGTTGGTCACAACTTCCGCGTTCAATTAGATCCTCCAGAGTGCGCCGCCACCGACTGTGGTGATCCTGCCTAACTTTCTTTTTTTTTAGTTATAAAACTAAGATTAGTAGACAGTTGTAATCAACATGATCAAGGAGGGTTGGTTTCCAAGAAGATTTTGGTTTTCTTGACCGATTTTGGTGGGGGGTATTAAAGTAAAATCTTTCCATTTTTTAGTCGTGGACGGTTGTTGACAGTGTAAAGTTTTGATCACGACATGGAAAAATTTATATTTTTCACGAAATGAGTGCAGTGCCAGTAATCTAAAACTCCACACGCCAGGCAAAAACATAGTTTTACATAGATATCAACGACAATCATACTTACGTGCTTGATCAGTAGGATTCATATACTTCCCACTTTTCGTTGTATTTATCGAACGACGACCCATTGTGGCGAATTATTTTTGTTTTGACAAAACCCGAAATTTTCAACAAGGCCTGCACGTTACTAGATTCCATACACGCACACACGTACATAGTGACAACAAATCAATGCTTGAGGGCGCTTTCGTCATTGACGGCGCTGTTATGTCCGTGTCTGGAGCTGGCTAGAACTCCCATTGACCTTAGTGTAAAATCCACTCAACTTCACAGTGAAAAAATCCTTATCCAGGAGTCTCTCAGGTTTTGGGAAAACTGAAAATGATAGTTTGAATCTTAATCTGTCAAATTCTTTTCAATTTTTGGCAGGTCAGCCGATGAGAATTTTTGCTAATTGTCCCCAGGGAGAGTACCACTCCCGAAAATGTAGTTTTCCCAAACCGGCCAGCTGCCATTTTTCATACAGCATCCCTCCACTTGCCAAGCCAAATAGGACCAATTTTAAAGCCAAAATTTATCAAGTCTTCACAAAAGCTGAAGCACAGAACCCCTAGGTTGTGATAGCTGATCATAATTACACAATCTATCAATTGCATGACCCCCCAAAATGTATTATTCAAAAAAAGTTGTGGCTTTACAATTTATGCTAATCAGTTTGGCGCAGCCATTTTAGCCTATTTAGTGTGGCGCACCCTCAGTACCATCTTCTTCATTCAGACGATTCTTTACTGTTTGGCTGCTTACACTATGAACATCTTCATCCCTTAAAAATTCGTTAAAGAGCCACTTTTCCCTTAATTTACCGTGAGCCAAAATTGTCACGGTTTTTTCAACATATTAGGGAGATTAGGAGTCCGTGAAAACACCCTTAGAAAAGTCCTTTGTTTAGCCGTCCGTGAAAATCCGGTGACTTCAGCCACTAGCCATGCCAGTGCCAGATTGTGTACCGTTAGGTTTTTCACGGTGTTGTGGAATCCGTGAAAACTCCCGTATTATAATCTTGTGGTTGAGATTGGCAAGTCTGCTGCCTGGCCCTCCAGATAGTGTTTAGAATGTTTACAATGGAGAGTTTATTGACTCCAGGTTTGAGCTTGCCCAACCGACCGAGCGCGCTATTAATTGTTGCCAAGAAAATACGTCTTATGAATAAACATGAACACGGAAGGCTAATACTGCATTCAGAACTTGCAAACCTTGCATGCTTGTCGGGATGGCGAGTAACACAATCTGGAGGGTTTTTCGAGGGAAAAAAATGAACAACGAAACGCTAACGTAAAGCCATACTTTTTTGCGTTGTCATTGTGTTGTCATAGGCCTATATATTGTAAAAGTATTTATTAATAACAATTTAATTGCTTATTACGTATGGGTGAATCTGTAAAAGAAAAAAAGCTGTAGAAGGTCCTCCGTTCCTGCCCAATTCTGACTGGTTTTGACATCATTATTAATATTATTTATAACACAGTATTTTGGTAGGTACTACACAGCGGGATGCTTGCGGGGGACGTATTAAGCCATGAACCCCAAACATGGCAGGCAGCGCCGGCACTCTGCCCTTAACTTTGCAGTGAAATCACCACATAACATGAGACAGGCGATCTATTTATAGTCTACAAAAATGGTGTATTTCCTATCCATGGTAGCAGCTTGAAAATGATAATTTTCACCTAAATTTGACCAAATTATTCCGATTGTATTGCAAAGAAGTTGTTTTCAAAACTTAAACTATTGTTGTTACCCTTTTGGTTACCCCCGGTGTAATTGTCATAATTTGACCCTTAAAACTTCTCAAAATGTGGTTTTTTGTACACTGAGCTATATTTAAATCTATGCAAATTAGTGGGCGTATCCATTTCAACCGTTCATTGAGAAATGCTTCTCTGCACTTGGGGCTGCTCGCACGTGGTTCGTGGTTCGTGGTTCGTGCCTCCTGCCTGTAGCTCTAAATAAATCAGCTGATTCTCATCTCGCGGAATGATGACTCTTGGTACGTATCTACACAATTCGCTGGTACCCGTCGCTAGTCTAATGGGCGGGCTGAAATAAAATATCCTCTACCCCAAGAGCCCTGAAACCTTTTAAAGTGATTGACAGCTCAACTTTTGCCAGGTATAGATTATTAATACATTGTAATACTATGTAACAAAATGTATACAATGGGTTTAGCTCCAGAGGTACTTTGTGTAGGCCGCCCCTGGACTGCAAAGCCTGCGAAAATAAAACAAAAAATATTCCATGCCAACCACACGCGGCATCTGGCCTGGGAAGTACCGGTACATTTATCCAGCGGGCATTATCACCAGCAAGGTGATGGAGAGATCGAAGTATTGCACAAATCCAGCCAGGTGGAGCTCGACTACCAGTATTTGAAAGTCATCCTGAAGGTTTCATTAAAAATATTAAAAATTGTCCATCTTTAAAAGGGGAACAAGGGAAATTCTCTGGTCACATCGAACATACCGATTATTATATAACGTACTAGTGGCCTTCTATTTTTTTTTTCTTATCTGACGAAATCTTGTGGTTAAAAACTCTAAAAGTTTTAGCCAACATTTTGTTTTCGGTTCGGGATCATTCTTTTAAAATGCTAATTCAATTACAAAAATAAATATGTGATTCAGCAACTCGCAGAAAAATAAATAGGGGAGAAAACTATTTTTTTGGTTTTAAGTATAAGTTTAGAATAATGGACAAGCTGTCAGTAAATCTGGGATAAGATGAAAAATATATTAAAACGTTCTAAATAAAGTATACAATCAGCGTACTCTGCTGACTCTGCAGACCCCGCAGACAGCACTTCATTGTAATAAGAAAGGGGCCTAGTGTTAAGCAGTTTCATTCACATGCAAATTAGCCACCTCAGCTCTGGCTGGTGGCGGGAACCATGAAAAGGCTTTGATCCAGATATCCGCAGACTAAGCTTAGACTACGCTGTTTCCCAATATTGATGGCGGGCCATAATATATTGTTTGAAGATGATATAAAACAAACTTAAGTTTTGCAACAAATAGTTACGAAAAAATCAAATTGCGCCGGCGCCACGTTTCGGAATCTATCACCAAATTGACCTGAACTTATTGTAAGTCTAAAAAATGAAAGTCTCACACATTGGATTTGAACACACAAATACAATCTATTCAAGACTTACAGAAAGCTCCCTGCTTGTTTACTTGTTCCACCAGCAAAAGTGTTTACATTGTACTAGGGGTCGTAAAGGTCAAGGCAGTTACCTAATACCGTTATCTTAATTGAAACACCGTGAAATCTTCAGGGTGGTAGATGTTGTTTACCGTTATGTATGACCGATGATAATCCTCAGTGGCCAGGGTCATTAAAAAACCGTGAAAAAACCCTTACGGGATTAGTGCAATAAGCCCCAGGTAAATATCCGTGAAACATCCCTTAGGGATTTATTTCACGGAAAAGTGGACTTTTAATGGGAATTTAAGGGATTAGATGTTCATAGTGTTAGGCCTACATCAGTTGGCCCTATTGACTATTGTTTGGAAATCAATTGACCACACTTGAATGACTTTAAAACCCTTTGCGTACGGAAGACGCCATATGGCGCAAAAAAACAGTGCCTAGGTAGGATGACGCCATTTGCCGCTGTTGTTACCATGCGCGGATCCAGGAATTTTGTAGACGGGGGGGGGGGGGGGGGGGGGGGGGGGGGGGGGCACACCCAAAACGGACCATGCGAGCGCGAAGCCCTTTATACGGCGTGGGGTCCGGTCCGGGGCCCGCTTAGAACATTTTTGGATTCTGGATGCTCCGTGGTGCAATCTGAGGCGATTCCTGGCCACTTTCACCTGACTTTTTTTAAACAAAAATTGTTCAGATTTTCTGGAGAATATAAATATCATGAATTTTAAAAAATAATTTTAGCCATATCATGACTACAAAAATCTAGACGGGGGCAAACCAAAACGGATAAATGCGAGCGCGAAGCGCGAAGCCCCTACGGCGTGGGGTCCGGGGCCTATTTAAGGGGTCCGAAAAATGTTGGATTCTGGATGCCCCAGTGCATGCAATCTGAGGCGATTCCTGGCCACTTTCACCTGACTTTGTTTAAACAAAAGTTATTTTTTTGCCATTATTTTAGCCATGTCATGCATGACTACAACAATCTAAGTTTCTCCCTCCTCAATTGTTTGCGTTTAATTTGCAGTTTTTCCCCTTCATCTTTAATTTATCTGGAATTTTTATTGGTTTTAATTCAGTTCAGTTGAAATTTTCAAGAAAAGGGCTTGATTTCAGACTGTTCCATGCCCTGTGTTAAAACCATCGGCAGATCGGCGCAAGACATAATAGAGGATTTAGGCACATTTAGTATGTCATTCAGTCAAGTGATCCATTGTTTCCTGCTGGTTGTGGCCATTTAACCTGTAATAAACTCCCTAAGGGGATTAGATGTCGAGATGCTCCGCGTTTACACTAGATCCGTCAAAGGGGTTAAAAGGGGTCGAACCCGGCAAGGAGGATTAAAGGGGGATCGATGGACAGAGTTGAAATCCAGGGCTTCGGGAAATACTCCGGTTTTCTCTTAAAAGAGGGTTTCAGTTCCATATGGCATGATTGATAACCTCCTTTTTTTCTTATTGCATTTTTCAGTAGTTTTTATGCCAAAAAGTAGACACAGCAGATGTTTAATATCGGCGCCGGTATTTTTTTTAGGAGGTTGCCCTCCTCCTCCCCTCCTTTTCTCTCACCTCTCCCTATTCTTTTTTGACTTAATTTACCGGGGGGGGGGGGGGGCGTTCTCCCGCCCCCCCCCCCCCCCCCCCCCCCCCCGGATCCGCGCCTGGTTACGCTTGGGTGGGTAGGTGGGTGGGTGGTTGGGTTCAGTGACGGCGTGTGCAGCTGTGGGTCGATCTCCCTTGAACATGTGCCCTGATGTGCCTTTTTCATTAGTTGATAGAATGTGGGGAATGATTGACTGCAGAAGTCACTGTAATCGGCACATCAAAATGTTTTCCTCTCTTTGTTTTAATTGGAAAGTAAATATCGTTTTTCAATGATTTCCCTTGACCCACACACCCACCCAAATTTTCTAAAAAACATATTAAAATCGAAATTTAAGAACATTGAAAATTTTGAATGGACCCCTTCCTTATACCTTTTTCTTGCGATCGAGGATACACCGACTGCATTCGAAGCGAATAGGGGGGGGGGCATCTAGACCCGACGTTCATAGAATTGCTGCATGATTTATCTTGGAAGTTGGAAAGGTCGTTGGTTGCAGAGTCATCAGTATTTCAACTGTGCATGTGCACAATTCAGTAGCGTATCCAGCGTTTTTATTCCATGGTGGGCAAACAACGTCTGAACCGTCTTAAAACCGTCGCAAAAACACTATTTCCTTTTGTTTTTTATGACGCCTCAAATGCCTCGGGGGGGGGGGGGGGGGGGGGGGGGGCAGGGCAAGTTTAACCCCCCCCCCCATACGCCACTGGCACAATTACATTGGTCGCGGGTCATTCGGGATAACTAACACGTGGGTATGAACGCGCAGTGGCCGCATACATCGCATGACGTTCGGTCAGCAATTTTATCCCGAATAACCTTTGACCTAGACTACTTCATCGAGATACGGAACTGCCGTCTCGTTTTGTGTTTGTAGTGAAGATCTGAAACTTCCCTCATCCCTCCTGCATCAACCTTTTATGTCTGATTTCTGTTAATAGTTTTTGTGAGTATATTTTATGGAAGGCACTGTTCCAGAACCACCAAAACGACATCGTCATGCATTACTGAAAGTGCACAAGGCCTTATTGAATAGGCACAAGGCGCGATGCGCGTGACGATGTCATTTTGGTGGTTCTTTATAAGTGCTTACCATATTTTATGCCTGTGAAATAATAAATATTCACAGCAGGAACAGAACCTTTTATAAGCTTTCATAGCCTCGCTCTGGAACATCATACATTGTTACTTTTATTGTTATACTTTTACTCGTTTTATTATTGTTACTTCGGGCAAAATGACTTCTTTTTTTATAAGATTAAACGAAACCCTTTGCGACCCATACAGCTCACTTTATCGTTTGTAGACCTTTGGTTTAATCTGATTTTTGCCCCTCTTTAAATTTCTTTCCCTTCTTACCTTCAAATTAATTAATTAATTAACCGGGAGACAAACCCTGATAACACAACAACTAAGACACTTTTGTACAGGTGTAGAAGACTTTATTATTAATCAGACTCTTCAACTGCAAAATATTTTATCATTGCTTAAGCTACCTGAAAATTATACAACTGTTTGCTTTTATACATCCAATGACTGGGTCCTAAATAGTCAAAATAGTTACAGCAAAATCAGCTGTAGCAAAAGCGGCTGACACAATAATAAAATGAATGATATCCACTCTCCTTTGCACAGGTAATTCACTGCTCTATATATTACGGCAGCTTTATGTAACCACCCACGTTTTCACATTTCCAAGATAATTGATTGGTAAAAAAAAAAGACACTTTCTATATTTTATCTTGGAGAGATGGAATACTGAGATAGCATTTTCATAGAACGACGTCATTCTGATTTGTTGCACACGTTTCCAAGTTTCTGAGAAAAATTATCATGAAATGACGTAAGTGGAAACAGAAGTTAAGGTGTACGTAGAAAATTTAATGTCATATCTAGAGATTAGTAAAAAGAAAAATACACCAACATTTGTATTTCACTAAATTACTTAGTACTCTCAAGTCTGACCCGATCCAACAAGTTTGAGTGAGGCCCTTTATCCACTATTTCCCACGGTACAGTATAAAAAAAAAAAAAACCTACACCTCAGTCATAGGAAACCA